>CM040119.1:314185006-314785006 GCA_022559845.1 Amorphophallus konjac | reverse complement strand
CTCGTAGCAGAGGATGGGGGCACACCGACGAACCAAATCCTCGTTCGTCTCACCCTGGGATCGGGGAAGGTCCCCGAGCGAAGGGTCCACCATCGAAACTGGTGCAGTGCTTCTTTTGCCGCAGTGTACCCCGCCTTTGCCCAAGCTTCTGTGTCCTCCTCTCCCCGGCCCATGGCAAGAACCTCCTGAGCCCTATTTGGACTACCTCCCATCCATCTCCCGTACTCGGCCTGCCGTCCAGCACCATCTTCACCCTCGCTGGATTTGCTCCCCCCCACCATCCTCAGGCAACTGCGTAGCCACATCAGCCTCCTCTGCGCCACCTCTGACGGTGGGAGTCCACCTCCACACACGGCCCTCCACTGTTCACTGTCACCCAACGGCTAGGGATGCTCTTAATGGCATCTACGAATGACTGAGTGGGGAGGGTCTGACCTCTGACTCGTAGGCGGAATACTGCAGAAACGCATCAGATGGTTTCGACCTCCGCATCCGAAGCACCGCCTATCCCCAAAAGATAGCCCATTCATCGTAAGTGCCCCAGATGTTCTCCCGCGGGCCGCATCCCCAGGGGGCACCTGGTCCATGCCAGAGGCATGCTTCGGGGGTCCTCCCCAAGGCATCCCTTTCCTTACAGCTTCTCACTTAAGAAGCGGGCTAGAGAGAGTTTTTTGGCATGTTCTCCGTATTACGGTAGGCATTTTAAAGAACTGACCGTACATAATCGTATGTAGGTCAAAAATAAGGAAATTCTGTCCATTTTTCTTTTTCATTTCTAACGAAGTATGTAGAGTAGAATACTAGCCCAAAACTCGGCCGAAGTTAAGAACCATATTTAGCGGCATATGGCCATTCTATTTCTCTTAATAGTTCAGGATTATAATGTCATTTAAAAAACTTTAAGAATTATATACTGAGATCAGGAGATTAGTCATGTTTTTGGGGTTTGTAGCTAGATCTTTGTTCCCCACCTTATGAAAGCTAGTGGGTCCTAGTTTTTTGGCCATGCAATGTCGGAAAATTCCATGGTGACCATCAGACTGTGCTTTCCTCTACCTCTAACTCCTGGACTGCTACCAGATCATACCCCCATTACACCCCAACCTCCAAAAAAAAAGAAAAGAAAGGAAAATGGTAATAGGGCTACATTTTGTTTCATTTTTTCCTTAAACTTGACAACAAATAGGGAACTCATTCTCCATGTGACTCTCTGGGCTTTATGGGGTGAAAGAAATAGTAAAGCCTTCAGGAGGGAAGCCAGAACTGCAGACAGGATTGTATCTTTTATTTTGGAGAAAGTGAGAGAGTGGACCTCGGTTTTATGTAGCGTGGACTCCACAACTCTTCATTTTTTATCTTGGTGGGAGAGGTAGTGGGGGCCACATCAGCTTGATGTGCAGAATGTAGAGATCTTTTGGGAACTCATTGATTAGACTATACATCCCTCCCTCCTTGTTTACTTCAATACAATTTCGTGGTACCAACCACTTTTAAAAAATTAAATGCTTCCTTTTCATTCTAATAAAGCTGTTATTTTTCTCACCATTGGCCACTTTCAGCTTCTTCTCAATATATATTTTTGTTACTTGGGATGTTACATTTTGAGACGATTGTTAATTGGACAAGAGGTGCACAGACAAATTGTATGTGCCTTTTAGATGTTTTCTTATTGGTAGATATTACCACATCCGATGCACTTCACTGATAAGCATATGTCGGTATGTCCACAATCAAGAAAGGAGTTAGGATGTTAGTCTACACAAGTTTGACAGCATCATCTCAAATGTTTGATAATGCACATCTCTCTCTCTCTCTCACGCGCACACACACACAGATATGTACACACACACACACACACACACACACACACACACACACACACACATATGCGACCAAGTCTTTTCATGCAGGCAAACTTAAGTTATTCAGCTCAGCTGACCAATCTCATAATCAAACAGCCAAGATGAGAGTGGCAAAAAGAGTGGTAAAAAGTGTTGCATCATAGCATTGCTCATATAGAGGAATATTAGGGTGCCAGACTTTTACCCACAAACACATGCATATAACATATCAGACCCTCTTCCTCTACTATTTTGATGAGAGAGACAAAAAAGGTTGGTGGGCCATGGATCTTGAAGAAGGCAGGCCAGAGTTGACTTTTCATATCATATATCATTTGTTTTGCCTATTTCTTACATTTCTTTATACTTGCAAGAATCGTTGTTTCATCTAGAATGGTCACGACGGTAAGTTTTTATTTTTTCTATCGTTCTTTCATCTAGAGTGGTCATGACAGTAAGTTTTTGTTTTTTGAGATTTTTGCATGAAAACCATTGTTAGAGATGAATTTACAAAAAAAAAATATTCCTAGAAATGCATTAGCAGACATATCACTGGGTTAATTCAAATAGTGCATAAATGCCATTTAAGCGTGGTTTTTTTGCAAGTTTTTGGCAAAAAGAAGTGATATGTCTGCAAATAAATATGGCATTTTTACACAATTTAGATTTATGCAGTGATATGCCTGCTAATGCATTTCTAGGAATGGTTTTTTTGCAAATTCACCTCTAACAATGGTTTTCATGCAAAAAACTCATATTTTTTCTATCAGCATGCATCCTAGGATCACTTTTATCTCGGCAATCTACTTGCAGTTGACATGCACTGAATGCTACTGGACTTTTCCTGTTGACCATATTACAAATGAGGGTTCTATGCAGTCCCTTGGTTTAAATTATAATCCATGCTATGCTTTCAAAATAATTGTTTATTTATTTTCATTCTTTGGAGCATTTATTTTTTTGAAAGTGATTATTTGGAGCATTTCAAAGGTCTAATATGTAAATTGTAGTTTCTGTGCTGAGCATATTGTTCAATGTCTTGATTCCAGAGCCGTACAGATCGCATGGTTTTTAAACTATTTGGTAAAGACCCAAGTGATCTTCCTCTTGTTCTTCGGAATCAGGTATCTCAAGAACCTCAAAACATTTCTGTGTTTAACTTATGTAAGCATCAGAAACATAAAATTTTTGCGTACTCTTTCCCTCACAGAAAGTTCGATGTGCAATTTTTACAATTTTCAGATCCTTGATTGGCTATCCAACAGTCCTACTGATATTGAAGGCTACATTAGACCTGGTTGTATTGTTCTAACAGTTTACCTTCGTCTTCCTGAGTCTAAATGGGAGGAGGTTTGTTTCAAGATCTTCTATTTGCCTTGTCTCAGATGCACAAAATAATTACCTTCTTTATTATTAAGTTTCAATTCTCATTTTTTGTAGCTTCACCACAACTTAAGGCCTAGCCTCGAAAGACTTTTTGATGTTGCTGGAGATGATTTTTGGGGAACAGGATGGGTATACGCAAGAATACAGAATCAAATAGCATTCGTCTATAATGGTTTGTTGTTTTTTTGCTTTATGTACTTATATAAAGCACCATAGGACTGAGTCTATATTCAGTCTTCCTTTGGAAAGGGAAAAAAACTTGTAACTTGGTTACCTCTTATTTATGGCAGGTTGTGTTGTGCTAGATACTCCTTTGCTCAATAATAATAACCATTCTCAAATATTGAGTATTACACCTATCGCTGTTTCTGCTTCTGAGACTGTGAGCTTCACAGTTAAAGGTCTCAATCTAACTCAGTCCTCCATCAGGTACCATTTTCATCTCTTGACATTTGTTGCCTTTGCTAGCTTTGAACTACACTCTCATATGGTTTAAAATTGTTATATATGATATTTCTCCCGATCCCTTTTAAGAGAAAATTTGGATTGTATTTTCTTTGCATGTCCAGGCTGCTCTGTGCATTTGAGGGCAAGTATTTGGTTCAAGAGATGACTCAAGCTCTTGCCAGGAGTACTGATACCTCAACTGAACAAGATGAGGCTCAATGCCTCCACTTCTCTTGTTCTGTCCCTAAAGCAACTGGAAGAGGGTTCATTGAGGTTCCTTTTGTTTGTCTTTTCAGCCGCATGATTCTGCAGTACTAGATTCTCCTTTGTCATCTATTACATACTTTCTGCTTAGAGTCTCTTGTGGTTTGCCAGGTTGAGGACCACGGTCTCAGCAGTTCTTTCTTCCCATTTATAGTGGCAGAAGAAGAAGTATCATCTGAGATATGTACACTAGAGGGTATATTCAATGGCATCTGCTCTGATGGCAAGTGTGGTGATAGGGCTTCTGGAGAGAAATCAAGGACACAGGCCTTTGACTTCTTACATGAAATGGGCTGGCTTCTCCGGAGAAGCCACCTGAGGTCTAGTTCAGAACATCGGGATTCTCCTGCAAACATTTATCCACTAACACAGTTTATATGGCTCATGGAATTTGCCATGGATCACAATTGGTGTGCTGTAGTCAAGAAACTTCTGGATGTCCTATTCAGTGGAGCTGTTAGTATTGATGGGTACTCTGTTGAGCTTGCATTATCAGAGATGGCTCTCCTTCATAATGCTGTTCAGAAAAATCAAAGGACTCTAGTGGAACTTTTGTTGGGATATGTGCCTCCTGATGATTTGGAGTGTGTAGAATCCCAAAGTACCCAACTAAAGCATTGTCGGGAAGGCTTTTTGTTCAGACCGGACATGATTGGTCCATTTGATGTGACACCTCTTCATATTGCAGCTAGTAGGTGTGATGCTGAAAATGTGCTTGATGCATTAACTGATGATCCAGGGCAGGTATATTCCTTGGCATTGTTTTCATCATGGTAGTATCTACATTTTATAAATGGATGCTATGTTTTGTCTACCCGAAGCATTGCTGCCCCAGTCCAGGACTGCAATTTTTGGGTTGGGTTGTCTCAGTTTCGGATGAACCCTACCTATGTTGGAAAAGGGACAAATCCAAACCCATGTGGCAGGCACCTGATGTGGCCCAAACTATTGAACTCAAGTTAGACACTATAATCCATCCCTACCTGACTGTAACAGGAAGCTAAATTTTTGGCTTAATCAACCTGACATGATCATGGTTCAGGTTGAGAACACTCTTAACCCAAACCCAAGTAAACCTGTGAAAAGTTGGCCCAATCTTCAATTTTCGAGTTGGCTGGACTGGTCTTGCAGCCGTCCTCCTCTCTCTCTCTCTCTCTCTCTCTCTCTCTCTCTCAGCAATAATGTTGAAATGCACATGCACATGTATATATACCCAGGCAGGCGCACACATGATGCACGTGTGTGAACAGACATGCACCCCCCTGTTTGGGTGCAACATGTGTACATGCATGCACAAACAAGCACTTGCACACATCCATGCGTGTGCATACCCCTTCCCAGAAGCAGACACGTGCACTTGTGCTCGCACATGCATTCCGGATAAGGGATTTACTTGACAAAAGATACATACACATTGTTGAATCGGTGATTTACGTTCTCAAGTTTGACCTGAGGTCGATCTCGTTATTTGTCTATTTGCTGCTTATTCTCGTGCATCCTGTGCAGCTGGGAATCCAAGCATGGAAGAGTGCTCGTGATAGTTCTGGTTTCACCCCGGAAGATTACGCATGCTCCAGAGGTTATCAGTCCTACGTACACCTCGTTCAGGAAAAGATAAAACAGAAATCAGGAGAGGAGCAGCATGTGGTGGTTGACATTCCTGGGACTTCAGCAGACCAAGATGTTATCCAGAAGCAACCTAGTGGATCAACTTCCACTAAAGCCACTGGTTTCCAGATTGACGAGAGAAACGTACCACTGGCCAAGCCATCTTGCAGGCTTTGCATTCTACGGCGGCCATCCTGTGGTATCGACCATGGAAATCTGACGTACAGGCCCATGATGCTGTTTATGGTCGGCATTGCTGCTGTATGTGTATGTGTTGGCATATTACTGCACACTCCGCCAGAAGTTTTCTCCGTCGTCCCGCCATTCAGATGGGAGTTGTTGGACTACGGGTACATATAAGTTGCATCATTTTTATATCTTCACAATGTATGATCAGTCTAGTCCCTGCATAGTTACAATGTATATTAATTAGGTCGTTGTGTGTTGGAGGCATGGCATCGTCAAATGGATAAAGCTGGCAGAAACAATGTTTGCCTTCCTGTTTAGTTGACTAACAGGGTGTTTGATTGTACTTTTTTTCTCTCTTTTTTCTCTCAAATTTAAAAAAAAAGTGTAAGAGACTCTCTAACTCCATTAGGTGTTTCTTTCCTAAATTTTAGGGAAAGAATTTCATCACGTATAAATCTTCTTAAAAAAAGAACAAGTTTGAAGTAATTTTTTTTAAAAAATACCCACGATGTCTCGAGACTCTCCCTCTCTCCCACGCGCGACCTCCCTCCCCTCCCCCGCGTCTCCCCCTTCCCCGCGGCCCCCCTCCCCCGCGGTCGGCGCCCCCCTCCCTCTCCCCCGCGGCGTCCCCCCTCCCCCTTTCCTCTGTGGCTCTCTTCCTCTCCCGCCTGTCGGCTCTCCCTCCCTGCCCTCTCCCTGCGTCCGCCACTGCATCAGCGCCACTGCATCAGCACCCAACAGCCTTGCGGCCCGTGGCCGGCATGGCGCCGCCCCTGCTGCCCTCCGCTACGCCCGCTGGGTTCGGTGGCAGCTCGGCGCTGATGGCGGTCGTGATCCTTGCCGCTGTCAGCCTGGATTCCATCCTAGTGTCGACCTTCGTCATCGACAAATACGACCACAAGGTGCTATTCCTACAGGGCGGAGTTCATATGTTACTTTGTCAGGTACGTGATGCTCCATATCATTTAATTGAGCTCACGGCACCACGGCAAAACCATGTATTTATGTACCGTATACGCCCCCACCTGGCACAGAAGTGCTTATGTTTCATGGTGGTGGTGATTGGTGAAGGTAGCGGTGGCGTGCGCAGTGGGGACGCAAGTTGGCGCCGATGGCACCACCACGCTGGCGAGGGCGTGGGGGCTGGCGGTGCTACTGTTGATGTGTGTCTATGCCGCCAGGTTCGGGTGGTCATGGGGGCCGCTCAAGAACGCGTCCGTGGAATCTGTGTGAAAAGATATCTTTGCATTGCGAGCAGAAGCGGCCGCAGTCATAGTCAAAGGAGTTACAAAGTGGATGCCAAACACAATTACATAAATTTTAAAAATAACAACACTTCTGTCAAACAGGTAGTATTCAGTTTTTATCAATTTTAAAATTTAAATTAAAAATTGACATAATATAATTTTTTAGATAGAAATAATTTTTTTTAAAAAAATGTTCCCAAACACCCTATAAGAAATCACCTCCTCCTTATTTTTAGCAGCGGGGCCGGGCTCAGATCTCTTGACGCGTCCCCAATGTCAGGATGTCCAACCGGAAGTTTACATAGCTTGCTACTTGCACATCTTCCCCGGAAAGTGGAACGACCCACTGCCACATGAGTGATGCAAACGAAGTTGGTCGATCTCTTTGGGTCTCTGGGTCCTCTCATGTGAAATTCTTCTCGGCCAACCCGTACAACCCTCTTGCTAGATGAGCAAACACACCTCTGGCTTAACATCACCCCGCTTTTATCAGACGTTATGTTTTGTTGGATCAACGACGCTACTGATTTTTTGTAGTTAATGAGTTTGGTTCTGCTCCCTCTTCTCATCTCTACCACAGAGCATTCACATCCTAATGTCTGTCTTCAGCTCAAAATGGGTCAGCACAGTTTGTACCGTAGTTGGATGCCCCATTGGCCAAGGACCCTTCACGGCCGAAACATTTGGGAGAGGAGAACAATGTGCTGCTTAATTTTGTAGGACTCAAAAAACATATTGTTCCAATGTCAAGGTAAATGGGTTGTAGCATTTCTCCCTTTCAACATCAGTAAGTGGCATAATGCCTAGACCCGCCCAATCAGGGTGGAGACGTGATCCCTACATAAAGGGATATGTTTGCCAGAGAATTATTCACGGATTGCAACGAAGCAGTGTTGGGCGGGATTTTTCGGGTCATGTAGAAAAGCCTGCATTTGGGGTACCCGAACCACACACACACGGAAGAGCCCGCATGGATCACTGGCTTGTAAACCGAACCGATTTATTCGGATCAGGGTCTTGGCGTTCCTCCTTCCCTTTGTTCCATCACCGACCGACCCGAACCCAATTAGATCCAAGTCAGGCACAGGGCACGACCAATCCAAGCAAGATGCTTCTTAAACACCATTTGCACGTGGGCTGTAGATGAAAATCCGATTGCCTGATTTTTCGATCCGTCTTGGATTAAAAAGAAAAATGGATTGAGATGGGAAAAGTCCATCTGTTAGCCATTGGGATCAGAAAACTACTGGGATTGCAACTTTCGACAATGTACCAAAAATAGAGAAATCACCTTTTTCTGTATGTTAATTTCAATAGATACTTATATAATAAAAATAATAACTATATTACTTATAAACTCTTTATTAGCCATTAGATAATCATGGATTCCATCTAAAGGTCGTGACTTGTGACTAAACATACATAGCAAAGGGGGTATGGATTAGCCCAATAGGTTTGGATTATTCTTGGATCCAATTCCAACGTCAGAATTGGGGATTGGGAGGCAAAATAAAGTTGGAAACCGTATTCTCCGACTACCTAGGAATCAGAATTCGAAAATATGCTTCCACTAATGAAATTGGTAACGAGAATAGGTGTTCCTGTATCAGGTCTGATTTGGAGGTAGATTGACACGGGGCTCATGGCCAGGCCAGAAATTTGAATTTAAATACGGTATACCTCTTGTCCTTTTTATGATTGCTTTATACTTGGTATTCATTATAGTCAGTTTGAGAACGGGTTGGGATATCTCAACCGACGAGTGAGAACGGTGGACCCCACCTGCCCTTCTCACACCCATCCCTCCCAAACCGGGGTTGGGTGGCTTACTCGCGTGGTGAGACGTGAGTAAGCCATCTCACCCCGTTCTCAAATTGGCCGTGCGTGTCTATCAACTGCGTCCCACGTTTAGGACCAGGTGGGCCCCTGAATGCCACGTACCCTTTAGATGGCCACATGAAAATTTCCAATAAACATAGTCGTGTAACTTAATCATTTCAAATAGTATTGTCACCAACTTTGCTTACTCTAAAAATTCTGTAACACAAGGTTGGCATAGTCAGCTAATCCCCCACATGCATTGCATATAACCTCGTGTCCTCTTGAAGACGAGAACAAACAATTCTTAACTGCAATCGATAAGATGCCGACTGGAAGACTGTGCCACCTGCTAACATGCAAGCCAGACTAAATTATTCATTGTTCGGATGCTAGGTTAAGTACCCATGTTAAGGTGAAACTCAGATCAATAATACAAATTGAGTTCCTTTTAGAAGAATCCGTAAACTAGAAGATTTAATGAGCCATGACCTTTATTCTAAAGATGCCTCCTTTTGTAATTTTTTGGTCAGCTTGTTGCTCCCGGAAGGAGTGGATCTGCACATCGACATGGAAAGAAAAACTCCAAGGAGATCAGAGAGGTGAGTGCCGGCAGATGCATGCAGCCTGTCACCAGAAGCCATCTGCAGTTGAGTATGCGGTGGTGGCCCTTCTGGGTACTTTGATATGATCAAAGCCACTGTATAGTTTAAGATTTCCCAACTCAGCCGGGGGAACATATCCCATGGCATATTCTTACTCTATTCAAGAAAGTGGAGATTCAAACAGTGACAAGTAGACAGCATGCCTCATATAATATTCCATCAACTGCGCTTGGTAGCTTATCAACTGGGTTTCAGGAACAAAAATCAAAGCTAGAAGGAGGTTAACAGTAGACGTCTGTGACTTCCTCTGCAACGGAACCAGACATCTGGGTACTAAGAAGGGCAGAGTTGGCCAGGGACAGCTGCACCACATCCTGAGGTGAGGGAGAAGGTTCATAGTGTATTTTCCTTCTTAGGTAACAGAGCACGTTCACTCATGCTAGACATTGTTTCCTGTTGAATGATGCAAACATTTAAATGGGTCTTCAACCATAGTGCTCCTCCAGAACAGGTTTGTTTATTAGGGAAGTAGTAGGTGATGCCATCTTGTTTCAAACAGATGATAGATTGAGGTCTATGAAACAGGAAGGATTTCATATTGTAAATCGTAGCCCTGAAATCGAGCAAACTTTAGTTGTCCAAAGATGCAAGCCAGTTATTTTACAATTTGCAAAGTTGTGGAAACCATAAGCCTCCATGCATGGGTACAGAAATAATATATGGAGGGAAGCTTCACTTAGCCACCATTGTATTCTCCCGTGACAACATGTAGATTGCTGATGACTAGCTAAAATATAAGAGGAGATGAAGGAAACTGCTCCCAAAAGCATTTATATATATTTCTAAGGGCACGCTCCACATGCCTCTTTGAGCCACATCATGTTTTTCTGGCATTGACCGAGGAAGAGTTAGCCATCATCAATTGCATATGCAGTGACGCATTACCTTGCAGCACCAAAGAGATGAAGACTTTCAAACAAAAAGCTTATTATATAATCATTTCTGTTTCTCAATCTTCAGGGTGGGAGTTGCCCAAGTTTCCCAGATAAAGATGGCTCATCCAGTTGGAAGCGACGAAAATGAATCCTTCAGGGCTGAGTTAGAAGAGAGTGGTAGAAGTATATGGTCATCGTCCAGAGTACATACCTCAAGTTCTCGCCAGAGTTCCAGTGTCATCTCAGTGATGGACCATGATGATGAATATAAGCTGCAGTGGGCTGCAATTGAGAGGCTACCTACACTTGAACGTTTAAGATCATCTCTACCCAGTCATCCTGATAGTTTGAGCAGCGAAGGAGAATGCAAGAAGAAACAAGTGGTTGATGTTACCAAGCTTGGAGCTCTTGAAAGGCATCTTTTTATTGACAATCTTATCAAGCACATCGAGAATGACAATCTCCGGTTGCTGCAGAAGCAAAGAGAAAGAATAGATAGGTAATTTTATTTCCATTCTGTAGGACGATAAATGAAGTAAGGAAACCTGTCAAAGGCTCAAAGCATACATTAAGATGCGTGAAATGAGAATGCATCTCTATGTAAACAATTTGAAAGCATCTGATAGCACAAACTTTTTATTCACATAGAATGAAATATACAGGACTTCACAGATAAGAGTTCACTGATAAGAGGTTTAGTATATCAACATGTTGTGATTAGGATATAACAGACTAAGGATTATGCGTAAAGCAGTGTGTCAATATGGACATCCATAACTTGTTTATGATGCCTGATAAAATGTAGAGTTAATGTGAAATTGCCAACCATTGAGGTGCGATGCAAGAATCTGTCTGTTGAAGCAGAATGCGAAGTGGTTCAAGGGAAGCCCCTGCCAACCCTGTGGAACACAGCCAAAAGATTATTTTTGGTGAGTTGAACTTCTCATGACTGATTTTCCCTTGCTAGTGCTCATTCATGATTCCTTAACTAATATTTCGGCTAAATACCCTTTATAGCCAACTTCTTACGACCCTTTGACATCAATGGGCAGTCCTCTCATATGTACTCCCTGACACCAATGACCAGTCAAAAAGCCTTCTTGATTTACTAGATCAAGTTTGTGGATGATATTGTTTTAAAATGAGGAGTTTACTAGTGTTACATCCGATTAGATGACAGATTTGAAGTTATCAATTCTTTTCATTGATGTAAAATTTCTTTGCATTTAATTGATTATGCAATTTTCCATGGAACAGGGCCTTGCAAGGCTTCCAGGTGTAAAAACCCAAGGAGCAAAGATTACAATCATAAAAGATGTCTGTGGTGTTATCAAACCTTCCAGGCATGTATACTGTTCAATTTCCTGAATCCTACAAATATTCTCATTTTGTTTTGTTTGAAAGTGGGCAATACCACTGAGTGTATTAAAAGAAAATATTCTCATTTTGTACCTTTGAGCTATCATAATAACTTTATTACCAAATAACTATGCTTGAGTTCAATGATTCAAACAACAGTGCATATAAATCTGAAATCAATCCTGTTTTCTTTATGTATAAATTTGAAGCTTCAACACAAGACTATACTGCAGATGAGCAATGCCTGTTTTATTATAATCAACCCTTAATCTTTCGGAAGAATGTCATGTCAACGATAAGGTTGCTCACATAACATTGTTTTGGTTGCAGGATGACTTTGCTACTTGGACCTCCAGGATGTGGGAAGACTACCTTCTTGCTGGCACTTGCAGGGAAACTCAATCAATCTCTCAAGGTTTCATTTCTCTACTTCTATAGACAACAAGAGAATTTAAAACAATCACAAGCTTAAATCTTGTGGAAAAAAAAGAGGAACTATTCTTCACAAGATCTCTTAAAGCAGAAAAGACCATATTGAATTTGGCCTTTTGCTCTATAATTTTTGAACTGATATGCATGTTTAATCAAATCATATGTTGACCGAAAGCCGAATCATGTTATTAAGGAAACTGCAGAGAAAATTGTTTCCACCATTAGCCCAAGATATAGAAACACCGTGTGCCACTTGAGATGATACCTGAAGGAAACAAGCTGTACCAGACAAACACACCTACTGGTGGATCAGCAAGATTAAGGGACTACCTAAGGAAAGAAATTCAAGAAGGATAATCATGTACTCGCAGAAGGATAAAAGTAATAATTTCACTCTCAAAGGAAGTGGGCTAAAATATATGATTCCACATGCTGTTTCAGATGATACCTGAAAGAAAGAAGCTTTACTACCCAAAACCTAGCTGTTTGTGGATTAGCAGGATTAAGGAAATACCTATCAAAATAAGTTGATGAAAGATAAACATTTAGCAGCAGGAGGATAAAGAATAATTCAACTTCCAAAGGGCACTGGATTGAAATGTTGATTACAGACAAAAACACTTACCTCAGTGGGTACCAGAAGGGTATTGAATTTGGTCATACATCTACACCGAGAAATGGTGTTGTCAGCAGGTGACAGATGGTTCCTTCTATTTTCCTCCTGCTCAACAGTGCCATTTTTTTCATCCATCTTCAATACCCAACTTCAGATAAGCATAAAGACACAAACAGCTCCTCCTCCGAGAAGAAAACCTGGGTCTTCAGGATGCTTAGACCCAAGAGGGAATGATTTGCTGGTTGTTTCAGGCCTACAGTGTTTCCATGCTCGATAAATCTCTATCTAGTGCCTGCTATGTTAATATCGAAAGATTAATCTCATATGCCCTTTGCACTGTGGGACAGGGGGGAAGAGGAGGGTTTGTAGGGCATCAAATTCAGTACAGTTCATGGGGGTTTCTCATTCCATGTTCCCCACAACAGTGGGAAGTCTGTCTTTTTTATTAGAAAAATAAAATAAAACTGGAGATCTAAACATCCTAGAATGAGTGTAAGTGGGTTTTGGAATTTGTGAAGTCGAAATCTTGCCATGAAGTAGAGGTCAACTTGAATGAGCTGGAGAAGAGTGAAAGGTAATGAATCATTCTGACACATCCTTAACCTTACACAAGTCTGTCCACACAGATAGCAGGGTCTGTTGCTCAAGCAAGATTGACCAAAAGCTTTTATCAGACAAAGTTACGATACCTTAGAAATCTGCCATTCAGAAAATGCACAGCCATGACAGACTCAAGATTATAATGTCTCCTATTGTGGATTTCTCCCTTGTGTTGAAAAATGCAAGAATTCTTGGATCATCGGTTCATGCAATACAGAGTTATCAAATAAAATTTCCTGCCTCATTAGGAATATTTTGAATTATACAACAAAATTGGATGCCGTACTTGTATATTTTCTGTTCCACTATAAAGTTGATAGCGAAATGTCATCTCTGACCTCTCAATAAACATATATGTCAACATTGCAATGTCAGATCAGCACCACTCTCAACATGCATTCCTAAACATCACTTAAAACTTCTGATTGATCTTGCACAATCAGCGTAAGAGACAAATTGGCCAACACCAGCTGTTTCTCAATCAGTCACTTCTAAGGAGAGATGATTATTGTCATCCTTCCTTCTAAGATTAACACCAATCAGATTAGCATCAAATTTTCATTCCACTTTTATGGAACTAGTTGTCATGAAATTATTAAGAAATAAGCAGTGCAGTAACCTTTTATGCTTCTTTTGACTTGAGATCACTATCACTTGTAAGTGATTTTTTTGATAGAATTCCAAGAAAGCTGGATAGGACACAGAGCTCCAGTTAAACTGATCAACAAATGTCATCC
The DNA here is from genome assembly GCA_022559845.1 of Amorphophallus konjac. Taxonomy (NCBI): domain Eukaryota; kingdom Viridiplantae; phylum Streptophyta; class Magnoliopsida; order Alismatales; family Araceae; genus Amorphophallus; species Amorphophallus konjac. The sequence goes on along the minus strand of CM040119.1, from coordinate 314,770,922 downwards.
ATTGAGCCATAGCAGAACCAAAAACTGAAGACTTCAGGATCATTCAACTGCAGAAATGAGACATCGGTGAACATGCTCAAACCAAGGCAACATATCTAACAATTATATAGAGTGTCACTCTTCTACAATCGGCAGAAAAGAAAACCTTTCTTAACACAGAAAAATATCTAGCAACAATGGACAAAAGCCCATCACACAAAACCATAGTATCTCAGTGCAACAACAAGATGTTTCACTAATTCTTGCATTTCAAGTCCACACAAGTTTGGTAATGTACTGAATTTGCAGCTTACAGGAGAAGTTTCTTACAATGGCTTCAGATTAGATGAATTTATTCCTGAGAAGACATCTGCTTATGTTAGCCAATATGACCTTCATATACCTGAGATGACTGTGAGGGAAACTCTTGATTTCTCAGCACGTTTTCAGGGTGTTGGAAGCAGAGCAGGTACACTCTTTATGAAGATGAACTTTTGATAACTTATGACTTACTAGAGTAATGTAATGGGACCTTTTCTGTGAAGAAATAATGAAGGAAGTCGGTAAAAGAGAGAAGCAGGCTGGAATTGTTCCTGACTCTGATGTAGACACATACATGAAGGTAAAACCATGTCCATGTATGCTCATAATAACAGTACATCACACTTAAATCCCATCGGCATAAGAGATGCATGAAACATAAACCATATAGCACAATTAGTTGGTCAACTTTCTTTGTGGCACTACCTGAAAAGGAACTATCTGATACAGGCAATATCTCTGGAGGGATTAGAAAGAAGCCTGCAAACAGACTACATTTTGAAGGTAATATTTTCTCCCCAAGAGAATAAACACTGCATTTTAGTTCTTGAAACTTTAGTAAAGCAGATTTTCTACATTCTGAGTTTGCTTATGTGGCATTGGAGAATAAAAGAGATGAAAAATATGACAACTATTTACATGGGAGTGATCAGTTGATGAATCAATTTTGTGAACAAAAATGACTCACTTATTAAGACTTCTACAAAAGCCTCAAATGATTCATCTTCCACATATCATAAGGTGCCCTAATCATGTGTTTACATGGTACTTATATCTAGTTTTACATATAAAAAAAGAAAAATTAGGTAACCAGCAGTAATAAATTCACTATTGCGCTTGCTTCTGACAAAAACAAACTGGATCCTTGTGTTCCCAATACTGCCTTAGGAAGCCAGGTTGCGTGTCCTAACGAGCTTCAGGCTGAATAATGAAGGGTGAATCAGTGGTGTGCCTACAGTATTCTGGCCAGCTGGGTTTATCCTTGACATCCTTTAAAAAATCTCTTGCAGTTGTGGCCATTTATCTCGTTGGCAGTTGCAACTTTAAAACAATATTTATTCTTACTGAGTAAACAAGTTGATTCTCTATATTTTTGTCCGATCAGATCATGGGCCTGGACATAAGTGCAGACACAATGGTTGGTGATGCCATGAGAAGAGGGATCTCAGGCGGACAGAAGAAAAGACTGACCACAGGTAACTGTGATGGGGCCCGAGTTTGTTAGGTAGAAGCATTTCATGTTTCTATAAAAATAGTGCATTGCAGGTCATCACTTGTTGATTATTAGTATATCATTCAAAATGGATAGTTTGAATAGAACTCAAGCTCCACCTCCAGCTACATCCCCAACTAATCTGTTTCCTTTTGCATGTGATTGCCACCGTCTGGACCTTCTAGGAGAGATGATTGTGGGTCCAACAAAAGCTCTTTTTATGGATGAAATATCAACTGGTTTAGATAGTTCCACTACGTTCCAGATTGTGAAGTGCCTTCAGCAATTAACTCATATTACAGAGGCTACTGTGCTTGTTTCTCTTCTTCAGCCGGCACCAGAAACCTATGATCTATTTGATGATGTCATATTGATGGCAGAAGGAAAGATTGTCTACCATGGACCCCGGGACCAGATCCTTGAGTTTTTTGCAGAATGCGGTTTCAGGTGCCCTGAGAGAAAAGGAGCAGCTGATTTTCTCCAGGAGGTAAGTATAGCATTTATAACATCCATGTTACTTTATAAAATAGCTAACAGTTTAGCGTCTTTCCAGGTTTTGTCCAGAAAGGACCAGGAACAATACTGGTACCAGACAGACCAACCTTACAGCTATCTCTCAGTTGATCATTTGTCTAACAAATTTAAATCGCACTACCTTGGAAGAAGTTTAGAGGAGAAGCTTTTGGATCCTTATGACAAGTCCCAGTGCCACAAAAATGCTCTATCCTTCAGGTTTTACTCTTTGAGCAGATGGGAATTATTTAAAGCTTGTGCCACACGAGAGCTGCTTCTCATGAAGCGGAACTCATTTGTCTATATATTCAAAACAACGCAGGTAGCAACCAATTAGTATGCAAAATGATTTTGAAGTTATTCTATCTAAAGGTATTTACAGCTCATGTTTGCTATCTGTCTTTTATTTGCAGCTTGTGATTGTTGCATTCGTCACAATGACTGTTTTCCTACGTACAAGGATGGGGGTTGATGTGATTCATGCAAATTACTACATGGGTTCTCTATTTTATGCACTTATCTTACTTATGGTCAATGGATTTCCTGAGTTGGCCATGACAGCATCTAGACTTCCAGTTTTCTACAAACAGAGAGATTTTCACTTCTACCCTGCATGGGCATATGCTATTCCAGCATCTGTCTTAAAGATCCCAATTTCACTAGTAGAATCTTTCATTTGGACAGCTGTAACGTACTATGTTATTGGCTACAGTCCTTATGTTGGAAGGTGGGCACTCAAAGAAAAGTCCTCGTATTCCATGGTCATAGAGTAATAACATTTGCATGGTTGTAGTTCAATTCTTTTTTCATCTGTCTTACATGGACTCCTACATTTCTCAGGTTTTTTTGCCACTTCCTCCTACTTTTCACTGTTCATCAGATGTCAATATCCCTATTCCGTTTCATTGCCTCATATTTCCAAACTGTTGTGGCTGCTACAACAAGTGGCACCTTGACATTGTTAGTGATGTTATTATTTGGTGGCTTCATCCTCCCGAAACGTAAGTCTATTCCCAGCTTCTTGGCTATTTGTGTTACAGTTCATAATGAAATGTGTTTATGAATTGGCTTTGTTTCTTTAGCATCATTACCAAGTTGGTTGAGGTGGGGATTCTGGGTTTCTCCAATGACATATGCTGAGATAGGCATAAGTACAAATGAATTCCTTGCTTCAAGGTGGGAAAAGGTATTTATCATATGACTACCTAATTTTCCTTTCAGCTCTTTCGTGGAATGTAAGAATGGCCTTCTGTTTCTTTGGTGGGCAGCTGACATTATTTACATCCAAATTATACAGATCTCATCAACAAATACAAGTATAGGGCAACAAACATTGACAAGTCATGGGTTAAACTATAAAGGTCACTTTTATTGGTTATCAGTGGGAGCACTGGTTGGTTTTTCTATATTATTCAACATTGGATTTATTTTGTCCTTGACTTTTTTAAGGCGTAAGATGACAACTGTTCTTTTTATTCTGCATACGCCTCATAATCTATTCACACTTCTTTTCTACACCTTAAGAATATGTTGTTATTCAGCGGTTGGTAGGTCCCGTGCCATTATTTCTAGGGAGAAGTTGTTTGAACTGAAAGGAATCGAGAATAACAGTACTCCCCAAAGTCAAAAGGATAGTGAAAGTATCACTTCTCCAGAAAGCAGAAATGAACCAAGAAAACCTGGTGACTCTATTCTACTATATCTTCTTACTAAAGAAAAAGGAAAAGTTAACAGGTTTTATAAGATAAACAAAGCTAATATTCAGGATTACCCTGGTTGAAATTGCAGGAAGGATGGTCTTACCTTTTGATCCGCTAACAGTAACATTTCAAAATGTGCAATACTATGTTGACACGCCACAGGTATTTTCTTGATGAATATAAAAGTTGTATTCAACAACAGTACAATAAATGGATGACAACAATTTTGAAGTGCAATATTTTGACACAGGAAATGAAAGAACAAGGTTATACTGAGAAAAGACTTCAACTGCTCTATGATATTACAGGAGTGTTCCGACCAGGAATTCTTACAGCATTGATGGGTGTTAGTGGAGCTGGAAAAACAACCCTCATGGATGTTCTTTGCGGAAGGAAAACTGGTGGCATGATAGAGGGAGACATAAGAATTGGAGGTTATCGAAAGGTCCAAGCAACATTCGCTAGGGTATCTGGATACTGTGAGCAGACAGACATACATTCACCACAAATTACTGTAGAGGAATCAGTGACGTATTCGGCTTGGTTACGTCTTCCAGCACACATTGATCCAGAAACAAAAGTTGTAAGTTAGTTAACACATGCATCCAATAGATGTGAATATGATTACACGAAGTGCTTTACACTTGTCCCCTTCAATACCACCTCGCCTTCAGTTTACAATAGCTAATGAAGTCAAAAGAATCTTCCTTTGAGTATATGTACTGCACATCTCATGTTGAAGCAAAGTGGTTTTATGTCATGTTCAGGGATTTGTAAATGAGGTCCTGGAAACCATTGAGCTTGACGGAATTAAAGATGCTTTAGTTGGCATACCTGGGGTCAATGGTCTATCTACTGAGCAGCGAAAACGGCTGACAATTGCAGTGGAGCTTGTTTCTAATCCATCTATAATATTTATGGACGAACCAACTTCAGGCTTAGATGCTAGAGCAGCAGCGATTGTCATGCGTGCGGTGAAGAATGTTTCTGAAACAGGAAGAACAGTAGTCTGCACCATCCATCAGCCTAGTATTGATGTGTTTGAGGCATTTGATGAGGTAATGGTATAAGAACATGACAAACATGTCTATTCAATTCTGATACCATTAAATAGAGTATTGAAACTTTGGAAGGTAATCGATTAACATCAATTATGTAAAATTTATGACTTACAAAGACTGATATGGAAAATAAATTAAAATCAGCATATAGCATCTTATGTTAGCACATTAAAGTCATTATTAAAAACAAGTTTTGATTCTTCTTGCAGCTGATTTTAATGAAAAGGGGAGGACAGTTGATCTATGCTGGACCATTAGGTCAACATTCAAGTAGAGTTATTGAATATTTTGAGGTAATCTTCACGAGTAATCCTCATTTTTGCATGCATATCTAACAATGCAAGAGAAAACGAGCACTGAGAATATGTAGAACAAAGTAATAATACTTTTTATCTATGTTTTCGAATATATTAAAATTGTTGGCTACAAATCAGATGCGCACACACACATGAATGTATGTATGCGTGTTGGGTGGGGTTGGGGGTGCACAGTTCTACTATATATATATATATATATATATTCAAACTCTGGTGAGAAGGAAGATCAGATGACCAAAGATACGGATGGAGGGTGTGAGAGATTTTTGGAAGACAATCTCAAAACAGGTACTCTGAAGAGGAATCCTTGCAGGGAGAAATAAGAGTTGAGAAGCCAAATGTAAACAACTTGAGCTCAAAAGGGCCTATGAAACATTGACTTTGAGATTAATTAGCTTTAACATCTACACAAACTTCACTGCTTATGCTTTATTTCTTTTTTTAATCTTTTTTTGTAATTTGTTTTAGTTATCCTCATGCTTTTTCTTTAAATTATCCATTGTGGCATTGTCAACAAATATCTGCAGTCAGCAGTATATTATTGCTCGGAACTCAGCCAGATATGTCTTATTCATCCTAGCACATGAGCCAGCTGTGCAATATCTTGCACTACTCACTGGTTAAACATATAGCTGTCCATAAGAACCCCCAATATCTAGTTGGATTCTTACGCAACAAAATATATGCCTACTTCATGATCATGCTTTGTGATGCCATATGTCAACAGGCTGCTTAAGTTGATGGTAAGTCTAGTTTCTTGCTTGATGAATTATGGGCAGCAGGCTTTCTAGGAAACTGAAAATGCCAATTGCTTCAACAATTTATTTGACTTCGATGACATAAAGACTAGATTCATGGGAATCTAGGTTTCCAATAAGAGCTTGCAAGCAATTGTGCAGGAAAAACTTACCCACATGAGGCATTGCAATGGAGACAACCATTTCAGTAAAAAAGGATGAAAGGAATAAGCGGATATTTTTATACATAGTTGACAATAGTATCATCAGATTAAAAAGGATAGTCAAAGAGTTGCAAATATAGTAAATATGATAATGTAAGTTCTAGACCTTCTCAGACACAGCCTCATGTCCATAACATTATAAGGAGTGTTCTATTCCATTCACAAGGAAAAACACGTCCAACTAGATGCATCTTTTTATCTCACAACAGCATCACCATCGATAAATAAAACTTGTACCTTCATGAATAGGCAGCAGACAACAATGACCTATGGATTGCAACAGAACACCACCAAAAATGCCACAAAGCTAGTGGGGCAGAAATCAGAAAAGAGCTAATAAGATTATGAAAAAATAAAAAAAACTATTGACACATGCAAATGATTCTCTCATGTAAAGAAGCTCGGTTGATGGCAAGATTTGACAAAGTGATCTGACTATTTTGGCCTTTGTGCATGGTGCATTACATGTAGCATTCTGCTCCACACTCCTGCCATTTTGTTAAAGGAAATCATGGCTGCATAGCGTGCCACATTTCTTGTATTCCCTGTGAGAACTAGCTTATGTTGGGAAGGTGGAACACCTTCGGACCTTTCCTTCTGTTTAATCATTGTGGCATTTTGTTTCACCTTCAAAACAAAGAAACTATAATCTTTATTTTCAATCACCAATGATATTTTGACTTTGATTAATACTGTCATATATGGTTCATATTTTCCTACTTTCCTTGATAAATCAAATAAGTTGCATTTATTTTGAAATGTTACATAAGTGAAAAAGGAAGCATAATCATTGTTCTTATCATTATTTATGTCATTTGCAAACCACCAGAGTTTTTCCTCTTGAGAAATACACTGATATGGTTTTTATATGCCAGAGCATCCCAGGTGTACCAAAGATTAAAGACAACTACAATCCAGCAACATGGATGCTTGAAGTTACATCAACATCAATGGAATTACAACTTGGTGTCGACTTTTCACAGCTCTACAAAGAATCACCTCTCTATAAGTTAGTCTAATTTCTAAATACAGACTTTGTCTACATTTACTGACCAATTAACCATGATAAGACCTTAATGTATCTTAGCAATCCCATGTCCAAGGGCAAGAACTGGCAACACTCGGGAGATACCGATCAACCAATTGTATAATATCAACTTATCAAGAAGTCACCAAGGTATCAAAACTGGCTGAGTTGGTTTGGAATCAATTGAGCTGGATCCATATTGGGTAGCCATTCCAACCCAGGCCTTAAAGCATTTCAACCTCTTGGGATCAGCTGTGGTCAAACTAGTCCAACTAGGTCAAGTTGGGGATAGCCAAAGGGCTTCTATCATTTGATCTAATTTTCTTGGGGTGTCATGGGTTGTCCTGGCTGGCACCATGTAAACCCTGGGGCACTTAATCTGCTACAATATTAGAATGTGAAATTTACATTTTAAATTCTTTAAGAATATTCTCCATACATTTTTCCTATTCAGCATTTTCTACACAGATTATGGACAAGCATCATCAGCTTCAGCATAAAGTTAGACTATTGATGGTTAGATGTAGATCTTGGAATGACCGACCCTGGACTGATTCCTAGGTGTTGAGACCTTACTGTGGCAAATAAGAGAAATTATTCTCTAGTTGAACATCATGTTAAACTCTGTTGTACAAATAACCAAGTTGAACTGAAAATCTTCTGAGTAGAACAATACATGACTTAATTTAAAAAATTGTTGGTTGTTTTGCAGGGACAACTTAGAACTTGTTCAGCGACACAGTACACCTCCAGAAGGTTCCAAGGACTTGAACTTCCCGACTCTTTTCCCACAAAATAATTGGGGCCAATTCAAAGCTTGCTTATGGAAACAATGCTTGTCCTATTGGAGAAGTCCTCAATACAACTTGGTGCGCCTAATTTTTGTGACCATTCTATCAGTTGCATTTGTAGCAGTCTTTTGGCAGCATGGAAAGACACTGTAAGTTCTTAGTGGCTTTTGTCTTCAAGCATGCTTCTTACAAATCAGTAAAGTAATAATCAAAACCAATTATGACAACAGAATCAAAGAAACCAGAGAATATAAATTGTTCTTCATGTTTATTTAGCATTATCAAAACTACACTAACCCTGTGGTACTAAAAACCAGCTGAACCGGACTAGAACCAGCCAGAACTCGTCTGGTTCCATTAGGGAGGAAACTGACCTTGGAACCAGAACTGTCCCCAACCAATTCCTGTCCTAGGAACAGTTTTTTAAACCATAACTAACTCAAGCCTAAAAAGAAGTAAAAGCTATAAAGACTTTTCATCTAAGGGCAAATTATCTTTGAAAGTCATCAAAGAGAAGATAACAATTACATAATTAATATTCTCTCATGTTACCCCAAAGCAATGAAAGTGTTTTGAGGTATTTAGACTACAGGCAAATCAACAGGATCATTAACTGAAAAAATTGATTAAAAATTATAGTGTTGATCTAAAATCAAGTTAATCCATAGAATCTGTGAAACTAGAAAAGAAAGTTCACAACTAGGGGGGTTTTCAGACCTGTTCTGCAGCTCTTTTGTTATGAAATATCAACTTTAATTTAGAGCTCGTCTTTGCATTTCAGTGTATACTGTAACAAATGATACATGCTCTTTTTTTCTTTGAAGGAATAACCAACAGGATTTGTTCAACATGCTTGGATCAATGTTCATGGCCGTGATTTTTTTGGGCATAAATAACTGTTCATCAGTTCTACCATTCATTGCAATTGAGCGTAATGTACTGTATCGAGAAAAGTTTGCAGGAATGTATTCTTCATGGGCTTATTCCTTTTCACAGGTCCATCCAACTTCATCATTTTAACATTGTATTTCTTCTCCCTTTGTACTTTTCATTCAGCAACATTTGTGGGTTTCTTCCATCTTTACTAAGATTAGATGTTTTTTTTTTGGTTTTCAGATGGCCATTGAGTTACCCTACATATTTCTCCAAGTAGTGGTGTTTATGGTTATTGCATATCCCGGAATTGGATACTACTGGTCAGCCTACAAGTTCTTTTGGTTCTTTTACACCATGTTTTGCACACTGCTTTACTTTAATTACCTTGGGATGCTTCTTGTATCATTGACACCAAATATTCAAGTGGCATCTGTTCTGGCATCTGCTTTCTACTCAATGCTGAATCTCTTCTCAGGCTTCATGGTACCCGGACCAGTAAGTAACCCGTCACCATAGTTCGCTATGCTTTTTAAATGACATTGCATAAGATCCATTCATTTTGCATCCTGATTATATATTATTTAGATCGGATGTTTTATCACATCTAGGACATTCTTAAGCATTATTATAATTGGAGAGGATACAGAAAACTAAGGCTTCAATCTATCTAGTGCAATACACGACAGGTTAAAATAGAAAGTGAACCATTACATAAAGTAGCTCCAAACTGACATATGACTTGATATCAGATGGCGGTGTACACTGGTAGAAATTAATTAAGTAGGTTATGACAAATTAATTAAGTACGTTATGGAAAGTATGATGAGAAAGCATTTGGGAATTTAAAGAAATCCTCTTATCATGCCCAATGGTTCAATGGTTTAGTGCAAACTGCAAATCACCTTGATAAATGACTAACTTGCAGCCCATCTTTTACAACCTTGACGATTTGAGAAGGCATAATAAAGCTCACATTTTCTATGGTTTTATCTTGCAGCAAATTCCAAAGTGGTGGGTCTGGTTCTACTATATCTGCCCGATGTCCTGGACTCTGAATGGACTCTTCATTTCCCAATATGGAGATATAGACAAGGAGATAACAGTATTTGGAGAGACCAAATCAATTGGTTCCTTCATAAATGATTACTTTGGGTTCCACCACAGCCGATTACCGCTCGTGGCCGTTCTTCTAATTCTCTACCCCATCATTTTCGGTTCTCTTTTCTCATATTGTATAGGGAAGTTGAATTTCCAAAGGAGGTAAAAAAAGTATAATTATATCCAAATCATATATTGTTCTTCCAGATGTATAGACATTCCAAAGCAAGCAGTTGCAGACACTCCCATATGAACTGCCCCTCCAATAAATACCATGTCATCAACCTTAACTGCACGGCAAGGTAGATGAAGAAGAAAAACCAAGAAGATCAGACGAAAAATAAGAACACACACACACAAAGTAGATTCATCTCTAGCTATATTTTATCGGGATAGAATCTACTTTTGATCAACGGGCAGTGGATACACGAAATAAGCACCAACCCAGCACTGGAAAAAGAGTTAGCACGGAGCAACAATTCAAGAGGTCCCCATCCGGCAAAAGAAAGAACAGAAATTTCTCCAAACTGGCACCGACAAACATTAATGTGGGAAAACGGGGGGGAACCTAATTAGAAGTAGCCCAAACTACTCCACAAATGGTGCGAAACGGGACGTACCTGCAGCTGGAACTTCAGAGAGAGATCTGGAACTCTGAAGAGGGCTCCCGTTTGGGCATTGTATGGGATCCACCCCACAAAAAAAAAAAAAAAGATGCTTCCTTGGGACAGGAAATGCTCCCCTCTCAGGCTCTTCATCTCACCCGTCAACTTTCTAGATGAGTGCCCACGTATTGCTTTAGAATTTCCAACTCAAAAGTACTCTATTGTTTTTATATATTTTAAACATATACATTCTCATAATAAATTATAAAAATTATTCTTAGAGAGTTGACACAGAGAATAATGTCAAGAAACATCTCTTCATAAGAGATAAATATTCTAGACTTGTGTGTGTGTGCGCGCGTGAGAGAGAGAGAGAGAGATAATATTTTAGACTTTTTCATTAAATTTTAGTTAAAAGCTAAACAGAGATGAAAATGAAATAGTGACGGAGGATAAGGAACACGGGCATTAATGTTGCAATGAAGTTGTTGCAAAAATAAGAGCAACAATTTCAGAAATCATCTCCTAATAAGATATATTTTATCATTTGTAATCTTATCACCATTTGCCGTTTGCTTAACGAGGAGGGTAAAATCAATACGGTCTATACGCGACCTATTAACGATAGGCCTATATTGGCCCAAGGTCCGCACAACGCATAGCAGGCCCTCGACAGTCGACGGCTCATGCTAGGTAATCAACCCACGAAGGGCATCGACCCAGCCATATCGGACGTCGCATGACACTCCGATGACCGATCGTTACTCTCATCATCATCGACCTCCACTCCAGTAAAAGCGAGCACGCTCCAAGGGTGCCGTAAGACTCGCCTGAAGACCGCCAAGTCCAGATAAACGGGTGCACAACGGAAAATTTCCCACGATCGCGGGGAGACGTTATCCCACGACTCACGCCCTTCCTTGTTAAGGGATGGGTCTCCATCGTTAGGACAACCGCTATAAATGGACCCCCGATCACACACAGGGATACAAAGAGACACCCACACAGAGGCATACACACATGCGTACAGTCACACGATAGTAAGAGAAAAGAGGGCCGCCTACAGAGAAGAGTACGGGTCAGGTTCCGAGCACGCCATCAGCCCTGCGAACAGTCTTCGAGCGCCTGTTGGACATAGCAAGCCCCTTTGGGAGTCCCATCCTCACTCCAGACTTGATCACTCTGCTCTCACTTCCCCTCTCTTTCCTCTCCCTCTGTGGATCCTCGCATAACGCAGTCCTGACTTAAGCATCGGAGGGTTGTCCCCTGGGATAATGCTCAGGACTCTTTCTGATGCCGTTTTCCTGATGTTATAAGCTTCCACGGGTGATTGGACGTTCTTCCCCAATAAATAAATTTTAAAAATGTGGTACGAGATTCGAGAGACCATTTTTTTATCTCTACGCTTATCTTAACCTTGAATATATTAGGATTAAGAGAAGGATAAAAAGTAAATTATTATTGTAGAGACTAAAAATTGTCCCCTTCGTCTCGTATTATACCTTTAAGATTTGCTTAATGAGGAATAACAACCAGTCACCCTGAAAAAACCTGCATCCACTAAGAAGAACGTAAGAAGGAGCTCTTGGAGAAATTCAGGAGATAACCCTCCGATGCTTAAGTCAGAATCGTTCGAGAGAGGAAATGGAGAGCCGAAAGGAAAGAAAATAGAAGGGGAGGGAGTCGAGAGCCTATAGGCCAAAGAGGACACTCGGAGAGTGCTCGGAGAGGACGAAGAGTGCTCAGAGAGACAGAAAGGGGTGAACCGTGAAGGGATCTCTCCCTCACCGCTATCCAATTGGAGTCTCCGTCAGTGACGAGCGAGAGGGGAACTCTCTCTCTCTATATATATATATATGGAAATTTCTCTCCGTTGGTTCTCTCAATCCCTCCATCGCCTGGTGTCCTATTTATACTGGGTGTGGTGGCCTCGTCCGACTTAGCAATGGCGCCGTTCACGGTGTGGAGTCATGCCCGATCGTGGGATCGTGCACCGCCTACTCATTTGTTTCTGAAGGGAAGGCGTCGTGGAGAGTATCTTGGCGGCGTAAGAGTGACCCAGGCCACGTCGAGGCAAGTCCGATGATAGCAGCCCAACGTTCATCCGTTGGCAAATTCTGTTATGCCCGGAACGCCCACGCGCAGGTATCCCGTTTGTGTGATGACGATGCGATATTTTACCCGTGGGCGGGCGATACTCTTATGCGTCTCGATTGGGCCATGTTGATTAGGCCTCCGGTCGGCCGGGGTGATCCGTTATAGGCCTGGCTGTCCCAAGTTGTAACACGCCTGATGTTTTTGGGTCGTGTTGGGTCCGACCAGAATTTTCCTTCCTCAATTATTATTTAACCACATTCATGTAATTGAAATAATATTTTCGACTCTGCTGAAATCCCACTTGCTAACGATCTAATATTTTAACAAAATTTTCACCATGGGTATCTCATTTAGAAATATATCTATGCCAAATTGCTTTTAAAATGCGCATATCGAACATATCCTTCTTAAATGTACATTGCATCACTGACACCTCCGTTGTCACGATTCGTGTCTGTGAGTAATTTTTTTATAAAAGATTATTTTTACTTAAAAAATTATGATATGTTAATTTTTAATTTTAATTTTAAAATTAAAAAATGTAAATATATGTTTGGTAAACATGTCATAATTTTTAAATTTTATGTAGATTTGTTTGGTGACAATCACCGAGTTAAAACTCGACGGTTCTAGGGACAAGGGAGGGGACGCCAATCGAGGGGGAGGGGGGACGCCGCAGGGGAGGGGGGAGGGGGGCCGCCGGCCGCGTAGGGGAGGGAGGAGGGGAGGGGAGCCGCGGAGGAGAGTGACAAGTGAGTGCGATCTCAAAAAAAGAAATTTAGTAGAGAATTATTTTTATTTAGAAATAGATTGTAACGAGTGAGATTCTCTTTCTAAAATTTAAGAAATGAACACCAAACGAGAGATTAGATAGATATCGTATTCTTATTTTTAAGTTTAAGAAAAAAAAGAGAAAAAAAACAGTAACCAAATACCCTATTAATCAGCTCAGTCCGGTGATGCTCACATTTTAAACGGAATCTTCATATGAACAATTATAACACGAGGTATTCATTCAGAATTTTTGTATTTCAGTGAAATATCAATTTCCGAATTAGCAGTAGATGGTTTCTTCAAGTTGATTGAAATTTAACCGTAGATTTCCCAAGACACCGAAACAGGTGGCAGATGGGCACGACCTCTGTTGCATCTGAAAATACTGTTTGCAAACTTGTTTTCGTAATAAATAAAAAGACAACAGTTGAGAGTTAACAAACAAGATTGGGTATTTTAGCATTTCTGCCGACAAAAAAATATCATGACTCGGTTGGGTAGCACACGAGTCATCAGAGTCATTCTCATTTAATGTGTGACCCCCGGGAGCCTTGAGACCTTGATTTCCTCGTCAACGCACGAATTTTTAAGACGCCTGTTGGTGATGGTGCTCGGAGTGTCATCCCGCGCACAGCTAAACCTGAACCCACCACCATAATAAAGGAAAAGAGAGAGGCTCGTTACACACACACACACACACACACATGTAGATATGCTTCACACAATTCAAAGTGTGTAATATTTTTATTTTTTTTTAAAAAAATTAAAATAACTCTCAAAATATCTTAATTTGAGATATAAATTCATCATTGAACTATTTAAAAAATAAAAATAATCAAGTTAAATGAATAATATTAGATTTATTTTTAAAAAATTGATATATTTTATTTTTATTTTTTAAAATAATCGTGACGATGACATAACTTACCCTCTAAGTTAAAATACTTTAGAGACTATTTTAAACTTTTTTTAAAAAAATAGGGAAGCGCGCTGCACACCCACAATGTGCACGCAGGAAACTGAACTCAAAGGAAAAACAGAGCTACTTCTCAGTCTCACCAAAAGATAGGTGAACACAGGATAAGTACACTGATTCCTTCCGTGGGAAGAAAACACCTCAATTTAGTCTGAATATTAGAAAGTGAGCGATCAATAGTACAACTACTGCAAACAACTTATCAAATTTAGTTGTTTGTTAACGCATCCAAGTAGAATAGTTGTTTGTTAACACATCCAAGTAGTTCCAGTGAATCTATAATGCAAGAAACCCACTGAATAGAATCCCAGAGCTGTTTGGACAATGTCTCTATAATGCATTGGGAAAGAATTTCATTCCCCAACAATACACATATTCACAAAAGTACAGTCAACAATGATCACCCAAGAAAAGGAAGAACCACAGTTTACAGCAGTGTGACACGAGTGAGACTCGAGGAGGCGTTGCTGCTCGTACATACAGCGTCTGGCATGCTCCAAAATGCACGAGGCCTATCATCACAAACCCATAGTGTGAGGTCTCAATCATTTGCTTTGTTGCCAGATTATAGCATGCGGCACACTACTAAATGCACATAAAGTTGCAGCTCTACATCACCGTGGCATCCACATACCTCCTGCCCATCAGCTCTGCCCGGCAAAGGGGGCAGGTGGGCGGCTTCTGCCTGGGGTTCTCGGGAGTGGCCATATGGTCTACAAGGCACTGGTAGTGGAACGCATGCCCGCAAGGGGCGCAGGAGAGCTCCTGCCCAACCTCATAGTCATCCCGGCAGACAGGGCACTGCTCTTCCTCTGAGTACTCACCTTTGGCAGGACCACAGCGGACTGTCTTGAAGGTGGCTACTATTGGTGTCATGGCATCCTGCCGGTCACTAAAGGACTGGGCAGTGGCAACTTGAGCCTGTCGAGTGCGGTAGAGCTCAAAAAGGTAAATGAACAAGGCATAGGAGCCCAACAACAGAAGGATAGACATCATAAGTAGGCATAGGATCCCGGCGATCTGCCAGCCACTCAAGTACCCGCTGAGGTAACTGACCCTCTGAATGATGATAACCCATCGCCCCTCCTGTGTAGGCAGCAATAAAAAATGATAGATCTCATAAAACACGTAGGAGAACAGGCATCATTCATGCTCATACATAGACAGATGTTGGATACATTTATTTCATCGCATGGAAATGATAGTTATAACAGGCAGCACCAACAAGCTATAACAAGGGGAAAATTGAAAAATCATAATCTAATGGAAAGAGAGCTTGAAACTTGGTCACAAAATAACACCTTAGTCTTTGAGACTTCATACAAATAGGCATGGATAAGAAAATACATCATAAAACATGTGTGAGAACAAAATAATAGATCCCACGACCACTCCCTCTACTGCGATTAAGAGCTGAGGCTCACAGTGCATGTATGCCTCTGTAAAACTACAGTTTATTTGCATATGAGGCTGTTTGAGCTTATCATAAGAATGGATCCCAGTGTTTGTTCATTACACACTTCAGGCCTTAAGACAGGAGAATGTTTCATGCGCTTGATTATTGTCTTGCCTTTTTAAATTGGCACTTGGTTGTAGAATATGGTGCAGCATTTCATCCAATTATCCACTTTCCCACTTTACAAGAATCTCTCTGGATTCAAGTCCACTCTAAAATCATTAGATGTTTCTAGAAACTAAGGTTCAAAAAAAAATTCCTTTCTTTTCTCTTTATTGATCAAAATGGAGTTCACGGACTGATAACATGTTGTTCATTGTTATTGAGCCTTTGCTGAAACTGGTTTGTTCTACCTGATTAACTTAGCACTTCTGCCAGACTAAGGATTTGTACTGTAGAAAAGAGTTTTATGTATACCATTTTGGAGCTCAGTAAGACAAAATTGTTGCAATCTCCCAACTCCTGTCTTCCTGGGCATCAACAAGTTGCTCCAGCTCTTACTCCCTTCTTCTCTGTTATATGAATTACTCAATTAGTGAGATGGATGCCATGACAACACATATGCATATTTAGTGATGTTAATCTATTGATATCTCCAATAATCATACGCACATGTCTAAAATGAAGGGAACAAATCCTCAAGAACCCATCATCCTGAGACCAAAGAAGCAAAGAAATTCTCAGTAATGATTGAAATTTTTATCCAAATCCTGATTTAATAGACATGAGGTTATCAGTTGAATATATTTTCATTAATACCCTATGTGTCTAATCTATGTAAAGTAGCCGCTGCCGTCAGTTTTAAGTAGCAAATAGAAACTTAAGCTCTCACAATCTAGATATAACTTAAAACACATAAATGAGTCTGCAAATTCAAAACTGCTTGGGGATGTTATGTTTTTTTGAAAGTGGCTTGGGGATGTTATGTTGGAAGTCTTGAAATGCATATTCCTGTTCACTGATAACTTCATGTTATGATTATGCAAATGATGAGTGAATGAATTTCAAATTCACTTTGAGTTTATTTAACATAAGACAGTGACGACAAATGATCTGGTGATGATGTGCATGTGGAGGTGTAAACCAACCAGGAGTTGACGCATGAAAATGCAGTCATCATCCCCCTTATCACTCATTGCAACTGCGGACATGATATCGTCAGGCTCCTACAACCAAACTAAAGGTGACAAGGGAAGTGCATTTTTGATAGCAACGTGGATGTTTACCAACCAAACATTCTCTTAGAGATTGTACCCTCGTAGAAAATGAGACATGTGCATCATACCTACATGACATAACTCTTTATTCATGATGAAGAATATAGTTTTTGTAAGCACCCTATCTGAGAATCTCATAGTAATGAGCATAGTGGTTAATGAATCCATCTGATGGTGGAGGTTTATCTAGAACGGTACAGTTCATGGACCAGGGGAATTCCTCCAGCACGCTACATTGCAAATCTAAACTTCATTTTTTTCCCTTGCACCGAAGTAGTACAAGAATTACGAAAGGTCTAAAGTTATTAATGATACAAAAGGTTTCTCCCCTTTTCCAAGACAAGAGTGCTCCCGTGTTGAATTGAACGAGAATCGAAGTGGCCCTTTGAAGTCTTGGCACCTAATTGAAACAAGAGACCAAATTTGCCATGCCAAGTTAATTTTTGATATCATCTAATCCCAATGCCATTGGATCAAAGAATAAACCCTCTTATCTACTGAAGGAAGACTCTCTTATAACTCGTTATCTTGCTTCTCCAGTGTAGCAATATTAGATAATCTTCCGACGACAAGAACAGAACAGAAAAGCACCTGAACAAACTAACAGTGGTCATGGATAATCACGTATTAAGGAAGAAAGACACAAACTTTCAGAGGAAATTAGGCTCACAAAACAAAAAAAATTCACCCACAAGTGATACAGGCAATGCACAAAACGATCATTCCAGTACCGCTATGCAAAGTTCTTGGTAATCAAACAAACGAGCTTCTCCAGGCCCCAAAAACCCTCCTCCCACCAAGCAGACCCCAAGTACGGATACAACCGACGACTGATACATCCGAAAGAGAGAGAGAGAGAACGGGTGGGTGGGAAGAGGAAGAGGGAGAACACTCACCTCCGCCCAGTAGATGAAGAGGTGGACGAGGGCGGAGCAGGCACGCTGGCCGGGAACGGAGTCGAGGACGTCGCAGTCTCGGGCGTTGCTTCGGAGCCTTCGAGCCTTCGCGGAAGGCGAGGAGTTGGGGAGGGCATGTTAGTAAATTCCACATGAACCGGGGCCAAAACCGTCCGGTCGACTCTGTTTTAAGGCCTCGTTTGGGAAGATTTTGGGAGTGGATTTTGGCATCCAAGGTTCCATCATATATGAAGGTCACATCAAAATTTTTTAAAAATTAATTTTTAGATTTTAGAAGGATTGCCAGAACAAAAGGTGCCAAATTTTAAAAACTCCTCTAAACTATTTTATTCTCTATCTAGACATTTTTGAAAAAAAAAATCACCCTCCCTCCCGAACTAGGATGATCCTACGAGTTCCAGGGTTAAACTTAAACAGATGACCATCTAACACCCCGTCTAACCTTCAAAAAAATGGTTAATTGTACAAATGATGGAACGTTAGATGGGCATTAAACAGATCTCTAACTGTAATTATTGACCCTCGAGGATTTATCTAGGCCACATTTTTAATCATTGCCTCACTACTTTAGTTGAGAAATATCCGAGAGCTGACACTAGTTAACTCTATTTTAACTAGTGTTTTAAAACCCGACCCGACTCATCCGGTCCGACCGATCAACCCGCCACCCGATCTCAAAATCGGGTTAAAACAATGTTTAGACCGCCCAAGACCTAAAACCCGTTCAAACCCAGTTAACTCAGTTAACCCGGTTAACTCGGCCCAACCCGATAAAATCAGTGTGACCCAGACGGGTCAGAGTCATATTTTTTATTTCTTATCATTAGTTTAAGTTTTAATTTTTATTTAATCTTTTGACCTTATCATTTAATGATATTAACGAAGGATTAACATAACTTTTAGAAGTTAAAAATATTTGAACTCTAACCTTCTAACTGTTAGTCTTTTTAATTCTAGTTTATTCCAGCCTTGTTTGATTGCGGAATAGATTAAGGCCCAGTTTGATAACAGAATAAACCCGGGTAGGATGAGTTATTCCGGCATTTTATCCTTGTTCGAGTTTGATAGCAGGAACAAGTTATCAGGGTCGATTAGGATAAAAGGCTTTATTCTAGGAATAACTCATTCTACCATTTCTATGGAATGAGTTATTCCTAGGGTTAGAACAAGTTATCAAACTGAAAAAATAAAAAGTCTTGGAATAACTCATCTTAACCCACCTCACGTGAGTTATCCTATTCCGTTATCAAACTGGGCAAGTGAATAAGCTAAATCATAGGTAGGGTATTCCATAAAATACACCAAAATATTTTGATTGGAAGATAGGGTAATCTGAGATATTTCTTGAGAATTGTGGAAAATTTTAACCCTCCTTATTCTAGCTTTTTGGTAGAATAACTTATTCCGGGATAAACCAGGACAAGAGCCTATATATATCCTAACTCAGTTGGAATACCTTGTACAAGCAACCAAAGTGAATAAGATAACTTTTAGTGGGATACCCTGGTTTATCCCGTAAATAAATAGGGCCGCACGTGAGTACATACAGAATGCAGAAGATGACGAAGACTCGACAATACTCAATACTCATAGAGGGAGATGAAGACAAGGAATAAGATGAAGATTCATTGACATATGAAAATTTAAATAAATAAAAATTTTAACTTCGTACACCATGAAATTTTTGTTTTATGAGATCCTAGTTATAGTTGATAAATTGTCAAATGTAGTGTTTATTTAATATATGTTTTGTTCCTTTTTTAGACTATCTTAGTGGTTGTTTAATAGGTTTATTTTTATTTTTACAATATATGTTAAAGTTTATCTTTTATATTTCTAACTTAAGGTATATTAAATTTATGTGGCGATAAATAATATTGATATTTACTGTTCTAATATTACGGGTCACGGGTTGACCCGAACGATTAAACCATTGACCCGTGACCTACTAATCTAACATGGTCAAGATTCGGGTCAGGTTTTAAAATATTGATCTTAACTCTGATTTCACTTTAATGACTGGGTTAAAAATGGAGTAAATTTGATTAGTTAATCCTAGATTATCTATCCCAACTGAATTAGTGGCTTAAGTTAATTCTTTTTTTTTTTGCCACAACACGGCTGATTAGAGTAGAAACCTCTAATCCCTACTAGGTCTGAATTTGGGTAACCTCTATCTCACCTAGGGCTATCAATGGGCCGAGTCGGCCTGATAGACCCATAGGCCTGGTCCGATTTTGGGTTGGATCGCAAGGTCTTTCTCATCCAGTGGGTCTTTTGTCGGGTCTAAAAGTCCGATCCGACTAGGTCCGCAGGCCATACTTGGGCTTTGAGTTCGGCCCACAGGTTGGCCCGACCTGTTCTCTTTTTTTGTTCTCACTTTAAATTTTAAAAATTATTTAGTTAAAATTATGTTATTTTATTTAATTAAAAAATTAAAATCTTTTTCACATAAATTATGTAATTAATATCAAAACTCTAATTAATTTAATGAGATTATAAGTTTTATATTATTAAATATATTATTTTATATTATTTTTATTATTTATTTCAGTTGACAGACTAGACCGGACCTTAGTAGGGTTTTGCATTTTTTAATAGTGTTAGGTTCGGCTCGGCCCGACCCGACCTGACATAACTCGAGCCCGGACCGGACTCGGGTTTTAATATTAATAAGTTGGACACGGGCTGGGCCGACCTAAACCCGGCCCAAGCCCGACCCATTGACATCCCTAATCTCATTCGTGCCAATATTAACTGATCTAAGTCTTGCTCAGTTAGTGGATCTTATAGATTTATTTACTCTTCTATAAATTATAGTAATTTTGAAATTATTTGTTTTTAGGATTTAAAATTTTGATTTGACTTCGGATGGGTTTAAGGTTGGAAAGTAAAACCAAGTTAAAAGAGTTCTCGTGTAAGTCAACCAGGTTTTAAAATCTGGATATTAATTATATTAAAGCGGCATCTTTATCTATTACAAATTAATAATTAATTAATTAGCGGAGACTTACTAGGTTCTAATTGTTGCACATGTTTATATGTAATGATGAAAGCAATGATCTTATTTACAACGAATTATGTATTGAACAGATCTCAATGCATCGTAATGTAGTATCTGTGAAGCTAGTCACAGTGAACTTCAAAAGCTCCTAGTTGGAGCTAGGAAGCTGCTTCACCGGCTGTTCTTGGTTCCATTGATTTGCATGGCTGCATCACGCTTCGCCGTCCAAGGAGGGACCTTCATTGGGCGTGGCCCCTTCCTGCACAGCAATCCGCAGAGCAAAACTCTCGACTGGGTCTTCGCCTTGATGGCCACAATATGTATAAATGCATGCAAAGAACACACCCATCATGGCGAACACACCATGAGTGGATTCTACGTACGGTGCCCAAGGTTTTCTCTGTGTCTGTCTTGATATCCCATATATATATATATATATATATATATATATATGCATTGTTAATCTTGTATTGAAGAACATCAGGTAGAGGCAGCTTAAATCCTTCAAGCAAGTTGTGAGAAAGGTTCAGCGCGTTGATGGGTCGATCGAGCACTTGCCAAATCCCATGTGGATATCTCTCCACAGATCTTGTTGTTGGACAGGTCTAGGAAAGAGAGTCTGGTATTGCCCTCTCAGGAAGTCTATAAAGCTTGAAAGGTTACGGGAGGCTAGATTCAGCACTCTGAAGCTGTGAAAAATGGACTCGGCATCACTGGGTTTGCTGAGGACAGATAGGAGATTGTAAGAAAGGTCGAGTTTTGACATGGTGGCGTTCTGAAGCATGCTTAGTTCATGGGTCCCGTTGAATTGGTTGAAGGAAAAGAGATGTGAACAGAGGAGAGCCAGTGCATTAGTTTCCCCTTCTTGAGAATGCAATCGTTGTACATACCCATTTATCGGTATTGCTCATTATTGTATATGTCCTTTTTTACCTTTCTCATACATGATAAATATGGGGCCTTCACCCCCATGTCAATACACAGAATAAACACAGTATTTTTAGCTCATCTTCATCACCTCGTCTCTCTTCCGGGTTCAACTCTGTTCACATGATATCAGAGCAGTACACGATTCTTGGGTAGCAATCCCTTCATGATTCCATTCGAGGAGACTCCCTTTTCTTTTAAGCCATTACCAGCTCATTCCAACTGATCTCTCTGTCTTAGTTCTGGTTTGGCTTCTTCCACCAACGAGAAACCAGTTCCCACTGCATCAGGTGATATGTTTAACTAGTCTTGATTCAGAAGTCTATCTGTTCCTTGGTGTCATAATGGAATCACCGAGACTTGCTGTGAGATTAGATGGGAGAAATTATTTCTCGTGGGCCTCGTACTTCAGCAATTTTTTGGAAGGACAAGACCTTTGGGGTTACGCTAATGGTGATATCAAGACACCGGTGGTTGGCACCTCTACTTCCAAGAGGGTGATTAACAATGCCAAAATTAAGACATGGATTATGGAGTCAGTTGAAAACTCCATTGCTGTAAATCTGAGCTCTGACCACCGCTCTGGAAATGTGGGACTACCTCAAGCGCATCTACGAGCAAAGTAATGTGACTCATCTATATCAATTGGAACAAGAGATAAGTTCTCTATCCCAAGAATCCCGTTGTGTTCAAGAACTTTATTCTGCAATGATGATGATTTGGAATGAGATGGATATGATAGATGTCACCATACCTAAAGAGACCGTTGCAAAATTGAGACAACAATCTCGCTCCAGGCAATTCTTGACGAGGATGGGATTAGAATTTGAACATATTCGGGCTGCTATTTTGAACTGTGGGATCGAGTATTGTTAATCTGGTTGAGGTTCTTCCTGAACTCCTAGCTGAAGAAACTAGACTAAAGTCCCTGTCATCCCTTGCACCTCTTTAAGATACCGCCTTTCATGCAAGTTCACAAAAAGGCAAATTTTGGGATTTCAGCAAAGTTGAATGTTATAGTTGTCATGAGATGGGGCACTTTTCAAACCAATATAAGAAAAAGAAAGACAATGAAGCTACTGCATTCTGACGCTATTGCAAAGAACAAGGTCATCTAATAGATGACTGTAGAAAATGGCCTCCAAAGTGTGGCAATCCTCGAGCTTATGCTGCAGTGCACACTCCCAATCCTTCCACACCTCCTGCTGCTGCATCTACTTCTCAAGTTGAGTCAATTTCCACCACATTTGGTCACTCTCCAACCCTTTCACATGAACTACTTCAGTAAGTTATTCAAGCACTTCATGCCTCCAGCTTCGGTAAGAAATCTTCTTCAAGCTCTTGGGTTTTAGATTCCGATGCCACACATCATATGACTGAAAATTTGGATGTTTTCCAACACACTGCTCCATATGATAAAAATGAAAGTATTATTGTTGCGAATGGGCAAACTCTTCCTATTCAGAAAATTGGCTCTTTAACAATTACACCTTTAAATTCAAATTCACCCCTCTTGTCTCTTTCGAATGTCTTATATGTTCCCAAATTATCCAGTAGCCTGATTTCCGTTGGTCAACTTGTGAAACAAAATTGCCTTGTCTCATTCTCTTCCTCTGGATGCATCATACAGGACCTGCAGACTGGGAAGGTGATTGGGAGAGGACATAGAAAGGGGGAACTCTTCATCCTGAACTTTGGAGCATCCACCAACTCACTTGCTTATTTTTTTGCTCCTTATTCTCATGAAATTCATTCTGCAAATAAATTGTGGAGGCTCTGGCATTATCGTCTTGGCCATCCTCATACTTTGAAATTGAATTCTCTATTCTCCTCTCGTGCGTTGTCTGATAAATTTTATCAGAAGCTTGACATTAATAAAAACTGCCATGTTTGTGCTCTTTCTAAGGCTCATGCTTTATCCTTTAATAGAAGTATGCCTTGTGCTTCCTCTACTATTCTGATCTTAACATATCCGAGAAGACTATGCTTGATCATTTGAGGCCCAATGTGAATAAGCTCAATTCTGACTGAATCTTCCATCCTAGCCTGAGAGATTGGGTCTTGTGTGACGCCCCCTTCCCGCGATCCCGTATCGTGTCTGGGGACGTCACAGCGTATAGACGGAGTGTTGTGGGACGAGATACTTGCAAGACACTAAAGGCCAAACCATCATATATTCCAAAAATATAACCATACCATTTCCATAAGATAAACACTCATAATTTACATCGTATACAGAGTACTGCATATCTCTACTCAAAAGTCATATTTATATTCATTATTCAAAAGAAAACTAAATCTACTTATTATAGATAGCGAAAATCCAAACTACGCCCGGGATCACCCTCTGGCTTACTACTTATCGTAGTAAAAGTGCACGCTAGTCAATTTCCTGAAATAGTTAGGCAACAGAAATGAGTCCAAAGACCCAGTAGGCATTAAAACCAATCACATACTTATCATATATTAATACGTACAAATCCATGATATATATATAAAGCTAATCACAATTTCATTGCGTCGTACATATACTATGAATGCGAAGGAAATATAATAAAATATAATAATCTTTCATATTTATAAGAAATTGTATATAACAAATCTTATGACATAGTACATATCTTAGCTAAATCAGATCTTACATAGATAAACTTATTTTCAGAACATATCAGAGTCATATATCAAATCCGAACTTCATATTAAGCCATGCATATTTACAGAATTACATAATGCATTAGTTAGTTGTCATATATTGGATAAGTACATATTGGACAGGCATCCCGTCACTATAAGTAGTAGCAAATGTAAACACGCCGTTCTTGACGTTACAATGAGTAAATCTCATATTACACCATGATACCCCAAGACGGCCTTCACATTTTTAATTGCTCTGGTGATTTCCTATTTTTCTGATTTTTTTTACATTTTTCTGATTTTTTCCGTGAAAAATATTGGAGGTGTCCAGGAGGCTGGACGCCTCCATAAATAAAAATAATTAAAAAAAATTAAAAAAAATCAAAAAATTCATGGAGGCGTCCAGGAGGCTGGACGCCTCCATAAATGAGAAAAAAAGAAAAATAATAAAATAATAAATAAAAAATATATTCTTGAAGGCATCCAGGAGACTGGACGCCTCCATGATTTGACTCACGGGTGCCCCCCGGCCATTGACTGACCATTGCTCAGCCTGTCGTTTGAAAAAAATCCAAGTTATGGAGGCGTCCACGCCCCTGGACGCCCCCATCAACCAGCTCACGGGCGCCCCCCGACCATCGACTAACCGTTGCTCAGTCTGTCGTCTGAGGAAAAGCCAAGATATGGAGGCGTCCAGTCCCCTGGACGCCTCCATCATACAGCTCACGGGCGTCCCTGACCACTGCCCGACCGTTGCTCGGTTTGTCGTGTGACAAGAATCCAATTTATGGAGGCGTCCAGGCCCCTGGACGCCTCCATCAATCAACTCACGGGCGACCTCCGACCGTCGACTGACCGTTGTTCAGCCTGTCGTTTGAAAAGAATCCAAGTTATGGAGGCGTCCAGGACCCTGGACGCCTCCATCAATCAACCCACAGGTGCCCCCGACCGTTGGCCAGTTTGTCGTTTGAAAGAAAAATCCAAGGCAATGGAGGCGTCCAGGGCCCTGGACGCCTCCATCATCCAGAAATCCTATAAATAGAGGCCTACCCCCCCTCAGTTCGGGGTCGAAAAGAGAGCGTCGGGAGGCTGTCGGATTCCATTCCTAACCCGTGGGTGTTTTGTAGGTGAGGTTCTGCCGGATTCCTAGGTGCCCGTGCTCACAGGAGAAAGGCCGTCTTCGCCCGTCGCGCTCCCACGTCATCCCTACGCTACCGAGGCTCCGCCGGATCTCGCCATCGGCCATCCAATAAGCCATTCTCCTCTCTTTTTCCTTAGATATCTTGCATTCATCATATCGCATTTTCACCCCCTTTTGGGGAGTCTCTTCTTGTTCCTACGTTGGTATAATCACCATCCATCATAAGCATTTTCCTCCTACTCGTGTCCGAGAGGGGTTTAAAAGACAACACCAACCAGGTGTGTGTCCGGCCGTCATTTCATTACTTGCATCGCTAGAATTGATTGCTGCACCTTCATCTTTCTGATCCACTTGTTATTTGTTTGTCGTTGTTTTGCAAGGGTACTCAAGGAAAGCCCTCCCCGTCGGCCGGCCGAAGGGGGAGGAAGAAGCAACCCACCATTTCCCGCTCTCGATGATTCACAGTTTCGGTGCCTTGTGCCAGGTACACACGATCATTTCTTTTCATTGAGGTAACCCCT
Source organism: Amorphophallus konjac (assembly GCA_022559845.1). Taxonomy (NCBI): domain Eukaryota; kingdom Viridiplantae; phylum Streptophyta; class Magnoliopsida; order Alismatales; family Araceae; genus Amorphophallus; species Amorphophallus konjac. Next base: position 314,744,796 of record CM040119.1, on the reverse strand, counting down.
CTGGCGATCACATCCCTTTGGCATCCTACGCATGCTCTTTTCTCTGTTGACATGTTGCATGACCCCTTCCCCTATTAGCTTTTAGTTATTGCGAGTTTGTAGCCCGTCGCTCGCGTTCCTCGTTCCCTTTTGAGTGGATCACAGATTGGCGATCACGGTGGGACATCAGTTGCTTTCTTTTAGTTACTCTTGCAGCCCTTGACTTGCTTTATCATCTTTTACGTGTTCTTCATCTCTCAGTTGCTTTCTTACAATTACCCTTGCAGCTTCTTGTGATTCATTTTATCATTTGTTGTGTGTTACCCTTGCACCTTCTTGTAGTTTGCCTTGCCATCTCTTGTGCGTTGTTATACCTTGATCGTCTTGTTATTCTGTTATGCTCTATATATCTGTCAGCATTTCATCACATACGTCTATCCCTCTTTTCTACCTTTCTTTCTATTTCTTTCTTAGGATCACCCCCTCTTGGTGAAAGAAGGACTCTCCGTCGGGAATTCCTCTCGACGGACTAGGATCTCTGTCACTGGGACCTCCATAAGTCCCCGACAGCGAAGGATTCCCCTTCGTTCACTGGGTAGGTTGTACCGTTGAAGTTCCCCGGAGCTTAGTTACCCCATTCGCAGTGAGTCGAGTGTCCCTAGTTCACACGGCGGTAAAACAAAGGTGCAACTAGGATTTTTGCACATTTTGTGTGAACTTTTACAATCGTTAAAGAAAAAAAAAAGTTCAAACAAAAACAAAAAAGACGTAAAGCATCCACTTGTGTGTTAATCTCTGCTGCTTGTGTGCTGGTGTATGTTATTACGTTCTGAAAAAGTGTTAAGGATGGCCGAGTATGATTACGATGCTTTCGAGGCTAACGCCTTCGGCTATGAGCCTCAAATGCATGACTCGGGTCATGACTCTTACGTAGAATACAGCCCGGACCAGGGCTACCAAGGCGGGCCTCATGTCTACGCTATGGACGCTGGTCCATCCCACGAGTTCTCACATGAAGTGTCGAATGTTGCCGGGGATACATCTTCCCCCCAGGACATCTCCGCTCTATTAGGTGTCCTTGCCAACACCCAACTCAACCCTGAGCAACTTCAGGCCTTTCAGGCCATTCTAAAAGGGAAGTCAGTCCCCCCCCCTCCTGCGGAGCTGAGTCCGACTACAACCCCTGTCCAAGAGTCTATGCAGGCCATTCCCTCCTCCTCACCTCTCAGGCAGGCAAATCACCAGCCTCCCTCCTTCCAACTCCCCTCCCAATCTCCGGCGCAAGCCACCCTTCAAACACAAATCCCACCGGGCCTACCCGTTGGTAGACCCCAATATCCCTCCTGTCCTAGGTTTCCTTCTCAGGCCTCTGGGAGGCCTACCGCTTCTGCCTGGCAAGTGCCACCTTCACCAATTGACCCGTTCACCCAGTCCCTCTTGAATAAACTGAATAAGATGGACGAGCAATTCCGGAACTTACAAAAAAGGGTGGATGTGAAATCCACCCCTGAGGTTTCTCTGCCTATCCTACCAATATTTCGCCTTCCCCCCTCTGAGATGCCCACGTACCGTAGGTACAACGGCACTGGCAACCCCTCTACCCATTTGAAGGACTTCATGTACGAGTCCTCGTTTTGGCAAAATGATAAAAGATATCTGGCATACCTCTTTAGGAGGTCATTAGATGGCCCTGCGTTGGAATGGTTCTACGCCCTAGAGCCAAGCGAGGCTGAGGACTTCGACGTGGTTCAGAGGAAGTTCCTACAGAGATACTGGGACCGAGTTGGCCCGTCTCTTTCTATCACCGACCTGGTCGCCGAAAAAATGAAGCCGGACGAAAATGTCGTCCAGTTCGCCGATAGATGGAGATCCCTGGCAGAAAGGATAAAGGATACCATCTCAGAGCCAGAGCAGTTGAAGATGATTATATCAAATGCTACCCCCCAGTTTAGGCATATCCTGGCAATGAACAAGCTTAACACCATGGAGGAACTGTACGAGAGGGCTCGGTATGTCCAGACGCAACTGAAAGATTCTCCTCTCATGCACATGTTCGAGCCACCAAAGCCGAATGTGTTTAGGAAGCCGGGCACTGGCGTCCCAGGCGGAACGACAGAAGGGGTCGTAACGAATGAGCAAGTGAATGCGGTCAACGACGCTAACTATGTGGCAAACCCCAGGCTTCCACAAATGCCCCTGCTTCCTCTCCAACAAGGTTCGTTCCCTTCTCATCCACCACCGCAAAGCAATCTCCTCCAGAACAATATGCCTCAACCCTTCCATCTTCAACAACAACAACAGTGACCTCCTCAATGTAATCAGGTTCCACCACCCGGGGATTATGGCCCCCAACAACAGAGGAGGCCACTTGGACCTAGGAGAGCTCATTACCCACCTTTGCCGGAATCGTTATCAGATATCTTCAATGCTCTCATGGCTGCTAATTTCCTCACCTTGCCTAAGGAGAGAGCCATATGGCCCACGAACGTCGACACTTCCAGATATTGTGTCTTCCATAGACAGCCGGGTCATACAGTGGAAAATTGTTTTCATTTCAGAGATTATATCTATGATATGAACGATGAACATCAAATAGATTGGGACGAAATGAGGCGATGCGTCACCATGATGAAGGCCAGGAGACCTCCTCCTAGACAGCAACAACAACAGCAGCAACCACATCAACAACGACAGCTACAACAACAGCAACAAGCACCGCAACAAGAACAACAACAGGCTCAGCAGGTACCACAACAGCAGCCAAACATGGGCATCCTCCAAAATCCACTACCAGAGCACCAGCAGCCCAATCATCAGGTGAACCCCATCTCCTCCTTCCCGGAAGTTGGGAGGGAGCAGGTATGGCACCTGGAAAATGCCTCTATTCTTTCCACCACCAACCCTATCATCATGCAACTCCCTTGTGTCGCCCGGGTAGCACCTCTTTCCCACCAACCCGCATATGCATCGCCTTCACCATTTCCACTGCCATCGTGCCCCCTTATTCGCACCCCAATAACCTATCAACCGACACCCCCCATTGCGCCTTCACACCTTCCCATCTCCTCTCACTCCTACACTCCACCGCCCACCTCCACCGCAGTTGCCCCTATGCCCTCTAAGCCCCTTATCACCCGTCAACCGCGCGTAACCCCTTTTTCCCCCACAACACCGCCATCAATGCCCTCAAAACCACTCATCACCCGCCGCCCATCTCAAGCCTTACCCACCACCACCTTACCTCCACCTTCCAAGCCCCTCATCCGTCGTAACCCACATGGTGTTCCCCCTACCTCCGCCATACCTCCGCCTAGTAAGCCCCTCATCAGGACCCCTGCTCCCGTCATCACCCCTGCTCTACCAACCATTCCCCTGTCATTGCCCCTCAAACCTCTGCTGCAATCCACTGCTACCCCTGTAGAGGTACAAAAGCCACAGGCAATGGTGCTCCGAAGTGGAAGGATTTTCCACAGGATTTCCTCCCAGGACAGTCAGAATCCCGAGCAGTCTCAGCAAGAAAAGGTTGGAGAGCAGTTGGAAAAGTCCGTCCCTAGAACATAATATGATTTGCTGAAACACCTAGATAGGACGCCCGCTCGGATCTCCATCCTCGAGCTGCTCCAAAGATCCACGTCACATCAGGCGGCCTTGATGCAATATCTTCAAAGGGTCATGGTAAATGAGGACCTCCCCGCAGAAAAGATTTCGGCCGTTTTGACCCCAACGGACACACAACCAGCCATCATATTCCACAACTATGAGATTGCTCCCAGGGAAGCTCGCAAGTATGCGTTGTGTGTCTCGATAAAAGTTAATGAGGTATCCGTAAACCCGTGCCTTGTAGACACAGGCGCATCCATAAACGTGATCTCCATGAGCACCCTTCGGATGTGCGGGGTTGACGAGGAACAGATCAGACCTTCCTCGATCACGGTCACAGCTTATGACAATAGCAAAAGACCACCACAGGGGATGATCATTCTGAGAGTAGGGCTAGGCCCTATGACAGTCTCCACGGAATTCCATATTCTCCACATGGACCCTACATTCAAGGCCATACTGGGTCGCCCTTATATTGAAGCCGCAGATGCCGTACCTTCCACCAACCATCAATGCTTGAAGTTTCCTTACAACGGAAGAATTATTAAGGTGGTAAGTACGCCTGTCCTTCCTATGGTGGATGCTATCAACACCTCTCTACCCTCCGTTTGGCCGTCTCACCGGCCCATATTGTCGCTGCTGGATGTGCATGATGTATCTCACGTTCCGCTAGCGCCCAAGGAGCTGGTCAAGGTAACAACACCGCATCTCCCCTTTCACTCCAAAGGTTGGGAGATTATGAGGAACATCGGCTATCAGCAGGGCAGGGGTTTGGGCGCGCAACTGCAAGGTAGGCTGAAGCCGCCAACAGAAGTTAAGCCGAATCACAGGTTTGGTCTGGGTTTCAAAGGACCATTCAAGGCGGATTGGAAGCCCCTCACATGGACCCTAACAAACCACTTCAACAAAGGGCCCGTTATTCAGATGAGGGATTATCCGCTAGAAGCACGTGGGAGGTTACATGTTGTGTATTCAGCTGAAAGATATTCCAGGATTACCAAAAGAGGCAAGATCAAAGATCCAGAATGCGAATAGGACAAATGGTTCGATATACCGGATGTTTCTATTGCGCTAGGAAGGATGTTCTCGCCTCCGCAGCTCGAGGGGCCGTCATTGACCTCCGGAATGCCAGAGAATACCACCATTGTTGCCAAGGTTCCAAGCTATCCTTGTCATCGCCAAAAGGACCTGGTCATCGGCGGATCTTCATCTGCTGTCACCATCACTATCGACGGTTTATCAGCCGTCATCTTCTCCGTTCACTCATCATAGCCACCGTTGCTGTCTTCTCCCTGAGCCAGACGATTGTCTGATGATCTCCCCAGGTCCCCCTCTCTTCTCGCATACCTGCGCGGACTTCTCGACCCACGTCAGGTCTTCAATCATGATCTGCTCCATGAGCCTCCCAACCCTCTAGCCATAACTACCTTCCTCTCCCCTACGATCTCTTTTTGTTGTTTTGTCATCAAAAATGAAAATAAAAAAAAATGTCAATTTTCAAACTCCCCAGTAACACATCTTTGTTGAGGAAACCTCCTACATCTCACATGGGTGCGTCTCGCTTCGTGAGCCACCCGTCCAAGGTCCGATGAGCGACCTTTTCACCCCTCCTTCGAGGGGCCTGTCCCTGTACATTCGTCACCATCCCCTTCAACCTTCTCTCCTTCTGTAAATAATGTCAGTCAGTCTAGGTCAAGGGTAGTACCTAGGAAGAAATCCAAGGGCAGGCAGATCCCTCGTCGGTTCCTTCTAGATTTAGCCATTAGGTGTCAGGCCCTCCTTGCCATCCCTCAGTTATTAGAAGATCCCGTCCAGTTACCAGAAATAGAATGCGAAGATAACTGTGCAATTGATGAAGGGTATGGAGTTTATGAGATCACAGATGAGGAATACCCTAGTGAAGATGAGGGTGAAGAATATGAAAATGCGGCTGCCGCATATGCTAGTGGAGTAAGGAGATTCGACGGGCCGTCAGCCGCGGTAGAAGAGTCCACCAAGGAAGTGAACTTGGAAACTGAGGAAGACCCTAGGATCATCCTCATAAGTGATAATCTGCCACCCTCTGAAGAAGAGGCATTGGTACAAGTTCTTAAAAAGTATAAGGACACGTTTGCATGGAGCTACGAGGACATGCCGGGGCTGGATCCCACCCTGGTCGAACACCCCTTAACTTTAAAACCAGGGACCGTCTCGGTAAAACAAAGGTTAAGACGTTTCCACCCTCAAATGGCTCTAAAAATGAAAGAAGAGGTCGACAAGCTCCACAAAGCCAGGTTCATTAGAGTCGTCCTCTATCCCCAATGGGTGGCAAATATTGTCCCAGTCATGAAGAAGGATGGCAAAGTCAGGATTTGCATTGACTTCCGGGACCTTAACCGCACGTGTCCAAAGGACGATTTCCCCTTGCCTCACATTGATGTGTTAGTTGATAACACCGCAAGTTATGAGACCCTTTCATTCATGGATGGATTTTCGGGGTATAATCAAATTCGGTTGGCAGAAGATGACCAGGAGAAAACGTCATTCACTACGCCATGGGGGACATACTGTTACGTGGTCATGCCATTTGGATTAAAGAATGCTGGAGCTACTTACCAAAGAGCCATGATGGCCATATTTCATGACATGATGCATGTATATCTGGAGGTGTACGTGGATGATTTATTGGTGAAATCAAGAACCAGGGAAGAACATCCCAGGGTTTTAGCTAAGGTGTTTACAAAGATCAAGGGAGTTCCAACTGAAAATGAACCCTAAAAAATGTGTGTTTGGTGTGTCATCAGGCAAATTACTGGGTATTATTGTGAGCAAAAGAGGGATTGAAATAGATCCCAACAAAGCCAAAGCCATCAGGGATATGTCGCCCCCTAGAAATTTAAGAGAAGTTCGAGGTCTAATTGGGAGGCTGCAGTTCATCCGTCGGTTTGTGTCTCAGCACTCACAAAGATGTAGACCTTTCTACGAGTTGACCAAGCCGGGGGTAGAATTCCACTGGGATTCTAAGTGTCAGAAAGCTTTTGAAGGGTTAAAGGAATATTTGGCTAGTCCGCCCGTTCTCATCCCACCCAAACCGGAGAGATCTCTGATCCTCTACATCTCAGTCTTGGATGACTCTGTGGGAGCCGTCCTCGCACAAGCTGATGAAGAAGGTAAGGAACGGGAAACCTACTACCTCTCCAAACTCCTCAACTCCTGTGAGCAGAAGTACACAATCATGGAGAAAACCTGTGCTGCCCTCGTTTGGGTAGTGCAGAAATTGAAACACTACTTCCTGGCTCATGAGGTCCATTTGATTGCTCGCATGAATCCCATCAAGTTCCTTCTGGAGAAATCCGTCCTGACGGACAGGCTAGCACGCTGGCAAAGTTTTCTCTCTCAGTTTGACATCACTTATATCCAGCAAAAGGTAATTAAGGGTTATGCCATATCCGAGCATCTCGCTTACCATCCTCTTCCCAAGTTTGATCCTGTCCAATCAGAGTTTCCAGATGAGGAACTAATGTCCATCAACCAATCAGATGATTACATGTGGACGTTATATTTCGATGGAGCTCTGAATTCTCAAGGGAAAGGAATCGGCATTGCCCTCCTGTCACCTGAAGGCCTCACATTCCCACTAGCGTACCAACTCAAATTCCCAGTCACCAACAATATAGCCAAATATGAAGCTCTTCTAGCTGGCTTGGGACTCGCTCATTCTCTTCGTGTCACCGAATTACGAGTCGTGGGTGACAGTCAACTCATTCTTCGCCAGGTGCTCACTAAGTATCGCACTCGCGATCCTAAGCTCAAACCATACCAAGAACTCACTGCTGCCTTTGCCAAACTATTCACCAAATTGATCTTTGTTCATGTCCCTCGTCATCAGAATATCCTCGCTGATGCCCTTGCCTCGTTGGCTTCGGCCATAAGGTTCCCTCTGGGGAGATGGTTTAAGTCCATTTCCATCTACAAACTTCACGCACCTGCAATTGATGACGCTTCCTACGTGAACATCAAAGACAGGATAGCAAGGAAGATCCTACAGGAAGAAATCCGTGAGAAGAGGGAAATCATGTTGGCAGAGGCAGAAGAAGAGCTGACCGACGAGGAGAAACCATGGTTCTACGAGATCGTCAAATATTGCAAAGATCAGTCTTATCCCGAAGGAGCCACCACAGAAGATAAGAAGGCCATAAGGAGAGTGGCTCAGAAATATACATTGGTTGGGGGTCTACTCTATAGAAGGAGCCTTACTGGCATTCTGTTGAGATGTCTTGATGACGATGAGGTCTAGAAATGTGTAGAGGAAACACACTCGGGTGTGTGCGGCGGCCATGTGAACAGTTAGATGCTCGCCAAGAAGATCATTAGGCAAGGCTTTTACTGGCCCACTATGGAGGAGGATTGTGCCGTCTATGTTCGTAGGTGCGTCAAGTGTCAACTTCACGCTGATAAAATCCATTCACCATCTTCCTCACTTCATCCAATCTCCTCCCCATGGCTTTTCTCCATGTGGGCATTCGACATCATCGGTCCCCTAGGTGATCCCAATTCCCTCACTAAGTAGAAATCATTCATCCTTACCGCGACGGAATACTTCACCAAATGGGCCGAAGCCGAAGCTTATGCGGAAATCAAGGCATCGACAGTCTGCAAGTTCATCACGAAGAACATCCTTGCCAGGTTCGGCGTCCCGAGCACAATCGTCACCGACAATGGGCCACAATTCATTTCTCAGGACCTACAAGACCTCTGCAAAAGGTACGCAATTGCATTGCATCATTCATCGCCTTATTACCCACAAGGTAACGGCCAAGCGGAGGCCACCAATAAAACATTGCTCAAAATCATCAAAAAAACCTGCGAGTCTAGTAAGTTTTCAGACTGGCCAGAAAAATTTATCGAAGCCCTATGGGCCTATCGCACTTCAATCCGTACCCCCACCGGACAGACTCCATTTGCCCTTACTTATGGTATGGAAGCGGTAGTCCCGTACGAAACTCTGATCCCTTCTCTCAGGGTACAATTGGACGATGAGTTTCCCCTCGACGATCGTCGTAATTCACTCCTCGCCCAGTTGGAACTCTTGGATGAGAAGCGGCTGGCCGCTACTGAACACGCGCGTGTGTATCAAAATAGACTCGCTCGCTTTTACCAAAAGAAAGTCGTTGAGAGAAAATTCAAAGTCGGTGAAATGGTCGTAAAAAGAATTTTTGTCAAACCTGGAGGGCCGCGTTCTAAGCTCCAACCCAATTGGGAAGGACCATTTGTAATTCAAGCCATATACCCTGGCAACGCCTACAAGCTAGTCAACGCCGAAGGGACCGAGTTATCCCACCCTTGGAATGGACTTTATCTTAAGAAATAATACCCTTAGCACAAAACAAAAAAAAATGATGAAAAGATAAAAAAAATACCAAAAACAAAGAAATATTGAAAACCACTAAAAATATGGAAGATTCAAAATGCCAATGCCTGGTGGTCACCATGTAGTCAAGTCACTGCATCTAACCTTCATGATAGGATAGGGCCCATTAAGGCTTGGTAGGCACCGGGTCTTGGTTTGCCAGAACCGTGGGAGATCCCTGTCCGGCCACGTCGGCCTATGCTCGCTCGAAGGAAGCTAACATGTGCTCACTTATGTATTTTTTTTCAAAAAAAGTCGGTAGCATCACCTACAGTGGGGCCCCACCCAGAAGATCTCCGGAAGCTGTAATCTTTATTCTTTTCCCTTCGACCAAATGAGACAGTCGGCGCCCATAAAACGCTGAGCATGAGAAACTGAAACTCAAATCCCAAAGGCAAGAGTAGGACCCATTTCCTCGAGCATCGATCAGAGCACGAGAAGAGGCCAGTGTCCCCGCAGGCATACGAAAAGGGAGCCCACAAATGTCAAACGACTATACCTCCCTCACAAAAAGAAATACAAAATTAAAATCAAGAGAAAAGCCTGGTCGTGACCGTGCCTGTTGCGATAAACGGAACCCCTCAAAATAAAAGTATGAATCCATAAAAGGGGCCGTGGAATGTAAATGTTCGAGATTTGGTCCGAAGTTGTCCGAAGGGAAAGAGTTAATGGGCCCTTATTCGCTCGCCGGGTTAACGGCTTTGCCGGTCCTCTCAGGAGGTTTATCCCCTACACTCTTCCTTCTCCCTCTAAAGATGAAGGTTCGATGGAGTTTCTGAAGGGTGGAAACTGCCCAGGGTCTGCGACCTTATTTTAATATACACATTTGGTTGCCTACTTTGAAAAGCAAAAGCTATCGCTGCGAAGGAGTCTCCGTATTTCTGGCTGGTCAAGACCCCTGTTTACCACCTTGATGTCTTCTTGTTTAACCTCGGGCTTAGGCCAATGCAAGCGCGTCACCTATGGGTGCGACGACGTCTGATTCCGGGTCAGCGTCGCGCGGTTGGTCGTTAGGGTTCCAGGGTGTTCCATCATATACCATCTAGAGTTGTGAGGAAACAGACCCGGGTCAGGCAAATCATTTACCTCAAACATCTTTTGGGTGAATCCCTGTGGTCGGAAGCGACTGGGAGCCTAAGCATGGCATGACGGTGTTGTCATCAGGGTAAGTCTTAGCCAGCGGGATCATCATTCGAGGGGTCTAGAGGCCCAAACCAACCTAGATGTGCACTTAGGATACCTGGGAGGTTAGTAAGAAACCCCTGTTCTCACATAGGTTATGTGCCATTTGGGTGCTTGCCGGGCATTAGCAACAAAAAAATTGAAATGATAAAAACGACAAAAAATAGAAAAGAGAAAATGTACATATTTGCAAAAAAAAAATCTTTTTTTATGATAAAACAAAAAAATGCCAAATATAAAAAAGAAAGAAAACAAATTTTGCATGATTGCATTTGCGTGCGGCATCTCACTTTTAATACCGCTTGCATTCGTGTGCTTGCCTGTCGCATTTATCATCACCGCATCTTTCCCTTGCCTTCGTCAAATAAAGGCTTGGCCCCTTGACCAGTTATCAAGGATGGTCACAGTGACCATTTGCTTATTGAGCAAGGGGCCAAGTCAGAACAGAAATTCTGATTTGTTTGTTTCAGTGATATGTGCAGGGATTCAGGCAACAGAAGCAAAGGTGAAAAATAAACAAACCGAACCTTGTATTTTATTCCAAAAACTAAAAAAATTACATCAAGCTCCGCCCTCTCTCTCTGCATTACTCGTCCCACTACTCTCCGGGTAAAACGCTCTCAAAGGTGCTACCCAACTACGAAAAGCGGTACTCCTACCGCTCTGTACTCCACTTCCTATTCCCACATCCCGGCGTTGATCCACGGAAGCAGCAGAGAAGCTACCAACACGAAAGCCACGCTCTCGTGCTCTTCGGTAGCGCTCCTCACCATCTCTCAGCCACTGTTCAGCAAGACCAAGGCTGATTCGGAGTTCGAATAGTTGGGCCTCCATGGCCCTTCGTTCCTCCCTTTCAGTCAATCTGTTGGCTCTTTCTCTCTCTGCGTCTCTTTCTTTCTCTGCACGTTCTCTCTCGCGCTCTTCCCTCTCCAACTGGAGAGTGATCCTCAGTTCCATAGCATCCCTGAAAGAGTCATCATTGGGATGACGCCGCAGTTCCCTCTCCAGTTCTGCTATCCTAGCCCCCTTCTGCGCAGCTTGGGCAAGCGCTCCTTCCATCTCCTTTTCCTGCCGAGTGTACCATCTCAGATACGCGATAAGGCGTAAACAAAGAGAACTCAACACTAAAACTTTTACATGTATACAGAGCATCCCTTCTGCCTCCGTAGCATGCTGCGTGGCGTGAGCAAGTTGCTCATGAAGCAAGTCAAGTTCTGAGGTGGGAATCCACAAGCTGGAAGAGGCACCACCTACTCCAATCGCTGGGGAAGTTGCGCCAATCTGAACATGCTACGACCGCGTGAATCAGCAGCCAACATCTAGAATCTAGGGTTTCAATTAGGAACACGCATGGTACACCTACCAAGGCGCTCGTAGCTCCGCGGGCATCGCCCAACCGTTGCTCCATCTCTGCCAAGCGAGTTCGTAAATTTGCTATCATGGTATCACGGATATCCTGCAGCCATACGAGTCAGCATTTCCACCAGAAAATCAAAAAGGGAGAAAGAAGAAAAGAGAAAAAGGGGAAACCTACCTCCATAAGTCCCCGGGGTTGGAACCGCTCTGCGTACTTTGTCCTATATAGACGCAAGTAGTCCTCGCTATCCCGCGCCTACGATTCTACAATTGTGCCACCCCATTGGCAGTCTTCATACTGTTCAGGGAACCGCACGCGCCAGTTAATGCAGGTCGCCAGTCCTCGCGTCTTTCTCCCGACACGAGGTGGCGTAGCCGTATCCACCCATTCCTGAGCCAGTCCTAAGGTCCTCATAACCAATCGTAGCCGAAGCGGCTCGATTTCATTCAGGCAGTGCATCCACAGTTCCAGTCCAAATCGGGCACGACTTGCTAGAACCCACGGCTGGTCGACATCGACCATGTCTGAGTAGGGCCTCCAGTTTATCATCACTGTAGGGAACTCCTGTAGCTCCCGCCGTAGCACCATCAGTTGGTAGGTTAGGGGTGCCGCACTCATGATGGGTTCCCACCGCCTGGCTAGCGGCACCATCGCGGGTCGCCAATGTCGAGCTCTCCCCATGGGGAGGTAATAATAGCTCCACAGCTGCTCGACGCAGGTCATCAGTACCTTGCAAAAACACAAAAAAAAATATATACAAAACAAGCAAAACCAAAAATACCTGGATGAATGGTGTGAAACCACTCACAGTCATCTCACGGTCCGCTTCTTGGAACAGACCCGCAAACAAGTGCGTCAGCATGGTAGCTCCCCAGACATAGTATCCTACTCTTTCAAGGTATGATAGCAGCTCCAGGAAGCGACATTGGATACCGTCCCCTTTCGAGCTCAGTACCAATCTCCCCAAAAGGAAGAGGAGAAATCTCCTCAAATCTATGTTGCATCTTTCCCAGTTGCCGAAATCTGTGTAGTACACGGTACGGCATCCTATTTCCATCCTTTCCATGAACTCTTCTGAGGATTCGTCGTCCCGCCGACGAGTGTCGGCGAGCCCTAATGCATCCATGAGGGACGCCCTAGCTACCGACCTGTTTTTCCGACCATCTAGGTCCAAACCCAGTAGCTTCCGAGCACCTTCTCGATAATCCGCATAAGTGACCCCGGTCACTGCCTCGCCCTCCACCTTCAGGCTTGTGATCCGGACCACATCCTCTAAGCTGGGCACCATGTGCCCCCAGGACATCAGGAATGCCCGACTCACTGGGTCTCATCTCTCACACAAGGCTTGAATCAGGACCAGGTCGAGCTGGATCGGCTCGATCAGAAGAAAGGTGCCAAAACCCATCACGTCTAGCCTGGCCTTCTGAAAATCTGGGAGACCTCGGTATGCTGCCACTACCAACTCCCATGAGATCTATGATTTCATCACACTCTACGCATGTAAGAAATGGAGAGGAGGTTTGGTCAGAAAGAAAGGAAGGAGAAAGAATGAGAAAAGGGCAGGAAAACTTGGCTTACGAGTTGTGATTAGGCCCTGTCGCTGAAGTGCCCTTCGAGGTCCGAAAGCCTCCTGGAACTACTACCACTGGACCTGCTTCTCTTCGAGGAGTGGGAAGATTCGCCCTCCATCCAACTCTCAGAATTTTGAACTCCTCCTCTCCCGTGAGAACTTGTGCTCCTCGAGTTAGTCCTCGATATACCTGGAAAGATAAAAGGGACACGAATTTATAGAAATGGAAGGAGTGCAGGCCAAGATTGCCTCCATCACCTTTGAGGATAGCCCTCGCAATGAGGCACCTACCATGCGGCCCCGTGTGTCATTTCACCGCTCGCACAGGGCGATTAATTGGGCAAAGAATATGACGACTAGCCCCTATGTTGTCTAGGGATACCCTATCATGTTTTGGAGGACGTCTGTAAAAATTGACACAACATCCGGGAGAAGGGACTAGGGCCGTCATTATTGACTTCGACGATAGATTCCCGTGGAAAATGGTCACAACAAGACGCGATTCTCCGCTTGGGGTGGGGTCTCGGCAGACTTATCACATGGGAACAGTGCAAAGGAGAAGAAGTGTAGGGAAGAAGGAACGCACAAGAAAATAAATAAGCAGCAGAAAAATCAAATCATTCCATTCATAATTCTACATAAGCTGTCATAAATGCTACAATCATAGACAGGTGGCGGGTCCACTAGCTCGCCAACTCTTGCCATTATTTTCATACTCGTCCCTCTAGGCGTCCCTCTCCTCTCCCCTGAGGTGAGGGTCCCTCAGAAGCCTCTGGGATCCCCGTGCAGTAGCACCCGCCTCGCCTCGTGACGCTGGCTCCACAGCAATGACTCGCTGCTCCTCCCCTGGCGTGGCGAAGAAGCCACTAGCGGCAAAGCGACCGGACTGGCGGAGTCGCTCCCCGAACTCTCGTGCTCTCTCGTAGCGCGTCTCCATCCCTCCTAGCCTCTGCACGACGGCCTGAAGGCCCAGCTGGAGCTCCCTCACTTGGGCCTCCAAGGCCCTCCTCTCGGTCTGATCCCGCTGTCGCTCGGACCTTCTCTCGGCTTTCTCTCTCTCTGCCTCTCTCCTCATCATCTGCAGAAGAACCCTTAACTCCAGGATGTCTGGAGAAGGCCTCTCCTCACCACGATGCCGCAGCTCCGTTACAGTCGCCACCCAGGCATCACGCTCCTCTTTCGCCCGGGTCGCGCGGGCCACCGCACCGGCAAGTTGTTCCCGGAGGGAGGCAATCTCGAGAAAAGGGGCCGAGGAACTGGAAGATGCGCCACCAATCATCCCCGCCGTCGCTGTCTGCTGGGCACGCTGGAACAAAATAAACAACGGCCGTCAGTGAAACTCCAAATCTGAAGATAAAAGCGCGGCACGTAACTTACCAGGAGCGACAGCTCATGTTGAGCGACGGCCAGCTGCCACCTAGCCTCTGACAGCTGGGCACGCGAGCCACCGATGCCACGCGTGTCCCCAGCTTCGGGAAGCCCTGCATAACTCTCTCTCTGCCGCCGCAGGAAGTCGGCGCTGTCCTGCACCAATACACTCCCTTGCTATCCAGGGAGACGTATGTGCCAGCCCTCGAGCCTCGCCTTGCCGCGACTCTCCCTCCTGACGCGGCTCGGCTCGTCTGCACTTGCCCACTCATCGGCCAGGCCCAGGGTCCTCGCCATGTCCTGCACCAAGAAATAAGGGCCTCGCATCATAACAAAGAACGCGTCCCCTGTCTAGGACGCGTCCATCATTTGAGTACCACACTCGCCGAACCCTTTCCCCCTCGCACGGCTTGCTTCAAAACTCAAAATGGATCAAAGAGGGAGAGAACCAAGCACTCACCGAGCCGTGTTCACCTCCTTCAGCGCCATTGGGCCCCTCGGGTCCCTCGGGGGCCCGAAGCGGCCCTTCCTCCTCCATAGACGCCGTTCTGTGCTCTGGCGCGTCCCTCCTTGGGCGAGGGGTCCCGCGTCCCTCTCCACCTTCACCATGATCGGGCCCACCGAACTCCATCGATCAAAAGAGGAGGAAGACGAAAAAGGGGGCAAGCGAGTTTCGGCAGAAGGCGGGCTTGTTTGCGGGTAAGGCACGAGAGAAGAAAGGCCACCCGACGCTTTAAATTTGAATTCAAGGATTAAGACGCGTCCTCGCGCCTGGACGCGCCCAAAAGGGGAGAAAGGAAATAAAATCCCCCCGTGCAAAGCGTAGTTCCCCGCTGATCAGGGTAAGGTCTCGTGGAGCGTGCCTCGAAGGACAACTCAGTGCAAAGAAGAAAGTATGGGAGAGAGAAAAGTACACACAACACAAAAAAGTCATTTTCATTTCATATAATAGCCGAAAGTACATCATACAGTAAGGAGGGTGGAGTGTACAAGCAACTCTCTAACTCTCACCACCACCCTCCTGGTCATCGCTCTCCTCCCTCCTCTGACGGGGATCCCTAGGGGGCCTCTGCGACCTCTGCGAACCCTGAGAAGCCGTGCTCGCCTCTCCAGGTGGCATCATGCCAGCCTCCAAGGTGCGGCGACGCTGCTCGGCTGAAGAAACTAGAAAGCTGCCCACAGAGAAGGAACCGGACTGACGAAGTCGCGCCCCGCGCTCCTTCGCCCTCTGATACCGTTCCTCACTCTCCCGAAGTCTCCCCTCCGCCGTGCCAAGACTCAGCCGGAGCTCCGACACCTGGGCCACCAGAGCTCTCCTCTCGTCCCAATCTCGATATCGCTCTGCCATCCTGTACTCCCTTTCTTTCTCCATGGTCTCCCTATCCCTCTCCCTCTCTCTCTCTAGGGTCTCCCTATCCCTCTCCCTCTCCTCTCTCTCCCTCATCGCCTCTCTCCTCGACAGCTCGAGGGCGATCCACAGATCCACTACGTCGCGGGGAAGCTCCTCAGCCTCCCGTCGCCGCTCCTCCTCTAGCTCTGCAATCCGGGCGTCATGCTCTGCCACCCAGGCATCGCGCTCCTGCTCAGCACGAACAGCACGGGCCAGGGCCTCCCGAATCTCGGCCACCTGTCAAAGTACGCATGCACCATAAGAGAACAGTGATAGAAGGAAAGTAGCCAGAAGGAGAGTCAAGGTCAGGCAGACACTCACTCGAGCCTCGCGGTCACGCTCGGCCTCCTCAGCCCGAGCCACCGCATACGCTAGCTGCTCCTGGAGGGCAGAAACCTCCGGAGGAGGGCCCCGCGAACTGGAACCTGCTCCACCAGCCATCCCGGCTGCCGCTGTCTGGTGGGCCCGCTGAAACACGGGGCAAACGTCAGTCAGAGGCCAAGTATCAAAAATCCAGGTCACAAAAAATGCATTGCATAGACTCACCAGAATCTCCAACTCCTATCGGATGGCCACCAACTGTCGCCTGGCATCCGCCAACTGGGCCCGCAGGTCGGCCATCATGTTGTCACGAGCATCCTGCATTGCACATAAGTTAGTGCCACATGCATATACATATAGAAGGGTGAAACAGTTTCATTTCACTTACCCCTGCCATACCACCCAAGGAGAGGCGGTCCCCGTACGTAGCTCGGTACCGTCTCATGTAGTCTGTGCTGTCCTGCACATGGGACACCACTGGGACCCCGCCCTGCTGCCAGTCCTGGAACTGTGCCGGGAAGCGCGCACGCCAATCCACAATCTTCGCCTTCCCCTTGGTCTTCCGCCCAATGCGGGCCGGCTCATCTACATCGATCCACTCCTGGGCTAGCCCCAACGTCCTCATCACCAGCCTGAGCCGCTGCGGCTCAATCTCGTTCAGACAATGGACCCACACGTCCCGCCCAAAACGAGGATGACCCGCTACCACCCAAGGCTGGCCAGCATCGCCCATACCTAGGTAAGGTCTCCATACCACCTGCATCGCCATACATGCATCACATTAGCCGCCATTAAACCACATGCATAAAAACAAAAAAGTCATACGCATCATACCATGGCCTCGGGATACTCGCTCAGCTCCCGACGTAGCGACGCCAGCTGATAGCCGTGGGGTGCCGCAACCACGACTGGCCTCCACCGTCGCGCTAGAGGCACGGCTCTCCTGTTCCCATGTCTGGCCCTCCCCATCGGGAAATAGTAATAGCTCCACACCTGCATCCATCATACGTCATTAGCACACACAAAAATTGCATGTTTAACTATGATAGAATGCATAAACAAAATGTTTACCTGGAGAAAAGGCGCGAAGAAACTGACTGTCGTCTCCTTCTCTGAAGTCTGGGAGAGATCAGCGATCAGATGAGCAAGCAGGGCCGCTCCCCACGCATAGTGCCCCACTCTGTCCAGATCCGCCAAGATCCCGAGGAAACGGCAGTGGATGCCATCCCCCTTCGTGCCCAGCAGAAGGCAGCCCAGGAAGAAGAAAAGAAACCTCCGGAGGTCTAGATCCACCAGCTCACGCTCGCTCGGATCCTGGGTAAAAGCAGCACGAGCATCCCCCTCCAGTCGAGCCAAGAACTCCGCTCCAGTCTCGCTAACCCGCTGACGCGGGTCGACGAATCCAAGCGCCTCCATGATCTCCACTCGGCCGACTACCCTGCTGTCTCTGTCGGTCACGCTCGTCTCTAACCACAGCAGGTCCAGGATGCTCTCTCGGTAGTCGGGGTAGGTGACCCCGCTGACCGCCTCTCCGTCAACTCGTAGCCCAGTGATCCGAGCCACGTCCTCTAGCGACGGCACCATGTGCCCCCAGGGCATCAGAAACGCCCGGCTCGGCGCGTGCCACCGCTCCCTCAATGCCTGGATAAGGGGAAGGTCGAGCCGGAAGGGCTCGATCCTAAGGAAAGCTCCAAAGCCCATGGCGTCCACACGCGCCCTCTGGAAGTCCGCAGCCCACGGTATGCTGCCACCACTAGGGACTAGCTGATCCGTCCCTTCATCACGCCCTGCACACCACAAAACCAATAAAAAAATACATCAGCATCATGAATAATATTAAGCAATAACACTATATATTCTACTTATTTATTTTATTTTATCTTATCTTTAAAATTTTTTTAGGATTTTTATGGAGGCGTCCAACACATTGGACGCCTCCTCTCTATTTTCCTTATTTTCTTTATAGAAAAACCCAAAACAAAAAAAAATTAATAATATATATATTATTATGGAGGCGTCCGAAGTCCTGGACGCCTCCTTATTTTTAATCCTATTTTATTATTCACGTAAATAAACAAATAAACAAAAAAGAAAAAGAAAATGTGGAGGCGTCCAGGCACCTGGACGCCTCCTTTCCCCCACTCCCCGACCTTCTCTCACAGCCTCTCGCCCGTCCGTTTAGCCTATTTGAACCACAGAGTGAGAGTTCCGAAGGGCTTACCGGGTCGTGATCGTCCTCTCCCGCGTCGCCAACGCCCACAGCGGCCTCCGCGGCCAGAAGAGGCACCTCCATCTCCTCCTCCGCAGCAATCTCCTCTGCTGCGGCCTCCTCTGCGCGATCTCTCGACCTCCTCCGACGATGGGCCCGCCGCTTCCGCTTTTCACCACCCTGACTTGGGCCTCCCTGCTCTATTGGGACTAAGAATGGGTCGTTTGGAGTGGTTGGACGGTCAGGATGAACAGTGTAAGTGAGTAGGGGGGGGGGAGCCCCCCCTATATATAGATTTCCTTTTCATTGGGGTGTCCAGGCGCCTGGACGCCCCCACACTTGTTATTTTTTTCAAAAATTCAAAAAAGTAGGGGCGTCCAGGGGCCTGGACGCCCCCAAAAAAATAAAATGCAAAAAAAAAATAAAAATAAAAAATTAGGGGCGTCCAGGACCCTGGACGCCCCCATGATACAAAATTTTCAAAAAAATATATGTATATAAAAAAAGGGCATCTTAGATAAGTGTATATATAATCAAACCAAAATAAAAATACAAGAAAAATGAAAATAAAAAAAAATAATTAAGTAGACAGGGGCCCAAAACATCCAAATGCCAGATTTTATTCCATCAGAAAAGCAGAATGAACTACATCAGGGGCTTAGGCGCCTTAGGCCTTAACTTCCCCAATTCGGTTACATAAGCCCTCCAAAGCTCGCATTTCTCCCCCACATGCGCTAAGGCTTTTCCCGCAACGCTCATCTTCCAAGGCGCTTTAATAGCCTTCGCTTCCTTCGCGTCCGCTTCCGTGCCTAACTCCCTCTTCTTCAAAGGAACGATCCCGGTCAGTGATGAGAACGAGTGGCGTGGAATGCCGACCTGGAGGCAACATCGATGCGCGTTATAAAGGACGAACTCGGTGGCGCCAATCAGTTGGAGACCAACTTCAGGAGAAGGCCTCATGAGGAGATCAAGCGAAAGCAAACATGTCGGTGCGCAAGTAAAGAAGCCTTGTGTCACGGTGCGGAAGTGAGACCGCCAGTCTTCACGTTTCTTCAGCCACGGAACGCGGTTCACCACAGTACCCCCGAAGCCTAACACGTCGGCTATGTGATGAAGAGGGCTTTGTTGGAAGAGCTTCGAAGCAGTTGGCATTCCCTCGCGGTGGTCGAATTTGAAGTGCAAATCAAGCCAGCAATTCAAGACAAGTGCGCAACCAAAAGGAGGCTTACCCATGCTCGAGGCAGTAAGGCCGCTGTAAAGATAGGCAAGGACGGCCGGCCCCACCCTCTTGCCGCTCCAAAACCCGTGGATAGCATTCAGTTGGTCCTCCTCCATTATGTTGTCGGCATAAGGAAACAGAAGAGCCCCCGCCAGACAGATGGTAAAACCTTTCATAACTCCTTCCAAGTGTTCATCATCTGGTGAGCCTTTCAAGGCATCCATGACCCATACCGCGAGCCTTCGCAAGTCGATTCTCTTTTGAGTACGGACCTTTCTGACTGCGTCGGGCAGCATGAAGCTTCCAAGGACGCTCTCGGAAGTCACCTTTGTCAACATCCGCATCGGCTTCATCTTCCCATCACTCTTGAATTTCTTCAGTCCAAGCAGAAGCTCCACCTCCTCGAGGAGAATGGTCGCCTCGAACGTGGGGAAGATGAAAGTGTGGGTCTGGGGATGCCAGATCTCCACTAATGCGCCCATAGCTGCCCAGTCCATGCTGATTCTTTCGTAGTGTTTGGCATGAATAAGGAGCCCCTGAAGATGCCACTTCGAGAGTATAGCCCTCATGCCAATGGAGATGTTAGAAGTTAGCTCTGAGAGCCATGGCAGTCTTGAAAACTTCCTCGGGCCCGGAAAGAGCGGATACGGCTGGAAAGAAAAAAAAAGAAAGAAAGGAGGGAAAGTGAGAAGAGAGTTCATGCAGTAAAATTTGAAATAAATCAATTTACCATATGTGACTGGATCGCCCCACTCAAATGACCCTCGAGGTCGGAAAGTCGCATGATCTCACTACTAGGCCTGCCCCTCTTCATGACGCGGGAAGACTCTCCTTCCATCCCGAAGTCCTTAAACCCTCCTCTTCCCCTCCTCTTGAATTTTCAAAATCCCCCTTTGATGCATTTGAATAAACTAGCCTATGGGGTGGTACTTATAGGAAATGTGAGGTGCTACGAGACGTGACGTCTCACATGTGTGGTTAAGTCATGTTTTGTCCTTGTACTGTGGTACGATTCTGTGATATTTCTGTGCTTTCTGATACATTTAATCTATGATGGTCTGTGCAGGTTTTGCCAACGGACGCTTTTCACGCTATCCTGTACGCCATCCTTTAATGTTTGGTCCTCCGTGTCGTGCATCGTACTATACGATACTTACGCTATTAGAACATGTCAAGGACCTTGCGACCTGAACAAATCTGGGATTTGAGTTCCCCTTTAACAAAAACAGTGATGATTCCAGAAGAATTTGGGTTGCATGGATAGGCCGTTAGCTGGTGATAGCGTGGGGACGACGGTTCCATTCGGTGAGTTGGTGCGTGGACAAACGGGCCCTGGCTCAGTATCGGCTCACCGAACTGGTATCCTGACCCTTTCTTAACGAGTTGATAATATTATCCTTGATTATTTTCTATTTTAGTTTGTTTTAATTTTTCTTTAAACCCAGCATGCATTCATATAGGACTTTGAGTCTATTGCGGAAAATCACTAAAGTAATTCGATTGCGAAGGCCGCTGTGCTTAAATTCTGATAATATGAGATATTCCATTCCGAATGAAGTACTGAGTTTCCTTGAGACAGCCCCACGCTGTTCTTCCAGAAGAGACCCTTGTTTGGATTGATCCTCAAATATTCCTTTACTTTTACTACGTTTGACCCATCTTGGCCGCAGCACCTCCACATTGGCTGGTAATCGCTCCCCAAGGTGAAACCTGCAGGTTTACACCCAGGTACTTCCACATAGAGAAGTTGGCCCCTTTTTATACTCGTGCCTGAGCGCACATTCTCTCCTTCCTTGTTTGATTTCTGTCCAAACAATTGTTGAATTCGAAAGGCCTTCTCCCAGGTCGTCTCGTGGAAAATTCTGAAAACATTCCAAAAATCGTAATGTTGAAAGCGTGTATCATCACACCTTGGCATCTACTTTTCAGTCCATTCTCACTCCATTCCACTTTACTTCAATACCATTTCACTACGTGACACTCCCTTGTAAAGCAGACGCCAAGGCGGGGCAGCTGTAGACACGCCGTTCTTGACGTTACAATGAGTAAATCTCATATTACACTATGATACCCCAAGGCGGCCTTCACATTTTTAATTGCTCTGGTGATTTCCTATTTTTCTGATTTTTTCCGTGAAAAATATTGGAGGTGTCCAGGAGACTGGACGCCTCCATAAATAAAAATAATTAAAAAAAAATTAAAAAAAATCAGAAAATTCATGGAGGCGTCCAGGAGGCTGGACGCCTCCATAAATGACAAAAAATGAAAAATGATAAAATAATAAATAAAAAATATATTCTTGAAGGCGTCCAGGAGGCTGGACGCCTCCATGATTTGACTCATGGGTGCCCCCCGGCCATCGACTGACCATTGCTCAGTCTGTCGTTTGAAAAAAATCTAAGTTATGGAGGCGTCCACGCCCCTGGACGCCCCCATCAACCAGCTCACGGGCGCCCCCCGACCATCGACTGACCGTTGCTCAGTCTGTCGTCTGAGGAAAAGCCAAGATATGGAGGCGTCCAGCCATCATATAGCTCACGAGCGTCCCTGACCACTGCCCGACCGTTGCTCGATTTGTCGTGTGATAAGAATCCAATTTATGGAGGCGTCCAGGCCCCTGGACGCCTCCATCAATCAACTCACGAGCGACCTCCGACCGTCGACTGACCGTTGCTCAGCCTGTCGTTTGAAAAGAATCCAAGTTATGGAGGCGTCCAGGACCCTGGACGCCTCCATCAATCAACCCACAGGTGCCCTCGACCGTTGGCCAGTTTGTCGTTTGAAAGAAAAATCCAAGGCAATGGAGGCGTCCAGGGCCCTGGACGCATCCATCATCCAGAAATCCTATAAATAGAGGCCTACCCCCCCTCAGTTCGGGGTCGAAAAGAGAGCGCCGGGAGGCTGTCGGATTCCATTCCTAACCCGTGGGTGTTTTGTAGGTGAGGTTCTGCCGGATTCTTGGGTGCCCGTGCTCGCAGGAGAAAGGCCGTCTTCGCCCGTCGCGCTCCCACGTCATCCCTACGCTACCGAGGCTCCGCCGGATCTCGCCATCGGCCATCCAATAAGCCATTCTCCTCTCTTTTTCCTTAGATATCTTGCATTCATCATATCGCATTTTCCACCCCCTTTTGGGGAGTCTCTTCTTGTTCCTACGTTGGTATAATCACCATCCATCATAAGTATTTTCCTCCTACTCGTGTCCGAGAGGGGTTTAAAAGACAACACCAACCAGGTGTGTGTCCGGCCGTCATTTCGTTACTTGCATCGCTAGAATTGATTATTGCACCTTCGTCTTTCTGATCCACTTGTTATTTGTTTGTCGTTGTTTTGCAAGGGTACTCAAGGAAAGCCCTCCCCGTCGGCCGGCCGAAGGGGGAGGAAGAAGCAACCCACCATTTCCCGCTCTCGATGATTCACAGTTTCGGTGCCTTGTGCCAGGTACACGCGATCATTTCTTTTCATTGAGGTAACCCCTCTGGCGATCACATCCCTTTGGCATCCTACGCATGCTCTTTTCTCTGTTGACATGTTGCATGACCCCTTCCCCTATTAGCTTTTAGTTATTGCGAGTTTGTAGCCCGTCACTTGCGTTCCTCATTCCCTTTTGAGTGGATCTCCATTCGGCAGTCCACAGCAAACACATACCTAGGCATCCATATGTTAACTTAAAGACAAATGGTCTAAACGCTGGAGCCTATCGGCCTTGATCAACTGCGCATGATCGGGAGTTAATACTCCACCATTCCCCAGATAATTTTCTTATTCTGGGTTCCGGATTTTTCAGAAGTCCGTTTGTCCTCGGAAATGAGCCTAATCCCGTAGCGGAAGCTAACTACGATTTGTCGCCCCACACCTCCTTAAAGTAACACAGTCAATATGCTTAATCAAATTTTTTATTCTTATTACAGAATCATCACAATACTTAAAACTTGTCATTAAAATTTCTAAAATAACTTAATCATATTTTAATATTATGAATTAGATATAGGGTAGTGAATTGTTGTATAAAATTTGAAGAGAGTAGAGAGAGAAAGTAGAGGAGGGTAGAGAGAGAAAGTAGAGAGAGATTAGAGAGAAAGTAATATTTTTAACTAAATAAATAATCGATTCTAAGCATAAATCATCGGGTTAAATAAATCACTGACTTAAGCCTGAATAATTACATTTCAAATAAAATCAAATCAAAGAAGTATAAATATCAAATAACATGCACTTGGTTTATCATGTGCCTACCTTTAGGGTGGACTTTCGAATTAAATTTAGTATCTCACCCGAGCTTTTGTAATAGACCTCGCATAGGAAAATGTAATTTTCTCGTCCCAAATACGTAAATAAGGGTGAAATGGTCCAAATAAGTTCCAATTCCTCCGACTAAGCTTTTGTCAAATATTTATATTATTCCGACACTGCATTCTCTTCTCTGTTTATTCATAAGAGTAGAGAGAGAAAGTAGAGAGAGAAAAAAGAGAGAGAAAGAAGAGAGAAAGGTAGAGAGTGGAGAGAAAAAATAGAGAGAGAAAGAAGATAGAGAAAGTAGAGAGATTAGAGATAGAAAGTAGAGAGAGTAGAGAGAGAAAGAAGAGAGAGAAAAGTAGATATAGTGGAGAGAAAAGTAGAGAGAGAGTGGAGAGAGAAATACGAGAGAGAAAGTGGAGAGAGAAGTTAGAGAGAGTGGAGAGAGTAGAGAGAGAAAATGGAGAGAGAGTGTAGAGAGAGTAGAGAGAGAAAGTAGAGAGAAAAAGTGGAGAGAGAGAGGAGAGAGAAAATAAAGAAAGAGTAGAGAGAGATTAGGGAGAGATAAAAAGAAGAAATAAATAAAAATAGTAAGAGAGAGATGAAGTGAGGGAGAGAGAGAATGAGAAAGGGAGATGGGGGGAGAGAGTTACGAGAGGAGAGGTGGAGAGGAATGAGGGGAGAGGGGGGTTTATATAGGAAGGGAAGGAGGGGATAAGAAGAATGGGGGAAGAGGGGGGAGAATATATTTTGGGTAGAGGGGATAAGGAGGAGGAGAAGGAGATAAGAAGGAGAGGGGGGGTTATGTGGAGAAGAATGGGAGGGGGAGGAGAACGATAGTGGGTTTTAGTTTTTTGCTTTTTTTTTTGTTTTTGGGTTTTTATATAAAAACCCTTAAACAGTTAACAATAACATGATTTCTAAGAATTAGTTCACTCTATCTTACTTTTGACCTACCAAGCGTCAAAATTTGAAAATATGATGAACATAAAATTTATAGATTTTTCAATTATCTTTCCAATATATCTAATATTGACCATATTCAGATATTTCTATGAAAAGTTACATATTATTAAAGTGAGATATCTATTTAATTTACTTAATAAAATTTGTTAAACTATACCGTTCAAGGTATTAGGCTTTAATTAAAAGAACTTAAAATTTATATGGACTCTAAATATAAAATATTTAATTATCATTAAGTTTCGGACGAATTCGGGTGTTACATCTTGAACCCTTGTTTCATTCTTCCCGTCTTAATTTTTATTGACATTGGTTCAAGGAGTTCAGCCACATGTTCACGCTCATGCAATTACTGAAGAGCCTAGCGTGAACCATTATGCATACAAATGTTCGATTGCTGATTTTTTTGAGTGTAAGTCCTTCACTGATCTTTGTTCAGTGCGGCCTTTCAGACTGTCCCCCTCTTGACATCTAATTGTAGCTTAACAGGTACCAGGTGTTCCTCAATATTAGTTTGAAGTAGGCTTACTACATGAGGTAGACATTCAATAACTTCCATCCCTTTAGCAGAAATAAATTTTTTTCATGACTTTCAATTGAATAAGCATATGACAAAGAGATTTGAACTTCTCCTTTTGTTGAATCCACAAAACCGGCTTACTACATGAGGTAGACATTCAATAACTTCCAGCCCTTTAGCAGAAATAGTTTTTTTCATGACTTTCAATTGAATAAACATATGACAAAGAGATTTGAACTTCTCCTTTTGTTGAATCCACAAAACCGCGGTGTTGAGATACAAAGGCCCAGGGTCATAAGCATATGAACCACAACTCAAATAACCAATACGGGACTATTGCCCGCCCAAATTCTAACACTCCCCCTCACGGTCAAGATGGGCCATGGACAATAATTGGGTGGAGTAACAAGATAAGAAATATATATAGTTGGGCCAAAATCATGCTCTGATACCATGTTGAATCCACAAAATCACGGTGTTGAGATACAAAATGTCCAAGGTCATAAGTACATGAACCACAACTCAAATAACCAATACGAGACTATTGCCCGCCCAAATTCCAACTCCAATAAAAGTCTGTACTTTAGCTCAGCTAGCTGTCGCATCTCAGAGTAGACCTTCCGGTTGTACAAGGCCATAGCTGTGTGGTTGTAGAAGGTAGAATTCAGATAGCACTCAACAAGAGTTCTTATATCAATAGCTTTGTAGGGAAGACGTAGGGGTGTCAGTTGTAGATACCAAAACAGATTACGTATACCAGTCTTTGTTATATTCACATGCACAGATCCCTTTGAATTAGCTGAATGTACATGAAGGCGAAGATCATTCTCAATATCTCTGCAAAGTGGTAGAATGATTTCATCTATCACAACATCCTGCAATTCTCTCTCATATGAATGTTGGGTAAGTTTACCAACATTGCCCAGATCAAGCAGGGCAGCCATGAGAGTCTGTAGTCAATATAAACCAAAGATAACCAATCTCTCATCATTTCTTTTCTCCAGTACAGAAAACTGCAATCAGTGATCTCCTCGACTATGCTTTAGAAATCCACAACCATAGCTAGCTTCGACATAATCTTCTTAATCCTCAAGAAGTCGATATCCACATGACCAATGCTTCAGAGAACTTCCATAGTAATGGAGAGTATCTGTTGTCTCTTGAAGCTTCCATTTCTCGTTTGACCTCCCCTTCCAGCGGTTTCGGGATTGTGCCTGGCTGTTACACTTCATGAATTTCATTTATGTGGTAGCTGCAGAGTTTATTAACGCACACCTCTTGACATGCACTAGTTCAACTTTCAGTTCTAGGAATTAGAGACTTTATGATCAACACCCCATCTCTATTGTTTTTTTAGCAATGTTCAGAAATTGAACTCAGTTGTTGCATTTTTTTTTTGCATTTCCAACTTACCATGAGATTTTTTTTTGAACCATTTATCCATTCTTCCCTGATTGTCGGCCATGCATCCACCTTCCATTATTCTTCTTTTGATATTGTTTTCACTTAGTCCACCCAGCAAAAATCCGGCAGCACCTCCCCTTGACAGGGAGCGTCGGGGTGCGAATAGGGGGCGCACCTATGGAGAAACTACGATATGGCCCCCAAAACAGAGCAAGTCAAGACTGACGGCTCTAAGTCCCAAATCGGATAAGGAGAACACCTCGAGGGCTAGCCTACAAGAGGGGCCTCAACCAATCCAGGGATGATTTCTATTTTCCTAACCGCATCACGCACCATATACAGTCAATTATTGCTGGCTCTAAGGTCATTATTATCCATCCCTCCGATGAGACAGCCACCAGGGAACATGCTACGAAGAAGCAGATCCCTGGGGTGATACGAGGGTGGCTAGACAAAAAACGTTGATCGGCATGAAACCGTAATGTAGAGTGGGGTTAGATGAAGCATAAAGTCCATAACTGTGCCATGCTTATGCTTGCGCTTATTGAAGCAACGGGCAAAGCCAAAGCAGACATAAGGGGGGGTCGAGCAGCATACTTATACATACACACACACACACACACACACACACACACACACACACACACACACACATATATATATATATATATATATATATATATATATATATATATATATATATCCACACTACGGAGGCAGGCATCATGCCCGTCAAAAGAATCCATGGACAGATAGGACGGAGAAGGAGCTGATGAGAAATAACACAGATATAAATATACATATATCATATTCTTGCATACGTAATAAAGAGAATCGGGCATCATGCTCATCAAAAGGAATGGTAGAAAACCCTGCATATTATCTTTTCTGGAAGAGAATCACCACATCATAGACCCTGCACCATAAGGCGCATAGCCAAGGGGAAAGAAAATTGTAAAAAAAAAGAAAGCCAGAGAGCAAGGAACCCAGCCTTCTTGCAACGTCTACCACTATCTTCTTTATTCCCCAGGATCCCAACACTCAGGATCGGAGGAGATGGGAAAATAACAAAAGATAAAAAAATGCCTTTCTCCTCTCTTTTCAACCGCTGTTCTTCTTTGCCACAGGGGGCTTTTATAGGGGATTCAGGACCGTGGTTTGGAGAGCCCCCCCCATCTTTTTTCGGATTCGCGGACACCGCTGCTACCTGCTGCCACCGGTGCTCTTCCCGCGACTGCTGTCATCGTCGCTTCTCCTGTAGAGGGGATTTCCGCTCGCGGGGGTTGCCATGCTCCTGCCTTGACCTTTGGCGGATCGAGGTTTTCTAGAAATGTGCTGCGCACCGTTGGCGTCGAGGAGAGGATCTGCAGACACTCGATGCTGGAGAAGGTCCAACGCAAAGGTCCACCGGACGCCGCAACGCCCCCCGGTCAGTACCCCGGCCTGTTGGTTGAGGGCAGGGACCGTCAGATGCTCCGGCACTCCAGTTGAATATCCACGCGGGGGGGCTTTGCGTGAGGGAACGGGGAGACACAGGGAGAGAGACACAGACATATGATGAACAGTGTTGCGTATTATCCTTCTATTTTCTATTTTTTGTGAAAATTCATCTCCCTTCTCTCTTTGGCCCTTCCTCTTCGTGGTTTTGTGTATCCATCCCTCTGCACTTGGCCCATCCATCTAGCTTCGATTGGGCCTATGACACTTGGGTTATCCTAATATAGCTTGGCCCATTTTATGTGTGGGTCATCCCTTGCCCCTCTTTTCTTCTTCGTTCATTTTTTTAGTGTCCCGTGGACACTAAAAATTTCTCACCCCATGTTTACGTACATGGGAATAAAGAAGGGGAGAAAAGAGAAGAGAAGATGAGATAAAGGAAAGAAGAAGAGGAAAACACACCTTCAACTGCCTTCCAACGGCACAACCCCAAACAGCCCCCAGCGGCACACTCTGAAGTGCCCCAACAGCATACCATCCTCAAGGCCCCTTCAGCGGCACACTTCCAAAGTGTCCCAGCGGCACACTATGCATGCCTCCAACGGCACACCATCAAGTGCCCTCCAACGGCACACTCTCTCGTGCCCTCCAGCGGCACACCCTTGGGTACCTCCCAGTGACACACCCAGGACAGCCCTTCAGCGGCATACTTGTTTGGCCCCCCCAGCGGCATAGCGTCCCATCTCATTACGATGCTCCGTTTTCACTCAAGCACGGAGCATTTAATGCTCAGGCCGCTGGCTCGTGCTCCGGCCGACGGCGTACCGATAGCAGGCCGTTGATGTCAACCTCGGCCAACCAGGTGAAGGCACGCCAGCTCCCTCCTGCTGTCCCAACGTACATGCCACTTGATGGCTTCGGACGGGATAAGAAAAAAGAGGAGAAGAAGAAGGCTTGGCCTTCGAAGTGGCCAACCCCAATTCAATATAAAAGGAGGCTCGCTCTTTGGCTGGCGACTAGGACACATAGGCCAGAGAAGAAGAGAAGAGGGAGCCACCGCCAGAAAAGAGAAGACAAAAGAAAAAAGAGAGAAGAGAAGAAGGAGGGCTCCGGAGTGGGGTTTCTCCGACCACCGTCAAGCAAGAGAGAGTAAGAGAGAGAGAGAGGGAGCTTGATGTAGTGGGGGGAAGTGGGGGAAAGGGTAGTGGGTGGTCACCCTGCTCCGATCCCCAACACTTCTCCCCCTTTTTCTTCTTCTTATTCCCTGTTCTTTTGTTCTTCCATTTTCTTTCTTGTTCGTAGCCTTAGCTCGGACATGATTTGTAATGTGTATGGCCGACCATGGCTTTTTGTTCCCCCATGAATGAGTATTGTCTCCTTTGATGGGTTTTCTCGTCGTCTTGATTGATTTGTGCCATCGTGTGCTTGATCACCCTTCCTCCCCTCTTCCCGGTGTTTTCCTTAACTCCTCCTGTTGACAGTTTCCTCCGGACACCGCACCACCTTGGGTGGTATGAGATCGTGAGCCTTTCCAGTGCAAAGCCTCTCCGCGTTGTGGTCTTCTGGTAGAATCCCACCTGCAAGTCTCTCGCCTGCCCTTTGAGCCACCTCCCAAAATCTTTTCCCCGTGGGCTTGATCAGCCCAATGCCCCAACCCCATTAGCATGCCAGCCCCTTTTGGGGCCTTGCCCGGTGCGCCTGCACCCCCGTCTAGCGGTGCACCTTCTGGCTCCTTGGCCGGCACACCCCTTTGCGCCTCAGCGGCACACCTGCCCGTGCCCTCAATGGTACACCCCATTTGTCCTTCAACGACACACCCTTGTGTGCCTTGGCCGGCATACACCCTTAACCAGCTTCCACTGGTACACCTTGCTCAGCCCTCCAGCGGCACAACCCCTCACTTGAGCCCAGCCCGGCACAACCTTGCACTTATCTTCAGCTGGCACACCTTGGCCAAGTTCTTCCCCGGTGCACTCTCAGCTAGTCTTAGGAGTGTCTTCCGCTAGTTGCTTCTTCCAGGTCTTCCGAAGTTTTATCGAAGGTGTTGTTGCCCTTGGCACGCACCTCAAATTTTCGAGTTCCGCCACTCCATGTGGACGCGTTCCCTGTATCTCCCTTACGTCCCGGGTCAAGGGGAGATGCTGTCGAATTTTTATTAAAAGTAATGCCATGATAAAAGACAAAGTGAAGTAACTAATGAACGAACAAATAATGATAAGACATCCTAATCGAAACAATGGAACCGTACGAGACTCAGAGGATTGGGCTGCTGAACATGGCCCTGGACTTAACCACCCAATGAAGAATTAAGAACATGGCCACCCAGAACTCCTCCATCTGAACTTCATATGCCGAAAGGGACCCCTTTTCAGCACTCTCCACCAGCCTCCAGCGGCACACTCCCTTGGCCTTCAACGACACACTCTCCACCAGCCTCCAGCGGTACACTCTCCACCAGCCTTCAGCGGCACACTCTCCACCAGCCTTCAGCGGCACACTCCCTTGGCCTTCAACGGCACACTCTCCACTAGCCTCCAGCGGCACACTCCCTTGGCATTCAACGGCACACTCTCCACCAGCCTCCAGCAGTACACTCTCCACCAGCCTCCAACGGCACACTCTCCACCAACCTTTCAATGGTACACTCCCCACCACCCTCTCCACACACGTGCCAAACGCAACAAATAATAATAATAATAATAACGGACTCACAATAAAATGGGGATAAATAATAATAATAATAATGAAATTATAATAATAAAAAGAGGATAAATAATAATGATGATAAACTTAATAAATAAATAATAATAATAATAAAGAAATAAGTAATAATAATGATGAACTTAACAATAATAATAATAAACTTAATATATATATATAATAGTAATGAATAATAAATGAATAAATAGTAATAAAGAAATAATAAATAAGCAATAATAACAACAAACTCACTCCAAAAAAATATATAAAATAAAAAATAATAATGATAACATTTTAATAATAATAAAATGATGAGATCCGCTCCACAGCCTCGTTCTCCTCGAGGCACGGTATAAAGGGAACATTAACGCCGCCTCTACAATTCGGGTTCGGACCTTGGGAGCCATCCCAATATGGCCGTAATCCGACATTGCTCTGGGCCGATAGTTTGTCAAACCGGACTCGTTCCCATCGGGATTCGTTTCTGCTCTTTCATTGAAATTACCGTAGACTCGGCATACATTTGTACGAATTTATTTCCGTTTGCGTCGTACCTTCAATGCGGATTTTTGTCCGAACATAAAGCGGTCCATGAATGACCGATAAAAATCTGAATGGAATGAGAATGCTCTCGTCAACCCCGAGCCCTACGCATGGGAATATCAATAAGACCTTCGTGGGTCACGCTTAGACCACGGGTTCGCCCTAATCATGGTCATTGCCTGACCCACATCCTTGGCCTATAGCCAGCTGTCTCTGTACACGTCTTCATTTTAGAATCTAGTCCCGAGACTCTTTCCCGTTGCTCTTCGGCACCTGACATATTAACAATGCCCACGCAAGCCTCATTTGGACCACGGGAGGCGCCCCCGGAATGGTCCTGACTCGATCTCGCACCGGGCCAATAAATTCACTGGTTTCCTACTACACTAATCGGGATTTAACCGAATATTTTTAGTTACTCGGAATAATAAATTTGCCGTACCCCGGCATACATATGTTCCGGGTCTGTCTGCGATGATTACAATATTCTCAAGCTGGACACCCGTCCGAATATTGAACGGTCCCCCGAACGACCGACACGTTTCGAACGTTTGCTTCCCTAGACATAGGGCTTTCCAGCTGATTTAAGGCACATTCTCCCGTTGCCCCCCCTTGGCACCGAAAATATTAACGATGCCCACGCAAGCCTGACTTCGACCGCGGGGGGCCCACCGCAGCATCGTCGCAGTTTGATCTTGCATCGGGCCGACAAGCTCGCGGGTTTCCGACCATTCTAATCGGGATTTAGCTGAACGTTTCCTGTTCCCCTGAACAATAAATTTGACGTGCCCCGGCATACATATGCTCCGGTTTTGCCCGTGACGATTACGATTTCCTGAAGCCAGACGCTCGTCCGGATATCAAAATGGTCCCTTGAGTGATCGACATATTTCGAATGCTTGCTTCCCTAGATATAGGGCTTTCCAACCGATTCAAGATCGCTATCGTCTTGTTTCTCTCAATATAATTTCCTGGCCATGAGGCCCTGATCCCCCGGCGATTAATCAAGGGTGTTCCCCTCTTCGAGGGGATGTAAATAACGCCGTGACCTTTATGGCGCAGCGGGTTTTGGTCCCGACACGAACCACACAGTCGTCTGATTAGTCAGATCGAGCGCAGAATAAATCGTCACTTTGTGACTGGCACGCCCACGCACTCAATAGACAAATCAACCATTCTAACAAACGAACAACATAATAAGTGACCGAAAAGTGCGTCCACAAGTATGGCACGTCCGGTGGGACCGGAACCACCCTTCATCTCTTCACTGGGATTCGGGGCCTCATGGCCTCCTAATAAATGATGTTTGCCTGTTTTGATGAATTGCATGTACTCTCTTCCCCAGCCCTATGGAGAGAAAAGCCAGACTAGGCGAAATTATCTTTGTTGCCTCGAAGATGCTATTCCGAGGCACCTACAGCTTCCAGGAATCATGGAGGCCGCTAAGAAGAAGGGAGGGGAAATCAAACCCCCTTTCCCAAAAGAAAAAAAGAAAAAAAGAAAAAAAAAGAAAAGAAAGAAACAAAAAGGAAGAGAAAGAATTGGCGAGAGAGGGTTGTACGGTCACATCCGTCGACATCCGTGCTGAATAATAATTACCAGTGTGGGATTGATGCGGTGGAGCGAACCACTCATCCCCTCCCTAAGGGGGTGAACGCTCTCTTGCGTACCCACCTTGGTCTATTACGCACAAGAAGAGAAAAGAGAGAAGAGAAGAAAAGAAAGGACAAAAAAGAGGAAGAAGAGTTGACAAGCATCGCCGACGAAGAGAACAAGAAGGAGGCCGACATCCCACCCGACTCTAGGAGGGTCCAAGTCCGTGGTTTAATGCCCCAGTCCGTTCCACCTCCCTTCTGCCCCTATCCGGCACAAGATGGTCCCTCGAGTGACTGTTCGAAGATCCAACAAGCCGCGACTGCAGCTTGATGAATTTCTGCCCGCTATGGGGAATACTTTGTAGCGATAAGGCCAAGCATGGCCACGACTCCAGAAGAGAGCATGCATGTACCCCGCCATGGGAGATAAGAAGAAGAAATATATCCCGCCATGGGGGGATAAGAGGCAAGAAAGAATACACCTCGCTCATGGGGGCACATGAAGAGAATATACCCTGGCTCAGGGGCATATGAAGAGAAGTATACCCCGCTCTGGGGCATAAGAAGTAGCAGAATCCACCCCTGCCATGGGGACATAAGAAGCAACATACCCCACCACGGAGGGGGATGAAAGCTATGAAGAATTCACCCCAGCTTAGGGGTATTCAAAAAATTTACCCCGGTCCAGGGGCACTTGAAGAAGAACTACACCCCGGCCCGGGGGCACATGATAGGAATCCACCCCGACTTGGGGGCACATAAAGTAAAAGTTACACCCCGGCTTAGGGGCATTTGATGAAGAATCTACCCAGCCTTGGGGGGAGGGCATAAGAAGAAACAGAGTTTCACCCCGACCCAGGGGCATAAAGAGTAAAAGTGTTGAACATATCCGAGTGATTTTGACGATAACAAAACCTAAGATGTTTCTCTCCCTTGTATCTGTTTTTCAAGCAAAGCTTCTTGCTTTAAACCTTCAATTCTTACCCCATGTCAATTATGTGGTTATAATTACTTCCATGGGTTTATTCAAACATAAATCAACTCTTACACAAGCCCGGTTCAATCATCGAACAAATGGATAGCTTCAAGAGAGCTAACACTTGATTTTTGCAGGATTGAAGATTGGCGGTCGACCTGTGGACCCCTGGCGGTCGACCTAAAATAACAGAACTGAAATCTGCCATCTGTGAAAGCTGACGGTCGACCGCCAGGAGCTAGCGGTCGACCGATTCTCCCAGCAGCCAAATGGCTACAGGACGGCCAATGGCGGTCGACCGCTGGACTTTGTAGGTCGACCGCCAGCCTCGAGCTGCCAACAAATGTTGACTTTTTGTCACTTCGAGAAATGATCTTTCTCTTGGTATTGTTTAATCCCCAAGCAACCTAACTCTCCAGAAATTGTGGATCTGGTCTGGGGGAGTCTTTGGACCATTCAAGAACCTATAAAACTAATACAAAAGGGTTTGGAAAACCCTAATGCTCAAGAAAAATCAAGGGAGGCTGCCAAGAGGAAGAGAAGGGATTTGGCACTGTAGACGTGAACAGTGCTCCGAGAGGAAAGTTCTTCATCCTTCTTCATCCAATCAAGTGCAAATCAGTCCAAGGATTCAAGCTGCATCCAAAGCATACAATCATCTACTAAGGGGGAGCATATCAAGATCCTTCTCTTATGTTTTGAATTCATTCTTGATCTCTCAAAGCTTCATATGTAATCCTTGTAATCTTTAAACATTCTTGAGTGTGTGGATCCTCTTAGATCAGTGTGTGTGTGGTTGTGAGTTCATGGTTGGAGGTGTGTGTGTGTATTAAGGTGTTTCTACACCCTCGTGAGAATCCTCCTTCCTAGTGTGTGAGTGTTGTGTGTGGTTGATCTTGTAACCTCCTACAAGATAGTGTGTGGTTTCCTCACTGTCCGTGAGGGGTGGACGTAGGTTGCCGTTGTGGCATCCGAACCACCTAAAATTGCTGTCTCCTTGTGGTTTGTTCCTTTTCCTCTATCCTCCTTCTGTGTAATTCGTAAGTGTGTTAGTGTAGTTCAGTTTTTATTCTCTTTTATCCTGCGTAATCCTTCTTCACCTTATATAACTTGCTTTGTCTGTGGGGCTTTAATTATTTCTAGTTCTCTTGTTAGCTTCTTGCTACACTTTTTTCAAAAGGTGATATAGTTTTAGAAGTTTCTACCTTCACCCAATTCACCCCCCCTCTTGGGTGCCATTTAATCTCGGGACTTCAATTGGTATCAGAGCCAAGGCTCTTCCTTTCACAGATCTAACGATCTAGAGCAAGATCCGATTAAATGGCAAACAAGGGTATGGTACCCGAGGGTCATTCCATCAACCGTCCTCCGTTTTTTGACGGTTCCAACTACTCCTACTGGAAAAATAGAATGCATGTTTTTCTGAGGGCTCAAGAGTACGAGGTTTGGAGAGTTGTGGACAAGGGTCCTCATAAACTCGGGGATGATGAAGAAAAATGGACACCCGAGGAAATTAAGAAATGCACTGCTAATTTTAATGCCATGAATATCATGCAATGTGCGATACACCCTAATGAATTCTCTCGTGTTTCTATGTGCAGCTCAGCCAAAGAAATGTGGGACAAGCTGCGACTCATATACGAGGGAACGTCACAGGTCAAGGAAACCAAGGCAAATCTCCTAGTCACTGACTATGAGCTATTCAAAATGAAATATGAAGAAACCATCTCCGAGATGTTTGCAAGGCTAACAGAAATCACAAATGGTCTCAAAAGTCTCGGGAAGGAATACTCAAATTCCGACCTTGTGAGGAAGGTGTTAAGGTCCCTACCGCCAGCTTGGCACACAAAGGCCACGGTTATTGAAGATTCAAAGAACCTGTCAACTCTTACTTTGGATGAACTCATAGGGTCACTCATGACCTATGAGATAAATATAAAGAGAACAGTTGATGAAGACATCAAAAAGAAAAAGGTCATTGGACTGAAAGCTCATCAATCCGATGACGAATTTCAAGAAGGTGAATCAAGTGACGGAAGCAATGAAGAGGAAGAATTGGCGATGATAACTCGCCAAGTGAGAAAATTTCTAAGGAAGAAGAGAAACTTTCA
Source organism: Amorphophallus konjac (assembly GCA_022559845.1). Taxonomy (NCBI): domain Eukaryota; kingdom Viridiplantae; phylum Streptophyta; class Magnoliopsida; order Alismatales; family Araceae; genus Amorphophallus; species Amorphophallus konjac. The sequence continues at coordinate 314,708,730 of CM040119.1, read as the reverse complement.
AGGAAATTTCAGGAAAGGGCCAAGAAGGCCCACGCAGACTAAAGGCGAATTGAGCAAGCCAAGTAGCATTATATGCTACGAATGCAAGAAGCCTGGACATATGAGAGGTGAATGTCCAGATCTAAAGAAGAAATTCAAGAAGGATAATTTCAATAAACCCAAAGCCATGGTCGCCACTTGGAGCGACGAAGAAGATGAACCATCTGATGAAGAGATTCAAGAACTTGTGGAAAGCTTGTGCCTCATGGCACATGAGGATGAATCCACGGAGGTAAATTCTAACCCTGAATTCATTTCCAATGATCAATGGGAATCTGAATATGAAAAGTTGTACACGAAGTACAAGAAAGTCAGATCTGAAAATAAAGCTCTTAAAAAGAAACTCGATGATTCATCACATGAAGATATCTATGCCAAATTTGAGAAACTGGAACAGGAATGGTTTGAGGCTTCGGAAGAGAAGGAAAGTCTACTGCAAATAATCTCAGACTGTGATAAAACCAAAAAGGAATTATCATGCAAAATAACCGAAATGGAGGAAGCATGTGAAAGGATCAAAATTGAAGAACAAACTCTAAAATCCGCTAATTCAGAACTCGAAAGGAGAAATGAAATTTTGGGTGAAAAAGTTGCTGAGCTTCAGTTCACCTTGACTAAGTTTGTTAAGGGGAAACAAAACCTGGATAACCTATTGGGGGTTAAAGTCAACTTCCAAAAGGAAGGCTTGGGGTACACACCTCAAAACAAAAAATCCTTTGAGCATAAGATCACCACATCCTTTATTCATGGAAAGGACGATAATCATGCTTCATGTTCTAACTCTAAACCCCAACATGCTCAGCCTAAACCACACAGATATCAAAGAACTTTTTCACATGCTAACTGCTTTCATTGTGGTAGATTTGGCCATATGATTTCCAACTGCTGGTTTAGACAAAGCACACCTAACTATCATGTTCCATGGACGAAGAGAACACCCGTAAGAAGTTGGACTAACTCCTATGGACCCAAACTTGTTTGGGTACCAAAGACAACTGCATGAGAATTTTTCTTCTTGCAGATATATCTTGAAGCCAGGGGGAGCAAATGGTATCTAGACAGCAGTTGCTCAAGGCATATGACAGGGGACAAGAAAGTGTTCTCCAAGCTGCAAGAAAAAGAAGGAGGCTTAGTTGCTTTTGGCGGGAAGGACAAAGGTAAAATAATCGGAGTTGGAGACATAGGTAAGAATTCTGAAACTCTGATTGAAAATGTCCTTCTGGTGAAAGGCTTGAATCATAATTTGTTGAGCATAAGTCAATTGTGTGATAAGGGTTTTAAAATTGTTTTTGATATGACTCACTGTTTTGTCATGTGCAAAAATTCAAATGAAATCAAATTCATTGGTAAAAGGAGCAACAATGTGTACACCCTTGATCTTCATGATGTTTCAGTTGACAATGTGTGTTTGGTAGCTAACAACCATGAGAATGCATGGCTATGGCACCGCAGACTAGGTCATGCTAGTTTTGGAGTGATCTCTAAGTTGTCTAGACATGACTTGGTGTTAGGTCTGCCCAAATTGAAATTTGAAAGCGATAATATCTGTGAAGCTTGCACAAAAGGCAAGCAAACACGAATCTCATTCAAAAACAAAAATATTGTTTCTTCCGCTAGGCCTTTGGAACTGTTGCACCTTGATCTTTTTGGTCCTACTAAAACATATAGCCTAGGAGGAAAATCCTATGGTTTTGTGATTGTTGATGATTTCTCCAAATTCACATGGGTGCTATTTTTAGCTAATAAAAGTGATGCCGTGACGGAGTTTCAAGTGTTTTACAGAAAAATTCAGAATGAAAAGGGTTACCTTATCACCACAATCCAAAGTGATCATGGTGGTGAATTTGAAAGTCATGAATTCAGCATGTTCTGTGAAGAGCAGGGGTACACACACAATTTTTCATCACCAAGAACGCCCCAGCAAAATGGAGTAGTAGAGCGAAAGAATAGAACGTTGATAGACATGGCCCGGACCATGCTCAGTGAGAATTCTCTACCCAAGTATTTTTGGGCTGAAGCGGTAAGTACCGCATGCTACATCATCAACAGGGCAATGGTAAGGCCCATTCTGAAGAAAACTCCATATGAGCTCTACAAGGGTAAGAAGCCAAACATTTCTTATCTTAAACCCTTGGATGCTCTTGCTATATCTTGAACAATGGTAAGTCTAATCTGGGTAAGTTTGATGAAAAGAGTGATAAAGGAATTTTTCTAGGTTATGCACTCAATTCTAGAGCTTATCGATTATTCAATAAAAGGACTTTAGTTGTTGAAGAAAGTCCTCATGTTATTTTTGATGAATCCGAGTCAAAACTCACAAAGCAAATTTCTTCTATCTCGGATGCAGATGAAGACCCTAAGAACTCATCAAATGTTGAAGCCAATGATGAGCCATTGAAGGCAACTTCAAGTAAAAATGAGGAAGATGAGGATCCTACAATTGAGACACTGCAAGAACCACAAGTGCAGCATCCTGATCTGCCCAGCTCCTCCACATTTCTAAAGGATCATCCAACTGTGAACATCATAGGTAATCCGGAGGATGGGGTGAAAACTAGGTCCTCTCTAAGGCAGGTTGAACAAGAGGACCTGATGGCCCTACTCTCTCAAGTAGAGCCCAAGGACATTCATGAAGCTCTTCAAGATGAATCCTGGATTCAGGCGATGCATGAAGAGCTGCATCAATTTGAAAGAAACGAGGTGTGGACTCTCGTGCAGCGTCCTAAGAACCATCCTACTATTGGAACTCGCTGGGTTTTCAGAAACAAGCTAAATGATGCGGGATTGATCGTGAGGAATAAGGCTCGGCTTGTGGCCAAGGGATACAGCCAGGAGATGGGAATTGACTTTGATGAGTCTTTTGCACCAGTTGCAAGACTTGAAGCAGTCCGAATCTTACTGTCCTACGCTTGCTCTTTAAACTTTAAACTATTTCAAATGGATGTTAAATCTGCATTTCTTAACGGCTATATCAAGGAGGATGTATTCGTAGAGCAGCCGCCAGGTTTTGAAGATTCCAAACATCCACGACACGTGTACAAGCTTCAAAAGGCCCTGTACGGACTAAAACAAGCACCAAGGGCATGGTATGAACGGCTTACTTCTTTTCTTGCCGAAAATGGGTTCAAGAGAGGTAAGGTTGATCAAACTCTTTTCACAAGGAAATCAGGTAAGGACATTTTGGTGGTTCAAGTGTATGTGGATGATATTATTTTTGGAGCTTCTGATAATGCCTTATGCGAGGATTTTGCAAAGACCATGCAAGGAGAATTCGAGATGAGTTTAATGGGGGAGCTAAATTTTTTTCTTGGATTGCAGGTGAAACAAACTTTGGAAGGAATTTTTATAAATCAAGCAAAGTATACTGTGGAATTGCTGAAGAAATACGGGATGGCAGAAGCAAAACCCATATCAACTCCCATGGCCACCACCACAAAGCTGGATAAGGATGAAAATGGTAAAACAGTAGATTCCACACTGTTTCGAGGTATGATCGGATCACTACTGTACCTTACAGCATGCCGCCCTGACATTCAGTTCAGTGTATGTCTCTGTGCCCGTTTCCAGTCATGCCCTAAAGAATCTCACTTATCAGCTGTTAAACGCATTTTCAGATATCTAATTGGCACTATTGACTTTGGCTTGTGGTTTCCCATTGGTAGTTCTTTTGAGTTAATTGCGTATACCGATGCGGATTACGCCGGATGCATTGTAGATCGTAAAAGTACAAGTGGGTACTGTCAGTTTCTTGGCGGGTGCCTTGTTTCATGGGCCTCTAAGAAACAACATTCAGTAGCTCTCTCAACGGCCGAGGCTGAATATGTAGCCGCCGGAAGTTGTGGAGCCCAAGTACTTTGGATCAAAAATTAATTGCTTGATTTGAATGTTGAAGTAGATTGTGTGCCGATCTTCTGTGATAATACGAGTGCAATTAATCTCTCCAAAAATCCTGTTCAACACTCCAGAACCAAACACATTGACATTCAGCATCATTTTCTGAGAGATCATGTAGGCAAAGGGGTCTTTGAGTTCAAGTTCGTTGATTCTCTTAACCAATTGGCTGACATCTTCACAAAACCTCTAAATCAGGATCAATTCAATAAAATCAGGTGAGAACTTGGCATGTGTAAGGGTGAGGGCATACGCACTTAAGTCTGCATTAGGTTGGTTCCTTTTTGTTGGGTAGATCATGTGAGATGCATGCATTGTGTGTGGTTCACTTTTATTGTGTTTGACTATTCCTAGCTTGTGTGTCTGTACTTACATTTATATACACTTATTCCTTGACATTTTTCTACAACTGGATATTCCTTGATAGATAATTTGTGGACTAGTGATCTAGTGCTCTTAGCAGTCTCCACTCAAGGGCTTCCGTAGTCGACTCATGCTTGATATCATTCGTGGGTTAGCAAAAGAAAAGAAAAAGAAAAAAAAAGAAAAAAAAGGAAAAGTAGAATGATCTGTGAAAATGGGGGGGTCCAAGGGTCATGGAGCCCCAGCGGTTGACCGCTGGCTTCGTGCCGGTCGACCGCCAGCGACGAACCGGCCGGGTCAACCGCGTCTGAACCCTACTTTAAGGGGGTTTTCTTCCCCCCTTTTTCATTATATCACTTTCCCTTCTCTCTCCCTCACTCCACCTCCACTCTATCACTTCTCCCTCCCACCTTTCAAGCCCTAAAAACCCCACACCGTTTCTACCCTAGCACGATTCGGTCGATTGGTTTCCATTTCGGAACGTCTCCTCGCCGGCGTTCGTGCACTCGTGCCAACCTTCCTTGAGCTCCAGAGCGTGGAGACGGTGTTCTTAGTTCTTCCCGGTGTCTCCCTCTCATTCCCAAGGTAGAGGCTCTACCTCTTTAGAGGATACTCTCTTCAGCGGGTTTCCTAGTCTAAAATGGCACCTCGAAGGAGTGCTCGGCGTCTTCTCCAAGGGGAACCTGGTGCTCAGAGACGTGAAGCTCCAGACGCACCTCCACCACAAGCTCCCGCACGCAGGTTACCTCCGAGGTCTATCATCGAGCCTCGTCTTGTTGATTTTCAAGAGTTGAATCAAATCCTGCCCGACATCTATACAGTTTTTTCAATGCAACCGGGGTGGCTCGATTTTGTCACTAGATACAATCGTTTCTATCCCTATCTAGTACAACAGTTCTATGGGAATTTGGTTGACAGAAATGGAAGCTTGTATACAATGGTTCAAGGCATTGAGATCTGCATTAATGCAGAATTATTCTATAATGCCCTAGGTGTTTCCTCCCATGGTGCAGACATGCTTTTTGGGCATGGTGAGGTTGAGGCCAGTTTTATTGCCATGACGAGCTGTGATTTTGTTCGTGGTGTGAGTGACCTCATTGAGCTGAATGCCAACCACTTTCCCGCATTACAACGGGTTATTCATCACATGTTTACTACACTTATTTATCCCAAGAGTGGGAGCCGAGATGAAGTGACCGAAGTGCACCGTTTCCTGTTCTATCATGTTATGAATGGCGAGTTGGTTAATATGGGATGGCTCATGACTCAGTTGATAACTCGATGCCGTACACATTTACGGCGATCCCTGCCCTATGCCTCTCAGCTCACTGGAGTGTTCATCTTTGTCGGGGTCCCATTGGAAAATGAGCAGTCTGTTCTAGTCCGCCATGATGACATTTACAATGAGCATAAGCTTTTCTCCGATATGGGATATTACAGGGATGCAGATGGTGAAATTCGCCGTGCTGTCCCAGTTTATGGGGAAGAAATTGGCAATGAAGATGAACAAGCGCCGGACCCACAGCAAGTTAACCAAAATGCACCGGCACCAGTTCAGCCTACAGTTGTGCCTCCTCCAGCGGATCTCCCTCCTCCACCACAACATTTTCATGGGGAGTCTTCTACTCAGGGTGCTGGGCATTCCACTTGGGGGGACTATGAGGCTCTTGACAGGCGCCTTTTTGGCATGGAAACTCGGCTTGACTCCTCCCTTGGGCGTTTGGATACTTTTATGGACACCATGACTGGACGAATGGATACTTTCACCTTTGCTCTGGATGATCTTTCTCTCCACATCGCCACTCTCTTTGCCAGCCATGAAGATAACCGTGAGGCCTTTCGCACCACAAATCATACCCTTCTTTCCCTCCGTAACCAGCTCCGTCATTATGATGCCATTCTTCATAACCTTGAGGATCGTCTTCCTCCTGCTCCTGCTCCTGCTCCTGCTGGTTCCCCCCATGGTGATGGTCCGCCGGATGGTGTTCATGGCGAGGAAGCTGCGGATCCCCCTGCTGTGTAGCTGCTTTTTGGGTCTTTAGCGTCCCTTTTTGTCCACTTTTTGTATCCCCTCCCTCTCCTTTTTGCTGATGACAAAGGGGGAGAAGTAGTCTATTAGGGCTTATATATATATATATGCTATGTGTGCTTGTGTTTGCGTGTTTGCCTGCTTGCATGCCTGTCTATCTCTTGCATCGTAGTTTGAGCATATTGTATGCATTAGTGGTTGCATTCCTTAGCGTGTCAAGCTCATTTCTCCCTTCTGCATTCAGTGTACCTTGTATGGATCAAATGAAATTGAATGGAAGAATGCACTCTTTGACGTTACAAGATTGGCCCCTTTCCTTCTCACCTCTTGTCAATACGGCAAATAAGTTTTGAATGGTTGGTAGTGATATGTTTAGTGATATGAGCATTTCGAATGCCTTCAAATCGTGAGTTTAGAAGTTTCAACTTGATGGATTTCCACGTATCTCATTTGTGAAGATGCTATTCTACTGCCTAGGTTTTGTCATCATCAAAAAGGGGGAGATTGTTGAACATATCCGAGTGATTTTGATGATAACAAAACCTAAGATGTTTCTCTCCCTTGTATCTATTTTTCAAGCAAAGCTTCTTGCTTTAAACCTTCAATTCTTACCCCATGTCAATTATGTGGTTATAATTACTTCCATGGGTTTATTCAAACATAAATCAACTCTTACACAAGCCCGGTTCAATCATCGAACAAATGGATAGCTTCAAGAGAGCTAACACTTGATTTTTGCAGGATTGAAGATTGGCGGTCGACCTGTGGACCCCTGGCGGTCGACCTAAAATAACAGAACTGAAATCTGCCATCTGTGAAAGCTGGCGGTCGACCGCCAGGAGCTAGCGGTCGACCGGTTCTCCCAGCAGCCAAATGGCTATAGGACGGCCAATGGCGGTCGACCGCTGGACTTTGTAGGTCGACCGCCAGCCTCGAGCTGCCAACAAATGTTGACTTTTTGTCACTTTGAGAAATGGTCTTTCTCTTGGTATTGTTTAATCCCCAAGCAACCTAACTCTCCAGAAATTGTGGATCTGGTCTGGGGGAGTCTTTGTACCATTCAAGAACCTATAAAACTTATACAAAAGGGTTTGGAAAACCCTAATGCTCAAGAAAGATCAAGGGAGGCTGCCAAGAGGAAGAGAAGGGATTTGGCACTGTAGACGTGAACAGTGCTCCGAGAGGAAAGTTCTTCATCCTTCTTCATCCAATCAAGTGCAAATCAGTCCAAGGATTCAAGCTGCATCCAAAGCATACAATCATCTACTAAGGGGGAGCATATCAAGATCCTTCTCTTATGTTTTGAATTCATTCTTGATCTCTCAAAGCTTCATATGTAATCCTTGTAATCTTTAAACATTCTTGAGTGTGTGGATCCTCTTAGATCAGTGTGTGTGTGGTTGTGAGTTCATGGTTGGAGGTGTGTGTGTGTGTATTAAGGTGTTTCTACACCTTCGTGAGAATCCTCCTTCCTAGTGTGTGAGTGTTGTGTGTGGTTGATCTTGTAACCTCCTACAAGATAGTGTGTGGTTTCCTCACTGTCCGTGAGGGGTGGACGTAGGTTGCCATTGTGGCATCCGAATCACCTAAAATTGCTATCTCTGTGTGGTTTGTTCCTTTTCCTCTATCCTCCTTCTGTGTAAATCGTAAGTGTGTTAGTGTAGTTCAGTTTTTATTCTCTGTTATCCTGCATAATCCTTCTTCACCTTATAAAACTTGTTTTGTCTGTGGGCTTTAATTATTTCTAGTTCTCTTATTAGCTTCTTGCTACACTTTTTTAAAAAGGTGATATAGTTTTAGAAGTTTCTACCTTCACCCAATTCACCCCCCCCCTCTTGGGTGCCTTTTAATCTCGGGACTTCAAAAAGAACACGCCCCGACTTAGAGGCATATGAAGAGAAGTATATCCCGCTCTGGGGCATAAGAAGCAGTAGGATACACTCCGCCATGGGGCCACAACAAGCAACAGAGTTACACTCCGAATCGGGGGACATATGAAGAAAGGAATACACCCCGGCTTAGGGGTATTTGAAGAAGAACACACCCCGCCTGGGGGGCATAGAAGCTATAAAAGATACACTCCGCCACGAGTGCATATAAGACAAAGAATACACCCCGGCTTAGGAGAATACAAAGAGAAATATATCCCTCTCTGGGGCAGAAGAAGCAGAAGGATCTACCCCGTCCGGGGGCACAACAAGTAGTAGAGTTACACCCTCATCTAGGGGCACATGAAGAGAAGTATATCCCACCATAGGGGCGTGTAAAAGGAAAGAGAGCAGAATATACCCTGCCTGGGGGCCCAGAAGCAAAGAGACCCACACCCCGACCTAGGGGCATAAAGAGCAAAAGGAACATACCCCGCCATGGGGCATATGGAGAAAAGAATACACCCCACCCTGGGGGCACAAGAAGTAGAAGAACTCACCCCGGCCTAAGGGGCACGCGAAGAAAGAAACACACGCCCTGCCTTGGGTGCACAAAAAAAAAACAAAACACACCCCGGCCTGGGGGCATACAAAGAAAAAAAAACACTCCGCCTGGGGTGCACAAGAAGCAAATACACCTCACCTGGGGGCACAAAAGCAAAGAAGCAGAATCCACCCCGGCCTGGGGGCATAAGAAGTATGAAGTTACACCCCGACTCGGGGGGTACGTAAGGAAGAAACACATCTTGCCTTGGGTGCACAGGAAGCTGGAAACACACCTCGTATGGGGGCATAAGAAGCAAGAGTACACCCCGAGCTAGGGGGAATGTAAAGAAAGAAACTACACCTCGCGATGGGGGCATGAGAACCAAAGACTATACCCTGCTTAGGGGCATTCGAAGAGAAACATATCCCGCTCCGGGGCATAAGAAGCAGAGGACACACCCTGGTTTAGGGGCCTTTGAAGAAGAACTATACCCCGCCATGGGGACATGAGAAGCAAAGATTATACCCCGTCTGGGGGCACACGAAGAAAGAAACACCCTCTGCCCTGGGCGCATAAGAAGCAAAAAAGTCTACCCCGATATAGGGGCATAAGAAGCAAGGGTACACCCCGAGCTAGGGGGAATGTAAAGAAAGAAACTACACCCCGCGATGGGGGCATGAGAAGTAAAGGCTATACCCTGCTTAGGGGCGTTCGAAGAGAAACATACTCCGCTTCGGGGCATAAGAAGCAGAAGATACACCCCAGTTTAGGGGTCTTTGAAGAAGAACTATACCCCGCCATGGGGGTTTGAGAAGCAAAGACTATATCCCATCCGGGGGCACACAAAGAAAGAAACTCATCCCCGTCTGGGGGCACGCAAAGAAGGGAACCCCTTTCTCCCCGGGTCCAGGGGCATAAGAGGAAAGAATACACCCCGGCTTAGGGGCATTTAGAGAAGAAATATACCCCGCCTGGGGGCATATGAAATAAGGAATACACCCCGGTTTCGGGATATTTGAAGAAGAAACATGCCCCGCCTGGGGGCATAGAAGCCAGAAAGGATACACCCCGCTTGAGGGCATAAGAAGTCAGGGCTCTACCCGCTATGGGGGCATAAGAAACAAAGATACACCCTGCCTTAGGGGTATTTGAAGAAGAAACATATCCCGCTCCGGGGCATAAGAAGTAGAAGTTACACCCCGTCTGGGGGCCTAGAAGCCATGAGAGACACACCCCGCCTGGGGGCACAGAAGGAAAGTTACGCCCCAAGTTGGCGGCACATCAAGAGAAATACACCCCAGGCCGGGGGCATTAGTGAGAAAGAAAGAGCGGAACAAAAGAACAGTCATGAGGTAGACGTGGTCTTCGAACCCGTCTCTTCACACAAAAGAAGAAGAGAAGAAAAGAGAGAAAAGACACCTGAGGCAGACGCGGTCTTCGAACCCGCCTCTCCACACAAAAGAAGAAGAGAAGAAAAGTGAGAAAAGACACATGAGGCAGACGTGATCTTCGAACCCGTCTCTTTACATAAAAGAAGAAGAGAAGAAAAGAAAGTGATCCTTGAGGCAGACGTGATCTTTCACCCTCTACCTCCAGCCATCTAATGAATAGACCTCTCATGGGGTCGGCGTCACGACCTTTCTTCCGAACCGACAACATTCCGCCAACGGGGTGTTAAACCGACAGCATCCCGCCAACGGGGCGTTAAACCGACATCATTCCGCCAATGGGGCGTTAAACCAACAAAGCATTCCGCTGACGGGGCGTTAAGCCGACCGATGTCAAGCCAACAAGCAACTCCACCTGCGGCCTTTGGCCACCCAACAGAATGAACCCTTCACTCTGGTTCGGATCCTTCCCCGGCCAGAGAATCAAAGAATCAACTTTTCACTCTAGTTCGGGTCCTTCCTCGGCCAGAGAATCAAAGAATCAACTTTTCACTCTGGTTCAGATCCTTCCTCGGCCAGCGAATCAAAGAATCAACATTTCACTCCGGTTCAGGTCCTTCCCCGGCCAGAGGATCAAAGAATCAACTTTTCACTCCGGTTCGGGTCCTTCCCCGGCCAGAGAATCAAAGAATGAACCCTTCACTCTGGTTCGGGTCCTTCCCCGGCCAGAGAATCAAAGAATGAACATTTCACTCCGGTTCGGACCCTCCTCCAGCCAAAGAATCAAAGAATCAACCCTTCACTCTGGTTCGGGTCCTTCCCCGGCCAGAGAATCAAAGAATCAACTTTTCACTTTGGCTCGGATCCTTCTCTGGCCAGAGAATCAAAGAATAAGCCTTCCACTTTGGCTTGGATCCTTCTCCATCCAGAGAATCAAAGAATAAACCTTCCGCTTTAGCTCGGACCCTCCTCTGGCCAGAGAATCAAAGAATTAACCTTCCACTTTGGTTCGGATCCTTTCCCGGCCAGAGAATCAAAGAATCAACCTTTCACTCTAGTTCGGATCCTTCCCCAGCCAGAGAATCAAAGAATCAACCTTTTGCTCTGGTTTGGATCCTCCCCCGACTAGATAATTAAAGAATCGACCCTTCACTCTAGTTCGGATCCTCCCCTGATCAGAGAATTAAAGAATCAACCCTTTTACTTTGGTTCGGATTTTTTCCCGACCAGAGAATTAAAGAATCAACCTTCCACTTTGGCTGAGATCCTTCTCCGGCCAGAGAATCAAAGAATAAGCCTTCCACTTTGGCTTGGATCCTTCTCCGATCAGAGAATCAAAGAATAAACCTTCCGCTTTGGCTCGGACCCTCCTCCGACCAAAGAATCAAAGAAGAGACCTTTCACTTTGGTTCTGATCCTTCCCCGGCCGGAGAACAAAAGAATAGACCCTTTCACTTTGGCTCGGACCCTTTCCCGACCGGAGCACAAAAGAAAAGACCTTTCACTTTGGTTCAGATCCTTCCCCGGTCGGAGAACAAAAGAATAGACCCTTTCACTTTGGCTCGGACCCTTTCCCGACCGGAGCACAAAAGAAAAGACCTTTCACTTTGGTTCAGATCCTTCCCCGGCCAGAGAATAAAAAAAAAACCCTTCTCTTCGACTCTTGCAGCCCGCTTTCCCCACTTCGGCTTTTTGCAACCCGCTTCCCAATTTCAGCTTTTATAGCATGCTTCCTAGAATTCGGCCTTCACAGCCCGCTTCCCACAACTTTGGCTTTCATAACCTGCTTTCCAATTTCGACTCTCGGAGCCCGCTTCCCAGAATTCGGCCTTCACGGCCTGCTTCCCATAACTTCGGCTATTGCAACATGCTTCCCAATTTTGAATTTTATAGCATGCTTCTCAGAATTCGGCTTTCACGGTCTGCTTCCCACAATTTTGGGCTCTCGTAGCCTGCTCCCCCCAGCCTTTGACCTTTGTAGCCTGCTTTCCCCACTCCGGCTTCTACGGCCTGCTTCCCTAATTTCCTTTCGACCCTTCACGATTTGCTTCCCTAATACTTCTACTACCGCTTACAAGATACATATACGTAACGACAATATGTTCTTACGCAAAAAAAGAGACAAAAAAAAAGAAGAGAAGAGAGAAGAAAAAAGAGAGACAATTTTTTTTTGCTTGGCTGCCATGTTTGCATGCTTGCTTATAATATAGAATAATACACGCCCTTGAAATTTCTAGGACCATGTTTTCTTGCTAAATAATGTCGCCCCGATTTCGCATGCACGTGCGTCACGGCATACGCTCGAAAGGGAACCCAATTATGGCGGGCGCACACTTCAAGGGGAAGAGTCATGGCTAAATTGTTAAGTCCAGCTCACAAAATAAACTTGAGACAACACTCCCACACTCCGCACTCAATGTGTTCAATAGTCTTCAACCATAGGGATTGCCCGACTTTCTTCTTAGCACTCTACGGAGACTTGAATTCCTGCACTCGCGTGAAAGGTAATCGTGAGGAAAGAGATGCCTACCCCCACTAAAAAAATGATGCAAAAAAAAATGTGAATCTGAGTAGCCGGGAATCCCCTTTGAGACACATGAGGAGACTCGCGCGAAACGGTGAAGCGAATTTTAATAAAGATGAATCCTAGTAGCTGGGAATCCCCATTGAGACACATGAGGAAACTCGCGTCAAACGGTGGAATCCATAATAGAATTACAATAAGGATGAATCCTAGTAGCCAGGAATCCCCATTGAGACACATGAGGAGACTCACGCCGAACGGTGAAATACGCTACCAAAAGAAATAGATGGGGGCTATGCGAAGCTACCGAAATCGTGAGCCTGAAACCCATGTGTAGGCGCTAGAGTAATCCTCGAGTGTTACCTAGAAAACATGCATATCCCTATGTTTAGGGCCTTTTGCTCACACGTTTGCTCCTCTACTCCACAGAGAATTGCCTAGGGTGAAATGCGTGAATTTAAGCTATGCATGCAAGACATGTGATATCCTCTTGACGGGTGCACCACCTCTTAGCTGTGCCTTCTGGCTCGCGCCGTGTCTGCAAGACATGCAATATCCTCTTGACGGGTGCACCACCCCTTAGCTGTGCCTTCTGGCTCGCACCGTGTCTGCGAATTATGGGCGATATCCCTATCCCATCCCCTATAGAGGGAGCTACCTTATGTATTTGTGTTATGTCTGCTAATGAATGCCCGCATGCTTGAATAAAAAGAATAAAAAATACATAAAAATAAAAAATAATAAAATAATAATAAAATAATAATAATAAACTCAGTTTTGGCTATCATAGCATGCTTGCCCAGTTCTGACTTGGAGAGCCCAATCCTGGCTCTTACGGCTTGCCACCAGCCCTTGCAGCTCGCTAATCTCCCAACTTCGGCTCTTGCAGCCCGCTTCCCCAATTTGGGCTCTCATGGACTGCTTCCCAATTTCGGCACTTGTGGCCAGCTTCCCGATTGCGGCTCTTGGAGTCTGCTTCCCCGATTTCGGCCGTCACGGCCTACTTCCGCAACACTGATTCTGGCCCTTGTGATCCACCTTCTCGGGTTCGGATTTCACAGCCGGTACTCCCGGCGCATTAAAGAACATCAAATCCTTTCACTCTAGATCGGACCTTCAGCCCAGCTAGAGAATAAAAAGATTCCTTTCACGTTGGTTCGGGCCTGTCGCCCGGCCAGAGAATAAAAAGACTCTCTCCACTCTAGATCGGACCTTCCATCCGGCTGGAGAACTAAAAGATTCTTTCCACTCTAGATCGGACCTTCCACCCGACTAGAGAATAAAAAGATTCCTTTCACTTTGGTTCGGACCTCCCGTCTGGTTAGAGAATGAACAACTCTTTGTCACCTCAGCCTGGACTTTCCATCCATCCAAAAAAAAATATATAAAAAGACTACCTTTCTCTAATCTGGATCGTAGACTTTCCACCCAGTTGGAGAACTAAAAGACCTTTCTTAGCCGGCTCACCCGGCGCATTAAAGAACAAAGCAGCCTTTCACCCTGGCCTGAGCTTGCCGTTCGGGTAAGGGATCACCTCTTTTCCTGGCGCTAACACTAGCCTGTGTCAGTGACTTGACCACCCCTCCGTCCCTTCGGGGTCATGAACAACCCATTTTGACCGAGACTTGCCGTCTAGGTCATTGAATTAACAAATTCTTCTCTCCGTCCCTTCGGGCGATGAATCCCCCTCTGATTTGGATCTGTCGTCCGGATCATTAGAGGAATAAACCCTCCTCTTCGCCCTCGTGGCTTACCTTCAGACAACTTCGGCTCCTGTAGCTGCCTTCCAACATCCTTCAGCTCTTGCAACCCCGCTCTCCACGTCGTGTCGATGAATCTCTCAGCCGGTCTGCACCCGCATGCCCCGCTCTCTCATCCCTCGCTTGTGCCGCCTGCAGGTGGGGGGCATTTGTGGACACTAAAAATTTCTCACCCCATGTTTACGTACATGGGAATAAAGAAGGGGAGAAAAGAGAAGAGAAAATGAGATAAAGGAAAGAAGAAGAGGAAACCACAAGAGGAAAACACACCTTCAACTGCCTTCCAACGGCACAACCCCAAATATCCCCCAGCGGCACACTCTGAAGTGCCCCAGCAGCATACCATCCTCAAGGCCCCTTCAACAGCACACTTCCAAAGTGTCCCAGCGGCACACTATGCATGCCTCCAACGGCACACCCTTGAAGCCTCCAACGGCACACCCTCAAGTGCCCTCCAACGGCACACTCTCTCGTGCCCTCCAGTGGCACACCCTTGGGTGCCTCCCAGTGACACACCCAGGGCAGCCCTTCAGCGGCACACTTGTTTGGCCCCCCCAGCGGCACATCGTCCCATCTCATTACGATGCTCCGTTTTCACTCAAGCATGGAGCATTTAATGCTCACGCCGCTGGCTCGTGCTCCGGCCGATAGCGTAGCGACAACAGGCCGTCGACGTCAACCTCGGCCAACCAGGTGAAGGCACGCCAGCTCCCTCCTGATGTCCCTACGTACAGGCCACTTGATGGCTTCGGACGGGAGAAGAAAAAAGAGGAGAAGAAGAAGGCTTGGCCTTCGAAGTGGCCAACCCCCATTCAATATAAAAGGAGGCTCACTCGTTGGCTGGCGACTAGGACACAGAGGCCAGAGAAGAAGAGAAGAGGGAGCCACCGCCAGAAAAGAGAAGACAAAAGAAAAAAGAGAGAAGAGAAGAAGGAGGGCTCCGGAGTGGGGTTTCTCCGACCGCCGCCGAGCAAGAGAGAGTAAGAGAGAGAGAGGGAGCTTGATGTAGTGGGGGGAAGTGGGGGAAAGGACAGTGGGTGGTCACCCTGCTCTGATCCCCAACACTTCTCCCCCTTTTTCTTCTTCTTCTTCCCCGTTCTTTTGTTCTTCCGTTTTCTTTCTTGTTCGTAGCCTTAGCTCGGGCATGATTTGTAATGTGTATGGCCGGCCATGGCCTTTTGTTCCCCCATGAATGAGTATTATCCCCTTTGAATGGTTTTCTCGTCGTCTTGATTGATTTGTGCCACCGTGTGCTTGATCGCCCTTCCTCCCCTCTTCCCGGTGTTTTCCTTAACTCCTCCTACCGACAGTTTCCTCCGGACACCGCACCACCTTGGGTGGTATGAGATCGTGAGCCTTTCCAGTGCAAAGCCTCTCCGCGTTGTGGTCTTCTGGTAGAAGCCCACCTGCAAGTCCCTCGCCTGCCCTTTGAGCCACCTCCCAAAATCTTTTCCCCGTGGGCTTGATCAGCCCAATGCCCCTGCCCCATTAGCGTGCCAGCCCCTTTTGGGGCCTTGCCCGGTGCGCCTGCACCCCCGTCCAGTGGTGAACCTTCTTGCTCCTTGGCCGGCACACCCCTCTGCTCCTTCAGCGGCACACCTGCCCGTGCCCTCAACGGTACACCCCATTTGTCCTTCAGCGGCATACCCTTGTGTGCCTTGGCCGGCATACACCCTTAACCAGCTTCCACTGGTACACCTTGCTCAGCCCTCCAGTGGCACAACCCCTCACTTGAGCCCAGCCCGACACAACCTTGCACTTATCTTCAGCTGGCACACCTTGGCCAAGTTCTTCCCCGGTGCACTCTCAGCTAGTCTTAGGAGTGTCTTCCGCTCGTTGCTTCTTCCAGGTCTTCCGAAGTTTTATCGAAGGTGTTGTTGCCCTTGGCACGCACCTCAAATTGTCGGGTTCTGCCACTCCATGTGGGCGCGTTCCCTGTATCTCCCTTACGCCCCGGGTCAAGGGGAGATGCTGTCGAATTTTTATTAAAAGTAATGCCATGATAAAAGACAAAGTGAAGTAACTAATGAACGAACAAATAATGATAAGACATCCTAATCGAAACAATGGAACCGTACGAGACTTAGAGGATTGGGCTGCTGAACATGGCCCCGGACTGAACCACCCAATGAAGAATTGAGAACCTGGCCACCCAGAACTCCTCCATCTGAACTTCATATGCCGAAAGGGACCCCTTTTCAGCACTCTCCACCAGCCTCCAGCGGCACACTCCCTTGGCCTTCAACGGCACACTCTCCACCAGCCTCCAACGGTACACTCTCCACCAGCCTTCAACGGCACACTCTCCACCAGCCTCCAGCGGCACACTCCCTTGGCATTCAACGGCACACTCTCCACCAGCCTCCAGCGGTACACTCTCCACCAGCCTCCAACATCACACTCTCCACCAACCTTTCAACGGTACACTCCCCACCACCCTCTCCACACACGTGCCAAATGCAACAAATAATAATAATAATAATAACGGACTCACAATAAAAAGGGTATAAATAATAATAATAATAATAATAATGAAATTATAATAATAAAATGGGGGTAAATAATAATGATGATAAACTCAATAAATAAATAAATAAAAAAAATAATAATAAATAAATAAGTAATAATAATGATGAACTGAACAATAATAATAATAAACTTAATATATATATATATTAGTAATGAATAATAAATGAATAAATAGTAATAAATAAATAATAAATAAGCAATAATAACAACAAACTCACTCCAAAAAAATATACAAAATAATAAATAATAATGATAAAAATTTAAATAATAATAAAATGATGAGATCCGCTCCACAACCTCGTTCTCCTCGAGGCCCGGTATAAAGGGAACATTAGCGCCGCCTCTACAATTCGGGTTCAGACCTTGAGAGCCATCCCAATATGGCCGTAATTCGACATTACTCTGGGCTGATAATTTGTCAAACCGGACTCGTTCCCATCGGGATTCGTTTCGGCTCTTTCATTGAAATTGCCATAAACTTGACATACATTTGTACGAATTTATTTCCGTTTGCATCGTACCTTCAATGCGGACTTTTGTTCGAACATAAAGCGGTCCATGAATGACCGACAAAAATCTGAATGGAACGAGAAGGCTCTCGTCACCCCCGAGCCCTACGCATGGGAATATCAATAAGACCTTCGTGGGTCACGCTTAGACCATGGGTTCGCCCTAATCATGGTCATTGCCTGACCCACATCCCCGGACTATAGCCAGCTGTCTCTGTACACATCTTCGTTTTAGAATCTAGTCCCGAGACTCTTTCCCGTTGCTCTTCGGCACCTGACATATTAACGATGCCCACGCAAGCCTCGTTTGGACCACGGGAGGCGCCCCCGGAATGGTCCTGACTTGATCTCGCACCGGGCCAATAAATTCACTGGTTTCCTACTACACTAACTAGAATTTAACCGAATGTTTTCAGTTCCTCGGAATAATAAATTTGTCGTACCCCAGCATACATATGTTCCGGGTCTGTCCGCGACGATTACGATATTCTCAAGTCGGACACCCGTCCAAATATTGAACGGTCCCCCGAACGACCGACACGTTTCGAACGTTTGCTTCCCTAGACATAGGGCTTTCCAGCTGATTTAAGGCATATTCTCCCATTGCCCCCCCCTTGGCACCGGAAATATTAACGATGCCCACACAAGCATAACTTCGACCGCGGGGGGCCCACCGCAGCATGGTCGTAGTTTGATCTTGCACCGGGCCGACAAGCTCGCGAGTTTCCGACCATTCTAATCGGGATTTAGTCGAACGTTTTCCGTTCCCCTGAACAATAAATTTGCCGTGCTCCGGCATACATACGCTCCGGTTTTGCCCGTGACGATTACGGTTTCCTAAAGCCGGACGCTCATCCGGATATCAAAATGGTCCCTTGAGTGACCGACATATATTGAATGCTTGCTTCCCTAGACATAGGACTTTCCAACCGATTCAAGATCGCTATCATCTTGTTTCTCTCAATATAATTTCCTGGTCATGAGGCCCTAATCCCCCGACGATTAATCAAGGGTGTTCCCCTCTTCGAGGGGATGCAAATAACGCCGTGACCTTTATGGCACGGCGGGTTTCGGTCCCGACACGAACCACACAGTCGTCTGATTAGTCAGATCGAGCGCAGAATAAATCGTCACTTTGTGACTAGCACGCCCACACACTCAATAGACAAATCAACCATCCGAACAAATGAACAACATAATAAGTGACCGAAAAGTGCATCCACATGTCCACAACGGGGTAAAAACTCCAATACACACGCTGTCGAAGCAGCACACACTCGGGGACATGCCCCAACAACGCACACACACGCACACTCTGGGAACAAACCACGCAATCCAGCTCACACAGAGAACATAGTCTTCACACACACACACACACAGTATTCCGAGTTCAAAGTAAAAGGAAAATACACAATGATGCCCATAATGAAAGATAGATCATGGAAAAACATCATAGATGATCTAAAAAAGGATGTAGAGATTTTTCCCTTTTTGAATGATCCGGTACTCCAACCCGAAGTTGACGAATGATCGCGATTTTACTATCACCGGATTCCTTTCTTCATTCGGCTCCTTGTTTCCTTCTTGCACGAGCTCCAGAAATCCCTTGATGTAGATGAAATTATCTACTCTTGACCCCTTCACCCCTTTCTTCTCCTGCAAGATAGAAAAATGTTAGCACCATGGGGCTCACTTTTTCAAGTTCGGAGTTAACATATATATAGTAGAAAGAGTTACCAAAGACCTAGAAACCCCTTCTAGAATCCTCTAAAATGACCCTAGTATGTCTATCAAGAATGCAGGGGTAAATGGGTAAGTTTAGAGGGTCAAACAAGTTGAAAAAATTGGGTTTCGAACTCAGTTCGTGGGGGCGTTCGTCGCAATCGGTCGACCGAAGTTGGGTGTTGGTCGACCGAACTTCAACACATTTCAGACTAGCCAACTCTGGCTATTTCGGTCGACCGAAATATCCTGGTTGGTCGACCGAACTTTGTGGCATTTTGATTTGGCCAGTTCTGGCTAAATTGGTTGACCGAAGGCACCATGTTGGTCGACCGAAAGTGCTGAAAAATAGAAAATCAAGATAAATCATTGAAAAATCATACTCAATAATCCTATCTTACCTTGAACCAAGCTCTAGGTGCCTTAGACAACCTATTAGACATTGTTGAACCCATCTCAACACTATTAGACAAATTCACACTTCATAACAAGAGAGTAATATGATTCAATACATGAAACTCAAAGACCTCTTAGAAGATGCATGAAACACATTCAAAGCTTTAAGAATTTATGAATGAAATGCATGAATCACACACATCACAAAGGGTGTCAACTCCACTGAATAAAATGCATGTGACCCATGAAGAAGGTGGATGAAAAAACTTTGTTAACTTAATTATCCATAACTAAAGATCAAAGATCATATAGCTATGAATTTATGCAATAAGAGTGAGCATCATGAAGCCAAATTCCTCAAGAATGAGATAAAAGATTTGAACACTTGTTACCTTTACAAATCCACGCATAAAATGCATTGTCTTGACGCTTAGAAAGCATGGGTTTGACTCCATCCTTTGATGGGTTGACTCTATGAAGAATATGCATGAAGATACCAAATGAGTATATGCAACAAAATCACTAACAACAAACTTCTTGAAAGTGATTCTTCTGATTGAACTAATCACACCTTTCAATCTATTTACCAATATCAAACCAATTTAAACACCATAAATCAATTTCACAAGTTCAAGCACATAAGAACCCATTCACAGCAGAAACTGGAGATAGCTAACAGAAGTTGACTCTCCCTTAAACAGAAGTTGACTCTTGCTTGAACATAAGTCAGGATAGTGAACCATGAATTTGTTCCTGCAATTCAAGATAGTCAAGGTTAATGCATCAAGTATAGGACAAGGACCTTGTTCATTCAGAAAGGCTTTGAAACTTCTTGAAAACCCAATTTTTCTTCAACCAAAAAACAACTCCATATTGGCATGCATTTAAACATGTATGATGCTCATTCAGACTAACTTACACCAAGGTTGATATAAGATTCTTATACATGTATGAACTTCAAAAACCCATGCAGAGACCATGAAGTATAGAAACTATTATCAAAGGCACACACACATATCATAAAGTTTAGTTATTTTCAAAATACACATACAACATGCAAGGCACACAACAATCTCCCCCTTTTTGATGATGACAAACTTCATGATACTTCTCCCTCTTTGGCATAATCAAAAAGTGGGGGGTGGATTTTAAACTCAGCCTTTGCAAGAGGATCACTTCTTTCCTTTCTTTTTAAAATGCTTTCTCCAAAAAAAAAAATAGGATGCACAGGGAGACAAGTAGCTTAAATTGAAGATGAAGCACATGCCTTTCAAAAACCCAAAAAATTATGAACAAGTTGAGCAAGTGCAAGCCTGAAAATGCAAAGTTTGTATATATGCATGTCCTATGTTCCGCCCATTGTATGCATGACTTAGAAGATGCAAAGTTCCAAATGCCAAGATTGAAATATATGCACATGCATAAATTTTGAATTGTATGCAAAATGTATTAAGAGAACGATATATACAATATGTTCAAAAATATGCACATGTGAATTCTTTCCTTCAAATGCAAAATGTATGGACAATGCACATTACGTGTGAAAATGAAAATAAGCATTCTTGCTATTTTCCTTTTTATCATCAATAAAAGTAAGATCAATGGGGAATGCATGAACATGCAAGCACACAAGCACAACTATCAAGCATGTAATTACTTACTAGTAATAACTCCTCCTGAGTGGGGCACGGGTTAAGAAAAGGGCAGGTGATTCAAGGTCAAGATGTAGAAACATGAAGTATAACTAAGAGAGTTGTGTATTCATATACTAGAGGCACTTCATAAACCATGAATGTAAACAAATTCACAGTGTACATCCATCACAATGATACCCAAGAGTGAAATGTGGTACACTGAAAAATGAGCTTCAAAATATATGGATATTTAGATTTTCTTAAGAACACTAGAAGGTAATCTCCTCTCTACACTTTCACTTTAGATCCTCGACTATCGGTAGCTTCACATAACCCCGTTTATTTTTCTTTTAATGGACTTCACTGTTCGACGCGAGTCTCCTCATATGTCTCAATGGGGATTCCTGACTACTATGATTCGTCACTTATTTGATTTTTCATGTGGACTCTTTCTTCATTCTGCTCCTTGTTTCCTTCCTGCACGAGCTCCAGAAATCCCTTGATGTAGATGAAATCCTATGCTCTTGAGCTCCTTCTTCCCTTCTCCCCTTTCTTCTCCTACAAGATAGGAAATTGTTAGTACCATGGGGCTTGCTTATTTCAAGAAAAAAAATATAGACTATGTACATGCAAGCAAGCAAGGATGTGGAGAGTAGTTCAAGCAAGTTGATTTTCGATACGAGACGGAGGTGAAGGTCTGTAGACCCTACTCACGCATAGTGAGTGTTTTCAGGTGAGCGTAATCCACCCTTCCACATCACACCATTTGAGATACCGAGGAATCATGACATTCAATCATATATGTAAAGTATATGCAAACATGTGCATGTATGTAAAATGATGATAGCAAAATTATTTATATTCACACGTATGCAAAGACATGTGCACTATGCATCATGAAGTTTAGTGTGTTTTCCATGTATGCAAAACTGAATTGTTATTTGCAAAGGATAAGTGAAAGTATGAGAGACTCTATATGCAATGTTAAGCATTCAAAAACTATGTTTATTCACAGAATGTGCAGTTAAGTATATGAACTAGCAAAATTAACAAAAAATGAGTGTAAGATTCATATGAGTATTAACATTTTCTCAACAAAATGTGCAAAGTAGCGGGCATTTTCTCAACAAACCAGAATTTCATATCTCATCAAACACAGGATTTGGAAGTGCAATTGCAACAGCTCAGATTCACACCACTTGGCTTAATAAAAAAATTGCAATAGGAAACACCAAGGTTGATGTAAGATTCTTATACATGTATGAACTTGAAAAACCCATGCAGAGACTATGAAGCATAGCAACTATTATCAAAGGCACACACACATATCATAAAGTTTAGTTATCATCAAAATACACATGCAACATGCAAGGCACACAATAATATATATATATATATATATATGATCATGAAGCCCTCTCTCGGGAACTAGAACTGAAGAGACCTCCACCTACAAGCAACAACGAGTTCTTGGAGATCAGTGACATCCCACTGGACGTCATCGACGTGTCCCTCGTGCCAGCTAGCCCATCTGGAGCCGGATGCAAGATCTAGCTGCTTCACAGGGATTGCCCCCTATAGTTCTACTTCTGGGAGATGCCCGCCCACTAAGATGTGTCTATAAATGCAAGTTTTACTTTCTAACATAGAGGTCCTACAAGGGTTGACTTCATGTTCGAATTAGACGCACCCCTAGATTCTGATGATAGTATCTCTTTAGACTTATCCTCCTTAAAAAGTTTGCAGGTAAATTATTTAGAGGAAATACATGCAATAGGAATAATTGAGGCCGAAACATCTATTAGTTCCCATCCCTTAAGGCCAGAATTTAAATTCAAAAGAGATATCTCAAAGTATGGTAGTACTTTAGATCTAGACAATGTTGATATTATGGACTGGGAAAAAGAAATAGATGAATGGAAAAATAATATGATCTTATTATTTTTTAATATTGTTTATAATGATGAAGATATGCCTATAAGTTGTGGTTCCCCCAGGCTCAACAACTTTATTGGAAGGGCCATCATGACTTGATGTTACGACTCGACATCTTATAACCTAGACTCAGTTTTATAGGGTTGCCACGCAGGGTTTCCTCTACAAAAGACTAAAAAAGAGAGGCAAAAAGAAAATGCCTATCCTTATTGAAGAAGTTATCGTGCGGAAGAAGCTATCATGCATGCTTGCTGGAGAAGATATCTAGTCCGTACTTGCATAGTCACTGTCACTGACTCCGCCTAAGTTATTTTCTAAAGATACTATCGCTGCATTTGTCCAACTTAATTTGGCTTCAACTCCATAAGACATGAGAATTCGTCGGACGGGTGAGATTGAGCTATAATATAGCGGTCCGTACTCTCTCTCCAAGTCGTTCGTCTTTTAATACTTTATTTAGTGACTAGCTATGTCATAGACACCTTTTTAGACTTTTTAGCCTCATAAGTACCTTTCTAACTTTATCTTTTTAGCTATCTTTCTAGCTTCCCTTAATTGGTGGCTATGGTGTAGACTACTTTTTAGTTTACTTTCTTTAGTGGCTAGGTCTCGTAGTTCTATAAAGTTCAAAGAAGAATCTAACTTGACACAATCTATTTTTATATGACCTTTTTATCCACATAAATAATAAGTGTAATTTTATTTAAAGGATCTTTTGACTTCTACGTTATTTTATTTGAGTTTATGGATACCTTTAAGAACATCTTTAGTCCAATGATATTTGCTCAAAAAAATTTAATAGAAAAAAGAATTATATGAGAACTAACAAACCTTCGAGAAACCCAACAAATATATATATATATATATATTGACCATAAGGACATACATGCTGTATAGTTTATTCACATATATAGTGAGAGTATCAGAACGTACGTATTTTTAGGTAATTTTACTTTTAATTAATAGGAGTACCTACTGTGTGTGTAAAAAAATCTTTATTTACTACGCACTGAGTCTCACTTAATTTTCTCTTACGCTAAGGACTTATTCGACGTATTCTTTAATGGCAAAAGTTTTATAATTTTTTGAAGTTTCTGTTCGACTCTTGTGGTAGGTAATTAGTTTGAAAATATGTAGTTTCTTTTCGATTCTTTTGGTACGAGACGCATCTACATCCGAATGTAGATTTCTTGTGAACATGTTAGTAGAGGTGCATTCCCATCCCCGCCCGATGGCTAGAATGGGCCTGAGAGTGAAAAGGGCCACCTAATTGGGCTTGGTGTGTTGAAATACGTCTAGAGAGAGAGAAAGAAATAGTTTCTATTTTTCTTGTCTTATAAGTCAAGTAAAATTTCAAATAGTAGAGAGGGATTGACTCACACCGATATAATACAGGTCTACAAATCATGATTTCTATTTTTCTTGTCTTGTGAGTCAAGGACGACGCATGCGGGACATGCAAAGGTCTAGCTGTAAAATCGATTAGCAGCTAGCTAGATAAGTAGGTGGAATGTGGAGAAAAAAAAAAGAAACTGTTCCACCGTATAATCTCAAAATGTGTTGCATTTTAATTACTTCTTTTACAAATAGTGGTTTATAAAAGATGAAATAAGCTCATGTTCAACATCTCATGGGTGTAAAAATAAATATCATATGAAGATTGACGATCCCAATTAGGATTGCATGGACATCCTTACTCCTTTCATTTCGGTTGCCAAATTAAGCAGAAGCAAGGGTACTCCTCGCATTTCTAATGAACGGTGAGTGAATATACGAACATTTTTCTCTCATTAAAAGTCATATCTTCATGTAATTTATCGGAATGACGTTCATATAAATCTTTGTAAAATGATTCACTTTTGCAAGATTGATTTTTTTCTTCTTCCCAATTACATATCTTTTAATTAATTAAGAGATTGGGATTAAATAATCGAGATGGATGATTAATTTTTCAATCGTTAAGTCTTCCATCTGCTCCGGTTAAAAAGAAAAAAAATGTAGATTCCTCGATCAGCTAATCAGATCTCATCTTTTAAGACTCTCTCTCTCTCTCTCTCTCTCTCTCTCTCTCTCTCTCTCTCTCTATATATATATATATATATATATATATATATAATTTGTGAACATTTATCCCGCACTTAGTATTTTCATACATATCAATAAATCATTTACACATGAATTTAATGTCACATGTATTCCTGTGGTAAATTTCAATGGAAAGTGACCATAAGGACATACATGATATATAGTTATTCACGTACATAGTGAGAGTATTAGAACGTACGTATTTAATTTTAGGTGGTTTTACTTTTAATTAATAAGAGTACCTACTATATGTGTAAAAAAATCTTTATTTTACTGCACCCCGCGAGTCTCACTAAATTTTCTCTTGGGCTAAGGACCTTATTTGACGTATTCTTTAATGGGAAAAGTTTTATAATTTTTTCAAAGTTTCTGTTTGATTCTTTTGGTAGGTAATTAGTTAAGAGCATATATGCAAAAATATGTAACTCTCGCTGAGGCTTGCAATATTTGAACCCATAACCTCCCCCGTGTAAAGAGGTGGAATGAACCGCCAATTAAGAAGAGAGCTATATATCAGAGATTTTGAAGGTTATTCATGTAATTTTATGTATGTTCTTTTTTGGTTTGTCTGAACAAAAGCTCTAAACTAAAGTTGTTAAAATAATTTGTGATAAAGATGTGGTTACATGTTGGCCAATATTTGACTTGTATAGCTATATAAAATTAGTTATCACAACTCTTCTTAATTTTGTTCTTTTTGTATTGAAAAATAAAGGTAAAAAAATGACTTGTGATTAACCAAATATACTCCTAATAATTAA
The DNA here is from genome assembly GCA_022559845.1 of Amorphophallus konjac. Classification (NCBI taxonomy): domain Eukaryota; kingdom Viridiplantae; phylum Streptophyta; class Magnoliopsida; order Alismatales; family Araceae; genus Amorphophallus; species Amorphophallus konjac. The sequence goes on along the minus strand of CM040119.1, from coordinate 314,682,750 downwards.
TAGAACACTAAATAAATATATATAATGACCTCCATTAGTGTTTCTTCCATCCAAAGTACGTACCATTTTCCTTGGAATTTCAAGAAAAAAGTGAGGCAATAACATGCGACACTGTAACATTATGAGACGCATCTATATATGCGAATATAGATTCTTGTGAGAATGTTAGAGGTGCATTCTCATCTCCGCCCGATGGTTCGAATGGGCCCGAGAGTGAAAAGGACCAACTAATTGGGCTTGGTGTGTGTTGAAATAGGTCTAGAGAGAAAGAATAATAAGTCTGACGTGACAATATCATAAACGCATGGGAAGAATAAAACCTGTGGGTGGTTAACGACGTCATTCCCCAAATTGGGTTCTATCTATGACAAATAATATTAACTGTTGTTAAAAACTTTTAAAGAAAAAAAATCTAGCAAACAATTTAACCATCGTTGCCACAAACATCCAAATTCAGCATTTCTTCTTTATACTTTCCCTGAGCACATGTGCGAAGTAAAAGTGCAGCCACTTTGATTAAGCCCGCGTACATCATTAAACATTAAATGAAATAATTAAACTTTTAATATATTTTTTAAAATATAAATATTGAAAACCCATTAAAGTATTTATTTTAAATCCTAGAATGAAATGTCAAACGTACTATGTGCGTGCATGATCTGATTCGATATCCCGTCATATCAAGTATCTCATATATATATATATATATATATATATATATATATATATATATATATATATATATATTGACACCGAGTCTTAACTTGACAATAATAATATTTTTTATTTATAATTGGAAATGTTTCATAAATATCCTTTGTTAAATTTTTATTTATGAAGAAGGTCTTAGCCTCATAATTAATATCATCATAAATATACTGCATTGGGCAATAATCTATCACTTTTGGCTACTGCATGTTAAGTGTCAATCGACAGCAAAGAGGGTGGGTCCCGTCCGCCAATTTGAGTTAACTTAATTCTAATTTGACCATTAATTAGCAACCAAACTGATGGAACTTATTATTGTATACAACACTAGCTATTTCATTTGGATATCCTGAATCTACCTATTTATGCACCTAATTAGTTGTAATCTGCGATGTTTTTTAATCACTAGAGTGGATCCAACAAAGCAAATATGTGATTATGCGTACACTCTGCTCCGAATCATCAATTATCTGGATTATTTGAATTCGCTCCGATGTTTGATGGATGATCACAATTTTCTAGATTATTTGAATTCGCTACGTTATTCGAATCAGATTTGAATATTGTTTTCAAAATATCTACTCTAATTTTTTTGAACTTAATTTACAAGTTAGATTTTTGATCAAAAACATAGGTAGCTAGATTATAAGAAAAACATTGATACAATAATGTACATCAATGTATATATATTATATTATATACAAATCTTATTATATATGAAAGAGTTTCAGACCTAGAGATATAATACAAAGTGAATAGTATATGTAATATTCGTATCTGCTCCAAAAATAATTAATATAGATGTCATCTAACGAACAAATATCAAATCAAATTTAAGAATAATATTTTATGCACAGTGTCTAGTGTACAAAATTACGTCAAAATACATCATTTATTTTCATTGATTAAAAAAGATGAAAAGATCTTTTCTACACTGTAAAATATGTTCTACGTCGGACCCGTACGACACACACACATTGCGTGATTACGTAGTAGCCCCTACGACAAATCCTGCATGTTGGCCTTCGACAGGCTCGACGAGGTCGAGCAAGACCTGCTCTTCACCCTCGGAACCGTAGTAGCCTCTCTCTCTCTCTCTCTCTCGCCAAAAAACCAAAATAAATCTCAATCCGACCGTTATCTGATGGCGTACCGTACCATGGTAGATCCTACGTGGCCGGAACCTACTCGTTGTAATATGCCGGCAAACCCGATTAGGAATGTATATGACAATACAAAGAATATTATAGGGGTGTCAAATAGAATATGTGAATTATATATAGGGTATACATATAATTATTCCTGTAATTTATTCACATTTATTTGCTCAGCTACGTGGTTATGCACTATATAGAAAACTTAATTAACTGTGCATCCATTCCGAGTTTATATTTACAAAATTATTTAAATTTATATTTATATTACATGTTGGTGTACAAAACTTGATCTTTGATTTGACTTAATTTTGTGTCATATCAAAAGTTTTAGTTAAGGTGGCAGCCAGTTACAAATTTTTGGTGATGCCCAGATATTGCGGGAACAGTATTGGTGGAAGAGAGAGAGAGAGAGAGAGAGAGAGAGAGAGAGAGAGAGAGAGTTTTCTCATTTGAAATTAATTGGAGACGGAGAGAGAGAGAGAATCTTCTCATTAACCAACCGTCTTTGTATTTTGTGTTAATTATTTGTTTTGTTTTAAGTAATTAAGTAGATACTGCAATATTATATCTTGACTTACAAAATTGATCTATGCTTTTAATTTTTTTCTTTTCATATCGTAAATTACTGTAGTTAAATGTCCGAAGGTTACTAATTTAATCAAAGTTCAAACTGTTTTGGCGATGTTTATCATATATATATATATATATATATATATATATATATATATATATATATCCAGGTAATTAATTATAGTCTATGTTTTTAGCATAGGGTAATTAATCTGCAGGTCCATTAATCCACACGCGTTCGCAGTCTATGGGAAAGAATGTGTTGCTTGTGGATTATACTTGGATTCAAATTATCTGATCTATTTTTTAATTCTCACTCTCAGAAGTTAATCAAACAAGTTGACCCAACAGTTATTTCTAAGGTTTATATATTTGATCCTATGTATCAAGAGTAATGATGCACAAAACTACTATGGCGTGGTTTTCTACGTGTTGGACACTCAGTCACGTGCATGCAAGTTAGGTGACTTTGACTTTGACTTTAACTTTGACTCACTATCTGAGTAAGACTTTTCCAGACTGTAAATTTTTTTGTCGTGGGGGCCACCTGTATGTAGTGTTCTTTCAGTTCTATCACTATCAAAATGTCATGGTTTAATTCGGTGACACCATGTGGGTTTACACGATCGATATTCAAGATGTCCATTAATTTGATCGTAATCTTCTATAATTCTCATGGACTATGTTTTAATTTGATCGTAATCTTCTATAATTCTCATGGACTATGTTTTAACGGTTAATTTGAATTGAATAATTGATGTAAAATAATGAGCTAAGTTGATGAAAATTTCAAATTCTTTTTGCTTGAAATGGTAAAAAAACTGAAAATTTTAATCAAGGCATCTAAAATTTTTGATTTTGTCCAGCTTGAGCATAGATAATTAATGTTGGAACCGAAGACCAAAGATCAGCTAGTTTGTGTAAAGAACGGCTTATTATTTCATTTCTCTTAAGATTAATATTAATTAAGATGACTGCAAATTAAAGGTGGATGTAGAAAGACTGGGTCTCGATGGGGATGACCGAAGAAGACGTACGTTGAAAGTTGAGGACAGATCTGTGGAGTGGCAATCTAATTTATAGAGACATGGGGTTAAACTCCGATACATGCTCAACTCACACGCATTCTTTTTCATCCTCCGTTGATCTCTACGGAAAAATATCACGACTTAAATGTCGGAGGATTATCTTTTGGGATAACGTTTAGGGCTCATTCTGATATTATTATTTTGATATTTACAGATTTTTACGAGTGATTAGGTGATCTTCCTCGTTAAATAAATATTAAAAATATGATACGAGATTCAAAAGACTATTTTTTCGCCTCGGTTGATCGTGATAATATCACTTAATGTCAATATCATGTGATGAGAGAGAGTGAGAGAGAGAGAGAGAGAGAGAGAGAGAGAGAGAGAGAGAAAAGGGGTGTAGAAAACTGAGTCTTGACGGTGGCTACGACTACTGAACAAGAGGCTGACGAAGTCCGCGTCTTTTAAATGGAGTAAACATCAAAGCGTCCAAATGGGGTCCCGGCCCTTCATTGTTATTTTTGTAGTAGAAAAGTTGTGAAGAGAAGGCGAGTGAAAGAAGCCCTCGACCGTCCAAATTAAATAATTAAAGACCTGATAGAGAAAGAAAACGAAGGGTGAATGCACTAAGGACTCCAATTGATATATATAATTTAGTGCAGTTGTAATATGGTTTATAGAGACATGAGTTCAACTCTAAGAGAAGCTCAACTCACATATATCCTTTTTCTCTTAAAACGAACAAACCCATTGTATTCGTCGCAGACAACATATCAAAATCTATTTATCTTAGGTATGCAATCCATTATATTAATTTTATTTAGCATCTGGACATGCTTAATTATTTTTTTTAAGTTATCATATTTAATATCTAAATTTAAATTATATTCCACTAGAGGGTCCGGCCATCACCTCCACCCTCCCCCTGCCTTCCACTGCCCTACCGGACGCCCCCACCCTCCCCCCTCCGCCTCCTCCGGCCTCCCACCTGCCAGATCTGGCCGGTCCCCTCCGTCTGCACCACCCCTCGTCAGCATGTACCACTGCCTGCACCGCCGCTGCGTTCGACGCCTCCACCCCCATGTCCACCACCGATTTTTAACGTCGAACCGGCACGAGCTGGGTAGCCCGCATGTACCAGCCCAGTCTCACTTTGAACTGATCTGGTACACAGTAGAACGCACGGTCCCGTGCGGTACATTGCAACCCGACCATGTCCCACAGCCCGCCCATCAACTTGCACGATCCAGTACAGATGATTCACACCGTATTGGATCGGTTTGAAAAATCATGACCACCGACACGTAAAACATATCTCTTGAAATATTTTTCTTGCCCAGTATTTTATACTCTGCAAGCATGCTTGTTGCTCCAAATGAGAATCTAAAAATCTTTTCTGATGCAGGAAAATTTTTGCACAAGCATATATATATATATATATATAAGATTAGACAGCTAATTATCCTTCATCAATATAATCACTAGATCATAGGGATGTCAATGGTAACCGATAATCTGATAATCTTCCATTTCGTTAGCTTAACGAACAATAAATTGATAGTATTTTTCTTTCCGATAAATTAACGGATACAGATATATCCGATTTCTTAGCGGATATGGATACGGATACATCTCATTCCGAATCTGTATCCGTCCATTACCGTTAAACAAGTTTGTATTTGACTCAAATAATTTAGTGTCACGAAGAAAATGATATTGAAGATGAGATATGCGTATAATTTAAGTCATTTTTATTTTTCTGATGGTAAAATATTTTTAAATTATAATATATTTTTATAATTTTTTAAATTATCAAGTTAATATATTCTTTATTTTCATGAAAGGTACGTAAAAAATGAGAATATAATAGAGATTAGAGTCTCACAGAGTTGGTTTATTTTGTTATTTAAATTTTATATGTTTCATATTATCTTTAGGGATATTGTAATATTATATATTTGTATACTTTTAATTACATTATATGTTGACTCATGAATACTGATGATATGAGAACTAAATTGAAATGTGTTTGTTTATCATATGGATTGTTCTTTTTAATTTAATTTTTTTTAATTAAGTTAGTTTACATCTTAAATTTTAATCTTTTATGTATCTTTATGTCCGGTAACTATTCGTTAACCGTCTGTTAACCGTATTTTTTAGATATTCGATAATGATTTTCAGATATATCACTTTTCGAATACTTAACGAACATCAAATGGATACGATTCTTCCTTATCAAATATGAATTCGAATAATCCACTATGTGCACTGTATTCGACCCATTGATATCCTTACTGAACCACATATTAAAGGCTGTGATACCTCAAGAAAATATATATCGGTGGAAGAGGACGAGATCAGTGGGGAGAAAAGGCCACGAAGTCAGATAATTAGTTTGCATGGAATTGGAGACGAGGGACCGTTGCGAAGTCAAATCCGTCCATAATGGAGATGGAGTTGGCATGTTTGCTTGGAGGTTTCCTTCCCGGTGCCTTGCAGCTTACCACACTTGTAGTCATCGACTAGAGAGAGAGAGAGAGAGGGACATGCGTGCATGTCAACCCTGGCTCCGAGGCTTCCCAGCTGGGTTGCTCCTTCGTTCGGAGACTTTGACATTGACTTGGACCCCCCTGTCTAAACAAGACTTTTCCACAATGCCAATTTGTTTGGGGGCCACCGGTGTGTAGTGCTCTTTCAGTTCTATCACTATCAAAATGTCATGGTTTAATTCGCTCACACCATGTGACTTTGCACGATCGATAATCGAGATGTCCATTAATTTGATCCTGAATCTTCTATAATTCTCATGGACTACGACTCTTCACTTAATTGGTCTTCGTAATTAAGAGTCAATTTGCACTGAATAGTTTATGTAAATAATGAGGCTGATAAAGTTTTCAAATTCTTCTTGCTTGATATGGTGTAAAATACTGAAATTTTTAATCAAAATGTCCAAATTTTTGGATTCTTTTCAGATTGAGCGCAGAATGTTGGAACCCAAGACTGAAGCAGCTATTTTGTTAGAACAGCTTATTTCATTTCTCAGAAGATTAAGATGAGTGTGAATTAAATCAAAATCTCTTGTTATTGTCTTTAAGTTTATAATATATCTATAGGAGATGATTATATGGTATCGATATTAGGTAATGTCGTGATGATCTTTTCTCTTATTTATAATTAATTTTTTATTTTTTAAGATGAGATTTAAATTTTTTAAATTTAGAGCGAGACTCATGCCATCAAAAACTTGTATAAAGAGTAGAAAAAATATGTGAATAATGACCGGAAGTTAGAACGCAACTCTCTATTCAAGTTTCTTTTTTCTTACTGTGAATCTCAAATAAAATAGAGGACTTGGGTTTTAATCTAAGATAGAGAATTTTGAACTTCATTTAAAAAATAACGTCAACTAAAGAAAGTAATCATAATGACATCACCTAATGTAGAGAGAGAGATGAAAGAAAGTAATCATAATGACAATATTGTGTGCCGATTGTCGATGAAAGACGCAATACCGAGAAGTGTCTACATTTTACGGTCACACCGTTCTTTCTTTAGGCAGAGTGAGCGCATTGACGGCCATGAGGACGTTGAAGATATTGGGTAGACTCTCGGGCAATGGACGATATTGGGCCCTTTTGGGACCCAGTGGTCTTCTTGGTTGTTGCGGCTGTTGTTGTGCATAGTTTGCTGGCGGGGGCACTTGGTGATATTGTGGAGGTTGATTTTGTGGCGTAAAATGAGGTTGTTGTTGTTGAGGTGGAAGAGGCTGAAATGTCTGAGGAGGATTATTAATTGGTTGGTGGACTTAATTTTGGAAGGCAGGTTGTTGTGGTGGCGGCCTTTGGTTCGGAGGATGGCGGAAGGGTGTGGAATTACCAAATGCGCTCACCTGCTCGTTAATGACGGTACCCTCGGTGGTTCCACCACTATTGCTAGCATTAACATTCTTCCTCATCACTTTCGGTCTTTGTTCAAATATACCTATGATTGGCGAGTCTTTCATTTGAGTCTGTATGTATCTCGCTCTCTCATAGAGTTCTTCCATTGTGCTTAGCTTATTCATAGCCAAAATGTGACGGAACTGTGAAGTGGAGTTTGATATGATCATCTTCACCTGCTCCGTTTCCGACAATGTGTCTTTCAATCTCTCGGCCATGGCCCTCCATCTATCGGCAAACAAAATGAAGTCCTCCTCGGGCTTTATCTTCTCGGTAACTAAATCTGTGACTGACAAAGATGGACCCACACGGTCCTTGTATTTCTGTAAGAATTTCTACTGAACCACATCAAAGTCGCCAGCTTCAGCTGGCGACAAAGAATAGAACCATTCAAGTGCTGGAGCATCTAGAGACCGCCTAAAAAGATAAGCTAAGGAAGTCTTGATGTCCTGCAAGAACGATGTCTCGTATATGAAGTCTTTTAAGTGAATGAACGGATTGCCCGTTCCATTATATCGCCGAAAATTGGGCATCTCAGATGGAAGCAGATGAAAAACTGGCAAAGTAGGAAGAGTAACTTCTGGAACGGTCTTCGGTGCTGTGACCTTTTTCAACTGCTCCTCCATGCTAGCAATTTTCTGGAGGAGTATGGTGTTGGTATCGGACTCGGCTGGGGCCGGATTAGAAGACTATGGATTTGGCATATGCCTCCTTAAGAATTGAGGAACTGGAGGTTGTTGGGGCCTAGCAACTGAGTGACTTGCCGGTTGAGCCGGCGTAGCCATAATGGGAGTTGGTGGGCGCGAAGGCACCCTATGTGCGACCGCCTTGTCATTGGGGGTATTAAAGGATTGGAGGATGACGGGACAGACTTCCCTTTTAAAGCGGCCTAGACCGCCTGACGTTGAGAATCGTCTAACTGAGACAGAGCTTTGAGGAGATCATTGAAATTGAAAGAAGGGGAGACATCCCTGGAGGTATTTTGGGTGGTAGGTTGAGTTTAGTAAGAAGGCTCAACCTCCTGAGAAGTGGTGTCAACCATGTGAACTTAAGGGTAATGAGTAGGAGAGAGAGCATGATTCCCATCGTAATAGATAGGATCCTGAGGGGGAACCTCATAAGATGGGTCAAATTGACCCTCCTCATAACCATCATAGGAGTACCCGTAGTTGGTCATATTGATGATTTTACCTGAACGGAGCTTCATGTTTAAGGAGAGGAATATATTTCAAACCAACAAGTATAAGCAGGAAATAACCACCCAATCAAACAAGTTGTACACACAAGTTGTAATGGACCTAAGATTTTAAGGTTTTTCTTGAGATTAAAATGGGTTTTAATGGTGCAATCAATTCTCTCTCTTCAATGTGGGTCCTAGTTGAGAATTTGAGTGTAATCTCCGGGTCAACTAGGTTCTTTCTCTCCCCTTGCCAACGTATGGGTTAACTAAACTCCGGGTGCTTCAAATGGTACAATCGGCCCGGCGTCTGTGAGGGAATCCACGGGTGCGGGGACTTACGGAGGCCTTGGAAAAGGAAGTTCCAGTCCAAAGAGATGGAATGCTCAATGGAGGGTCCTTCCAATTCCAAGAAAATGGTGTGGGATCCTAGAAATGTAGAGAGAGGAGGTCTCTCAACCAAATGCCCTAGCATGCATAGTAATGCAGGCAGATCAAGCAATAATAATCAGATAAGCAATAAGTGCAACCAATAGATGAAGGTAACAGCAGTAACCACAGTTCTGTGAGAACAGAACAAAATGATGACCTGACCGAAGTCGCGGCCTCAACAAACAGCGACTAGGTGTCAGTCACTAATCACTGTAAATAGTGCAAACAGAGAACAATCAAAGTAAAATAGCGCCTTGGTGTGAGGCGCTGTGGACGCACTTTTCGGCACGCTTAGTGCGCCGTTCATTTTTTTGGATGGTTTATTTGTTTATTAAGTGCGTGGGCGTTCCAGTCACCGGGGTGACAATTTATTCGGGTTCCGAAGAGCCCATAGTGCGCTCGACCTGACTTCGTCAGATGATTGTGTAGTTCATGTCGGGACCGAATCCCGCCGCGCCATAAAGGCCACGACGTCATTTACATCCCCCGTACGAGGGAACACCCTTGATTAATTGCCGAAATTAGGGGCCCTGCGGCTGAAAAGACTAATACTAGCTGTGCAAAAGAGAAACATGAGTAAATCACATCGAGATCCGCATTGGGTTACGGGCCACGGGTCATATTTGTCGCTCGTGGACCTTTTTCATGTTCGGACGAAAGCCCGTGATAGAAACGCGGTGGAAGCCGGGATGAATCCGTTCGGATGTCTGTCGAACATGCGGCAATTTTAATAGCGGCTCGGAAACGGTCCGGCCTGGAAAACGGGTCTGATCCGATCAGGATGTCGGTCCGGGGCGAGGTCGGGTCATAGCTATGTCAGGATAATCCCCGAGACTCGAGCCCGGCCTACAAGGGCAGCATTATTATTCCTTTGGTACTGGGTCACAGGGAGAGACGAGGCTGCAATGTGGATTTTATCGGTTCCTCTATACGGGATTCTAATTACGTGTATCTTGCTATTTGCATGCATATATATATATATATATATATATATATATATATATATATATATATATATATATATATTGCTCATCCTCCTTTTTGTATACATCTTCTTTTGAGTAATTCACACCTGCTTTTTATTATCATCGATATTATGAGCTCCTCTTGCCGTCATTACCGTTATTTCACAAATTGTGTATTTATACATGTGCCCTGGCCTATTCAGTCATTGAAATTCTTTTTATTGGTTTATCGCCATGGTAATCATTAATATATATATCATATATATATATCTTACATACACTACTGGAGAGAGTGTACCACTGAAGGGCTGAGGAGCGTGCCGTTGAAGGGCCAAAAAGGTGTGTCATTGAAGGGCTGTTAGAGTGTACCGCTGAAGGGTTAGAAGGGCGTACCGCTGAAGGGCTGCGGAGCGTACCGCCGAGGGGCTAAAAGGCTGTGTCGTTGAAGGGCTTAGAGTGTGCCACCGAGGGGTTAGAAGGGTGTACCGCTGAAGGGCTGGGGAGCGTGCCGCTGAAGGGCCAAAAAGGTGTGTCGTTGACGAAGGGCTGGGTTGAGAATTTCGAAGAGGACCTACTCTCCCTCTAGTTCTTTTAAGGCTTTTCTTTTCTTCTTTTCTCCGACTTTTATGTAGTTTTATACAAACCTTCCTCCCCCCCCCTTTTGTTTGCTCAGTCTCTCTTCACGGATCGAACGTTTAATCTGTCATGTTCTCAATCAGTTCCGTTCTTCTCATGTTGTCGGCAATGCCTTGCATGGTTGGAGAGTTCTATTACCGATCATTCCATTTGTTTGTTGCTTCCTTTTGTCTCTTAACATGTTATTATTTCTGATGAAAATTCAGCAGCATCTCCCCTTGACCCGGATGGTAAGGGAGATAAAGGGAACGCGCCCACATGGAGTGGCGGAACCCGACAACTGGAGGTGGGCGCCTGAAGGCGACAACACCTTTACCAAAACCTCAGAAAACCTAAAAGTAGTGATGAACGAGGCCTCCCTGGGACTGGTTAGAAGGGTGCTGGGCTAGGGAGATCAGGGGCGTACCGGTGGAGTCCAGTGAGGCATACCTAAAGGGGGGAATGAGTGTACCGGCGGAGAGCGGCAAAGGCGTGCCGGGGAGGGGTTTTGGCCAGGGTGTACCAGGGAAGATCCTGGTGGGGCATACCGCTGGGGGTTGGAGAAGCTACACCGTGGTGAAGGTGGACCGGCGGGAAACTAGATAAGGCATTTAGCCTTAAGGGCTGAAGGAACCAAGCGAAGGGCTGATCAACGGGGTGGAATCAGAGTGGAGGAGAGAGAGAGGTTAACCCACAGGGACGATATAGGAATATGCATGGTTGGGCATTTTAAGGCAAGGGAGGAGCAGTGGCGAGGGGGATGAAAACCCTTGTCGAAGACGTGTTGTGTCCCTATGGTCATTTGAGTCATCCTGTGGTCACTTGGGTCATTCGACATCATCCTATGGTCATATGAGTTCTGTGGTATTCTTGGTTTTGATAATGGCTAAACACTATTAGTCATTGATACTTTCCACTCTCATGTGACTGACACACGCGATGTTTTGTTCATGATAGATACGAAGGAATTCAGTGGAAATGGCAAAGGTGAAAGCTTAATGTTGCGCCCTCGCACGCGGATCGACCTGCGCGGTCAGGTCACGGGGGTCAAGGGGGCAGCGCCCCTTGCGGGGGTTTCCGGGGGCGGAGCCCCTGGAACAAAATTTAGAAATGCTCAAAGCATATTCTAAGTTGATTTCAATCCCAAAATACATGAAATTGATGAGGACATGAATATCTTGACTTATGAACATGTTTCATTGGTCTAACACTTCATTTTTGCAGGTATAGGTGTTTCCGGTCGACCTACACACCTTGGCCGGTCGACCAGATTTGACAGAGTCTAAGAATTCCATGTTTTACAGGTTTCGGTCGACCGCCCCTGCCTTTCTGGTCGACCGTTTCTTCCAGAAACGAAACACTCTAGGAATTACAGATTTCGGTCGACCGCCCCTACTTTTCCGGTCGACCGGTTCTCCCATAACCGACAAGTTGGAGATTTTACAGGTTCCGGTCGACCGCCCCATGAATTCCGGTCGACCGCCAGCCCCGATGCAGCCATGTTTGACTTCGAATTCCACCTCGTGGCCAGCCCCTTTCCATGTATTTGTTTAATCAAAACTCACTTAATCTCCCATGATTTGTGGATCTAGTCTGGGGGGTGTCTAAGGACCATTCCAAGGGTTATAAAACCAACACATGAGGGGTTAGAAACCCTAATGCTTCAAGGCTTTAAGGGAGATCAAGGGAGGCCATTTTTGAGGTACTGTAGCACCTCCGTGAACAGTGTTTTAGGAGGAAGTTCTTCATCCATCCAAAGTGATTCAAGTCCAGATCTGAAGCCATCTAAACCTCCAAGGAAGAAGAAGCAATCAAGGCTATCAAGGGTGATCTAAACTGCATCCTTCTTCTTCATCATCAACTCAAGAAGATCAAAAGGAAGATCAAAGCTACATCCAACACTCTCTCCATCAACTCAAGGTGATTCAAGTTCATATCTCAATCCAGCAACCTTTAAGGAAGAGAAGAAGCAAGAAAGGCTAATAAGGGAGATCAAAGGAGGCTGCAAAGGTGTGTTCAAGGGAGAGGAGTTCGAGTACTGTAGCTGTGAACAATACTCCGGGAAGAAGCTCTTCATCAAATCTCCAAGTGATTCATGCTACTTCAAAAGAAGATTCACGCCCCAGCAATCTCAGACAAGATCCTTTTTCTTTCAGCATATTTCATATCTTGTTTGAGTGTTTTCATATCTTATTCGTTTTCCATTTCATTCAAACATTTGGAACTGAAGATCGTCCCTACCGGTGGTTAGTAGGAAGGCAATCGGAAGTTGTTCGATTTGCAGTGTTGACGTCCCTACCGGTGGTTAATAGGAAGGCAATCGGAGGTCTTTCTGATTTACGGTTCAGTGCGTGGCATTAGTTGAGCCTCACCGGATTTGGTGAGGGGTGGACGTAGGACTGGGGATTCAGTCCGAACCACCTTAAAATATTGTGTGTTGTGGTTTGCTTGTGCGATTACTTTGTGTTAGATGCATGCTTAGGTTCAATATCTATATTGCTTAATCATCTTACTAAGCAAATCACTGTGTTCTTCGTTTAGCTAGTTATATTCCGCTGCTATTATCATTATCTAGCTATATAGAGGGTTACATTGCGAAAAGAGGGGCAGATCTATTCACCCCTCCCCTTTAGATCTGCTGACCACTACTCAACAAGACGAGCCCTCGAAAGACAGAAACGGAGGAAGAAACGTTCGAACACGCACACATACATTCGAACCGGCGGAAACATCAAAAGGGAGAATAAAATTAAGAAAACTCTTCTATTCAAGCACAACAAGGGCCATAGCTGGCCGTGTACACATCAAAGCATCGGAGCACAGAGTACAACGTAGGAAGAAAGAAAGAATGAAAGGGGGGAACAGAAGAAAGGGGGAAGAGCTGGGGTCAAGCAGGGACAAGACGGCCTCTTGCCCTCCCCTATTCTCCTCTATACATCACACATTCTCTCTCTCTCTCTCTCTCTCTCTCTCTCTCTCTCTCTCTCTCTCTCTCTTACCCTCTCTTCCGAGTGGTCGTCCGAGGAGAACGCTGCGGCCGAGCTCTCTTCTTCTTGTTCTTCTTCTTCATCTTCTCTTCTTCTTATCTCCCTCTCTCTGTCCGTGTGCGCCTGTGTTCTTCTGTTCGTCCCTCTTTCCCTCTTCTCTTCGGCAGAATGGGAGTGGTTTTATACTCCCAGCAGCGGGAGCCCTCGAGCACGGGCGGCGAAGGCGGGAAGCAGCTCCTACATGATTGCCTTTGACTTTCCCTGTCCTGGGTGGTGGAGTGGTAGCCTGCGTGGCCCAACCCTCGGTCGACACCTCGGACAGCTCACTGCGCGCCGAAGATCCGTAGGGCATGGGCGCGAGATTTGGTCTGCCAGACGTGCCATTGAAACGGCTGAGCATCGTGCCTCTGGCGGGCTCTGCAAGTGTGCCGCTGGAAGGTCATCGGGGCGTGTCGCTGCAAGACCCTACAAGCGCGCCGCTGAAGAGGGCAAGAGGCATGCTGCTGAGGGGCTGCCAAAGTGTGTCGTTGAAGGGGGCAAACAGCGTGCCACTGAACGCTACAGCACCATGGCGCTGAAGGCCACAAGGGTGTGCCGCTGCAGACCAACAGGGCGTACCGCTGAAAGCTCAAAGGGTGTGCCGCTGAAGGCCATGAGGGCGTGCCGTTGAATGGGCTTCAGGGCGTGCCGTTGAAGGCCAAAGGGGGGTGTGCCGCTGGGGCCCAGGGTCGTGCCGCTGAAGGGCTTCAGGGCATACCGCTGAAGGGCCCAAATGGCTGTGCCGCTGAAGGGCTTCAGGGGCGTACCGCTAAAGGGTTTCAGGGCGTGCCGCTGAAGGTCAAAGGGTCGTGCCGCTGAAGGGCTTCAGGGGCGTGCCGCTGAAGGGCTTCAGGGGCGTGCCGCTAAAGGGCTTCAGGGGCGTGCCGCTAAGGCAGTTTTGAGCCCATTGTGAGCACGAGTTGTGACCCATCTAATTTTCTTCGAGGCCCATAAATTGTGGGGCTCTTGGTGGTTAATTTTTCTTCACCGTCGTAACTCTGGAGACTACTTTACGGCGCGGTGTACGTGTTCGGGGAGTCCAGATGGCCCTCCCTTCTTCACAGTTTCCTCAGTTGACGTGGCTGTTGATGATGGACTAGTTGGGACACACGGGAGTGCAATTTTGCATGTCCACAATTGCCCCCCACCCGCGGGTAACGCAGGCGAAGGATGAGCCGGGCGGTGCCCACGGGTGTACTGGTCTCTTTTTTCTCTTTGTCGGTGCCGACGGGGTGTCGGGAGTTGACATGGTTTATTGGTCTCTTCTTCTCTTCGTCAGTGCCGACAAGGTGTCGGGAGCTGACATGGTTTATTGGTCTCTTCTTCTCTTCGTCAGTGCCAACGGGGTGTCGGGAGCTGACACGGGGTGTCGGGAGCTGACATGGTTTATTGGTCTCTTCTTCTCTTCGTCAGTGCCGATGGGGTGCCGGGGACTGATGTAGCATGTTGGTCTCCTTATCTCTTCATCAGTGCTGACGGGGTGCCGAGGACTGACGTGGCTTGTCGGTCTCTTTATCTCTTCATCAGTGCCGATGGGGTGTCGGGAACTGAAGCAATATGTTGGTCTCTTTGTCTCTTCATCATTGCCGATGGGGTGCTGGGAACTGAAGCAGTATGTTGGTCTCTTTGTCTCTTCATCAGTGCCGACGGGGTGCCGGGAACTGAAGCAGCATGTTGGTCTCTTTGTCTCTTCATCATTACCGACGGGGTGCCGGGAACTGAAGCAATAGGTTGGTCTCTTTGTCTCTTCATCAGAGCCGACGGGGTGCCGGGAACTGAAGCAGTATGTTGGTCTCTTTATCTCTTCATCAGTGCCGACGGGGTGCTGGGAACTGAAGCAGCATGTTGGTCTCTTTGTCTCTTCATCAGTGCCGACGGGATGCCGGGAATTGAAACAACATGTTGGTCTCTTTGTCTCTTCATCAGTGCTGACGGGATGCCGCGAATCGAAGCAGTATGTTGGTCTCTTTGTCTCTTCATCCGTGCCGACGAGGTGCCGAGGACTGACGTGACTTGTTGGTCTCTTTGTCTCTTCATCAGTGCCTGACGAGGTGCCGGGGACAGACGTGGCATGTTGGTCTCTTCTTCTCTTCATCAGTGTCGACATGGTGCCGAGAACTGACGTGGTATGTTGGTCTCTTCTTCTCTTCATCAGTGCTGACAGGGTGCTGAGAACTGACGTGGTTTGTTGATCTCTTCTTCTCTTCCTCAGTATCGACAGGGCGTCGGGAACTGACGTGGTTTGTTGATCTCTTCTTCTCTTCATCAGTACCGACAGGGCGCCGGGAACTGACGTGGTTTGTTGATCTCTTCTTCTCTTCATCAGTACCGACAGGGTGCCGGGGACTGACGTGGTATGTTGGTCCCTTTTTCTCTTTTCTTTTCTCTCTCTCTCTCTCTTTTTTAACCACATTACTGGTA
Organism: Amorphophallus konjac; assembly: GCA_022559845.1. Taxonomy (NCBI): domain Eukaryota; kingdom Viridiplantae; phylum Streptophyta; class Magnoliopsida; order Alismatales; family Araceae; genus Amorphophallus; species Amorphophallus konjac. The sequence goes on along the minus strand of CM040119.1, from coordinate 314,666,707 downwards.
CAAGCGCCCTTTCGGGTTTTCACCGGCACCAGCCCCCTCTTACTTTTGCCCATGTGCCCTCTCGGGTTTTCACATGGCGGGGTACCCAATTTTGCCTGCAGCGCCCTTTGCGGGTTTTCACCACAGCTAGGTTGTTGCCATTTTTTCCCTTGTCCCTGCGTAGGGACAAGTCCGGCGGGGCACCTCTGTTTTAAGCCCCTTTCTCTTTTTCTTTTCCTTCTCCTTTTTTTTGACGAGCGGATAATATGTAATTGTTGGCTAGGGCCCGAAGCCTTGCGCCAAAAGATAAGGTTCATTCGTTGGCAAGAAGATAATGCCAACGCAACGGGGGATTTTTCTGCCGATTCGAATGTAAGGTCCGTAATGGCAATATTGTGTGAGAGCGGGTGGCTAAGGCACGAAGCCCTGCACTAGAAAGGAACTTATACGTTGGAAAGGGACTAATGCCAGCGCAAGGATAGAGATTCTGTCGATTCGAGCGTAAGGCCCATAATGGCGATTTTGCATGAGAGAAGGTGGCTAGGTGTGGACGCACTTTTATTCGCTTATTCATTGTTATGTAGTTCGTTTGTTTGGGTGGTTGATTCGTCTATTAAGTGCGTGGGCGTGCCAGTCACAAAGTGACAATTTGTTCGGGCTCCGAAGAGCCCATGGTGCGCTCGATCTGACTCGGTCAGACGATTGTGTGGTTTGTGTCGGGACCAAAACCCGCCGCGCCATAAAGGTCACGGCGTTATTTACATCTCCTCGGAGAGGGGAACACCCTTGATTAATCGCCAGGAAAAAGGGCCTCATGGCCAGAAAATTAATTACATGAAAAGTCTATTAGGAAGCATTGAAATCCCCGTACGAGGGGGAGAAGAAAGCATTCGAGATCATGTCGATCGTGTGTTGACCATTTGATGTTCGGACGAGTGTCCGATTTCAGAAAAGCGTAATTGTCACGGGAAAATCGGAGCATATGTATGCCGGGGTATGGCAAATTTGTTATTCAGAGGAATAGGAAACATTCGGTTAAATCCCGGTTAGAGCGGTTGGAAACCGATAAGTCTGTCGTCCCAGTGCAAGATCAAGCTGTGACCATACTGCGGTGGGCCCCCTGCGGTCAAAGTCAGGCTTGCGTGGGCATCGTTAATATTTCCGGTGCCAAGGGGCAACGGGAGAATGTGCCTTGAATCAGCTGGAAAGCCCTATGTCTAGGGAAGCAAACATTCGAAACATGTCTGTCGTTCGGGGGACCGTTCAATATTCGGATGGGTGTCCAACTTGAGAATATCGTAATTGTCGCGGGCAGACCCAGAACGTATATATGCCGGGGTACGAAAAATATATTATTCCGAGACATTAAAATTATTCGGTTAAATCTCGATTTTTGTAGCAGGAAACTAGTGAATTTATCGGCCCGGTGCGAGATCGGGTCAGGACCATACCGGGGGTGCCTCCCGCGGTCCAAACGAGGCTTGCGCGGGAATCATTAATATTTCCGGTGCCGGAGGGAAACGGGGAAGAGTCCCGGGGCTAGATTCTAAAAATGGAAACGTGTTCAAAGGGAGCGAGCTATAGGCCGAGGATATGGGTCAGACGATGACCATAATCAGGATGGACCCGAGGTCTAAACGTGGCTCACGGAGGCCTTATTGATATTACCATGCAGAGGGTCCAGGGATGGCGAGAGCCTTCTCGTTCCATTCAGAGTTTTGTTGGTCATTCATGGACCACTTTATGTTTGGACAAAAGTCTGTATTAAAGGCACGACGTAAACAGAAATAAACTCATACAAATGTATGTCGAGTGTACAGCAATCTCAATGAAAGAGCGGAAATGAATCCCAATGGGAACGAGTCCGGTTTGTCAAACTATCGGCCCAGAGCAATGTCGGATTACGGCCATATTGGAATGGCTCCCAAGGTCCGAACCAGAATTGGAGAGGCGGCGTTAATGTTCCCTTTATTCCGGGTCTTGAGGAGAATGAGGCTGCGGAGCGGATCTCATCATTTTATTATTATTTGAATTTTTTATCATTATCATTTGTTATTTTTTATATTTTTAGAGTGAATTTGTTGTTATTATTGCTTATTTAATTTCTATTATTATTGTTTATTCATTTATTATTCATTACTATTATATATATAGATTTTGAGTTTATTACCATTATTATTAAGCTCATCATTATTATTACTTATTTCTTTATTATTGTTATTATTCTTTATTTATTGAGTTTGTCATCATTATTATTCACCCCTTTTTATTATTATAACTTACTATTATTGTTATTATTTAGCCCCTTTTATTATGAGTCCGTTATTATTAGTATTATTTGTTGCATTTGGCACGTGTGTGGAGAGGGTGGTGGGGAGTGTACCGCTGAAAGGTTATGCAGGTGAGCTAGGGTGGACCACTGGAAGGCCTAGGAGTGTACCGCTGAATGCAAGAGAGGAGATGGGGTGTACCGCTGGAAGCCCTAGGTGTGTACCACTGAACACAAGAGAGGAGATGGGGTGTACCGCTTGGGGGGTAAGAGGCGCAAAAGGGGCAGGGTCGGTGCAACATTCAAGCCATGAAGGAAACGAGGTCAGTACGATGCTAGGAATAGTCAGTGCAGCCTGGGGGCGGCGTCAGTGCAATGCATGTTCATGCAAGGGGACGAAGCCAGTGCAATGCTAGGCATAGTCAGTGCGGCATGGGGGCCGAGTCAGTGCAATGCATGTTCATGCAAGGGGACGAAGTCAACGCAATGCTAGGCATAGTCAATGCAGCCTGGGGGCTGAGTCAGTGCAATGCATGTTCATGCAAGGTGACGGGGCCAGTGCAATGCTAGGCATAGTCAGTGCAATGCTAGGCATAGTTAGTGCAGCCTGGGGGCTGTGTCAGATGAGGGTGAGGACGGGGCCCACTCCTCTCCCGCTCTTATATCTTTTCCTTTTTTCTTCCCCCCTTGATTTTTATTCGGTTTGCATGGGTTTCTTCTCTCTTTCTCTTGATTATCTTCCATTCTTTCTCCCATGAGGACGAATGTTTAAGTTGCTTAGTTGTCATTCGCTTAGGCTCTCTTCATATTGATTATGGTTCCCTTGCCTCGGTTACATTCTTTCACCGTTGTTCTTTTCATTTGTTTGTTGCTTTCTTTTCGCCTTTTAATTTGTTGTTGTTCCATTTGTTGGTTGCTTCCTTTTGTCTTTTTAATATGTTATCATTTCTAACAAAAATTTGGCAGCATCTCCCCTTGACCCGAGCGTAAGGGAGATACAGGGAACGCGCCCACGTGGAGTGGCGGAACCCGACAATTTGAGGTGTGTGCCTAAGCAGCCACCTTTGGGGAAACTTCGAAAATCTCGGGGGGAAACGCCGAACGAGGAACCATTAGATTGAGATGAGCTACGAGTACACTAGAGAGATGGTGGCCAAGGGGTGCCAGGCTGACAGTCCAAGGGTGTGCCGCTGGGCAGGCCAATAGTGGAGGTGTGCCGCTGAACGGGCCTATAAAGGGGGCGTACCGTTGAAGCAGCCAAGGAGAGTGTGCCGCTGGGCGGCCAAGGAAGGTGTGCCGCTGTGCAAATACAGGGAAGGCTGTGCCGCCAGACGAACAAATGGGAGAGGTGTGCCACTAGCGGGTCCTGAGTGGTAGAATGACTGGGAGCTTGAGTGTGTGTGGGCATACCACTGGTCCCGAAGGAGGGCAAAGGAGGATGCTCTGGGCATTGAATGACTCCAATGTGTTAAAAGAGAGTTGGCTCCCACAGACCCGTATGGCAAGATCAAGAGTTGTTATGCGATGGAAAGCCATTGAAGAGGGAGGAGGTTGGCCATACCCTGTCAAGTCAGGAACAAACCCTATTGACTGCATAAACCAGCGTCACGGGAAATCAGGTAGAACATGGAGTTGGGAGGTTGGGGGAAGAGAATGTAAAACCACAGGAGACTGGTGAGGAGAAAACAACAAACGCAGTAAGAAGCAAAATCGAACATTATTTCATTCATGGAAGATTCAAAATAACAAAGATCATGGCCCGAAGACCACACATCGTACAATGCATCCCTAAAAGAAAGGAGGGAAGAAACAAAGAAGAGGAAAGAAAAGAAAGTTGGGGAGAGGGTTGGAACGAGGAAGTGCCGCCATTCCCATCCCTCCATTCCTTCCCCCTCCGCTACATGCAACACTCCTCTCTCTTTTTTCTATATCTCTTCTACCTTCTTATTCTCTTCTTCTCCTTCTGCTGCTCTCTCCGTATGGGTGGCTTCACCCTTCTTTCTTTCTTTCTTCTTCTTCCTCTTCTCGTATCGCTGTCTGCGCCCCTTTTTTTTTCTATTCGTGAAGGGCTTTTTATACGTCCGGTGTTGACAGGGGGACCTCATGATGGCACTGCCATCCGGGGTTGACTCTGGTCCTATCATCGTCAGGTGGAGATCTCATGGCCGAATCAGAGGATGACAGCATGGCGCAGTGTTAGCTGGCGTTGAAGTGGCCGCGGTGCGTGCCAAGGGCCCCACCTAGTGACTGTTGTGCCTTCTGCCGGTCTGTACCGTTCTGGGGGTTGCAACGCTGTGCCGCTGGAGGGCCAGGCCGCTGTGCTACTGAAGGGCAGAAGTACTATGCCGCTGAAGGGCTTGTTTGAAGTGTGCCGCTGAAAGAGGCACTTGGGCGTGCCGCTGGGGGCAGAGAGACTGTGCCGCTGAGGGGCCAAGACGCTCTTGAAAGTGTGCCACTGGGGCTTCGAGGAGTGCATCCTTTTCTTCTTTTTCTTCTTCTCATCTTCTCTTCCCTTTACTCCTCTTCTCTATTCCCTTGCACGTAAACATGGGGTGAGAAATTTTTAGTGTCCACAAATGCCCCCCACCTGTAGGCGGCGCAAGCGAGGGATGAGAGAGCGGGGCCTGCAGGTGCAGACCGATTGAGAGATTCGTCAACACGACGTGGAGAGTGGGGCTACAAGAGCCAAAGGATGTTGGAAGCTGGCTACAGAAGCCGAAGTTGTTGTAAGGTGAGCCACGCAGGTGGAGAGAAGGGTTTATCCCTCTAATGATCCAGACGGCAGATCCAAATCAGAGGGGGATTCGTCACCCAAAGGGACGGAGAGGAGAGTTTGTTGATTCAACAGGGATGTTCGTCACCCGAAGGGACGGAAAGAGGAGCTTGTCTAGTCAATGATCTGGACGGGAAGTCCAAATCAAAGGGGTATTCGTCACCCAAAGGGACGGAGAGAAGAGTTTGTTTAGTCAATGATCTGGACGAGAGGTCAAAATCAAAGGGGTATTCGTCACCCGAAGGGACGGAGAGAAGAATTTGTTAATTTAATGACCTAGACGGAAGGTCTCGGTCAAAATGGGTTGTTCGTCACCCGAAGGGACGGAGGGAAGAGTTTGTTTAATCAATGACCTGGACGGGAGGTCCAGGTCAAAGGGGATATTCACCACCCCAAAGGGACGGAGAAAAGAGTTCATTGATTCCAAAGGAATATTCGTAGCTCGAAGGGACGGAGGGAAGAGTTTGTTGATTCCAAAGGAATATTCGTCGCCCAAAGGGACAGAGGGAAGAGTTTGTTGATTCAAAAGGAGTGTTCGTCACCCGGAGGGACGGAGAGGAGAATTTGTTAATTCAACGGTCTGGACGGAAGGTCCGAATCGGATGGGTTATTCGTCACCCGAAGGGACGGAAGGAGAGATTGTTCCTTTAGAAGAGGTATTCATCGCCCGAGGAGACGGAGAGAAGAATTCATTCCTTTAATGATCTGGACGGCAGGTCCAAACCAAAAGAGGTGATGTTCTTCGCCGAAAGGGAACGGAGAGATGGTCAAGTCATTGACACGGGCTAGTGTCAACACAGGGAAAGAGGGTTGATTCCTCACCCGAACAGTAGGCTCGGGCCAAGGTGGAAGGGTGTTTTGTTATTTAATGTGCCGAGGGTACCAGCTGCAAAATCCGAACCCGAGAAAGTGGACCGCAAGGGCCAGAATCGGTGTTTCAGAAGTAGGCAGTGAAGACCGAAATCGGGGAAGCGGGCTACAAGAGCCGCAATCGGGAAGTTGGCTACAAAAGCTGAAATTGGGAAAGTAGACTACAAAGTCGAAGGGCAGCGGGCTGCAAAGAGCCGAGGTTAAGAAGTAGGCTACAAGAGCTAAAATTGGAGAAGCAGGCTGCAAGAGCCGAAGTAGAGAAAGCAGGCTATAAAAGCCAGAGTTGGGGAGTGGGCCGCAAGGGTCGAAATTAGTCAGCGGGCCGCAAGAGCCGAAATTAGGAAGCGGGCTACGAGGGCCGAAGGTTGGGAGATTAGCGAGCCGCAAGGGCAGGAAGTAGGCCATGGGGGGCAAGATTGGGCTCCGTGAGCCAAAATTGGGAAGACGGGCTGCAATAGCCAAAATTGAGTTTATATTATTTTTTTAATTATTATTATTTATTTCTTTATTCGAGCATGCAAGCATTCATCAGCAGGCATAACATAAGTACACATAAGGTAGCTCCCTCTATAGGGGATGGGATAGGGACATCGCCCATAATTCGCAGACACGGTGCGAGCCAGAAGGCATAGCTGAGGGGTGGTGCATCCGTCAAGAGGATATCGCATGTCTTGCATGCACAGCTTAAAATCACGTATTTCACCCGAGGCAATTCTCTATGGAATGGCAGTGCAACTGTGTGAACAAAGGGCCCTAACCATAGGGATATGCAGGTTTTCCTAGTGACACTCGAGGATCACTCTAGCGCCTACACATTAGTCTCAGGCTATCGACTTTCGGTAGCTTCACACAGCCCCCATCTATTTATTTTGATAGCAGATTTCACCGTTCGACGTGAGTCTCCTCATGTGTCTCAATGGGAATTCCCGGTTACTAGGATTCGTCCTTTTTGTGATTCGCTTCACCATTTCGCGCGAGCCTCCTCATTTGTTTCAGTGGGGATTCCCGGCTACTCAGATCTGCGCTTCTCTCTCTCTTTTTTTCTCCTTTTTTTATAGTGGGGGTAGGTAGCTTTTTCCTCATGATTATCTTTCACGTGAGTGCAGGAATTCAAGTCTCTGTATAGTGCTAAGAAGAAATTCGGGCCATCCCTATGGTCTAAGGCCATCGAACACATTAAGTGCGAAGTGTAGGAGCGTTGCCTCAGGTTTATTTTATGAATTTGACTTAGCAGTTTAGCCATGACTCTTCCCCTTGACGTGTGCACCCGCCATAATTGGGTTCCCTTCGAGTGTATACCGTGACGCACATGCATCCGGAATCGGGACAGCATTATTATTTAGCAAGGAAACGTGGTCCTAGAAAATTTCAAGGAGATGCATTATTCTATATTAAGCAAACATGCAAGCAGGGTGGCCAAGCAATTCTTATTTTTTTCTTCTATTTTTTTTTGCGTAAGAACATACTGTCGTTACGTATATGTATCTTGTATGTGCATATAGAATCAAAGCAGCGGCCAAGGTGCTGAGGAAGGAGACCGCGAAGGGCCGAAAGGAAATTGGGGAAGCGGGCCATAAAAGTCGAAGTTGATATTGAAAGTAGACCACAATAGCCAAAAATCGAGGAGAGCGGGCTGCGAGAGCCAAATTATGGGAAGCAGGCTACAGGAGTCGAAGTTGGGAAGCGGGCTGCAGGAGCCGAAGTTACGGGAAGCGGGCCGTGAAGGCCGAATTCTGGGAAGCAGGCCGTAAAGGCCAAATTCTGGGAAGTAGGCTGCAAGAGCCAAGGATATTGGGAAGTGGGATGCAAGAGCCGAAGTTATGGGAAGCAGGCTACAGAAGCAAATGGTAAGCAGGCTACGAGAGCCATAACTGGGGAAGCGGGCAACAAGCCGAAGCTGAGAAGCGGGCTGCAAAGAGCCGAAGTTGGGAAGCAGGCTACAAGAGCCAAAAGGTTGGGGAAGCAGGCTACAAAAGTCAGAGATTGGGAAGCGGGCCGTGAAGGTCAACTTTTGGGAAGCAGGCTACAAAAGTAAGGATCTGGGAGGCAGGCTATAAAAGCCAAAGTTTGGAAGCAGGCCACGAGGGTCAGAGTTGGGAAGCAGGCCACGAAGGCTAAAGGTAAGCAGGCTGACAAGCCGAGAGATGTTAGAAGTCGGCTACAAAGCCGAGAGATATCGGAGAACGTTGTGGGACAAATGGATTAATCCTGATAGTGGGCCTTGGCCGAAATGGCTGAGCCAAAGGGCGTCGGGTAGCAGGATGTGAGAGCCGAAGAAAAGGGTCACTTTTTGTTCTCTGACCGAGGAAGGGATCGGACCAAAGTGAAAGGTCTATTATTTGATTCTCTGGTCGGGGGAGGATCCAAACCAGAGTGAAAGATTGATTCTTTAATTCTCTGGCCGGAAAAAAAAGATCTGAACCAGAGTGAAAGGTTGATTCTTTGATTCTCTAGCCGGGAAAGGATCCGAGCCAAAGTGAGAGGTTGGTTCTTTGATTCTCTGACAGGGAAAAGGATCCGAGCCAAAGTGAAAAGTTGATTCTTTGATTCTCTGGCCCGGAAAAGGATCCGGACCAGAGTGAAAGGTTGATTCTTTAATTCTCTGGCCGAGAAAGGATCCGAGCCAAAGTGAAAGGTTGATTATTTAATTCTCTAGCCGGGAAAAGATTCGAACCAGAGTGCAAGGTTGATTCTTTAATTCTCTGGTCGGGAAAGGATCCGAACCAAAGTGAATGGTTGATTCTTTAATTCTCTGACCGGGAAAAGGATCCGAGCCAAAGTGAAAGGTTGATTCTTTGATTCTCTGGCCGGGAAAAGGATCCGGACCAGAGTGAAAGGTTGATTCTTTGATTCTCTGGCCGGGAAAAGGATCCGGACCAGAGTGAAAGGTTGATTCTTTAATTCTCTGGCCGGGAAAGGATCCGAGCCAAAGTGAGAGGTTGATTCTTTAATTCTCTGGTCGGGAAAGGATCCGAACCAAAGTGAATGGTTGATTCTTTAATTCTCTAGTCGGGAAAGGATCCGAACAAAAGTGAATGGTTGGTTCTTTGCTTCTCTGGCCGGGAAAAGGATCCGAACCAGAGTGAAAGGTTGATTCTTTAATTCTCTGGCCGGGAAAGGATCCGAGCCAAAGTGAAAGGTTGATTCTTTAATTCTCTGGCCGGGAAAAGATCTGAACCAGAGTGAAAGGTTGATTCTTCGCCTTTTTTTTAGTGGCCCAAAGGCCGAAGGTGAGATATTTGTCGACTTAGATGGCGAGAGTGCCACCGGCAATGGGTTTATGCGCCAACCTAGATGAAGGAGTCATGATGCTGGCAATGTGTTCATGCATCGGCCTAGACGGAGGGTCATGGTACCGACAATAGGAAAGGTCTTTCGGTTTTGTTGGGTGGCCAAAGGCCGAAGGTGGAGTAGCTGTCGGCTAGGAGCCGATAATTAGGAAGCTATCGGCCAAGAGGCCGACGGCTGAGTATTTGGTCGGTTTAACGCCCCGTCGGCGGAAGGTTTAGTCGGTTTAACGCCCCGTTGGTGGACGGCTTAGTCGGCTTAACGCCCCGTCGGCGGGGGGGCTTAGTCGGCTTAACGCTTCGTCGGCGGAAGGTTTTGTCGGTTTAACGCCCCGTCGGTGGAAGGTTCAGTCGGTTTAACGCCCCGTCGGTGGAAGATTTTGTCGGTTTAATGCCCCGTCGGCGAAAGGTTTGTCAGCTTAAAGCCCCGATGGCTGAATATCTATCGGCTTGAAGCCCCGATGGCAGAATATCTATCAGATTGAAGCCCCGATGGCTGAATATCTATCAGCTTGAAGCCCCGATGGCTGAATATCTGTCGGATTAAAGCCCTGATGGCTGAATATCTATCGGATTGAAGCCCCGATGGCTGAATATCTGTCGGCTTGAAGCCCCGATGGCTGAATATCTGTCGGCTTGAAGCCTCGATGGCTGAATATTTTTCGGTTTCACACCCCATTGGCAGAATGCTGATCGGTTTCTATTTGTTGGATGGCTGGAGGTCGGAGGTAAAAGTTTACCTCATAAATATTTTTTCTCTTCTTTTTTTTTATGCGGAGAGACAGGTGCAAAGACCATGTTTGCCTCGTGGTTGTCCGTTCTCTTCTTCTCTTCTTCTTTTGTGTGGAGAGGCGGGTGCAAAGACCGTGCTTACCTCGTGATCCTTTTTCTTTTCTTCCCTTCTTCTTCTATGTGAGTAAGCGGGTTCGAAGACCACGTCTGCCTTGCGATCCTCATTTTTTTCTTCTCCTCTTCTTCTTTTCTTATTCTTTTTTTATTGTGAAGAGACGGGTGCAGAGACCACGCCTACCCCATGACTATTCTTTGTTCTGCTCTTCCTTTCTCATTGATGCCCCCGGACTAGGGTGTTTTTTTTCTCTTAACATGCCCCGAGGTTGGGGTGTAGCTTTTCTTCTGTGCCCCCAGGCGGGGTGTGTTTCTCATGGCTTTTGTGCCCCTAGGTGGGGTGTAAACTCCTTACTTCTTATGCCTCCGAGCGGGATATGTTTCTCTTTGAGTGCCCCTAAACCGGGGTGCACTTCACGCCTCTTGTGCCCCCAGGCCTGAGGGATATTTCTCTTCACATGCCCCTAACCCGAGGTATAGCTTTATTTATATGCCCCATGGGTTGGGGTGTATTCTCTTCATGTGCCCTCAGAGCGGAGTACTCTTTACGGCTTCAATGCCCCCCGGACAGGATGTGTCTCTCCTTCAAATGTCCCCAAGCCGGGGTGTATTCTTTTGCTCTTTATGCTCCCAAATCGGGGTGAATTCTTCGTCAAATGCCCCGAAGCCGGAGCGTATTCTCTTCATGCGCCCCTGAGCAGGGTGTATCTTTTGCTTCTTATGTCCTGCGGGGGGGATTCTTCTTCTTCTGCACCGACACACTGGGGGATGTTTGCTTCTTGTACACCCAAGGTGGGGTGTAATTGCTACTTCTTGATGCCCCAGAGTGAGGTATCTTTCCTTTCACATGCCCCCGGTACGGGGTGTATTATGCTTCTAGTGCCCCCAGAGTGGAGTGTATTGCAGCCCCCAAAGCGGGGTGTAACTCTTGCTTCTTATGCCCCCAAGGCGGGGTGAATTCTTCTTCTTTGCTTATGTGCCCCCATATCGGGGTGTATTCCTTTCTTTATACCCCCCTAAGCCGGGGGATGTTGTTTGTTCTACTTTAGATGCCCCTCCCCCCCGGGGGGGTGCATGTTGCTTCATGGATTCCGAGCCTGGGGTATATGTTGTGCCCCTTAGGCACAAGCATATGCTATTTTATTTTGATGATAGCAACACAGTGAGAGTATCACAGTGACCATACATTGTATTTGTTCACTACTATATGCATACACTGCATCTATACATTCATCAGTTGCACGCCATACAGTCTATACACTGATGCATGTGAGGTCCTGTCTGCACGCTAAAGTCTATACATTCTTTGTGGCTTGTCCATGTGCATAGTTCATGCATCACTCCTTTGGCAAGTCTATACATGGTGCATTCATGCATATAAAGTCTATACACTCCATTGCATTGCAACATGCACACACACACAAGTCTATACATTGCCTTGCTGCATTGCTGCCTTGCTGCATTGCACGCCATATAGTCTATACATTCTTTGCTGCAACGTTTGCACATCATGCACTAGCAAGTCTGCACATTATCACAAGTCTACACATTGCAGTTTGTTCGTGTGCATCGTCTCATGTTGCGTCTCAGCAAGTCTATACATTCATCGAAGTCAGTTTGCACAAAGTCTTTACATTCATAGAAGTCAGTACAATCTATGTGTGTGCATCATGCTAAGTCTATACATTGTGCACCGTCTCACTTAGTGTCTCATGCTAAGTCTATACATCCGTTTGCCTTGCTTCATGCAAAGTCTATACATTGCTACATTACACACGTTCGAAATCCATACATTGCCTTGCTTCATGCACTAAGTCTGTACATCGACAAGTCTGTACATCGGACCAAGCCTTTGTGCATTAGCGTACATCGGCAAGTCTGTACATCGGCAAGTCCATACATTGCCTTGCTTCATGCAGCTGAACTGAGCAAGTCTATACATTCCTCATCTTTACCTACGCTCACTGTTTTAGCACTTCCACCAAATCTATACATTCGTTGTGCATAGTCCTTGAGCAAGTCTATACATTTGTTGTGCATAGTCCATGCATTCACTTCAAGTCTGCATATTCTTCTGTTATGACCATGCATTATCTTAGCAAGTTTGTACATTGGTGGCAAGTCTGTACATTGCCCTGTTTCAGGCACGCAAAGTCTGTATAGAGTTTGCCCAGTCTGTAACATTCAAAGTCTATACATTCTTGCATCGTCGTGCTTCACGCATACATAAAAAGTATGTACATTGCTTCATGCACTGCACGAAGTCTACACATTGTGTGTTGCTATGCTTTAGCTTTGCATTCACAAGGTCTGTACAGCCAGTGTCCTTCATACAATGTTTTGCTTGCATGAATGAAGTATGTACAGAGTTCGTTGCAGTTTGTGCATTGTGCTCTCATGTTTCAACACTAGGCATTGCAATGTCTATACATTGCTGTCACATTGCAAAGTCTATACATTGCAAAGTCTACAAACTGCATTACACCCTACAAAGTCTGTACAAGGTTCTCTAGTCTTAAACTGATAATTCTCTCTGTCTGACAGGTACTTTCGTGAAGCTTAAGAATGGCACGTGATCCGAGGATAATATGAGTGTCAGGATCGTGACACGTGTACAGCAACGAGCCAGGATGCTGCCACGTGATCAAGGTGTTCTGGGAGGGAAATATGGAAGCCACACGCCCTCTTGCTTGCTGCTACTATAAAAGGAAGTCTTCTTCCTCAGGAGAAGACTGATCGAACATACAGAAGACTTGAAGGAAAAGCATAAGAGCAGAGAGCCCGTTCGATCCAGAAGAAGAGAAAAGAAAGAGAGTTGAGAGAGAGAGTTGAGAGAGAGAAGAGTTGAGAGAGATTTGTTCCTTAGATCTTTGGTTCAAAACCAGATCTGAGTTTGCTCACTTGTTTGAGCTTCATTCCCTGCAGGGATACATTTTGCTTTTCATTTGTTTTTATTTTGATTTCTGAAATGTTTCATCAAGCTGTGTGTCAGTAGGTTTGTAGTGGAGGATTCCACTGGACGGGTAAGTTGTAGTCCCCAGCAGTTGCAGTGGAGGATTCCACTGGACAGGTCAAGCTGTAATTCCTCAGCGGACGAGACTTGGTCTTGGACAGCAAGTTGTGTTGCTCAGTGGGCAGAGGAGGATTCCTCTAGATGGGTTAAGCTGTAGTCCCCAACGGTTGTAGGCTAAGCTGTAAGGCCCAGCGGACGCAAGCTGTGTTGCGCAGCAGTAAGCCACACTTGGTTGAGTGTGGGGTGGACGTAGGTTTGGAGGACCGAACCACCTAAAAACTCCCGTCTACTGTGTGATTGCTTTGTGGTTTGCATCGCTTCTTTATTCTGGTACTTTGCGCAGTAGATGAATGTTTAGGACGGTTCTTTAGCAGTTCTGGCTGGTATCTGCTTTGTGCCCTCCATCTGTTTAGCAGAAGTTCTTATTCCGCATTTGATTCTGCTGCAGTCGGTTTTATCGGGTGACTGATCTATTCACCCCCCTCTAGATCACCTTTAGCGTCCCAACAATTGGTATCAGAGCCTAACTCTTTGTGCAGGACTAACATCCTAAAGAGGAACGGCCATGGATGCTAGAGGGTTAATAGAAGAGGGACAGTCCACTACAAAGCCACCATTCTTCGACGGATCCAACTACTCATATTGGAAGAACCGGATGCAGGTCTTCCTCAGAACCAAAGATTACGAGATCTGGAAGATTATAAGCAAAGGTCCCTATGAGCTACATGAGAATGAGGAAGTGTGGACTAAAGAAGAAATTCAGAAATCTACTCTGAACTGGAGCGCAATCAACGCCATTCAGTGTGCACTCCATCCTACTGAATTTGATAGAGTGTCATCTTGCAAGACGGCAAAGGAGATGTGGGATACTCTTGAGGTCATTTATGAAGGGACATCTCAAGTGAGAGAGACGCGGGCAAATATGTTAATGTCAAAGTATGAAGCATTTCGGATGAAGCCCGGTGAGACAGTGACCGAAATGTATGCTCGTCTGACCATTATAACAAATGGTCTAAGAAATCTGGGAAAAAGCTATACCGATCATGAAGTTGTGAGAAAGATCCTTCGATTGCTAACTCCGATGTGGCATATCAAAGTGACTGTGATTTAGGAGTCAAGAGATTTACAAAAGATGAAACCTAATGAGCTGATAGGCTCTTTGATGGCGTACGAGATGAGTCTTCTACAAGCTGAAGAGCTCGAATACAAGAAGCTTATTGCTCTGAAGGCCAAGCATAGTTGCTCAAAACAGTCCAACAGCACTGGATCATCCAGTGATCGGAGTCCATCTGGATTGGACCTTGAAAAGGATGAAATAGCTATGATCACAAAAGAGTTCAGAAGATTTCTTAGAAGAGAAGGGAAAAATGTCTATAGAAGACACCACAGCTGGAAGTAAAATAGGTATAAATTTAACCATGCTGAAAAATCTGATGCTAATGCTTGTTATCATTGCAGGAAGACTGGCCATATGAAGGCTGATTGTCCAGAGTTACAGAAAATGAAAGGAAGACCATGGAAGAAAGCGCCAAAGGGAAAGGCCATGGTCAGTACATGGAGTGATGAGGAAGAAGGCACGCTGAGCACTTCCTCAGATGGTGAGAAAGAAGAAAAGTCAATCTGCTTGATGGCCAGGAATGGAGAAGAAGAAGAAGAGTCTGATCAGGTATCATCCCCTTTCGAACATTATACTATTTCTGATTGGGAAGATGCTTATGGAGAACTGTTAGATAAAGTGAATGATATTAGGAAGGAAAATAGACACTTGAAGAAGAAAATGAATTCTCTAGTTAATGATAAAACACTTTCTGATAAAGTTTCATGTTTTCAATCAGAGAATGACAGATTGAAAAGTGCATGTTCTGATTTTGATGAATTAAAGCATGTTTTGATTGATTGTAGGAAAGAAAATGAATTGCTGAAAAATGTCATTGATGAGTTGAAATTGACAATTCAGAAATTTGAAAATGAAATAAAGATTTCAACTGAAAAATATGAAGCTATCTTGTCAGTGAATGCTGAATTGAAGAAAACTATTAAAAATCTGGAAAATGAAAATTCTGACAAAAAGAAAATCATTGAAAGCATGACCCAAGGAACAGAAAATCTTAATGCCTTGCTAGGGTCAAAAGTCAACTTCAGAAAGGAGAGTCTCGGTTTTAATCCCTCAGCTAAAAAGAGTTTTGAACTGAAAACCATTTCATTCGTGGGAGAAAAGAATAAAGGACCACTCATAAAAATGGTCAGGGAAAAATCTACTTCAAAAATGTAAGATCAAAAGTGTCCAGTGCTAAGGACAAGGGAAAGAAGAAAGTTGTAGAGCCTAGTGCTGCATGCTCTTCTTCCAAGGGTAAGTCCAAGGTTAGGGATCAGCCAGCTAGCACATCAAAATCCCAGTCCAAGGCTGCTAAGTCTCCACCACCATCAACTGCTCAGAAAAAGACCCAATATAAGTCAGTGCAGAAACCTAGAGGGTTAAAGGTGGCAGGGAGACCAAGTGTAGCTAGGAACCAGTTTGCACATCCCTATTTCCCTCGAGCCCAAGTCCATCATCACATTCACTCACAACCATTTAATAGGTTTGGGTGGAATCCTGTGTACATGAGGTCTAGGTATCAGAATTTCCCCACTCAGCCCTATAGATCTCAGCCAGCTAGGAGATGGGATAGTCACTTTAGGACATGGAGTCCTAGTCAACAGGTGTTCTATGGTCAGCCTAGGACCAATTTGGGCCACAACTTCCAGTACACTCATTGGCCAAGGCACTGGCAGAAAAACAACAATGTTTTCTAATAAAATGAATGCCAAGACCACACAAAAACCATCACAGCACAAGAAAAAGAAAGCTAAACCTGTTGGTGCTGAGAAAAAGAAAAATAGCAAAAGGAATTCTCAAGCTGTAGAATCCACCAAACCTTCCACTTTCACACAAATGTGGATCCCTAAACAGCTTTTGTCATGTTTTCACTCTCACATGTCTGTTTCTGTCTTGGGGCCCAAACTATCTTGGGTTCCAAAATCTGCTCCCTAAGTGTGTTTGCAGGTATGCCTGGTAGCCGGGAACAAAATGATGAAACAGGAATAGCTACTCCAGGCATATGACAAGAGGCAGGGCCAAAAATTTTAAAAAGCTGAAAGAGATTGGAGGCCTTGTCAACACTCTGATGCAACACCAAGGGTAAAAATAAATCAGTCAGGTAAAGCAGGTAAGTGATTTACCTTCATGAAATAAATTCTCTGAAAAAGGATAAAGTGTTCATGACTTGGGTGCATAAACTTGAATTGATTGCATACTTGCTGTATGTATCATTGTTGCATAGTCTGCACAAATTTGATGCTCTTTTCTTGCCATTTATTGCACTGAGTTTGAATGATTCATTTAGTGCATATAGTCGATGCATGTGTCTAATGTCTGCATATATCATTTGCATGACTATTAAGGAAGTTGTTCAATGCATATAGGATTGCTTTGCACTGCATATATCATTTGCATAACCCTGGTATATTAAATGGTAAGCTACTAAAAGGTAGGAAAATATGTCTGGAGGTTCTTACTATGTGTGAGATGGTCCTTGGGACCAGGTTCTCCGCCAAGTACCAAGGGTCAAGTCTTCATATAGAGCAGTGTACCGCATATCATCAAAAATTGAAAATTTTAAAAAGAAATTACTCATTGCATAGCATATTGTTGCATCTTGGTGTCAGGGGGAGCTGAGAGTTCTGTTCAGTACATTGAATCTTTTTTTACTCCTCATAGTCCCCACTCAATTCATTCATATTCTTTGACACCATATGCTATTGAACCTTAATGTCTATTGCTATCACTTCCCTATCACCTTCACTGAACAATAGCTTTGCTTCTGGTTTAGTACATTGAGCTGTGGTTATTGCAATTTTTCATTTATAAGAATCACACTTGAAAATTGAAAGGAACTAAAGGTTTAACTTTTATAAATTGAAGAGTTAAGTATCTGCACTTCAGAACTTGAGATAAAAGAAAACTTTTATAGCTCTTAATCTCTGTCTCATGGTTAGAATAGAAAAAGTTTTTTTTAATGCCTGAACGTGTTAAACTGGAAATGTCTAGAAAAGGTGAATAAGAGTGTGTTTCTTTTAAAATAATCTCTCTAAAAGAAATCAGGGCAGCAGTAAATAAGAACATTAATGTAAAGAGCTGAACACAGTGATAGAGCAATGGCTGAATTACACTGAGAAACTGTGATCTCCTCCAAATAAGCAGGAGAATTCATAAGTCATGAAGTGCTTCAGACTATCCCTGTTCATAGGGTCAAATCTATATGGGGAGTTTTCACCAAGTAACTGGGGGTACTGACCTCTGATCAAGGTGTACCCTTAATGTTAAAGGTGAAAATTGTTCCTTGTAGGTCTTGATCTGAAATAGATCTAGTAGTTTATGCCTAGTAACTGGGGGTACCTACCTCTGATCAAGGTGTACACCTAATGTCAACAGCATAAATGCCACTGGTCTATTCACTTATCTCAGTTTCTGAAAAATTAAAAAGTGAAAAACAAACTGCTGTAACCCTTTGAAATCAAAAGTCATTGAGTGAAAATTATTTTTTCTCAATACATATTCAAGTTGCCTTTCTTGAACTTTCATGTTTAATCACAAAGGGTATTGTTTCTGACTTATCTATTAAAATCATGTGCCCTAGATTCATTGCTATAAATGGAGTTTATAACTCTTTTTCAGTAGTCAGGTGCTTTACTCTATTTTTTATCACTGTTAAACCCGAACTCTTTCAAGACTGTATATTGCTTATTCTAATACTTTAACAGTTGTTTATAATCATGCTCACTTTCTGAACCAATGCTTCAGCTGTTGTGTAGTGACCCCTTACCTCCTACCTTCTCTGCCTTTTGATTATCTGGTTCATCCATCCATATTCCTTCTCAAAGGGGGAGAAATAATTCAGGGGGAGTTATTCATTCAGGGGGAGTTTGAGCTGTTCTAAGAAAAATATGCAATGTAGTCTGCATGTTGCACTCATGTTTTTCTTTCTTTTTGATCATGTCAAAGGGGGAGAAAATTTGTTTGGTGACTCACCGTCACTTTGTTGCCATCATCAAAAAGGGGGGAAATGTTGTGCCCCTTAGGCACAAGCATATGCTATTTTATTTTGATGATAGCAACACAGTGAGAGTATCACAGTGAGCATACATTGCATTTGTTCACTACTATATGCATACACTGCATCTATACATTCATCAGTTGCACGCCATACAGTCTATACACTGATGCATGTGAGGTCCTGTCTACACGCTAAAGTCTATACATTCTTTGTGGCTTGTTCATGTGCATAGTTCATGCATCACTCCTATGGCAAGTCTATACATGGTGCATTCATGCATATAAAGTCTATACACTCCATTGCATTGTAGCATGCACACACACAAGTCTATACATTACCTTGCTGCATTGTTGCCTTGCTGCATTGCACGCCATATAGTCTATACATTCTTTGCTGTAACGTTTGCACATCATGCACTAGGAAGTCTGCACATTGTCACAAGTCTACACATTGCAGTCTGTTCGTGTGCATCGTCTCATGTTGCGTCTCAGCAAGTCTATACATTCATCGAAGTCAGTCTGCACAAAGTCTTTACATTCATAGAAGTCAGTACAGTCTATGTGTGTGCATCATGCTAAGTTTATACATTGTGCACCGTCTCACTTAGCGTCTCATGCTAAGTCTATACATCTGTTTACCTTGCTTCACGCAAAGTCTATACATCGCTGCATTACACACGTTTGAAGTCCATACATTGCCTTGCTTCATGCACTAAGTATGTACATCGGCAAGTCTGTACATCGGACCAAGCCTTTGTGCATTAGCGTACATCGGCAAGTCTGTACATCGGCAAGTCCATACATTACCTTGCTTCATGCAGCTGAACTGAGCAAGTCTATACATTCCTCATCTTTACCTACGCTCACTGTTTTAGCACTTCCACCAAGTCTATACATTCGTTGTGCATAGTCCTTGAGCAAGTCTATACATTCGTTGTGCATAGTCCATGCATTCACTTCAAGTCTGCACATTCCTCTGTTATGACCATGCATTATCTTATCAAGTCTATACATTGCCCTATTTCAGGCACGCAAAGTCTGTATAGAGTTTGCCCAGTCTGCAACATTCAAAGTCTATACATTCTTGCATTATCGTGCTTCACGCATACAAAAAAAGTTTGTACATTGCTTCATGCATTGCACGAAGTCTGCACATTGTGTGTTGCTATGCTTTAGTTTTGCATTCACAAGGTCTGTACATCCAGTGTCCTTCATACAATGTTTTGCTTGCATGAATGAAGTATGTACAGAGTTCGTTGCAGTTTGTGCATTGTGCTCTCATGTTTCAACACTAGGCATTGCAAAGTCTATACATTGCTGTCGCATTGCAAAGTCTATACATTACAAAGTCTACACACTACATTACACCCTACAAAGTCTGTACAAGGCTCTCTAGTCTTAAACTGATAATTCTCTCTGTCTGACAGGTATTTTCGTGAAGCTTAAGAATGGCACGTGATCCGAGGATAATATGAGTGCCAGGATCGTGACACGTGTACAGCAACGAGCCAGGATGCTGCCACGTAATCAAGGTGCTCTGGGCGGGAAATGTGGAAGCCACACGCCCTCTTGCTTGCTGCTGCTATAAAAGGAAGTCTTCTTCCTCAGGAGATGATTGATCGAACATACAGAAGACTTGAAGGAAAAGTAGAAGAGCAGAGAGCCCGTTCGATCCAGAAGAAGAGAAAAGAAAGAGAGTTGAGAGAGATTTGTTCCTCAGATCTTTGGTTCAAAACCAGATCTGAGTTTGCTCACTTGTTTGAGCTTCATTCCCTGCAGGGATACATTTTGCTTTTCGTTTATTTTTGTTTTGATTTCTGAAAGTTTCATCAAGCTGTGTGTCAGCAGCTTTACAGTGGAGGATTCCACTGGACGGGTAAGCTGTAATCCCCAGCGGTTGCAGTGGACGATTCCACTGGACAGGTGTTGACACTGAAACTATTCCTAATATTTCCTGACTTCTGCTTCTGCAGGTCTTAAATTCTGATCGGGTGCTCCTGTGCCGACAGAGGAGAAAAGAAAGAAAGAAAGAATGGCGGAAGCCGAACAAAAGATGAGACCAAAAAGAAGAAGAAAAGAAAAGATGCTCGGCTCCAATGGCCAACCGCTAAAGCAAGACCTGAGAGTTCGGAAAAATATTCGGGACCATCCCCGAAGAAACAAGCGGAAGCTTGGACGACGAGTACAAGTCGGACGATTGGCCAACCCTTACAAAAGAAGAAAATAAGCACAGATGGGCCTAGATAAGTTAAATGGGCCAAAAGATGTCAGAGATAGGATGCAGGAGCCTCTAATCCGGTGCGCTCCAAGGTTTCTAATCCGGCGCGCACCAAAGCTCCTAATCCAGCGCGCTCCAAAGCAATCCTTGCTAAACCGGCGCGCCCATATGCGCGCCGGGTAAGGCCAAGCTGGTGAAAGCCATAAAAGAAAAAAAAAGGGCGGAAGGGGAGGATCGGATCGAGAGAACCCGTTCATCTGAGAGAGAAGGGAGTCTTGGGGGAGAAGTAGGGCTTCCACTGAGAGTGAACCTGCTGTCGTCCTCCCCTATCTGCTTGCCTGAATTGCTCTGGAGTCGGAGAAGAGTCCCCAATCTGATACTCTGTTTTGGTGGCGAAGTTCAGGTGGGTTCTGTGGGTTTCCTCCCGACCATCCCCCTTTGATTTTCTTTCCTGATGTAATGTAAATGAAGCGGGAAGGGCGATGCTATGAGCCCTCTCCCCTTCATCATCTCTTTCTCCTTCCCTTTTCTCAGAAAGCCCCTGCGTGGGTGTGTTACTATGGCATCATGGGCGATGATATGAGCCTGTGATGTTCTGCTTCTTCTAACTCTCGTCTACCCCTCTTGTTTCTGGCTTGAATGCTGGCTATGGGATGCGAAGCATTTGTAATGATCCATCTGGGTATTCGCCCTTTTTTATATTTGAATAAAATTACAAATACCTATCTACATATCTGAAGATTCATTGCCATCTGTTCGATCGAGGTTTCTTCCCATGGTTTCTCCGATGTACATGCCCTGGTCCTTCTCAGGGCAACATTAATGCAATATTCCCCTCTCCCCGGGGTCCTCTTCGAAGGAATGTCCGTATCGAGCTTCCTCTATGTTTATCATAGGTTCTATTGCCAGAGACGAGTGCATATGTCCATCTCTGGCTACCCCTGGGACTGCCCCTCCCATGGTTCATCTGTTCATAACTATGAACTAGAGAGAACGTGGTCGTCCCTATAACTTGGGCGCAGGGTCTTTTGGTATGATCATTTTCCCTTATGCCACCTATTGGCTATTCGAGGATTTTCCCCTTATAATCTCCGTCTGCATACTGACCCGCTCACCCCTCTGCTAACATGCTAATCATCTACCCTTCCTTATTAGATGCAATTAACAATGGTCAGACTCTTGGCCGAGTGTGTTATATACATGCATTGTATGTGAGTGTTTCTCGAAGAATTCACTGACCGGGGAGGGGGAACATTCCCCATTGATGTTTTCAGACCACCACTAAGCCTAAAGGGGCATGTCCTTCAGTGATGTGCATCTCTGCAGGCCACTGGACGGTGAACAACAACAGGGTTCATAGCCCAATATTAAATCCACTATCCCTAAGGGAACTAGTGGTGGCCATGGGTAGTGTGCCCCTTGTAGGCTAGCCCTCGGGGTTTCCTTCCCTATTGGTCATCCCTTTTCATCGTGCTTCGGCCACGGGTTGTGTGCCCCTCGTAGGCTAGTCCTCGGGGCTTCCCTTCCCTTATTGGTCGTCTCATCTGATCACGTTTTAACCCACGAAAGAATGGTGCCCCTCGCAGGCTAGTCCTCGGGGTTTCCTATCCGATTGGGATCCGCTGGCCGCCATTGTGCTGTCCGGCTTGTTAGGGGCTTACTCCGCACGTGAGTATGACCCCGCTTCTCCCCCGCAATCCTTTAGGGATGGGGGAGATGCTGCCCAATTTTTTCCAGGCTTTGAACACTAAGTTACCCTGGTGATTTGGACTTAATAAAACATGTGCTTTCAAACAATGAACCTCTGTGCTTGAGTATGAACCTCGCACGAGCTTTTGACTCTGCTTCTAGGGTATCCAAGACTCCAGTTCAATAATTAATTAACTCAATTAACATCAAAGAGGCTAATAAACAAATATGGAACTCAAACGGGTTGAAAATAACAAGAAAATGGCCTAATCCGGCGCGCCCCTAATACGGCGCGCTACCCCCCCCCCCCGCGCCGTATTAGCTTTTGACTCAAAATTTCAGATTTTTAAATGGTCCTATTCCGGCGCGCCCTATTCCGACGCGCCCCAAGCCATCCACGCCAGTTTAACCCATCCTCCATACCGCGCCGTTTTAGCATTGTTACCTACGCTACCCCACGCCGTTTTAAGCTATACCTACGCTTGACCGCGTCAGATTTGAGCCAATTGTTTCCTTTTGCGCCGTTTTAACCCCGCATTCATTCCCGGGGCAACCCTTGCCTTCCATAACAGGGATTGGGTCAACCTAATTGACCATGGGTCGGGTAAAAAGAAATTGATTAATTTAAACCTATTTTCTATCATGCTCTTATTGTATGTGTTATGTATATTCATGCATATATATATATATCACCTTGGTGCATGTTGGCATGAGCTGACTCTTCGGTGTATCAAACGGTGATAGGCAGAAGGGCGGGTTATGCCTGACCGGAGGCCTTCACTATGCGTGATGGGGGCCCTCGAACCTACGTTCTCCACCACGTACCGGGAGCCGGCCTAATAAATAAATGCTACCATATTGTGTGCTTGCATGCAATCACGTCTTTCACATATTCTACGGGCCCCATGGCCTCTCTATTTTGGCGATTAATCAAGGGTTTTCTCTCTTCTGGAGAGATGTAATTAACGCCGTAGCCTTTATGGTACGGCGAGTTCTGGGTCCCGACACGATCACCCATCTTCGTCTGATTAGTCAGACGGTGTGCATATTAAATTTGTCACTCAGTGATTGGCACGCCCCACGTAAATAAACCTCTAATAAATAATCTAAATAAACCCATAATAAAACATTCTTAATAAAAATCTCCTCTCCCACAGTCTGGCACGCCCGGTGGGACTCAGCCTCCCTTCATCTCTTCGCCAAAATAGAAGGACCATGGGGCCCCCACCCAACTACCTCAAATGCTAATTTCATCTTGTTTCTCCTCTTTATAGGTTGAAGTGATGGCGAGCGGACTGTCTGGAGTTGTTTTCGGTCCCCAAATCATGGCCGACCATGCTGCATACAGCTACCTTGCCGTACCTACTACCTTCGGCAACTTTCCCCCGGTCGTTGGCTTCCCCATCTTCTTGGGAGTTGCATTCGCGGATCTCCTAGACGTGGAGCGTTCTGGACCTGCGGAGCTGAAGAACAACAAAGCTGCGGCCTGCCGAAGTGAGGGCCAAATTAACAAAACTCTATTGAAAACTCCAATGATCGTGAGCTGCCACGTCCACCATACTGTTTGCCTAACTGTGGCACATGAGAAGAAGCCTGGGGGCAACAAGAAGTGCTCGAGAGGAAGAATTGTTGCTACTCCTCGGAGTCAACTTTCAACATCTGGGAAGTCCTCGTTAATCGGGGGCATCCGAGTCTACTTCAAAGGTCGTGGTGCCGAAGTTCTACCAGATCGGATCATCCTGACTGTGCCCACTCACAACCCCTTCCAAGTACTGGAAAGCCGAAGGATGAATTTTAAAGACAACAAGCAAGGGAGGCCAATCTCGAACTTACCAAAGTTTAAGCAAATTTGGGTTCCCAAGAGGATCCGAGGCCCTGCACCAGCCTCACAAGGCTTCAAAGATTCTGCGGATGTTCCTAATAGAGGGGGTAAAGAGGATATGCATGCGGAGGAAGTCATGATTGCAACTCCTCCACCCGCCGCTAGGGCCTGTGCAAGGCAGGCTGATATTTCCAAATATTGAAGAAGCTTCAATCAAGCTGCCAAGCTGATATGGCTTTCACATATGCCGTTTGTCCGAGTCCAAGGGTTGTCTCCTGCCATTTCTCCAGAGTGTCGTCAGGAAGACATGACAAAGAGGGTCCGGGAATATTTTTGTAACTTCAAGAATTCCTCCCTGGGCCAGCAAAGATTGCTTCATGTCGTCAGGGCCGAAGAAGAAGAAAAAGACAAAATGCCACCCATGGTGGCGAATGAAAAAGAGAAGCAAGGTGGGGCTGGAAGCTTTGAAAGGCCTTCACAAAATGAAAAGATGAAAATAATTTCAACAAATGAAGGGCCAACTCTCCCTAGTCAGGTCCAAAGGGGAGTCCGAAAGTACAGTAGAAGAATGCAAATCCTCACATGTAATATGATAGGGGTGATGAGCGGGCATGGCGCCCTGCTAAATGAACCAGAATGGCTGGCCGAGGTTGCCGAAAGAGAAGACCCGGTGACAGGGCGGGGAAAAATTGAGGCTGAGTTACTGTAAGTCTCTAAGGACAAGTGGGTTGCTAATGAAAATAACACTACTCTCAATACCAAGACAATGACATCTGAAGAAGAAGGGGTACCCCTGTCTGGATACACCTTTGGTGAAGCACTCGAGGGCATCAGTAGCAAAATAGCTATTGACCCTGCCGTGCTGATGACGCTACAAAGGTACCAGCAGGAGGTAGAACTGCTGAAGAGAAAATTGAATGAAAAGATTGGGCACGCTATGGCGCCCGAGGAACCGGGGGCACGAGCCGAGCCATCACATGAAGGTTTCAACCCCGGGGGTGCTCCTTCACAGGCCATTCTACAAACTGCAGCTCACAATTGGGCTACTCCTCAGCATTATTCCCAGCGGCTCCAGCCAGCACGGCCAATGCCCCTTCAGATGCAATGGCAGGCTCCCCTGTTGGAGCCTTTGCCATCCAATGCCATGACTTCGGCCGCATTATTGATGCAGCCCACCCACTTCTGCCCTCAGCTAGAAGAGCCAGCTATGGTGAATAAGTTGATGGTGGAGCAGATGATTGAAGCAAGGCTGGCAAAGAGGGGTGGTGATGATTACGCCCCCTTCGACATATATGAAGTGCCATATCCAGTCCATCATGCTGCCAAAAGACTGCCACCCAGCGTCAATAAACTCCCAAAATTTGACAAATACAACGGGCAAGGCTCCCCGAAAGAGCATATTGCAAATTATATGATAGTTATGGGCGACTTGGCGGCGGACGAGTCGTACCTGCTCAAGTTCTTTGGGTGTTCATTGACAGGACCTGCTTTTGAATGGTACTCTGACCTGCCAGCCGGGTCTATCCACGACTGGCCAGACATGCAGTAAAAATTCAGTGAAAGATTCCACGTCATCGAGGTAGAGGTGACCGTGGCTGAGCTGTTGGCAGCCAAGCAAAAAGATGATGAAACAGCTACAGAATATATCAAGAGATGGGAGGATCTCCGCATGAGGTGTCGGCGCCCTCCGCATTCGGAAGATGCAATACAAATATGCAAACAAAATCTGAAGAATGAGATTCTGGAAAAGATGATCGGAATAGAAATCCTTTCTTTTGACCGATTAAGTGATATTGCCACGGAGGTTGAAGATTTCTTCATAAAATATCCCTCCATTTCTGCTGACTCAAGTCATGAAGCCAGGCAAGTTAATAAACGACTGATGCTAAAAGCGGTCCATACTATTAGCCTCACAGCGAAAAGGCACAAATGGGTGCACAGTCCTCCTCCCAATGAACTTGCTAAATGTTGAGAGAGTCATCATCCGCAGAACAAAGCAAAGAAGCTCTATGCCTTCCCCCGGGATCGGACTCGAGTATTGTTCGAGTGGGCTGTCAAATATAGCAAAATCAGGCTTCCGAAGCCAAAGAGACCTGATGACGTCAGAAGAAGAGATGATCCTCATTTCTGTCCCTACCATCAAATCTTGGGGCATCCTACTGAAGATTGCCAAATATTCAAAGACATCGCCCAAGGCTTAATAAAAAGAGGGGAGCTACAAATGGAGGATGACAGAGTCGATCCTCCACGCCCTCATGAAGTGCCTACTCCGGGGGCATCAATTAATGTAATATTTATATGTCAGCGACTACCTGAAGAAGTGCCAGAGGCTTGTATCCAACACACCAACGAAGACTATGCCCTAGCGCCTGAAGAAAAGTAGAGAAATTGGCATGCATCGTCAATGAAGAAAAGAACAAGATCAACATCCCTTCCGACTCCAAGAGTCCATGTTAGTGGAGCCATGGGCCGGCCCTCTCCGCCCCCTATAGCTCCGGCTTGGCATCAAATAGCCCCTCCTGCGGCTATCAGAAGGCCAGTGGATAACATAAAGAAACAAGCCCCAGCACGGGCACATGAAGAAATCAACTCAGCCGTGGAACGGTTACAAACTGTTACAGACATGCTAGACGAGCAGGAGCAGCTCAAGAGCCAACCTATGCAGGTCAAGAAGCATGCCCTTCAAGGACACAATAAGTCTCATGGGCTGACAAAAAGAATTAAAGAAAAGGCAAGGGTGTTCAATGCACCGAACGACCCACTGCGAGGGCAGATGCCAGCCATACGGGAAAAGGAAAATGAGAATACAAAAGCTAAAACAAGATATGTTGCTCTCTCTTGCAACATGCTGTCAGCACCGTCTAGTGTGGCTCAAGCTGCTAATGAAGAAGATGAAGAAATTTACTTTATGCCGAAGGGAGCAAATCAGGCTAAAGCTTCAGCCTCCCACCATGTTGCCAGATCCGGGAGAATACCAAGACACCCACCAGCCAACAAGGAGACACAATACTATGTTCCTTTTAGGCTCGAAGGCATAAAACCCATGGATTTCATATTGAAGAAATCATGCACATCCAGCAACAATGACGGGATGCCACCCACCCTAGTCAAACCGGAGGCGCAAGATAGCACTCCCGGCCCCTCTTGGCAAGGCCCCGCTATGATGGCACTGCTAAACCAAAAGCAGTAGGAAATTGAAATGCTGCAAAGGTAGCTGAATGAAATGAATCTTAGTCCACCTATGCCGCAACTAGTAGGACATCTACATGAGGCGACACAAGGTAGTGCTAGCTCACTTGAAGCTTCAGCACGGCAAGTCATACCCCGAGTAGCACATGATCTTACAAGGGGTATCCTCCCTCAACCACTCAAGCACACAGTCTCCCGGGCACGTCAGGGGGCAACTAAAGCATCTCTGAAGATGGTGCCAATGAGACCGTGCAGGCAGTCAGACGAGCTGAAGGTGAGACAAACAATGAATACGAAGGCGGCCGAAGGGGAAGTCACCGAGGCCGAATTACAAACAGCCAAACAAAAAGATAATGAGTCTATCATGGACTACATAAGAAGGTGGAGGAATCTCCGTGAAAGATGCAGACATCCACCGAGCTACGGGGACTCTGTTCAAATCTGCAAAGAAAATTTGAGAATAGAAATTCTACGATGGGTCATTGACATTGAAGTCACGACCTTTGAACAACTGGGCGACATTGCGGCCAATGCTGAAGCAGTTCTGGCAAGGCTTTGCTCATCCTCTACGGCCTCGAGCCAGAAGAATAAACCAATCAACAAACCTCCGGCACAAGAAGAAGTTTGCGCCTCAAATTTTGAAGCCTTCAAGCTACAGAAGAAGAAGATGAAAGAGGCATCTTCCACCGATCCAGCAAAACAAGAGCCCCCGTTAAGGGGCAAAACGATGAAACTATATTCCTTTCCAAAGGACAAGACTAGGGCACTTTTTGAGTGGGCCCGTGAATACAGCAAAGTAGCTCTTCCAGAGCCAAAGAAGGCAGGCGATGCCGAAAGAAAAGACGATCCACGATTCTGTCCTTATCACCAAGTGATGGGGCATCCCATTGAGGATTGCGATGTGTTCAAGGACATTATTGAAGGCCTAATCAAGAAAGGCGAACTACAGATGGGTGAGTATAAGGTGGACCCACCGTGCCCTCATCAAATCTCTGTCCTTAAAAGAGCAGCCCCGTGCGGCATTACCGCCTCAACTGCTCCTCACAAATCTGGCTGAAGCCGATGTCTAGCAGGCCCGCATAGCTTGATTGCTAATGCTTGCCAACAAAAAGAAGAATGGAAAATGAAGCAAAAAAAGAAAGAAAGAAAGGAAAGGTCATGTTCTGGGGGCATGCACCAAAAAAAAAGAGAGAAGAGAAGAGAACAAAATGAAAAAAGGAGGGCAAATGAAATTTGCACATATAGACATAGGGCTTTGCCTATTGAATCTGAGATGTCATCTCTCAGAAGGTTGGGACTTCCAAAAAAAAATCGGAGTAAAGTGGAGGAGGCCTTGATGGCGGCATCTGTCAAGGGATATATCACTCCCCCCCCCATGTCTTGGTCCGTGCCAAATAAGAAACTACCATTGTGGGGTTGGCGTGGTGGAGCGAACCACTTATCCCCTCTCTGAGGGGGTGAGCGCTCTCCTATGCACCCACTTTGGTCTGTTTAAAAATAAATGGATGAAGAGTGATGACCTTACACTGCACTATACTATCAGCATCATCTGAGCTATCTGTTAAAAAAAAAGCATGAAAGCAAAAAGGGGGGAAAGGAACTTATATGGTCAGCAAGGCCTCCCCATCCTCCCCATAGGCAGAAGACTCCTTAGTAGCATTGCATGGTGAATGCCCAAGGAATAATGAAATGATTACATCATCTGTGGAGGTGGGGGGACCCTGCAATTGCAGCTTCTAAGGATAAGCGTCAACAGGAGGACACTTGGCGTAAGCGCCGGAGGCCCGAACCAAAGCGATTTGGAGCATCTCCTAAAGAAATCCATGACAAAAGAGGATAGCTATTGATCTGATGTATAGCTGTCACTAAATACTCCCAGGGGATCATGTTAATCAACAGTCCCACCGACGCTAAAGGACCTTCATTGGCCACTAGGCCTCCCGTTTCAAATACGGGTCCAAACCCTATTGGAGAATGAAAAGAATAAGTCCTCCCGAGTTATCTGCACTCTCGGCTCCTTTATCCTCATCAAGCCAACAAATAAGCGCCTTTCGGCTTTTAGTGGCCTACCTCAGCACCCTTGGTCCCACCAGAATTCATGGTGCCTTGCCACCCTCCTACCCTACGGGGATACTCCCCACTTGTCCCACCAAGACTAACCCTCCACACTTAATCTGGGACCTATGCTCCCAGCCAATGCACTCTCATGGCCTTTCGACATTCAGCCACAACAATACCATATTTGTCCCATGGGACTCTCCTATCAATACCGGTTTGGATTCCTTGTCCAATGTCGGCCCAATAAAATCTCTTATTTCCTTGGCATAAGGCACTCTGCCCTTGTCGAGCTCAAAATTTATCCATCAGCCCCATCGTGGAGAGCCCACAAAAGCTTTCCCTTGGTCGGAGGCGCTCTGCCCTAGCCGAACTTGAAAATTACCTTCTGTCCCACCGGGCTGGGTCCACAAAGTCTTTTCCTTGGCCTGAGATGCTCCGCCCTCGCCAAGCTCGAAAATAAGCTTCGTCCCATTGTGTATGATTCATAAAGCCCTCTTCCTTGGCCTGAGGCACTCCGCCCTTGCCGAGCCCCAAAATTATCCTTTGTCCTACTGGGCAGGATTCATAAAACCCTTTCCTTGGTCTAGTGGCACTCCGCCCTAACCGAGCTACCCTTTCCTTGGTCCAGTGGCACTCCGCCCTGACCGAGCTACCCTTTCTTTGGTCTAGTGGCATTCCGCCTTGACCGAGCTACCCTTTCCTCGGTCTGGTGGCACTCTGCCCTGACCGAGCTACCCTTTCCTTGGCCTAGTGGCACTCCGCCCTCGCCAGGCCCGCCGGGCTCTTGGACATCAATCCCTAGCCCCACCAATAGAATAAATAGTCCAAATTCATCAATAGTCCCACCGGACAAAATATCCCGCATCACAGACGAGACTGCGTCGGGGAGCCCAACAAAAAAAACACAAATAATAATAACAAAAAAGGGAAACAAAAGAAGAAAGAAATCAAAATGATGAAGAAATGAAAACAATGGTTTGAAATGAACTTAATAAGTCAGTAAGACCAATAAAATCCAACAAAACCAATAAATCCAATAGATTCAGCAAGCTCAATAAACCCAATAAACAAAACAAATCAATCACCAAAATAAATCAATCGATCCAATAAACTAAATAAATTATGATAAACCTAATCAACTCAATAAATCGATAAACCCAATTTTTTTAATCAATAAACTCAATAAATCAACAAACTTAACAAACTCGATAAACCCAATAAAACCAAACAAATCAATAAACTCAATGGGATCGATAAAATCCAACAGAGCTAATAAGCCCAACAAGTTAATCGACTCATCAAATCAATAAACTCAATAGATCAAATAAACCCCAACAAACTTAATTAATAGATCCGATGAATTTAACAAACTCAATGAAACCAATAAGCCCAGTAAACTCAATAAACCCAACAAATTCAATAGACTCAATCAATCTAAACTAATAAACCAATAAAAGACCTCTTCGCTTTGTCTTGGACCTTCTGTCTGAGCAAGGTTTGTTGATCCCGACATCTCCTCGGGTCAATGTCCATACTCTACCTTGGTTTAGACCTCACGTCTTCGCCAAATTGGTCAATTTCGACATGGCGTCGAGATGACAACATTGTTTTATGTCTGCCTTTGTCTTGGACATGCCATCTAAGCAAGGCTTGTTGGCTCTGACATCCCGTTGGGTCAACATTCATAGCCTATACTCTGCCCCTGGCTTAGGCCTCATGCCTCTGCCAAGTCTGTTGGCTTCGACATGCCGTCAAGTCAACACCTATCCTACATGATGCTCTTGGCCCAGGCCTCACGCCTCTACCAAGTTTGTTGGCTTCGACATGACGTCAAGCCAACACCTATGTTATATTCTGCCTTTGGTTCAGGCCTCATGCCTTTTCCAAGTTGATTGACTTTGGCAATCTATCTAGCCAACAACCATATTCTGCCCTGGCCCAGACCCTTTGTCTCCTCCAGGTTGGTCATGTTCGACATGATGTCGAGACGGCAACAGTGTTCTATGTTTGCCCTTGCCTTGGACATACCGCCTAAGCAAGATTTGTTGGCTCCGACAGCCCGTTGGGTCAACATCCATATTTCACCTTTGGTCTGGACCTTCCGTCCGACCATACAACAAAAAGAACCTTTTACCTCTGACGCGGACCTTTTGTCTGGTCAGTCAACAAAAGGACCCTTTCATCTTTGGCTCGGACCTTCCGTCTGGCCATACAACAAAAAGACCCCTCTACCTCTGGCATGGACCTTTCGTCCAGTCAGTCAACAAAAAGACCCTTTCACGTTTGGCTCGGGCCTTCCGCCTAGCCAGGAAACAAAAAGATTCATTCTGCTTGTGACTCTACCCTTCCATCCAGTTGAAGAATAAAAAGACTCCTTCTATCGACGGCGTTATGACTTTACGTCTAAGCCGTTAAATATCCTTGTCCGGCGTCATGGCTTTTCGCCTAAGCCGGTAAATATTCTGCCTTGGCATCATGGCCTTCCGCCTAAGCCAAGTTGTACGGCGTCATGACTTTTCATCTAAGCCGTTAAATATCTTTGTCCGGCGTCATGGCTTTTCGCCTAAGCCGGTAAATATTCTGCCTTGGCATCATGGCCTTCCGCCTAAGCCAAGTTGTACGGCGTCCTGACTTTTCGTCTAAGCCGTTAAATATCCTTGTCCGGCGTCATGGCTTTTCGCCTAAGCCGGTAAATATTCTGCCTTGGCGTCATGGCCTTCCGCCTAAGACAAGTTGTACGGTGTCATGACTGTTCGTCTAAGCCGTTAAATATCCTTGTCTGGCGTCATGGCTTTCCGCCTAAGCCGGTAAATATTCTGCCTTGGTGTCATGGCCTTCTGCCTAAGCCAAGTTGTCCGGCGTCATGGCTTTTCGCCTAAGCCGGTAAATATTCTGCCTTGGCGTCATGGCCTTCCGCCTAAGCCAAGTTGTACGGCGTCATGACTTTACGTCTAAGCCATTAAATATCCTTGTCCGGTGTCATGACTTCTCGCCTAAGCCGGTAAATATTCTGCCTTGGCATCATGGCCTTCCGCCTAAGCCAAGTTGTACGGCGTCATGACTTTTCGTCTAAGCCGTTAAATATCCTTGTCCGGCGTCATGGCTTTTCGCCTAAGCCGGTAAATATTCTGCCTTGGCATCATGGCATTCCGCCTAAGCCAAGTTGTACGGCATCATGACTTTTCATCTAAGCCGTTAAATATCCTTCCCCGGCATCATGGCTTTTCGCCTAAGCCGGTAAATATTCTACCTTGGCGTCATGGCCTTCCGCCTAAGCCAAGTTGTACGGCGTCATGACTTCTCGTCTAAGCCGTTAAATATCCTTGTCTGGCGTCATGGCTTTCCGCCTAAGCCGGTAAATATTCTGCCTTGGCGTCATGACCTTCTGCCTAAGCCAAGTTGTCCGGCGTCATGACTTTTCGCCTAAGCCGATAAATATTCTGCCTTGGCGTCATGGCCTTCCGCCTAAGCCAAGTTGTACGGCGTCATGACTTTACGTCTAAGCCATTAAATATCCTTGTCCGGCGTCATGACTTCTCGCCTAAGCCGGTAAATATTCTACCTTGGCGTCATGACCTTCCGCCTAAGCCAAGTTGTACGGCGTCATGACTTTACGTCTAAGCCGTTAAATATCCTTGTCCGGCGTCATGACTTTTCGCCTAAGCCGGTAAATATTCTGCCTTGGCGTCATGGCCTTCCGCCTAAGCCAAGTTGTACGACATCATGACTCTATGTCTAAGCCACTACATATTACCCCTTGGCGTCATGACCTTACATCTAAGCCAAGTCATCCGGCGTCATGACCTTTGGTCTAAGCCGACAAACCTCTTACCCTTGGCTCGGAATTATTGTCTGAACTAACGAACGAAAAGAACTCCTTTGGTTTCACACCAACCCGTGATCCCTCTAGGGATTTACCATCACATATGACACCTTCTCTCCAATGCCATGGCATCGGGCTCCCGACGCCAGAATCATTGCAGGCATGCCCTTTAAGCCCTTTAGAAAGGAGAAAGCAAAAAAAAAGTAGAAACAAAAGATGAGAAAGAAACAAAAAAGAAACAAAAGAGAGTAAAGAAAAAAAAGAAGAAGAAAGAAAAAAGAGA
Source organism: Amorphophallus konjac (assembly GCA_022559845.1). Classification (NCBI taxonomy): domain Eukaryota; kingdom Viridiplantae; phylum Streptophyta; class Magnoliopsida; order Alismatales; family Araceae; genus Amorphophallus; species Amorphophallus konjac. The sequence goes on along the minus strand of CM040119.1, from coordinate 314,633,496 downwards.
GCAAAAAAAATAGAAGAGAAAAAAATTATAATCATGACGTGATTTGTGTGCTTGTTTGCCTCACGTGCATGTCTGCCTGAAATATAGTATTAACACACTTCATTCAAATTTCTAAGGCCGTGTACTCCTTTGCTAAATAACGTTGCCCTGATTCAGGATATGTGTGTGTCACGGCATATACTAAGGAACGAAAAGCCCATTCTCGGTAAGTGCATACGACAAGGGGAAGAGTCGTAGCTATGTCGCTAGCACAACTCACAGAATACACTCTAGAAAAAACTCCTACACTTCGCACAGAATATGAGCAATGGCCCTTAGTCATAGGGACGGTATAAATTCTTCTTAACACTTCATGGACGCTTAAATCTCTACACTCGCGCACAGAGTGATCGTGAGGAAAAAGCTGCCTACCCCCTTTTAAAAAAAAAGAAAAAAAATGATGATAGTGATAAGTGGAATGTGAATCCAAGTAGCCAAGAATCTCCACTGAAACAAATGAGGAGACTTGCGCAAAAATGGTGCAGCAAACTCTACAATTAAAGTAAGGATGAATCCAAGTAGCCGGGAATCCCCATTGAGACACATGAGGAAATTCACGTCAAACGTTGAAATCCATCATAAAACCATAATATAGGATGATGTGACACAACCCCTCGGACCTAGAATTGCAAGCAACACAACGATTTTGGCAACGTGACACAAGCAGATTCACTCGCGTTGGCACACTCGGGTCCGTAGGAGGACCAGCGATGACGGTGTGGGTCCGAGGTTGGACCTCAATGTTCCAAGGGTATGGCCAGCTAAGGATGGACCCCAATGGGCCAGGGATGCCCCAATTCCGTGGGCGGCCAGCACGCCAAGGGCGTGGGATGTAGTGGTTCTCTCTCAACTCGCTCAGCGGTGGCACTCAAATCGATGATATTTTGAGATCAGGCGCTCACTCACCGACCGACGGCACTAAGCAGCAATACTAAACAAGCAAAGCAATTCCAGTAGAGTAGGGCAACCCGAGGCTCACCTGATCGGTGTGAAGACACCGATCCCGGTCGGAGACGAGGGCGAGCGGGGAAGTGTGGATTCCCCGCACACTGCGCCGATGAAGCTTGACCTGTTTAAAGATTACAATCACTACACCTCACACAGGAGGGTGGACTTGGGGTGGGGATTTTTGTATTACAAGTCAAACACTACCTCCGCACAGGGAGGGGTGCTAAGCCGGCCAGGCGGGGAGGGGAGATAAGCTCGATCGCGCCGACGGAGCACCCGGCCGAATCTGCCCGGGTCTGGGACAGCAAGACAGGGGGTCGATGTAGTCGCCGCTGTGAGCTCCCCTGGACTCAGAACATGATGAGAATTGCGCCAAAATGTCGCTGACATACCCAGGTACGATTGTGATTTTTAGTGGGCGGTCCTGAGGTCGTCGCCGGTGGGGACGGGCTCTGGAACAGGTCCCTTGCGTGCAGAAGTAGACTGTTCCCAGGGACAGCAGCGGATGGCCGAAGTCACCACGGCAGCTCCTGAAGTCCAAATGAGGCGGGACAAAGTCGAGGACGTCCGTGGATGAGTCTTCTTCGAGCAGCAACCAAGAACAGCACCAGAGGATGTCGGGCCGGTGAGGAGGAGTCCGTTGAGTGAGGCACTGTCGGGGCAGGGCCTAAACGAACTGTCTGCGCGCCCGGGGGAGAAAAAATGGGAAAGGCACTTCCTGATGCCGAACGGGATGCCGCTTGTTGGTGGTGGTGGAAGACTCGTGGTTGCAGCTCTCGGCCAAGTGGCGCCTCCAGAAGTTGAAGGATATGGCCGTGGTGGACGTTCGAACAGGGGGGTAGAATCTTGGAAAGGTAGCTTCTGATCTCATGCAGCAGGTTGCAGAGAGTGCCCCGACCGCTCCTGGACTCCGAATCATGAACCGCCAGAGTTTCTGGAACTGTGGACGAGCCCTCTTCACAGAAAAACTGACGGGGAAGCCGTCTGATGTCGGAGAGGACTGGCGGACTCAGAAGAGCGGAGGCAGGTTGTTTCAGACTGTGGAGGGCAGACCCACGCAGCCGAGGGGGAAAAATGAGAACTTTGGCCTCCGGATGCCGAACGCGATTCTGCTTCTTGATTCTGATAGAAGACTGGAGGAGGAAGAACTTTGTAGAAGGGCTTGTAGCCTGAATCTTCCGCTGTTTGTCGTGGTGCAGCTTCTAACCGGGTTCAGGTACTCTGCAGAGGGAGCCCAGCCCAGTCGGGGAGAATGGGGCACCACGAACTGTAGCGAAGTCGGAATGAGGCAATTCCACCTCGCTTACGAAGAAGACTTGCAGACCTTTCCGTAGAGGTAGCCCACGCCCTCAGAAGATCCGGGATGAGGTCGTGGGTGATGCTGCAACAGGGGGGTGGTTCTGTAGAACTGCAGCTGCTCACTAGTATATAGAAAATGGGGTAGATAGGGTGGGAGATGGGGTGGATGTGTGTGGGGGGCGACCCCGGGCTGTGTGGGGGTCTGGTATAGGGTGATCTAAGGTGTGGGAGGGGCAGAATGGGGGCTGGAAGATGGTCTATCAGGTGGAGGAAGGGGGAGCTGCGAATTTGGGTTGGGATAGAGAGAGAGAGGGAGATCTCTCTCCTTTGGTTTGAATGAGAGGTTAATGGGGTTTAATGTGGCTTTGGGAAGGGGAAGGGTTGTGTTGGGGAGAGGAATGGGTGCTTGGGAGAAGGGATTCTCCCTTGGGAAAATGAAAGGTTGTATGGGGAAGGGGAAAGGTTGCTTGGGAGGAGGGAGAGGTGCCTAGGAGAAAGGGATTCCACCTAGGTGTTGGAGGGGACTTAAATGGGAGGTATGGGGAAGGGGGAGGGGTCTTAATTAGAGGTGAATAGGGAGGAGAGAGAGTGAATTTCAAATTTGGGGTGGGGAGGAGAGAGAATGGGGTTCGCCCCCTTTAGAGAGAGAGAGAAGTAGAGAGAGAGAGCTAGAGAGAGAGAGAGCAAGAGACACACTTCTTGTGGATTTTAAACTCAATACTTCATTAGCTTACAAATGAGGGATTGGGGTCCTATTTATAGGAATCCCACAATTTAACTTAAGTCCCTAACTTTTAGACTTCTAACAATAAACCAAGGGGAAGGAGGCACCCCTAGGCCTAGCCCATATAATTGGGCCCAATAACACACATAATGATTCAAGACTTAGGTAAATAGCTACCTAACCTAGGTACTGGACTCAAATAAAAGGTAAAGGACATGATAAGAAATAAAAATTACATCATATGACTCGAAATAAAGTGGTGAACAAGATGTAGCATAGGTGGCGAGCATCGGGATCCTCGATCATATGAAAGTGCTGGTGATGTCCTCATCATACCCCCGGGGTGCGGAAAACTCGACTCCGTCGAGTATAGGCCCACCGGGGAAGTGGTCCTCTCAAGCAGCTCAAGGTGAACCTCAACCTCCAAACTCAAGCCTGCGTCCGTGACCAGGGTACGGTCCTTCATCCTCTCGAGGTGGCTCAGGCGCACCCTCTTGCTGGCGATGGAACCCTGCTTGCCTAGTATTGCCTCTGTGTGCACACGTCGGACTCTCAGGCTGATTTTTGGTGGCTCTCCGAGGGTGTCCCTCTCAAAGGAAGATAAAGGCTCGAGGCACTCACTAGGATCCACCGCGGTTCCCATATAGGGTGCCGGATCCGCCACGTGGAAAATGGGGTGAATCCCAAAACCCATTAGGAGGTTCAACCCGATAGCCGGGTTGCCAAAGTCACTCGGAACTTGGGAAGGTCCAAGTCCTCGTGCCCTTGAATTGGAGGTGACCCTAGGGTAGAGCCACTCCGATGCCATCATCACCAAATCACCTACTTGGAGTTCCAAGTGGCGCTTGCGAGCTCTTATCCGCTCTTTGTGAACCTCACCGCTCATTGCGAATTACTTGCGTGTATGCGTATGCCATGTACTATGATGCGGTGTGGGTGTGAAAAGCTTGGTGTGTAAAGGTGGACCGGGGCAACCGTAAATCGACCTATCATGTTGTGATGCCATGTGGACCTTGATGAACTTAGGTGGACCGGGGCAACCACTAGTGGCCCTATCATGCATGAGACGGATGAAGAGTGGGGGAAGTTCAGCTTGTCCAAATGTAAACCTGGCGTGCACTGGACCTAGTGTGTATGTGACACCAATGACGTGACTAGCCTCACCATATGATGAATGTTGTGACACATGCATTCCTATCAAGATGGTCCCATCTTTAGGTGGGGGTTGATTCGGGGGTTTCCACTCATGGGGGTCGAAGGGGTCCAAGAAGGTGGACATTTTGGGATAGGTCACTTCCTCATTTCCTAGGTGGATGTCACCCTCGGTCATGGCTCTCATAGTGTGAACTAAGTAGTGGAATGGGTGGGTTGGGTTCAACATGGTGGGTGAGGGTAGGAGGGAGTGGGTGGTGGGTAAGGCGGCTAGGTCCCATGGGTTCAATGTCTTCCATAGGGAGGGATCAAAGGGGTCATGGAATGTGTTACCAAGGAAAGGGTATTCTATCTCCTCAAGGTCTTCAAATGATGGTGAGTCCTCCTCTTCAAATGAAGTAATTGAACAGAAGTCCTTGGCGGGTTGGTTGGCCATGAATGGAGGGCTTGGCATCCTACCCGAAATAAGCAACTCTAATTCGCGGATAGCATCGGGCTCTTCGGGTGTTGGGAGGAATAAAAGAAGGTCGCTAGTGTAGCAACCCACAGTGTATATCGAGGAGATGGACCCGACACATAGGTGTAGGAGCTCAAGGCTCCTAGGTTGGTCGGCTACAGTGGTCAACATGCCAGTTAACTCCATTTGCCAAGATAGACCCTTAAGAAAATCTCCTAATGTTTCCACTTGATATGATGATTGGATTGTGGTGTGATAGGTGGGTAAGGGTACTATAGGAAGGTTTTGTTCCATAGGAGGGCAAACATGAGCCATGAGATCTCTAAATGGGTTCTCCTTTAGCCAACGTGAAAGGGGTTCTCCTAAGATGAGCTCGGCCCCTACTAGGGAGGGTGGTGTAAGGTGAAGTCCACCATGTGAAGTTTCTTCTTCTTCCTGGACATGGGTGATCTCCATAGCGGGGGTTGGGTCCGGAGTATTCACCACTATGGGGTCGGGTATGGGGATCATGGTTTCCTCTACCAAGGAGGTGAGTAAGTCCATTGTTTGTGGGGTGATGATGACTGGCATATGGCTCTTTTGGGGTGGTGGGTAATGGGGGACTTGGGATAGGATGGGGAGGGGTAGAAGTGGAGGCCTAGGTTGGGCATCTTGTAAATCATGGGGGAGGGTGCACCCCACTTAGCTCAATGGGTCTTCTTTGGGTAGGAATGAGTTCTCTTGACCTATTTGGGCCTCATATTCTTCTTCCCAATCTAGGAGAGCCTCATAGTCTTCGGTCACCTCCGTAAGTTCCTTTTGGAAATGGGTGGGATGAGGATTTGTGGAAGCTTGTGGGGTGTGGGTTTGATGGGGAATGTTGGGTTGGGTGGTGGCCAATTTGGTTTTAATGGTGGTGGTGATCGGGATTGGAATCATTTGGGGTGGTGGAGATTGGACCCTAAGGGAGGTCTTGGGTTGACTGGGAGGGAAAGGGGGAGTGGGAGTGCTCCTCGGGTTATGGTTCTCAAGGTAGGAGTGGGAAGGTCGGGGAGCGTAGTTCTTCCTAAGCTCAAGGTAGGAGTGGGAGGGTCGGGGAGCGTAGATCTTCCTAAGCTCAATCTTCATCTCTTCCCATGATCCTATGGGTTCTTGCCTCCAAATCCTTCTTAAGCTCACTATGCGTTCCCACTCCTTCTTGGCTTGTCCCCGAAGCCACCCTGTGGCCCTGCGGACCCTAGCATGTCCATAGACCCTAGTCCTATCAAAGTGTTTATCCATGGTAGCCTCCCACTTTAGGTAGGCATTAGGATTGGATCCGTCAAAACTAAGGTCTCCTTCTAGGATGATGTCCATGAGGAGGGGGTCAATCGGACTCTTGTGGACGGCCGTGTTGAGGGGACTTAACCAATGTGGAGTGTACATGATGATGCACTGGGTGGCCCGAAAATGACTCTAAATGTGAATGCACCCTAGGATAAGACTTAGTAGAGACAAGTCTAGAACTTGCTCTGATACCAATTTGATGTGACACAACCCCTCGGACCTAGAATTGCAAGCAACACAACGATTTTGGCAACGTGACACAAGCGGATTCACTCGCGTTGGCACACTCGGGTCCGTAGGAGGACCAGCGATGACGGTGAGGGTCCGAGGTTGGACCTCAATGTTCCAAGGGTATGGACAGCTAAGGATTGACCCCAATGGGCCAGGCATGCCCCAATTCCGTGGGCGGCCAGCACACCAAGGGCGTGGGATGTAGTGGTTCTCTCTCAACTCGCTCCGCGGTGGCACTCAAATCGATGATATTTTGAGATCGGGCGCTCACTCACCGATCGACGGCACTAAGCAGAAATACTAAACAAGCAAAGTAATTCCAGTAGAGTAGGGTAACCCGAGACTCACCTGATCGGTGTGAAGACACCGATCCCGATCGGAGACGAGGGCGAGCGGGGAAGTGTGGATTCCCCGCACACTGCGCCGATGAAGCTTGACCTGTTTAAAGATTACAATCACTACACCTCACACAGGAGGGTGGACTTGGGGTGGGGATTTTTGTATTACAAGTCAAACACTACCTCCGCACAGGGAGGGGCGCTAAGCCGGCCAGGCGGGGAGGGGAGATAAGCTCGATCGCGCCGACGGAGCACCCGGCCGAATCTGCCCGGGTCTGGGACAGCAAGACAGGGGGTCGATGTAGTCGCCGCTGTGAGCTCCCCTGGACTCAGAACATGATGAGAATTGCGCCAAAATGTCGCTGACATACCCAGGTACGACTGTGATTTTTAGTGGGCGGTCCTGAGGTCATCGCCGGTGGGGACGGGCTCTGGAACAGGTCCCTTGCGTGCAGAAGTAGACTGTTCCCAGGGACAGCAGCGGATGGCCGAAGTCACCACGGCAGCTCCTGAAGTCCAAATGAGGCGGGACAAAGTCGAGCACGTCCGTGGATGAGTCTTCTTAGAGCAGCAACCAAGAACAGCACCAGAGGATGTCGGGCCGGTGAGGAGGAGTCCGTTGAGTGAGGCACTGTAGGGCCAGGACCTAAACGAACTGACTGCGCACCCGGGGGAGAAAAAATGGGAAAGGCACTTCCTGATGCCGAACGGGATGCCTCTTGTTGGTGGTGGTGGAAGACTCATGGTTTCAGCTCTCGGCCAAGTGGCGCCTCCAGAAGTTGAAAGATGTGTCCGTGGTGGAGGTTCGAACAGGGTGGCAGAATCTGGGAAAGGCAGCTTCTGATCTCATACAGCAGGTTGCAGAGAGTGCCCCGACCGCTCCTGGACTCCAAATCATGAACCGCTAGAGTTTCTGGAACTGTGGACGAGCCCTCTTCACAGCAAAACTGACAGGGAAGCCGTCTGATGTTGGAGAGGACTGGGGGACTCAGAAGAGCAGAGGCAGGTCGTTGCAGACTGTGGAGGGCAGACCCGCGCAGCCAAGGGAGAAAAATGAGAACTTTGGCCTCCGGATGCCGAACGCGATTCTGCTTCTTGATTCTGATAGAAGACTGGAGGAGGAAGAACTTTGTAGAAGGGCTTGTAGCCTGAATCTTCCGCTGTTTATCGTGGTGCAGCTTCTAACCGGGTTTAGGTACTCTACAGAGGGAGCCCAGCGCAGTCGGGGAGAATGGGGCACCACGAACTGTAGCGAAGTCGGAATGAGGCGATTCCACCTCGCTTGCGAAGAAGACTTGCAGACCTTTCCGTCGACGTAGGCCACGCCCTCAGAAGATCCGGGATGAGGTCGTGGGTGATGCTGCAACAGGGGGGTGGTTCTGCAGAACTGTAGCTGCTCACTAGTATATAGAAAATGGGGTAGATGGGGTGGGAGATGGGGTGGATGTGTGTGGGGGGCGACCTCGGGCTGTGTGGGGGTCTGGTATAGGGTGATCTAATGTGTGGGAGGGGCAGAATGGGGGCTGGAAGATGGTCTATCAGGTGGAGGAAGGGGGAGCTGCGAATTTGGGTTGGGATAGAGAGAGAGAGGGAGATCTCTCTCCTTTGGTTTGAATGAGAGGTTAATGGGGTTTAATGTGGCTTTGGGAAGGGGAAGGGTTGTGTTGGGGAGAGGAATGGGTGCTTGGGAGAAGGGATTCTCCCTTGGGAAAATGAAAGGTTGTATGGGGAAGGGGAAAGGTTGCTTGGGAGGAGGGAGAGGTGCCTAGGAGAAAGGGATTCCACCTAGGGGTTGGAGGGGACTTAAATGGGAGGTATGGGGAAGGGGGAGGGGTCTTAATTAGAGGTGAATAGGGAGGAGAGAGAGTGAATTTTGAATTTGGGGTGGGGAGGAGAGAGAATGGGGTTCGCCCCCTTTAGAGAGAGAGAGAAGTAGAGTGAGAGAGAGAGCTAGAGAGAGAGAGAGAGAGAGCAAGAGACACACTTCTTGTGGATTTTAAACTCAATACTTCATTAGCTTACAAATGAGGGATTGGGGTCCTATTTATAGGAATCCCACAATTTAACTTAAGTCCCTAACTTTTGGACTTCTAACAATAAACCAAGGGGAAGGGGGCACCCCTGGGCCTAGCCCATATAATTGGGCCCAATAACACACATAATGATTCAAGACTTAGGTAAATAGCTACCTAACCTAGGTACTGGACTCAAATAAAAGGTAAAGGACATGATAAGAAATAAAAATTACATCATATGACTCGAAATAAAGTGGTGAACAAGATGTAGCATAGGTGGCGAGCATCGGGATCTTCGATCATATGAAAGTGCTGGTGATGTCCTCATCATAGGATGAATCCTAGTAGCCGAGAATCCCCATTGAGACATATGAGGAGACTCGCGTCAAACGGTGAAATCCACAATAGTATCATAATAAAGGATGAATCCAAGTTGCCGGGAATCCCCATTGAGACACATGAGGAAACTCGCGCCGAATGGTGAAGCCCAAAATTAAGAAATAAATAAGGGGGTTGTGCGAAGCTACCAAAAGCCGAGAGTCCCAAATGCATGTGTAGGCAATAAAGTAATCCTCTAGTGTTACTTAGAACGTCTGCGCGTCCCTATGTCTAGGGTTCACTACCCATATAATTACACTTTCACACTATGGAGGAATAGTCCTGGGTGTACATTGTGATTCATGCTATGCATATGTTTTACGCGGCGTCCCCTTTACGTATGCACATCTCCCTTAGTTATGCTTTGTGAGCCGCACTCTCTCCGTGAATCGTGGGCGCTGTCCTTATCCTATCCCTGTTATAGGGGAACTATGCTACATATATCTACTCTATGCTTGCAGTCGATGAATGCCTGCGTGCTCAGATGAGGCTATATATAAAAAAAAGAGATACTAAAAATGAATGACGAAATAAAAAATGATGATGAATGAATGATGATAAACGAAAATAGAATAAATAAAAAGAATGAATAATAAAAGGATCCATGCAATATTTTCAAACGGGCGATGGGCTACACCCGCACGTCCCGCTCTTTTGTCCCTCTGTCGCGACACCCGCGGGTGGAGGGCATTTGTTGACACTGAAAATATTCCTAATATTTCCTGACTTCTGCTTCTGCAGGTCTTAAGTTCTGATCGGGTACTCCTGTGCTGACAGAGGAGAAAAGAAAGAAAGAAAGAATGGCAGAAGCCGAACAAAAGATGAGACCAAAAAGAAGAAGAAAAGAAAAGATGCTCGGCTCCAACGGCCAACCGCTAAAGCAAGACCTGAGAGTTCGGAAAAATATTCGGGACCGTCCCCGAAGAAATAAGCGGAAGCCTGGACGACGAGTACAAGTCGGACGATTGGCCAACCCTTACAAAAGAAGAAAATAAGCACAGATGGGCCTAGATAAGTTAAATGGGCCGAAAGATGTCAGAGATAGGATACAAGAGCCTCTAATCCGGCACGCTCCAAGGTTTCTAATCCGGCGCGCCCCAAAGCTCCTAATCCGACGCGCTCCAAAGCAATCCTTGCTAAACCGGCGCGCCCATATGCGCGCCGGGTAAGGCCAAGCTGGTGAAAGCCATAAAAGAAAAAAAAAGGGCGGAAGGGGAGGATCGGATCGAGAGAACCCATTCATCCGAGAGAGAAGGGAGTCTTGGGGGAGAAGTAGGGCTTCCACTGAGAGTGAACCTGCCGCCGTCCTCCCTTGCCTGCTTGCCTAAATTGCTCCGGAGCTGGAGAAGAGTCGCCAATCCGATACTCTATTTTGGTGGCGAAGTTCAGGTGGGTTCTGTGGGTTTCCTCCCGACGATCCCCCTTTGATTTTCTTTCCTGATGTAATGTAAATGAAGCGGGAAGGGCGATGATATGAGCCCTCTCCCCTTCATCATCTCTTTCTCCTTCCCTTTTCTCAAAAAGCCCCTGCGTGGGCGCGATACTGTGGCATCATGGGCGATGATATGAGCCTGTGATGTTCTGCTTCTTCTAACTCTCATCTACCCCTCTTGTTTCTGGCTTGAATGCTGGCTATGGGATGCGAAGCATTTGTAATGATCCATCTGGGTATTCTCCCTTTTTTATATTTGAATAAAATTACAAATACATATCTACATATCTGGAGATTCATTGCCATCTGTTCGATCGAGGTTTCTTCCCATGGTTTCTCCGATGTACACGCCCTGGTCGTTCTCAGGGCAACATTAATGCAATATTCCCCTCTCCCCGGGGTCCTCTTCGAAGGAATGTTCGTATCGAGCTTCCTCTATGTTTATCATAGGTTCTATTACCAGAGACGAGTGCATATGTCCATCTCTGGCTACCCCTGGGACTGCCCCTCCCATGGTTCATCTGTTCATAACTCTGAACTAGAGAGAACGTGGCCGTCCCTATAACTTGGGTGCATGGTCTTTTGGTATGAACATTTTCCCTTATGCCACCTACTGGCTATTCGAGGATTTGCCCCTTATAATCTCCGTCTGCATACTGACCTGCTCACCCCTCTGCTAACATGCTAATCATCTACCCTTCCTTATTAGATGCAATTAACAATGGTCGGACTCTTGGCCGAGTGTGTTATGTACATGCATTGTATGTGAGTATTTCTCGAAGAATTCACTGACCGGGGAGGGGGAACATTCCCCATTGATGTTTTCAGACCCCCACTAAGCCTAAAGGGGCATGTCCTTCAGTGATGTGCATCTCTGCAGGCCACTGGACAATGAACAACAACAGGGTTCATAGCCCAATATTAAATCCACTATCCCTAAGGGAACTAGTGGTGGCCATGGGTAGTGTGCCCCTTGTAGGCTAGCCCTCGGGGTTTCCTTCCCTATTGGTCATCCATTTTCATCGTGCTTCGGCCACGGGTTGTGTGATCCTCGTAGGCTAGTCCTCGGGGCTTCTCTTCCCTTATTGGTCATCTCATCTGATCACGTTTTAACCCACGGAAGAATGGTGCCCCTCGCAGGCTAGTCCTCGGGGTTTCCTATTCGATTGGGATCCGCTGGCCGCCATTGTGCTGTCCGGCTTGTTAGGGGCTTACTCCGCACGTGAGTATTACCCCGCTTCTCCCCCGTAATCCTTTAGGGATGGGGGAGATGCTGCCCAATTTTTGCCAGGCTTTGAACACTAAGTTACCCTGGTGATTTGGACTTAATAAAACATGTGCTTTCAAACAATGAAACTCTGTGCTTGAGTATGAACCTCACACGAGCTTTTGACTCTGCTTCTGGGATATCCAAGACTCCAGTTCAATAATTAATTAACTCAATTAACATCAAAGAGGCTAATAAACAAATATGGAACTCAAACGGGTTGAAAATAATAAGAAAATGGCCTAATCCGGTGCGCCCCTAATCCGGCGCGCCCTAATACGGCGCGTTACCCCCCCCCCCCCCCGCGCCGTATTAGCTTTAGACTCAAAATTTTAGATTTTTAAATGGTCCTATTCCGGCGGGCCCTATTCCGACACACCCCAAGCCATCCACGCCGGTTTAACCCATCCTCCATACCGCGCCGTTTTAGCATTGTTACCTACGCTACCCCACGCCATTTTAAGCTATACCTACGCTTGACCGCATCGGATTTGAGCCAATTGTTTCCTTTTGCGCCGTTTTAACCCCGCATTCATTCCCGGGGCAACCCTTGCCTTCCATAACAGGGATTGGTCAACCTAATTGACCATGGGTCGGGTAAAAAGAAATTGATTAATTTAAACCTATTTTCTATCATGCTCTTATTATATGTGTTATATATATTCATGTATATATATATATCACCTTGGTGCATGTTGGCATGAGCTGACTCTTCGGTGTATCAAACGGTGATTGGCAGAAGGGCGGGTTATGCCTGACCGGAGGCCTTCACTATGCATGATGGTGGCCCTCGAACCTACGTTCTCCACCACGTACCGGGAGCCGGCCTAATAAATAAATGCTACCATATTGTGTGCTTGCATGTAATCACATCTTTCACATATTCTACGGGCCCCATGGCCTCTCTATTTCGGCGATTAATCAAGGGTTTTCTCTCTTCTGGAGAGATGTAATTAACGTCGTAGCCTTTATGGTACGGCGGGTTCTGGGTCCCGACACGATCACCCATCTTCGTCTGATTAGTTAGACGGTGCGCATAATAAATTTGTCAGTCAGTGACTGGCACGCCCCACGCAAATAAACCTCTAATAAATAATCTAAATAAACCCATAATAAAACATTCTTAATAAAAATCTCATCTCCCACAACAGGTCAAGCTGTAATTCCTCAGCGGGCGAGACTTGGTCTCGGACAGCAAGTTGTGTTGCTCAGCGGGCAGAGGAGGATTCCTCTGGACGGTTTAAGCTGTAGTCCCCAGCGGTTGTAGGCTAAGCTGTAAGACCCAGCGGACGCAAGCTGTGTTGCGCAGCAGTAAGTCACACTTGGTTGAGTGTGGGGTGGACGTAGGTCTGGAGGACCGAACCACCTAAAAACTCCCGTCTACTGTGTGATTACTTTGTGGTTTGCATCGCTTCTTTATTCTGGTACTTTGCACAGTAGATGAATGTTTAGGGCGGTTCTTTAGCAGTTCTGGCTGGTATTTGCTTTGTGCCCTCCCTCTATTTAGCAGAAGTTCTTATTCCACATTTGATTCTGCTGCAGTCGGTTTTATCGGGTGACTGATCTATTCACCCCCCTCTAGATCACCTTTAGCGTCCCAATAGTATACTCCTTCTTCAAATGCCCCTAAGCCGGGGCATATTCTTCATGGCTTCTATGCCCCCTGACGGGGTATGTTTCTTCTTCAAATACCTCTAGGCCGGGATGTATCCTTTGTCTAATATGTCCCCCGAGTCGGGGTGCAGCTCTGTTTCTTCTTATGCCCCCCAGGCCGGGGTGTAGCTTTGTTGTCTGTTGTGCCCCCGAGTCGGGGTGGATTCTCTTCATGTGCCCCTGGGAACGGGGTGTATATCTTTTTTTACCTCCTATGCCCCCATGGCGGGGTATATCTCTTCTTCTTATCCCCCATGGCGTGGTATGTGCATGCTCTCTTCGAGAGTGGTGGCCGTGCTTGGCCTCATTGCTATAAAGCATTTCCCACAGCGGGCGGCAATTTATCAAGCTATAATTGTAGTTTGTTGGATCTTCTAACAGCCACTCGAGGGGCCGTCCTATGTCGGATAGGGGCAGCAGGAAGGTGGAACAGACCAGGGCGTTGCACCATGGAGTTGGGCCCTCCCAGAGCCAGGTGGGATGCCGGCCTTCTTCTTGTTCTGTTGGTCGGCAATGCTTGCCAACCTTTCTCTTCTTGTCCTTTCTTTTCTTCTCTTCTCTTTTGCGTGATAGACCAAGGTGGGTGTGCAGGAGAGCGCTTACACCCTCAGGGAGGGGATGAGTGGTTCGCTCCACCGCATCAACCCCACAATGGCAATCTTTGTTCAGCACAGGTCTCGACGGACGCGACCGTCTTATTTTCTTATTTTCTTCTTAGGAAAAGCGGGTTTGATTTCCCCTCTCTCTTTTCTCTCTTTCTCTTCTTTTTGATAGCCTTCATGATTCCTGGAAGCTGCATGTGCCTCGGAGTAGCGTCTTCGAGGCCACAAAGACAATTGCGCCTAGTCTGACTTTTCTCCCCATAGGGCTGGCGGAGACAGCACCTGCAATTCATCAAAGTAAGCAAACATCATTTATTAGGAGGCCATGAATCCCGGCGAAGAGATTAAGGGTGGTTTCAGTCCCACCGGGCGTGTCAGAATTGTGGACGCACTTTTATTCGCTTATTCATTGTTATGTAGTTCATTTGTTTGGGTGGTGATTCGTCTACTAAGTGCGTGGGCGTGCCAGTCACAAAGTGACAATTTGTTCGGGCTCCGAAGAGCCCATGGTGCGCTCGATCTGACTCGGTCAGACGATTGTGTGGTTCGTGTTGGGACCAAAACCCGCCGCGCCATAAAGGTCACGGCGTTATTTACATCTCCTCGTGGAGGGGAACACCCTTAATTAATCACCAGAAAAAAGGGCCTCATGGCCAGAAAATTAATTACATGAAAAGTCTATTAGGAAGCATTGAAATCCCCGTACGAGGGGGAGAAGAAAGCATTCGAGATCATGTCGGTCATGTGTTGACCATTTGATGTTCGGACGAGTGTCCGGTTTTAGAAAAGCGTAATCGTCACGGGAAAACTGGAGCATATGTATGCCGGGGTACGACAAATTTGTTATTCAGAGGAACGGGAAACATTCGGTTAAATCCCGGTTAGAGCGGTTGGAAATCGATAAGTCTATCGGCTCGGTGCAAGATCAAGCTGTGACCATACTGCGGTGGGCCCCCTGCAGTCGAAGTCAGGCTTGCGTGGGCATCGTTAATATTTTCGGTGCCAAGGGGCAACGGGAGAATGTGCCTTGAATCAGCTAGAAAGCCCAATGTCTAGGGAAGCAAACATTCGAAACGTGTCGGTCGTTCGGGGGACCGTTCAATATTCGGACGGGTGTCCAACTTGAGAATATCGTAATTATCGCTGGCAGACCCGGAACGTATGTATGCCGGGATACGACAAATATATTATTCCGAGACACTGAAATTATTCGGTTAAATCTCAGTTTTTGTAGCAGTAAACTAGTGAATTTATCAGCCCAGTGCGAGATCGGGTCAGGGCCATACTGGGGGCGCCTCCCGCGGTCCGAACGAGGCTTGCGTGGGGATCATTAGTATTTCCGGTGCCGGAGGGAAACGGGGAAGAGTCCCGGGGCTAGATTCCAAAAACGGAAACGTGTTCAAAGGGAGCGGGCTATAGGCCGAGGATATGGGTCAGACGATGACCATAATCAGGATGGACCCGATGTCTAAACGTGGCTCACGGAGGCCTTATTGATATTCCCATGTAGAGGGTCCAGGGATGGCGAGAGCCTTCTCGTTCCATTCAGAGTTTTGTTGGTCATTCATGGACCACTTTATGCTTGGACAAAAGTCCATATTGAAGGCACGACGTAAACGGAAATAAACTCATACAAATGTATGTCGACTTTACGGCAATCTCAATGAAAGAGCGGAAATGAATCCCAATGGGAACGAGTCCGGTTTGACAAACTATCGGCCCAGAGCAATGTCAGATTACGGCCATATTAGAATGGCTCCCAAGGTCCGAACCCGAATTGGAGAGGCGGCGTTAATGTTCCCTTTATTCCGGGTCTTGTGGAGAACGAGGCTGCGGAGCGGATCTCACCATTTTATTATTATTTGAATTTTTTATCATTATTATTTGTTATTTTATATATATTTTAGAGTGAATTTGTTGTTATTATTACTTATTTAATTTTTATTACTATTGTTTATTCATTTATTATTCATTACTATTATATATATAGATTTTGAGTTTATTACCATTATTATTAAGCTCATCATTATTATTACTTATTTCTTTATTATTGTTATTATTATTTATTTATTGAGTTTGTCATCATTATTATTCACCCCTTTTTATTATTATAATTTACTATTATTGTTATTATTTAGCCCCTTTTATTATGAGTCCGTTATTATTAGTATTATTTGTTGCATTTGGCACGTGTGTGGAGAGGGTGGTGGGGAGTGTACCGCTGAAAGGTTATGCAGGTGAGCTAGGGTGTACCGCTAAAAGGCTTAGGAGTGTACCGCTAAACGCAAGAGAGGAGATGGGGTGTACCGCTGGAAGGCCTAGGAGTGTACCGCTGAACGCAAGAGAGGAGATGGGGTGTGCCGCTGGGGGGTAAGAGGCGCAAAAGGGGCAGGGTCGGTGTCACATTCAAGCCATGAAGGAAACGAGGTCAGTACGATGCTAGGCATAGTCAGTGCAGCCTGGGGGCTGAGTCAGTGCAATGCATGTTCATGCAAGGGGACGAAGCCAGTGCAATGCTAGGCATAGTCAGTGCGGCCTGGGGGCTGAGTCAGTGCAATGCATGTTCATGCAAGGGGACGAAGTCAGCACAATGCTAGGCATAGTCAATGCAGCCTGGGGGCTGAGTCAGTGCAATGCATGTTCATGCAAGGGGATGGGGCCAGTGCAATGCTAGGCATAGTAAGTGCAATGCTAGGCATAGTTAGTGCAGCCTGGGGGCTGTGTCGGATGAGGGTGAGGACGGGGCCCACTCCTCTCCCGCTCTTATATCTTTTCCTTTTCTCTTCCCCCCTTGATTTTTATTCAGTTTGCATGGGTTTCTTGTCTCTTTCTCTTGATTATCTTCCATTCTTTCTCCCATGAGGATGAATGTTTAAGTTGCTTAGTTGTCGTTCGATTAGGCTCTCTTCGTATTGATTGCGGTTCCCTTGCCTCGGTTAACGCGTTTCACCGTTGTTCTTTTCATTTGTTTGTTGCTTTCTTTTCGCCTTTTAATTCGTTGTTGTTCCATTTGTTGGTTGCTTCCTTTTGTCTTTTTAATATGTTATCATTTCTAACAAAAATTTGGCAGCATCTCCCCTTGACCCGAGCCTAAGGGAGATATAGGGAACGCGCCCACGTGGAGTGGCGAAACCCGACAATTTGAGGTGTGTGCCTAAGCAACCACCTTTGGGGAAACTTCAAAAAACTCGGGGGAAAACGCCGAACGAGGAACCAGTAGACTGAGACAAGCTACGAGTACACCAGAGAGATGGTGGCCAAGGGGTGCCAGGCTGACAGTCCAAGGGTGTGCCGCTGGGCAGCCCAATAGTGGAGGTGTGCCGCTGAACGGGCCTGTAAAAGGGGCGTACTACTGAAGCAGCCAAGGAGAGTGTGCTGCTAGGCGGCCAAGGAAGATGTGCCGCTGTGCAAATACAGGGAATGATGTGCTGCCAGACGGACAAATGGGAGAGGTGTGCCGCTGGCGGGTCCTGAGTGGTAGAATGACTGGGAGCTTGAGTGTGTGTGGGCATACCACTGGTCCCGAAGGAGGGCAAAGGAGGATGCTCTGGGCATTGAATGACTCCAATGTGTTAAAAGAGAGTGGGCTCCCACAGACCCGTATGGCAAGATCAAGAGTTGTTATGCGATGGAAAGCCATTGAAGAGGGAGGAGGCTGGCCATACCCTGTCAAGCCAGGAATAAACCCTATTGACTGCATAAACCAGCGCCACGGGAAATCAGGTAGAACAGGGAGTTGGGAGGTTGTGGGAAGAGAATGTAAAACCACAGGAGACTGGTGAGGAGAAAACAACAAACGCAGTAAGAAGCAAAACCGAACATTATTTCATTCATGGAGGATTCAAAATAACAAAGATCATGGCCCGAAGACCACACATCATATAATGCATCCCTAAACAAAAGGAGGGAAGAAACAAAGAAGAGGAAAGAAAAGAAAGTTGGGGAGAGGGTTGGAACGAGGAAGGGCAGCCATTCCCTTCCCTCCATTCCTTCCCCCTCAGCTACATGCAACACTCCTCTCTCTTTTTTATATATCTCTTCTACCTTCTTCTTCTCTTCTTCTCCTTCTGATGCTCTCTCCGTATGGGTGGCTTCACCCTTCTTTCTTTCTTTCTTCTTCTTCCTCTTCTCGTATCGCTGTCAGCGCCCCTTTTTTTTTCTGTTCGTGAAGGGCTTTTTATACGTCCGGTGTTGACGGGGGGACCTCATGATGGCACTACCATCAGGGGTTGACTCTGGTCCCATCATCGTCAGGTGGAGATCTCATGGCCGAATCAGAGGATGACAGCATGGCGCAGTGTTAGCTGGCGTTGAAGTGGCCGCGCTGCGCGCCAAGGGCCCCACCTAGTGACCATTGTGCCTTCTGCCGGTCTGTACCTTTCTGGGGGTTGCAACGCTGTGCCGCTGGAGGGCCAGGCCGCTGTGCCGCGGAAGGGAAGAAGTACTGTGCCGCTGAAGGGCTTGTTTGAAGTGTGCCGCTGAAAGAGGCACTTGGGCGTGCCGCTGGGGGCAGAGAGACTGTGCCGCTGAGGGGCCAAGACGCTCTTGAAAGTGTGCCGCTGGGGCTTCGAGGAGTGCTTCCTTTTCTTCTTTTTCTTCTTCTCATCTTCTCTTCCCTTTACTCCTCTTCTCTATTCCACTGCACGTAAACATGGGGTGAGAAATTTTTAGTGTTCACACTAGGGCACAAAGCCTTGCGCCAGAAAAGGACTTATTCGTTAGCAAGGAACTAATGCCGGTGCGAGGATAGAGCCGTCTTTGCCTGTGCGGATGCCCGTCGACACCTAGGGGCATGCGGACGGGATATACCCACGGAGCATCCGCCATCGTGCATTATTTACGTACACCTCCGCATGTATGTGCACATACGTACCTATATACGTATACATACATGTATATATATTTATATTTATTAAGTATTATTATTACTATTATTACCTTTGTCGAAATTCCTTCCTCCTTTTTTTCTTTTCTTTAACCCTTTTTGTTTTCCCTCCCCTTTTTTCCCCTTTTTTTCTCTTTTTTCTTTCTTTTCTTTCGTTTTCCCCCTTGTTTGTTTACTCTTCTTTTTTCTTTTCCTCTTTTATTTTCCCCTTCTCCTTTTTATTCATTTTCCCCTTTTTCTCTCCTTCTTTTTCTTTCTCTTCCCCCCTTTTTTATCCATTTTCCCTCCTCCTTCCCTTTTTTTGTATTATATATTTTTTGCTTTCTTTCCCCCTTTTTGCTTCTTTTTTTAACGCCCCTATAAAAGGGGCGGGGGTGGCATGCTCGAGCCACCCCCTCTCACTTTTGAACTCCCTCCCTCCCTTTTCTCTTTCTTCCACGGCAGACGAGCGCCCCCTCCCCTTCCTTCTTCTTCTTCGTCTTCGGACGTGACCGGCCACCGTCGTCGTTGTCTTCTCCGTCACCGGGGTGAGCAGGCCGCCACGGACGGCTCCTCTCTTCCTCTTCCTCTTTCTTCTCTTCTCATCCCCCTGCCCGCTCTTCTCCTATTCTCCCCCCCTCTCCTTTCTCCTCTCTTCATCTTCCGAGATACGGCGGAGGGCTAAGCCCCTCCCCTTTCTCTCTCTCTTTCTCTCCATTCCTCCCCTCCTCTCGTTCCTCTCTTCTCCTCCTTCTCTTCCCCCTCTTTCCTGGAGCCATGACAGGCGGGGGGGGGGGGGGGGGGGGGGTATCGCAGGTGGTGCCAGGAGGATGCCGTCGGAGCGTGCCGGGGAAGAGGGACCCCAACCGTGTCGGTAGAGAGCGCCACAGATGTGCCGGCGGAGGGGAGCCTTCGAGCATGCCGGTGAGGTGGTGTATCGGGGAGGCTGCGCCACGAGTGTGCCGGGCAGGGGCTCAGGGTAGTGTACCGGCGAGGGGGTGCTACAGGGTGTGCAGGGGAAGCACCCCGGGGGTGTACCGGCGAAGGAGGCACCAGGGCGTGCCGGTGAAGAAGGCACCAGGGCGTGCCGGTGAAGGCACCCAGGGGGTGTACCGACGAAGCCAGCGCTGGGTGTGTCGGTGAGGGCTGCCGCAGAGCATGCCGGCGAGGGCCACCACGGGGCGTGCCGGAGAAGCTCTGCGGGCTGTGCCGGGGAAGGATGCTTGGGGCGTGCCAGGGAAGGGCTGCCAGAGTGTGCTGGCGAAGGCCAATGCAGGGCGTGCCGGGGAAGGGGCCTTAGGCCATATACCGGAAGGGGGAGAAGGAGGACTTTCTTCAAGCTGAGGACTTCTGGTGTTGCCTTTCGGGGCCCACCGTGACTTGTTGGGGCCGTCACTCCTTGTGGACGCGCACCCGTGTTTTCCCTTACACCTCTGGCCTAGGGGAAACTCTGTTGAAATTTCGTCAGAAATTGGCAGTGTCTTATTCATTTTACTTGTAGTAGAGCCCCTTTACAGTTTTCATTTCTCTTCGCCCGTGGCTTGTTCTGATCCTCTGTTTGTTAGATCTTTGCAGATAAATGGCTGCCCTAAGTGGTTCTTCTACTCCCGTTGCTGCCGATGCTAGGCGTGTTCCCCGGCCTCCGATGTCGGCCGTTACGTGGCTTAACGTGGAGGACTTGGACCGAGAGCACGCAGAGATAGCCACCTTGGCGGAGTCGTCGGGGTCCGACAGGGAGACTATGGACTTCCACCCTTCCACTGGCTTGCCAGAGTCGAGGGTGGCTTCACATTCGACCGGGCCACGGGAGAATATAGGAAGGACTTCCCGAAGGACAAACACTTTATTTGCTTTCTGAGGCACCTTCATTCTCGAGAGGGGCGGGACTTGCAAACCATAAAGGGCGTCGAGCGGGCCATTCTGCATGCCCGGGACATTTTATTTTACAGCGTCCCCAGGAGCGTCCTGATGTACCTGGTGGGGGAGGCTAGGGAGTGGAAGCCCGTCCTGGGGATTGAGGGAGTGCTGCCGGCCGAAGACAAGTTGATGCGAGCACCCCAATTCCCCCATCAAAGTGGGACATGTCCGCCGGGCAGGTGCAGGGCGAGTCGCCCCAATTTGGTTTGTTCTTGGCTCCCCTGAAATGGGGCTACAGGGAGGAGCCATTCATCCTGGACTGCCTGGCCATCAGGTTCAAGTACGAGCTATCGCTAGGCTGGTTCGGGGAGCTGAAGCTTCAGGATGCACATAGCTTCCGAGAAGGGGCAGTAGAGTTCACCGAGTATGTGCTATTCAACTACGCCCCGTTGCTGGTCCGAGCTGGTATATATCACAGCGTCTACGCCTCCCGCTACGGCTACCCCATCTCCATGGGCCTCTGCTGCGGCATGATAGAGGTGTTCAGCGCTGAGACCAACACTTTTTACACGGCAGAAGGTGAAACTTCACTGGACCTGTGGATCGTCAGCCAGTTGAGCGGCTTGCCCATTGACGGGGAGCCTTATGAAGAAGTATGCCTCCCCGACCTGATCAAAGATGAAACCAATGGGGATGGCTACTACTCTCTCGGGTATTCGCACCGGTACCTCATGAAGGCATACCGGTAGTTATATCAGCTAGTGTATGGTGGGAGGCAGCCTCCCCGTGGGGATAGAAAGAGGGTGCGCATGACCCTATGGCTGCAGTACTTCTACGACGGGCTGAAGCAATATGAAGAATTTCCAAGTGTCGGCACCGCCGTTGCTCGCAAGAAGCGTGCGAAGCCCAAGACCGATGTGATGATCCCTTCTAGGGGGCGTCGGAGTGGGCCCAATCCGATGGGGGTCGACCCATTGACGCACTGTGCCGCTTACTTAACGTACTGGATGTGCTCGTTTGCCATGCCTTGGGAGCGCGCCTACCCCCCTGCTCGGGCTAACAGGAATTCGGCGAATGAAGGGGTGCCTCGGCTCCTGGCTCCTCCGGGATAGAGACCCGACGGAGGAGGGATCTTGGTGCCTCGGACCTCGGGCTCGGGGACCTGGTATGGCTGTTCTCCCCTGAGCATGATGTTGAGGTTATCCTGAGGAGGGCGCCCCCACTTCCTTCCCGACCTGGTGGCGTGTTGGGAAGTGGACGCTTCAGCCTGGCTCACCTCCGTCGGCTCATTGGGTAACTCTTCTTCTTTTTCTTCCAGGGAGAGGGCAGTGTCGAACAACGCCGAGAGGGTGTTGCAGGCGACGATGACCTCCTTTTTCTTCTTGCTCCTGGGTCTTCTCTTCTTCTTCTTCTTCTTTCCTGCTGTAGCCAGTGGCTGCTCTTGGAAAAGTTCACCCCACAAGAGAGGCTCTTTCTCTGCTTCAGCTGCTGTTCTTGGAGCCAGTTCGAGCGATTCGAACTCCTCCCAGGGGACATACTCCTTCAACTCCATGGGCTGGATTTCGGGCTGTTCATAATCTTCAAGCCCATCAATAATAGCCTGGAGTCTTTCAACCGCCGAGCTGGTCTTCTTATGCATCCGCATCGGGACGCAACTCTTTTTGTTGTGAGTAGGCCGCCTCATGACCAGCCGAGGGGCCGTGTCGTGCCAGACTGGGCTCACCGGAGGTGGTGCAGGCAGGGGTGTCACACCCCTCAGATGAACTCCTGGGGTGGGCCGAGGGATACGTGGTCTTCTATTCTTGCTGGGTACAGTGTGCCAATCCCCTTGGTCTTGAGCTTGGGCCATGATAAAAGTTTCATAAGTGGCGCGGGTGCTGGCCTCCGCCCACTCCTCAGGCAGCTCCTGGTATAATGAGACCATATTGACGGTGGAGGTTATGTTGGGCAGCTCATGCGGTTGCGGTGGGTCTACCTTATTCTCCCCCATGTCCAGCTCCCCGTTCTTGATTAAGGACTCAATAACGTCCTTGAAGACATAGCAGTCCTCAATGGTATGCCCGAGCATCCGGTGGTACAGGCAGAAGCGAGGGTCGTCTTTCTTCTTCAGGTCACCGGGCCTCTTCGGCTCTGGCAGTGTGATTTTATTGTAACTGGTTGCCCACTCAAACAGGAGCTTGGACTTGTCTTGGGAGAAGGAATATAGCTTGTTCCTCATTTTCTCCCTTAGTGAGGGGCCCTCCCGCCGTTCTGTAGTTCTGGGCAGGGGAAGGTTGGCAGCCCCTTTATCTTTTTCGTTTTGTTTCTCAAAGGTCTGGAAGTCCAGTGCATGTACTTCCGGGGGAACTGGTTTCTTCTCGGCCTCTCTAGCTCTCTGGCTTGATGCGGCTGGGGTGGAAGAATATCGGGCAAGAAACGCCTCGATCTCGGCTACCACATTATTCAGGCGATCAAATGTCTTGACTTCGGTGCCAATCATCCTTTCCAGGATTTCTTTCTTCAGGTTCTGCTTGCAGATCTGCACCGCATCCTCCTGGTGCGGGGGACGCCTACACCTCATGCTGAGGCTCCTCCATCTTTTAATGTGGCCGAGAGCCGACTCATCATTCTTCTGCCTTGTGGCGTAAAGTTCTGCCACAGTGACTTCCCGTTCAGCAATGTAGAATCTTTCTTTGAACTGCTTCTGCATGTCGGGCCAATAAGCAACAAACCCGGGTGACAAGCTGGAGTACCACTCAAAGGCAAGCCCGGTAAGTGTCGAGCCAAAAAACTTCAGGAGGTAGGCCTCATCAGCAGCCAGATCCCCCATGACATTCACATAATAGGCAATGTGCTCCCTGGGAGACCCTTGCCCATTGAACTTTTCTAACTTCGGTGGCTTGGTGACGCCAACCGACAGCTTCTTTGCTGCATAGTGAGCCGGGTAGGGCACCCGGTAGACGTCGAATGGCGTCTGATCCCCGTTGCCTCTCTCTGCCAATTTCATGTCTATCATTTGTTCAAGCATCAACCGGCTAACTATTGCTGGGTCGATCGGGCTTGGATAGAAATGGGCGGGCCGAGCATTCGGAGTGGTCAGCACAGTCGCCTGGGGGGCCATGGGGGACCCTTGTGGAGGCGGGATCTGCGGCAAGACCGGTGCTGTGTGATGTGTTTGCTGCGGGGTCGTGCCCCGAGGAGAGCCGAGAGTCGCTGGGAATGTTGCAGGCTGCGGAGTTACTTCTGAAGATTGCCCGTTGCCCCTAGGCGCTCCGAGCAGAACATCGGTCTGTCCGGACATCGAGGGTTGTGGGTTCTGCTCATTCAGTTGCTTCTTTAGTGACTCAATTTATTGTTGGAATCGTTGTATCATGAGCAGCATTACCGGGTCATTTGTGGGGAGATTGGGCATGCCCCTTGTCTCTTCGGCCGGGGCGTCCTCGGATGATGTAGAGGGTCCGCCGCTCGTGTCGCCGGTGGTGACCACATTGGCCTTGAGGGCCGCGGGTGGTTCCTCGTGGAAAGTTTCTTCGGCGCCTGCCTGGGCCGCTTCGCCTGCCGCTCTTCCCCTTCTAGTGAGAGGCCCCGGCCTGGCGGTGAGTCTGGCCATTTCTTCAGGGTCGGTAGGTAAGGCCCCATACCGACCGAGAACTCCTGTCATATTACAAGTGAAGATTCTCCAGCTCATGTTTCTCTTCGTCGCCCTCCTGGATGATCTCCCTGGGAACACCAACCTGTCGAAGACCGATCGTCGGGACGGCGCTTCCTCCCGAAAAGGGGACTGGTGCGGCTCCTCCGACTGATTCCTCGACTCTGCACTAGGTGCGGGTCGGGCTTCTTCCTCCTGGAAAGCGGAGGCTACTACCCCCAGCAGTGTCTGGCGACCCAAGGGAGTGCTACCTGGGCCCCGAAGGTAGTTTCTCATGTCCTGCTCAATCCCTTCCCACTCCTGGTCGGGGAGAGCAGTCGATGGCTGTGTACCGATGGAAGGGACAGGAGGGGAGTAAACCCTGGGTGCCAGGCGGGCAGCATTATGTCGGCGCCCACGGCGATGACGGCAGGCATTCTCAGGCGGCATCGGCATGATGGGTGCTGGTTGGCAGGCTGGGGTCGTCACCTTGACCCTTTCATCTCTTCGAGCCCTTATCGGGCAGAAAGTGCCGGGTCTCATCTGGGTGTATGCAGCGGGCTGGGCTTCCTTGGGAACCCAAACTTGTTTCAGTTTGGCCGGCCTGTGAGCCGGCGCAGTCTTCGGTGCTGCGGCCGGGGCTGCAAGTGTCACCTTCTCTTTCAGCTTCTCCAGTCCTTGAAAAGAGTTGCAGACTGGGATAGTCGGGACAATGCGGTCCGGTATCACCTGGGACCTTTGCCCGTCCAAGTGGACCCGGATGGTCCCGACGGCCATGGATTTCCCGGAGCTAGATATGCGGCGCCCTAGGACGGCGCCAGTGTTGTTCCTCCAGAGCCTCCTCTGGTGAGATGCCGATCCTTGATGGGACAGGCCAGCAGTCTGGCGCGCATGGTGTACGTTGTAGCTCAACGTCGTTGTCGGGACGCCGTTATTGTTCTTGGCCACAGCTCGGCCGACAGCAGTTTCAGTGGCCCCCAGAGTGGGAGTGTTGGTCTGGGGCTCGTCAAGTGCTTGCACGTCCAGTATGTTGACGAAGGCCACCCCAAGGAAGTTGGGTAAGCCCACCGTGGGAGGGAAGCTCCCGAAGCTGAGGGGGACCGCGAGATAGCTGCCCCGAACATGGTTCCCGACGACCTGAGGTCCGCAAGTGACTGCCATTGTCGGCACCATGATGCGATTCTCCTACATTTGAAAAAGTAGCGCAATTAGTATTACAAGAAGGGGGCCACAGGGCCCGGCAAAGAGATGAAGGGTGGATCGGTCCCATCGGGCGTGCCAGACTTGTGGACGCACTTTTCGGCACGCTTATTGCGCCGTTCGTTTGTTCGGATGGTTTATTTGTTTATTAAGTGTGTAGGCGTGCCAGTCACTGGGGTGACAATTTATTCGGGTTCCGAAGAGCCCATAGTGCGCTCGACCTGACTTCGTCAGATGATTGTGTAGTTCGTGTCGGGACCGAATCCCGCCGCGCCATAAAGGCCACGATGTCATTTACATCCCCCGTACGAGGGAACACCCTTGATTAATTACCGAAATTAGGGGCCCTGCGGCCGAAAAGACTAATACTAGCTGTGCAAAAGAGAAACAGGAGTAAATCACATCGAGATCCGCATTGGGTTAAGGGCCACGGGTCATATTGGTCGCTCGTGGACCTTTTTCATGTTCGGACGAAAGCCCGTGATAGAAACGCGGTGGAAGCCGGGATGAACCCGTTCGGATGTCTGCCGAACACGCGGCAATTTTAATAGCAGCTCGGAAAAGGTCCGGCCTGGAAAATGGGTCTAATCCGATAAGGATGTCGGCCCGGGGCGAGGTCGGGTCATGGCTACGTCGGGATAATCCCCGAGACTCGAGCCCGGCCTGCAAGGGCAGCATTATTATTCCTTTAGTATTTTGTCACGGGGAGAGACGAGGCTGCAATGTGGATTTTACCGGTTCCTCTATACAGGTTTCTAATTACGTGTATCTTGCTATTTGTATGCATATATATATATATTTTGCTCATCCCCCTTTTTGTATACATCTTCTTTTGAGTAATTCACACCTGCTTTTTATTACCATCGATATTATGAGCTCCCCTTGCCGTCATTACCGTTATTTCACAATTTGTGTATTTATACATGTGCCCTGGCCTATTCAGTCATTGAAATTCTTTTTATTGGTTTATCGCCATGGTAATCATCAATATTATATATATATATATACATACACTACTGGAGAGAGTGTACCGCTGAAGGGCTGAGGAGCGTGCTGCTGAAGGGCCAAAAAGGTGTGTCGTTGAAGGGCTATTAGAGTGTACCGCTGAAGGGTTAGAAGGGCGTACCGCTGAAGGGCTGGGGAGCGTACGGCCGAGGGGCTAAAATGTTGTGTCGTTGAAGGGCTTAGAGTGTGCCGCCGAGGGGTTAGAAGGGTGTACCGCTGAAGGGCTAGGGAGCGTGCCGCTGAAGGGCTAAAAAGGTGTGTCGTTGAAGGGCTGGGTTGAGAATTTCGAAGAGGACCTACTCTCCCTCTTGTTCTTTTAAGGCTTTTCTTTTCTTCTTTTCTTCGACTTTTATGTAGTTTTATACAAACCTTCCTCCCCCCTTTTGTTTGCTCAGTCTCTCTTCACGGATCGAACGTTTAATCTGTCATGTTCTCAATCAATTCCGTTCTTCTCATGTTGTCGGCAATGCCTTGCCTGGTTGGAGAGTTCTATTACCGATCATTCCATTCGTTTGTTGCTTCCTTTTGCCTCTTAACATGTTATTATTTCTGATGAAAATTTGGCAGCATCTCCCCTTGACCCGGATGGTAAGGGAGATAAAGGGAACGCGCCCACATGGAGTGGCGGAAGCCGACAACTGGAGGTGGGCGCCTGAAGGCGACAGCACCTTTACCAAAACCTCAGAAAATCAAAAGAAGCGATGAACGAGGCCTCCCTGGGACTGGTTAGAAGGGTGCTGGGCTAGGGAGATCAGGGGCGTACCGGTGGAGTTCAGTGAGGCATACCTAAAGGGGGGAATGAGTGTACCGGCGAAGAGCTGCAAAGGCGTGCCGGGGAGGGGTTTTGGCCAGGGTGTACCAGGGAAGATCCTGGTGGGGCGTACCACTGGGGGTTGGAGAAGCTGCACCGTGGTGAAGGTGGACCGGCGGGAAACTAGATAAGGCATTTAGCCTAAGGGCTGAAGGAACCAAGCGAAGGGCTGATCAACGGGGTGGAATCAGAGTGGAGGAGAGAGAGAGGTTAACCCATAGGGACGGTATGGGAATATGCATGGTTGGGTGTTTTAAGGTGAGGGAGGAGCAGTGGCGAGGGGGATGAAAACCCTAGTCGAGGACGAGCCCTCGAAAGATAGAAACGGGGGAAGAAACGTTCGAACACGCACACATACATTCGAACCGGCGGAAACATCAAAAGGGAGAATAAAAGTAAGAAAACTCTTCTATTCAAGCACAACGAGGGCCATAGATGGCTGTGTACACATCAAAGCATCGGAGCACAGAGTACAACGTAGGAAGAAAGAAAGAATGAAAGGGGGGAACAGAAGAAAGGGGAAAGAGCTGGGGTCAAGCAGGGACAAGACGGCCTCTTGCCCTCCCCTATTCTCCTCTATACATCACACATTCTCTCTCTCTCTCTCTCTTACTCTCTCTTCCGAGTGGTCGTCCGAGGAGAACGCTGCGGTCGAGCTCTCTTCTTCTTGTTGTTCTTCTTCGTCTTCTCTTCTTCTTCCCTCCCTCTCTCTGTCCGTGTGCGCCTGTGTAACGACTCGAGAATCCGATTATCGGGAAGGCCCGATAACCCGAGACTCGCACCTCCGCCCATGAGTTGGGAGGGCTCGGAAGGGCTAAAAGGAGTGTGGAGGCACAAAGAAATAAGAAATAAAGCAGGACAACTCAACAAATAACAGAAATAAATAAACAACTACAACAGAGTCCAGTCCAACAGAAAGTACAGTCTAAAGCAGTAAAACGTACCACATGCCAAGTGAACACTCGGCCCGGCAAGCTGGCAACTGAGAACCTCCGCTCCGCACCCTCGAACCTCGAGGAAGAACCGCCACACCTGAAAAGCAGGGAATGAGTCTCCAAAACAGAGACTCAGCAGGGATCCCGCGGAACCCCAACCGGAAACAACGGCGGTAGTGGAAAGGAGAGCTATAACTACAGCAGGAACAGCAAACTGGTGGCCGGTCAAAAACTCGGCACTACAACTACTCCTACTGTACCGGAAGGTACACCTCGGTCACGCAGACGAAGCTACCAAACCACGCTAGTACCACCAACCGAAGTAACAACACACGGCAACCATGCCGCAGAGGCCTGTCCCCCGGACACAGCCGACCTGGACACGCTGTCCAAGGTGCAACCCCGACCATCCGATCGCGGGTACCGCACAACAAGACCCAACCTCGGTAAAGTCACTAGCACTAATCTCACGGCGCAAGAACCGACACACGCGCCAAGATGAAACAACAGAACTCACCGGTCAACACGACCAAAAACTCGAAGGTCAAAGACACAGAGACTGATAGTCTGTCACTCCCAACTCGACAGGAGTACCGCCCACTTGAAGCACAGCCGGTAGCGTCCCCTGATGTCTTACACCGCACCGCAGGTGAACTGCCTGACGTGGTAGGTCCTACCCGAGGCGCGAACACCGTACAAGTAACCACAAACAAGTGACTAGCTGGGGTCACGCCCGTCGACGTACGTCCACAGTCCCCAACCACGTGTGCACACACAGACCACGCGTCCCTGGTCTGGCCCTCTGACCGGTTTTCCCCTCAGCCGGACTCTGGCTGCAAGACGTGGGGCCCAACGGTAACCGGTCCACAAACCGTCTCGAAAGGTCGGCCCGTACACCACTCCCTGGTGCGACTAGCACCCGCGTACTAGTAGGCTACGACTAGTGGAGGGTCACTGAAGGAGTAGACTCTCAACTCAACGGAAAACAACGTCCGAATCCGACGACGTACGGGGAAGACCCCACGTACCGGCCCCGTCACACGGTGACCACAGTCGGAGAAGACACAGGTCTCACAGTCCCCGGTCACGCACGCACCGTGCGCGAGAGTCGAGAAAACTCAAGTGGCGCTAAGCCACTGGACTCTGGACAGTCCTCTAAACGCACTACACCCAACGGTCCTTGAGTCACAAGACTCGGGGTCAAGACCGTTGTACGCAACAGCACAAGGCCGTCAATCTAGTCCAATCTCTAGGTCTAAAATCACGGTAGCATGAGTACCGAGACAACTCACGAGTCGCCAAGACCACTCCCTCGAGAAGGGAACGCAAGGGACAAAGGCCACTCACACGGGCCACACGAAAAACACAGAAGCACGATTCCCAAGGCAACACACAAGCCGCCACGACGATTTCCCATCTTGAAGCAAGCGGGAAACCTCCAGCCCTAGGCCGGACAACTGGACTCCCAGTCCAAGGCCAAACACATGGCCCACACGGGAATCGCCTTCCAAAGGAACCCACGATATGCGGGGGAGACCCCACCGCACACACACCGACACACGGTGACTCGATCAAGCGTAACACAAGAGCCCGGAACACGTGGGGTCACCCGGACCCACCACACCTACGGGCACGCTAATCGAGGAAACACGGTCCCTCCCGACACCCCAGAGACGCGGACACAGAACCCACGGGGTACCCGGGACACTCACAAGGCCAAAGGTCGACCACTGGGTCACAACCGGGTCGACCGGGGACCAACACAACACAATCGGAACACCAGAAGGTCTCACAGACCCTTAAACCGATGGACACGTTAATCGAGGTAACCCAACCCTCTGGACACCCAAAGACACGGTCACGGAAGTCCACGGGGTGTCCGAGACACACACGGCCCAAGGGGAGCACAAGACAACAGGTAAGATCGCGCTAGGATCACCTAGCGCGACAAGCCGGAACGCGCTAGGGAACCCTAGCGCGACAAGGAATATCGCGCTAGGTATCCCTAGCGCGACAACGCAGATCGCGCTAGGAACCTATAGCGCAACAAGCCAGGTCGCGCTATGTTTCCATAGCGCGATAGTCCAGAACGCGCCATAGCCCTATAGCGCGACAGGAACCACCAAACTGTTCATCTTCTCCGATGAACGCGCTCGGTCGGGGCAGCGCGACTATCAAGAACGCGCTACTGGAGTATAGCGCGTTCTCAGTCCGCGCCCGAAAACGGTAGAAACCGCGGGAAAAGCCATGCCACGCCCCGTTCACCCCCAGGTGAAGGGGAAACAAAAGGGGAAACCTTCCCCAAGCCCCTAGGCATGCATCTAAACCCCTGGATCGCCCAAAAACACCATAAAACGGGAGATCCGGTTCACACCCCCAAAACATGCATTTTGCCCAAAACGCCCCGTTTAGCCCGCTCGGCTCACCACGGCCTACGAAACTCGCGGGAAAGGAAGTACACGGGCTGAGGGTCCATCACCCTACCTCCACCGAAGATTACGCGCACCGTGGACGCCGATCCACGAAGAAAACGCCGTTGAAGCCTCGCCGTTCCACGAACTCACGGCCGAGCTTCCACGCGCCTCCACCGCCTCGATCCTCATCCATCCTCGCCCGTGCCTCGCCCGCGCCGTCCCCGCCTCGCCCATGCTCCGCCCCGTCAGCCACCGGAGAGAGAGGGAGAGAGGAGAGAGCGTGAGAAGAGAGAGGGAGAGAAATGAGAAATGAGAGGGGGAGAGAGAGAAAAAGCTATTTATAGGAAAATCCGAAAAATCGGAAAAATCCAGAAAAATAGAAAATTACACCCTCGCGATCCTCGGAGAGCACCGATCGCAACGGTACCACTCGCGCCCTGGTGAACGGCCCGGTTCACCCGCAACGAGGTTCCGAAGGGAAAGCCGAAACCCACGCCGGGAATCAGAAAACACACGAGGAAAAAGCCGCGGAACGCCTCCGGGCCTCCGAAACAACTCCGGATCGCGCCGATCCGAACACGAAAGACGTCCGAAACGAAATTTCGGACACAACGGAGCTGGACACTCCGAGAAACCAGATCCGGGACCCACGAACGAGGATCTGAAAAACCTGGGGCATTACAGCCCTCCCCTCTTAAAGGAATTTCGTCCTCGAAATTCAGGACCTAGCACAAAGTCACAGGGGAAGAACACTGAACCAACTGACACGCTGTCAGAGCCCCAGCACAGAAAACCTCGATTCTCACGAAAAAACCGATTCTGAGGGACACCGCCAGACTTACAATCACAAACAACACCTCGCTCCTTGCGCCGAGCACACAGGCCAGCAGAGCAGGCATATACCAAAGGACACAGTCCGACATCACCTCAGACAACGCGAGAATCCACCAAGGCGTCGCAGCCACAATCTCGCTCACCGAGGAAACACAACCCTCGACACGAGCAACAGCTACTGATCCACCCAATGATCAGCAGACAAAACACACATCAGCTTCGCAACCAGCTGACAGGTCGCACACCCTCCTCAAGGGAGCAACCAAAACAGAGCCTCCACCAGCTCAAGCAGCCATCTCAACGGACCACAACCAGCACATCGGCTCAACACCAAGAAACACCCCACACATGGCAAGCCGAAAGCCGGACATAACACAGAAACGACCACCACAGGTCTCGCTGGCACACAGCTCTCGCCACGCTCGAGCCCCAACAACCAGCATCTTCTGTCTCTGAAAAGACCATCCACTGGTCACCAACTGCTCGCCAACTCGACCCTCTCGGGAAGCACGACGAAACCAAATGACAGAACATGGCGTCTTCAGTCATCACCTCACGGGACTCAGGCTTATAGGGAACCACCCCATGCTAGTCACCAAACCAGGGATAACCTTGCGACACCAATGTCCTATTAGGGACCACCAAGCCGACGCCAACCTCACAGGAGGCCTCCGCCTTAATGCGTCACTCTTCCATCTGGTCTCATCAAATCTTTCGATCAATCCAAGTGGACACCTGCCAATCCCGATTCCGCCCTTACCACAGAGTCACGGGACACCACCTGGACAGTGCTCACGGGTCCCTAAGCAAGAAACATCTCACCGTGGTCGGCTACGAGACTAGCCTTACCAGTCACTCGCAGCTACCAACAGGAACCCACAGCCTGCCAGAGATCGCTTCCTCAAAAGACGATCTCATCCGAGGACACGACTGGGAACACAAGTCGGACACCAAGCCACCGACTCTGACCAACACGTCCTCGACCTCCGTCAGGCGACATCCTCAACAACCTCATCCAGGTCCAACACCGACGCCTGACACGGCTTCCAACACAGGAACAGGGTACTCATGTGGCGCACTAGCCAACACTTTTCCCCAACACTCCATCCTGCCAGTGCCAACAACCATAATACCACGAGCAACGGCACGGCAACAACACGTTTCACACCGAGGAACCCATCCTCCGATGCTGAACGCGAACTCAGGAATCCGCCCGTAGCAACCAACGCTACGATCCTGAACTAGTGGGTCACAAGCCCACCACGCTTCCGCTGCGCACTCAGATCCGCGCACACAGCCGAGAAAGCAAACGCCGCCCAACCAGCACTCGTCCTTCCAGAAAAGCGCCAGCACCCTCACACGACAAGGGAATGGGCACGACTTCTCACAGACAACCACCCGGCCAAGACAAGGAGCACGTCTCGCACGGACTTCATGGCACACAAGGCTAATCAATCCGAACACGCAATGCAAGACGACGAACCTTAACCCAACACAATCTCTCCAACCAAAGGGGAGACCAGACGCACTTCCGACTAACGGAAGAACTCCCTGCTCGACCTGACCTCAAACCTCGCGCACGCTGGAAACAGCACCATCCAGCACCAAGGAAAACCATCGCTTCCATCAGGTCAGCGCCTCCGACACACTCGACGAGCGTGACGTCGGACCACAATCACAGCATCTCTCGATGCATCACCGCTGCAATTCCTCGAACTGCAACACGGCATGCCAAGAGCCGCAACACGAGCCATAACCGGCAACTGCCAACGCTCATCCTCGAGTCCCGAAATCACCGCGGAGCCTTCACACCTCAGACCAAATCCAAGGCGAACACAACCCATCCACTGACATAAGTGCAGGAGCAAAGACTTAACGGGACATCTCTGCCAAATCCTGCCTCGAAATCAGCAGAACAATCGGGACCGACACGCCATTTCTGACGCAACAGAGCACGACAAGAACATCAGGCTCGACGAAACAGCCGCTCACCGAGAAGATATTCCGCTCACCCGAGCACACTTCTCGATCAGAACACCTCAGGAGCTGGACAAACCTCAAGCTGGAGTGACCAAAATCGACAGCAGCTCCCTCGAGGCACGCTCACGGCCACTTAACCAAGAACAGTCCGCACCAGCCACCTGACCACGCCGCAAATTCCTCGAACGCAACACCGCGAACTCACGCCTGCCAGCAACCTCTGCCCAACGTAGCACAACCAGGGCCACCACCGATGAGGGAGAAGACTCTCAACCTCGATCCTTAGACCCCATGCTGGCACGAAAGCCGCGGACAGCAACCACCTTCACAGCGCCGCACAGCGCACTCAAGCTCTCGAGCGAGAAACAAGGCGGAAAGCGAACACAAAACCCTAAGCCAGCTGCCGACTGTACTGGACCTTATGGACTCTGATCACTGCAACATTTCGAATTCCTATGTACGTCCACAACCACCGCTCTGATACCAGCTGTAACGACCCGAGAATTCGATTACCGGGAAGGCCCGATAACCCGAGACTCGCACCGCCGCCCACAAGCCGGGAGGGCTCGGAAGGGCTAAAAGGAGTGTGGAGGCACAAAGAAATAGGAAATAAAGCAGGACAACTCAACAAATAACAGAAATAAATAAACAACTACAACAGAGTCCAGTCCAACAGAAAGTACAGTCTAAAGCAGTAAAACGTACCACATGCCAAGTGAACACTCGGCCCGGCAAGCTGGCAACTGAGAACCTCCGCTCCGCACCCTCGAACCTCGAGGAAGAACCGCCACACCTGAAAAGCAGGGAATGAGTCTCCAAAACAGAGACTCAGCAGGGATCCCGCGGAACCCCAACCGGAAACAACGGCGGTAGTGGAAAGGAGAGCTACAACTACAGCAGGAACAGCAAACCGGTGGCCGGTCAAAAACTCGGCACTACAGCTACTCCTACTGTACCGGAAGGTACACCTCGGTCACGCAGACGAAGCTACCAAACCACGCTAGTACCACCAACCGAAGTAACAACACACGGCAACCATGCCGCAGAGGCCTGTCCCCCGGACACAGCCGACCTGGACACGCTGTCCAAGGTGCAACCCCGACCATCCGATCGCGGGTACCGCACAACAAGACCCAACCTCGGTAAAGTCACTAGCACTAATCTCACGGCGCAAGAACCGACACACGCGCCAAGATGAAACAACAGAACTCACCGGTCAACACGACCAAAAACCCGAAGGTGAAAGACACAGAGACTGATAGTCTGTCACTCCCAACTCGACAGGAGTACCGCCCACTAGAAGCACAGCCGGTAGCGTCCCCTGACGTCTTACACCGCACCGCAGGTGAACTGCCTGACGTGGTAGGTCCTACCCGAGGCGCGAACACCGTACAAGTAACCACAAACAAGTGACTAGCTGGGGTCACGCCCGTCGACGTGCGTCCACAGTCTCCAACCACGTGTGCACACACAGACCACGCGTCCCTGGTCTGGCCCTCTGACCGGTTTTCCCCTCAGCCGGACTCTGGCTGCAAGACGTGGGGCCCAACGGTAACCGGTCCACAAACCGTCTCGAAAGGTCGGCCCGTACACCACTCCCTGGTGCGACTAGCACCCGCGTACTAGTAGGCTACGACTAGTGGAGGGTCACTGAAGGAGTAGACTCTCAACTCAACGGAAAACAACGTCCGAATCCGACGACGTACGGGGAAGACCCCACGTACCGGCCCCGTCACACGGTGACCACAGTCGGAGAAGACACAGGTCTCACAGTCCCCGGTCACGCACGCACCGTGCGCGAGAGTCGAGAAAACTCAAGTGGCGCTAAGCCACTGGACTCTGGACAGTCCTCTAAACGCACTACACCCAACGGTCCTTGAGTCACAAGACTCGGGGTCAAGACCGTTGTACGCAACAGCACAAGGCCGTCAATCTAGTCCAATCTCTAGGTCTAAAATCACGGTAGCACGAGTACCGAGACAACTCACGAGTCGCCAAGACCACTCCCTCGAGAAGGGAACGCAAGGGACAAAGGCCACTCACACGGGCCACACGGAAAACACAGAAGCACGATTCCCAAGGCAGCACACAAGCCGCCACGACGATTTCCCATCTTGAAGCAAGCGGGAAACCTCCAGCCCTAGGCCGGACAACTGGACTCCCAGTCCAAGGCCAAACACATGGCCCACACGGGAATCGCCTTCCAAAGGAACCCACGATATGCGGGGGAGACCCCACCGCACACACACCGACACACGGTGACTCGATCAAGCGTAACATAAGAGCCCGGAACACGTGGGGTCACCCGGACCCACCACACCTACGGGCACACTAATCGAGGAAACACGGTCCCTCCCGACACCCCAGAGACGCGGACACAGAACCCACGGGGTACCCGGGACACTCACAAGGCCAAAGGTCGACCACTGGGTCACAACCGGGTCGACCGGGGACCAACACAACACAATCGGAACACCAGAAGGTCTCACAGACCCTTAAACCGATGGGCACGTTAATCGAGGTAACCCAACCCTCTGGACACCCAAAGACACGGTCACGGAAGTCCACGGGGTGTCCGAGACACACACGGCCCAAGGGGAGCACAAGACAACAGGTAAGATCGCGCTAGGATCACCTAGCGCGACAAGCCGGAACGCGCTAGGGAACCCTAGTGTGACAAGGAATATCGCGCTAGGTATCCCTAGCGCGACAACGCAGATCGCGCTAGGAACCTATAGCGCGACAAGCCAGGTCGCGCTATGTTTCCATAGCGCGACAGTCCAGAACGCGCCATAGCCCTATAGCGCGACAGGAACCGCCAAACTGTTCATCTTCTCCGATGAACGCGCTCGGTCGGGGCAGCGCGACTATCAAGAACGCGCTACTGGAGTATAGCGCGTTCTCAGTCCGCGCCCGAAAATGGTAGAAACCGCGGGAAAAGCCATGCCACGCCCCGTTCACCCCCAGGTGAAGGGGAAACAAAAGGGGAAACCTTCCCCAAGCCCCTAGGCATGCATCTAAACCCCTGGATCGCCCAAAAACACCATAAAACGGGAGATCCGGTTCACACCCCAAAAACATGCATTTTGCCCAAAACGCCCCGTTTAGCCCACTCGGCTCACCACGGCCTACGAAACTCGCGGGAAAGGAAGTACACGGGCTGAGGGTCCATCACCCTACCTCCACCGAAGATTACGCGCACCGTGGACGCCGATCCACGAAGAAAACGCCGTTGAAGCCTCGCCGTTCCACGAACTCACGGCCGAGCTTCCACGCGCCTCCACCGCCTCGATCCTCATCCATCCTCGCCCGTGCCTCGCCCGCGCCGTCCCCGCCTCGCCCATACTCCGCCCCGTCGGCCGCCGGAGAGAGAGGGAGAGAGGAGAGAGCGTGAGAAGAGAGAGGGAGAGAAATGAGAAATGAGAGGGGGAGAGAGAGAAAAAGCTATTTATAGGAAAATTCGGAAAATCGGAAAAATCCAAAAAAATAGAAAATTACACCCTCGCGATCCTCGGAGCGCACCGATCGCAACGGTACCACTCGCGCCCTGGTGAACGGCCCGGTTCACCCGCAACGAGGTTCCGAAGGGAAAGCCGAAACCCACGCCGGGAATCAGAAAACACACGAGGAAAAAGCCGCGGAACGCCTCCGGGCCTCCGAAACGACTCCGGATCGCGCCGATCCGAACACGAAAGACGTCCGAAACGAAATTTCGGACACAACGGAGCTGGACACTCCGAGAAACCAGATCCGGGACCCACGAACGAGGATCCGAAAAATCCGGGGCATTACAGCCTGTGTTCTTCTGTTTGTCCCTCTGTCCCTCTTCTCTTCGGCAGAATGGGAGTGGTTTTATACTCCCAGCAGCGGGAGCCCTCGAGCACGGGCGGCGAAGGCGGGAAGCAGCTCTGACATGATTGCCTTTGACTTTCCCCGTCCTGGGTGGCGGAGTGGTAGACTGCGTGGCCCAACCCCCGATCGACACCTCGGACAGCTCACTGCGCGCCGAAGATCCGTGGGGCATGGGCGCGAGATTTGGTTTTGCGGACGTGCCATTGAAATGGCTGAGCGTCGTGCCGCTGGAGGGCTCAGCAAGTGTGCTGTTGGAAGGTCATCGGGGCATGTCGCTGCAAGACCCACAAGCGCGCCACTGAAGAGGGCAAGAGGCGTGCCACTGAAGGGCTGCCAAAGTGTGCCATTGAAGGGGGCAAACAGCGTGCCGCCAAAGGCCACAGCACCGTGTCGCTGAAGGCCACAAGGGTGTGCCGCTGCAGGCCAACGGGGCATACCGCTGAAAGCTCAAAGGGTGTGCCGCTGAAGGCCATGAGGGCATGCCGTTGAAGGCCAAAGGGGGGTGTGCCGCTGGGGCCAAGGGGCGTGCCGCTGGGGCCCAGGGGCGTGCCGCTGAAGGGCTTCAGGGCGTACCGCTGAAGGGCCCAAATGGCCGTGCCGCTGAAGGGCTTCAGGGGCGTGCCGCTGAAGGGTTTCAGGGTGTGCCGTTGAAGGTCAAAGGGTCGTGCCACTGAAGGGCCAAAGGGCCGTGCCGCTGAAGGGCTTCAGGGGCGTGCCACTGAAGGGCTAAATGGGCTGTTTTGAGCCCGTTGTGAGCACGAGTTGTGAGCATACTGATTTTATTCGAGGCCCATGAATTGTGGGGCTCTTGGTGGTTAATTTCTTTTCATCGTCATAACTCTGGAGACAGCTTTACGGCGGGGTGTGCGTGTTCGGGGAGTCCGGATGGCCCTCCCTTCTTCACAGTTTCCTCAATTGACGTGGCTGTTGATGCTGGACTAGTTGGGACACACGGGAGTACAATTTTGCATGTCCACAGGCGCTGAATGTGCAAATAACGCCTCTGTGGAGGGGCGTCAGATACCAGTGAACAAACCAGGACAACAACAATCAGGAAATGACGCCTTGGTGTGAGACGTTAAACGAAGGAATGACGCCTCTGTGGAGGGGCGTCAAACCTCAGTAAACAGTAATCACGGATAATGAAAAGAATCAATAGCAATCACAAAACTGACGCCTTGGTGTGAGTCATTAAATGCAGAAATGACGTCTCTGTGGAGGGGCGTTGATTATGAAAATAAGGAAAATACTAAAAAATAAATAGAAACAGCGCCTCTGCGAGCGGTCGCTGAATGTCAAAATAGTAGCTGCAAGGCAGGCGCTAATCAGTTCCAGAGAACCGAGAGCACTGATAACTAACAGAAATCAAATTTTATTTCTAAAAATGTTATGGACAGTTCAAAAATTGGCTAATCCAGTGGGGGGTGTGCACGTGGTGCACAAGGGGAGTGTGCTACGTGGAGCACCAAGGAGGGGCACACGTGGGTGCCAAAGGAGGGGCACGCGAGGGTGCCAAAGGGAGGGGCACACGTGGGTGCCAATGGAGGGGTAATCAAAATAAAAATAACAAGGGTCCCACCGTGATCGCCAATTTGTGAACGTGTCACATAGACATTCAAAAAAGAAAAAGGGATTTAAATGCTAAGCATGAAATGTAAGAAAAAAGAGCATGAGATGCTCTAAGGAGGGTGATCGCCAGAGGGGTTACCTCAAAAATATAAAGAATGATCGCATGTACCTTATGAAGCGGGTGAGATTGTGAGCTTTTCCTTCCTCCTTCTACCGGTTGACCGATGAAGGGGGTTCTTATGTTGATTACCCTTGCAAAATAAGCAAAACAAAAAATAAATATGGATTAGCCAAAGTGTGTGTAGTATCAATGCTCTAATAAAATAGAACTATGCAGAGTGAGCATGAACACACCTTATGTGTTTTGTTTAAACCCCTAAGAGGAGTAAAAGGGTGGGAAATATATGTTATGCTATGATGCAAACAAGTATATGATGTACTCAGAAAATATCTAGCAAAATAACTAGAGAGGGATGTGTGTGATGATATGATTAATAATAATCTAAAACTAAAAAGAGGAAGGGCGCCCTTCTGCTGTGGTAGCAGCAGTAAAGGGAGAGAGAGAGAGAGCAAGAGCTTCAGCTGCAGCAGGAGATCCACTGGAGAACAACCGCCGGAAGAAGACCACCCGTGGAGAAAAACCTGCAAGGAATTGTTAGCAAAAAGGCTCTCTTCTCTCTCTCTATGTAAAAGCTCTCTTCTTGTTGTATAAACTCCCAGTGGAAATCTCTTTGTGTATCGGTGTTAACTCTCGCGCGCGCAAGAAGTCATGGGGTATTTATAGGGCCAAAAATCTTTATTTCAATAGGATTAAAACAAGGATAGCAATCCTCTAGCAAGGATCTACCTTCCCCATTCGAATAAGGTGTTAAAACAAGGAAGGATTCTTCCCTGGATGGAACTGAAATGATGACATGAAGGGGGTCGCTAATTGAAAATGACGACAACGAGAACAATCGTTGATTCCTGGTTTAATTATAGAAATAAATGACTTTCCATATTTAAAAATGAGAAATGACGTCTTCGAGAAATGGCATCAAATAATCAACGTCCTAGAAACTGACGTCAATTCTTTGAATTTTATTTTGAGTTGGATTCGTAAAAACCAGGAAATAACGCCTACGCAAACGGTCGCCTTATAATGAAACCACGACACCTCTCAAGTCGTTAATTGAATGACGCCCTTCCTCCAGGCGCTAATTATAATTATCATGGAAAAATATCAAATAAATTAGAAAAACTTCATATTAAACTAATATTGAAGTCCACTTTGGGGCGTCACATCGTGACATGAGATTTACTCATTATAGCATCAATTTTGGCGTGTCTACAAGCGGCACCTGATACGGTCGCTCATTCTTTAAGTTTCATAGAACCGTGCCTATTTAGGTTTGTTCAGAGATTCGTTTTCTTGCATCTCTTCATCATTTCTTTGTGTTTGAGTTGGTTTACTATATTCTTAAGTTCGATCCAATTGTCATTTTTTAAGTTCTTAATTCTGGCAAAATTTCGACAGCACCTCCCCTAGATTCGGAGCATGGGGGTGGCAAACGGGGGCCCGCCCTATGGGCGCGCCCTATGAAGAGAACTCCGACGGCCTAGAATAAAAAGGGATACACACACAACAATGTGATCCCCGGGGGTGTGCGCGAAAGTGACAACACCCCGTCA
The DNA here is from genome assembly GCA_022559845.1 of Amorphophallus konjac. Classification (NCBI taxonomy): domain Eukaryota; kingdom Viridiplantae; phylum Streptophyta; class Magnoliopsida; order Alismatales; family Araceae; genus Amorphophallus; species Amorphophallus konjac. The sequence continues at coordinate 314,593,057 of CM040119.1, read as the reverse complement.
CCCATTGTGGGGGCAGAGATCCCGAGGGCTAGCCTGCGAGAGGCCCCACCGATCCACGGGCCGTCATGAACTCATCACCGATATGTGGACTTCTTTTCCTTCCCATTTTTTTTATTGCCTTATAAGGCTTTGGATATCCCCATTCAAAAAGATGAGTTACCTGGGAACACGCTATGACGAAGCGGACCCCCGACGGTCCAAGAGTGGTTAAGAAATCGGAATCGGAAAGAGAAGAGTATTGGGCTTCCGATGGTTGGTGACTTCAGAGACATATCTATGGTTTTAGATTGACCTCGGGCCGGTGGCCATCCTGATAAAAATCACCGGATGGGTGCCTTTGAAGAAATTAAAAGGGGGTTCAGCCTACCTACGGGAAGAACAAAAAAAGGAAACATACAAAGCTAAAAGAAAAGAGCGCAGAGATATGGGTGAGAGACAAAATCTGGACTAAAGTCGAGGGCTTTTTATTCATGCAAAACCAGCAGGATTATATCGGAGGGGGGGGGGGCTTCATTGAACGACAAAAGAAAGGGAGGACAGAGGGTAAAGGCCCACCCTCGCTCAGATCTTCTTCCCTTCTCTCCCTCACCACTCAATCCTCCGCCAGCCCGGAGTTTACAAACAGGCGCTCACTCACACCCTCTCTTCTTTGCAGCACACCGGAGCCAGTGGGGAGAACTCTCTTCCTCTCTCTTTCTTTTCTCTACAGATCACCGGAGCTCAACCTCTTCAGCCAAGGAGCCTCTCGCCAACTGAAAGGTGCCGAAGAAGCTTTTTCTTCACAAAGGGCCTCCTTTGATAGGGTGTAAGAACCCCAATGAGAGGAGAGAGCCCTCTGTGTTCTGTTTCTTTTTTTTTTCTTCGCCAGCAACTGCCGCTGCTGTCGTCATGCGCTGTCGACCTGCCCATGCCACTGCCATCGTAGCTGCTGATGCCGGTGCTGCTGCTTCCGTATGCTGCTGTCGCTCCATGCTGCTGATGTTGCTGCTACGTTGTCGACGCCGCTGCTGCTTTGCTTTGTTGTCGTTGCCACCATTCCCGACGTTGTTTCTTCGATGTTGCTGCCGTGGCTCGCTCGCAGGTGGGCGCATGGCAGAGCAGGACGAGGGCCTCTCCCTGTACAGGGTGAGCTGGATGCTGACGTATCCTCCCTTCCTGGGACCGCGGCAAAGCAGGCACGGGGCCGGACGGAGCACCATTGGCGAACGGGCTGGCCTTGCCGTCAAGGGTGGTGGTGTCCGTATCGTCGGCCACGTAGGCGGGTGCTTGTATGAGCATTGAATGCTCGTGGGAGGGGGGGTCTCCGCGCCATGAATGTCCTGCATGGGAGAGAGCTTTGCGAGAGAGAGAGAGCCTGCGAGAGAGAGTGAGAGGGTGAACAGTCAAACACACGGAAGGTGAGACAAAAATACGGGACAGTTTTCATGGAACAGTGCCCACGATTTTCCTTCTATTTTTTATTTTTTTTTAAAAAAAAAATCCCCTCTTTTCTCTCTTTCCTCTCCCCTTCTTCTATTTGCGCAAATACCCCCTGCGCCTTACCCTTTTTGTATTGGGCTTGACCCATTCATTTATTTTGGGGCCCATTCCCCTTCTTTTCTTGCTCTTTTTTTCTCTTTTTTTTCCAACACCAACTAGCTAGATTAGTAGGTGGAATGTGGGAAAAAAGAAACTGTTCCACCTTATAATCTCAAAATGTGTTACATTTTAATTACTTCTTTTACAAATAGTAGTTTATAAAAGATGAAATAAGCTCATGTTCAACATCTTATGGGTGTAAAAATAAAAATCATACGAAGATTGATGATCCCAGTTAGGATCGGACATCCTTACCCCTCGGTTGCCAAATTAAGCAGAAGCAAGGGTACTCTTCGCATTTCCAACATTAATGAGCGGTGAGTGAATATACAACGTTTTTTTCTCATTAAAAGTCATATCTTCATGTAATTTATCGAAATGACGTTCATATAAATCCTTGTAAAAAATTTCACTTTTGTAAGATTGATTTTTATTTTCTTCCCAATTACATATCTTTTAATTAATTAAGAGATTGGGATTAAATAATTGAGATGGATGATTTTTTCAATCGTTAAGTCTTCCATCAGCTCCGGTTAAAAATAAAAAAAATGTAGATTCCGTGGCCACCTAATCGGATCTTATATTTTTTAAAGTCTCTCTCTCTCTCTCTCTCTCTCTCTCTCTCTCTCTCTCTCTCTCTCTCTATATATATATATATATATATATATATATATATATATATATATATATATAATTCATGAATATTTATCCCACACTTAATATTTTCATACATATCAATAAACCATTTACGCATGAATTTAATGTCACATATATTCTTGTGGTAAATTTCAATGGAAAGTGACCAAAAGGACATACATGCTATATAGCTTATTCACATATATAGTGAGAGTATTAGGACGCACGTATTTTTAGGTAATTTTACTTTTAATTAATAGGAGTACCTACTATGTGTGCAAAAAAAAATATTTATTTTACTACACACTGCGGGTCTCACTTAATTTTCTCTTAGGCTGAGGACTTATTTGACGTATTCTTTAATGGCAAAAATTTTATAGTTTCTTGAAGTTTCTGTTCGATTCTTTTGGTAGGTAATTAGTTAAGAACATATGTGCGAAAATATGTAGCTCTCACTGACACTTGCAATATTTGAACCCATAACCTCCCCATGTGAAGGGGAGGAATGACCACCAATTAAGAAGAGAGCTATCACAGATTTTGAAGGTTATTCATGTAATTTTATGTTATTTTTTTGGTTTGTTTGAACAAAAGCTCTAAACTAAAGTTGTTAAAATAATCTGTGATAAAGACGTGGTTGCATGTTGGCCAATATTTGACTTGTATAGCTATCTAAAATTAGTTATCACAACTCTTCTTAATTTTGTTCTTTTTTATTGAAAAATAAAGGTAAAAAAATGACTTGTGATTAACCAAATACACTCCTAATAATTAATAGAACACTAAATAAATATATATAATGACCTCCATTAGTGTTTCTTCCGTCCAAATATACATGCGACACTGTAGATTTTTGAGACGCATCTATATGCGAATATTGATTATTGTGAGACCAACTAATTGGGCTTGGTGTGTTCAAATAGGTCTAGAGAGAAAGAACAATAAGTCTGACATGGCCGTATCATAAATGCATGGGAAAAATAGTACCTGTGGGTGGTTAACGACGTCATTTCCCACATTGGCTTCTACCTATGACAAATAATAGTAACTGTTGTTAAAAACTTTTAAAGAAAAAAAATGTAGCAAACAATTTAACCATCGTGGCCACCAAGTTCAGCATATCTTCTTTAGAATTTCTCTAGACACATGTGCGAAGGAAAGTACACCCATTTTAATTAAGCCCGCGTACATCATTAAACATTAAATAAAATAATTAAACTTTTAATATATATTTTAAAAATATAGATATTGAAGACCCATTAAAGTATTTATTTTAAATCTTAGAATGAAATGTCAAACGGACTAGGTGTGTGCATGGTCTCGATCGATATCGCGTCATATCTGAGTATCTCATATATATATATATATATATATATATATATATATATTGACGCAAGTCCTAACTTGACAATAATAATATTTTTTATTTATAATTGAGGATGTTACCTAAAATATCCTTTGTTAAATTTTTATTGATGAAGAAGGTCTTAACCTCATAATTAATATCATCATAAATATATTCTATGGGGCATTAATCTGTCACTTTTGACTATTTAGTGTTGTCAATCGACTGCAAAGAAGGTGGGTCCCGTCCACCAGTTCGAGTTAACTTAATTTCAAGTTGACCATTAATTCGCAACCAAACGGATGAAACTTATTATTGTATACAACACTAGCTTTTTCATTTGGACATCCTGAATCTATCTATTTATGGACCTAATTAGTTGTAATATGTGATTTTTTTTAATCACTAGAGTGGATGCAACAAAGCGAATATTTGATTATGCATATCATCTACTCCGAATCATCAATTGTCTAGATTATTTGAATTCGCTCTATTATTCGTATCGGATTTGAATATTATTTTCAAATAATATGCTCTAATTTTTTTGAACTTAATTTACAAGTTAGATTTTTGATCAAAAACAGAGGTAGCTACATTATAAGAAAAATATTGATACAATAATATACATCAATGTGTATATATATGTATATATATATATATTATAATATACAAACGTTATTATATATAAAAGAGTTTCTGACCTAGGGATAATCTCAAGTTCGGTGACTTTGATTTTGACCCTGACTGAACGATACTTTTCCGCACTGTCAATTTTTTTGGGGGGGAGGGGCACCGGTGTGTAGTGTTCTTTCCGTTCTATCACTATCAATGTGTCGAGGTTTAATTCGCTGGCATCACGTGAGTTTACACGATCGATATTCGAGATGTCCATTAATTTGATCGTAATCTCCTATAATTCTCATGGACTATGCTTTAACCATCAATTTGGATTGAATAATTGATGTAAAATAATGAGGTTGATGAAATTTTCAAATTCTTTTTTCTTGAAATGGTTAAAAAAATGAAAGTACTTTTAATCAAGGCATCTGAATTTCTGAATTTTTTTTTGGTTCAGCTTGAGCGTAGATAACTAATTATGTTGGAACCGGAGATTAAAGATCAGCTAGTTTGTGTAAAGAACGTCTTATATAATATTTTATTTCTCTCAGGATTAATATTAATTAAGATGACTGCAAATTAAAGGCCGACGTAGAAAAGACTGGGTCTCGATGGGGATGCCTGAAGAAGACGTATGTTAGAAGTTGAGGACAGATCAGTGGAGAGGAATAAGTAGAAGAGTTATGAAAAGAAGGTGGTCGGTCACCGTCTTTTAAATATAGTCAACATCAAAGCGTCCAATGTGGGGGTCCCGTCACGGCCCTTCATTGTTATTAATGCAGACAGAAGAGTTGTGAAGAGAAGGCGCGTGGAAGAAGTACTCAACCGTCCAAATTAGCTAATTAATTTTAAAGACTTGATAGAGAAAGAAAATGAAAGGTGAATGCACAGAGAACTCCAATTGATATATATATATATACAGGTATATTTATATATGTCTAAATTAATTGAAGAGCCGATAGAGAAAAACAACGAAGGATGAATGCACTGAGGACTCCAATTGATATATATATATATATATATATATTCATAGAACTTAGTGCAGTGGTATAGAGACATGAGGTTAAAGTCCAATAAATGATCAACTCACACTTATCCTTTTTCTCGTACGATTAATAAACCCATGTATTCATAGTAGCAGATAACACAACAAATTCTATTTATTTTAGGTACGCAATCTATTATATTAATTTATTTGATGAAAAAAAACTACAAACAATCACAAACACGTACGTAAAACATATATCTCTAGAAATATTTTTCTTGTTCAGTTCAGTATTTTATGCTCTCCAAGCACGTATGCTCGTCGCTCCAAATGAGAATTTAAAATCTTTTCTGATTAGACAGCTAATTAACCTTCATCAATATAATCACTGGACCACGTATTAAAGGCGGTGATACTTCAAGAAAATTTATATCGGTGGAAGTGGACAGATCAGTGGGGAGGAAAGGTCATGGAGTCATATATAATTAATTTGGATGGAATCGGAGATGGGGGACCGTCCCGAAGTCAAATCCGTCCAAAATGAATTTGACTTGATTTCCTTCCCGCTGCCCTGCAGCTTACGCCATGCAGTCGCATTCTGTGAGGTCCCGTGTTACCCGGCACGTATCATTTCAACCACTAGATTGGACCACACGGGGAGAGAGAGAGAAGCTTCCCCCCCCCCCCCCCCCCTTTTCTTTTACGATGGGAACGTATCACATTAATCTTGGGCTCATATCTCTTCTCTTGATCTCACTTTGAGAAGAGATTATATATGTTATGAGTTAAGTAAATCTACTCAACTTAATTCTAGATTAATTTGATTTTAATTTGATAGAAGTATAATTAACTTGAAAATAAAGAGGTGTGTTAATTTATTTTTATTCCAGTATGATTTGATAATAAATGAGTTAACTCTTTAATCATGACAATCAAAATATCATAATTACCCCTTCTTCATAATTTTTTAATATATCTCTCTTTCTCTCTATCTATTCTCTCTCTCTCTCTTACGTCACTCTCTCTCTCTCACACACACAAATATATATTAAATATAAGTTTAAGTATATATTTTAATTGAGAGTAGAAAAAAATATGTGAATAATGACGGGAAGTTAGAACTCAACTCACTATTTAAGTTTCTTTTCTTTTTTTTCTTACCGTGAGTCTCAAATCAAATAGAAGACGTGAGTTTTACTCTAAGATAGAGAATTTTGAACTTTATTTATAAAATAAAAAAATAATGTCAACTAAAGAAAATAATCATAATGACATCACCTAATGTTGAGAGAGAGAGAGAGAGAGAGAGATGTAGAAAATCGAGTCTCGATGGTGATGAAGTGCTCCGTCCTCGTCTTTGTAGGTCTATCTCCCTTCTGTTGTTTGTGGCCCCTTTCGTCTCTTTTAGTTTGGGTGTCTTTCTCTCCTCCCCCTCCTCGCTATAATGCTTCTGTCATTTACTATTTTACTTAATAAAAATTACTTGTCTAGTGGTCAAAGTGGAGCGTCCATCCCTTTCCGCAATGAAGAGATGAACGGAAAATCTCGACTCACCTTACAAGCATTGTCTAGAGTTAAAAAAAATGCTCTGTCCTCGTCTTTTAAATGGAGTCAAACATAAAAGCGTCCAATGTGGGGGTCCCAGCCCTTCATTATTATTAATGCAGTAGAAGAGTTGTGAAGAGAAGGCGCGTGGAAGAAGTCCTCAACTATCTAAATTAATTAATTAATTGAAGACCAGATGGAGAAAAAAAACGAAGGGTGAATACACAGAGGGCTCCAATTGATATATATATATATAAACTTAATGCAATAATAATCTAATTTATAGAGACATAGGTTAAACTCCAACACTTGCTCAACTCACACGTATCCTTTTTCTCGCGACGGCTAACAAAGCCATGTATTATTCATCGCAGACAACATATCAAAATCTATTTATCTTAGGTATGTAATCCATTATATTAATTTATTTAGCACCAGGACATGCTTAATTATTTTATTAAGTTATCATATTTAATATCCAAGTTTAAATTATATTCCACTAAGAATCACCTCAAAAATTGCTCCAAGAATGAGGACAAGAAAATGAGATATCCCGTCCGTCCTGTCCCGTGGACCGGAGAGCTCTCGACTTGAAAACACACTCCGGTTGTTGCGTCAAAAGAGGAATTTGGCCTTCAGATTAATTTGTAAAGGGCCAACATATATTCACATGTTATTCACATATGGTGGTTCCTTAATCAGGAAGTTTATTCCTCATAGTGGGACCTCTTAATTAATCTGGGTTAGTCGTCTAATTAATTAATTCCGTGAAAAATATTACCCGCGTACTAGAATTATCCAAACTGTGTCGACGAACCCCCCCCCCCCCCTCTCTTCATATGATCAGAATCATCACAACCATGTGAGGGGGAAATTCCCCTACTTATTATTAGGGAAATACTCGAGTGGGTTAATGGTAGAGAATAATGTAAATATTGCCTTTGATAGAAAAAAAGGAAACAAAAAACCTGCGAGCAACCACAAACACGTACGTAAAATCGTATCTCTAGAAATATTTTTCTTGTTCAATATTTTATACTCGCCAAGCACGTATGTTGCTCCAAGAATCTAAAATCTTTTCTGATAGCTGGAAAATTTTCGCACAAAGCATATATATATATATTAATGGCAGGGGAAAAAAATTGAGCCTAGAGATAGGATTTTACGGATCAATCCGGTACGAGATGAATCGGTCGCACCGGACCGTACTAATCACAGATCAGCGCGATCGATCTGTGATATACAATCGATACGATTTATATATTAAATATTTTATTTTAAATATAAAAGATATATTAGGTAAGTTGGTTGAGTGGTTTTATTGATTTAGGGGCTACTGTGAGTTCTAAACTGACAAGTAGTTCACCCTTATATTATTTTTCCCTTTATTCTCTTTTAAATTGATGTCAAACATAACGAAACACGTGAGATTCAAGTCGCTGATCTCTGCCTCAATTAAAAAAGATCTTAATCAATTGAGCTAAAAATAAATGTTTAATATTTTTTATTATAATAATATTTATAAAATAATATAATTTTATTAACACCAAAAGGTACGATGACATACATACACTACCGTATCAATACAAGCGACTCTGCAAACCTTGTCTAAACTAAAGGTGCGATGATACCTCAAGAAAATATATATTGGTGGAAGAGGACAAGATCAGTGGAGGAAAAAAGGTCACGAAGTCATATAATTAGTTTGCATGGAATCGGAGATGGGGGACCGTTGCGAAGTCAAATCCGTCCATAATGGAGAGATGTGGAGTTGGGTATCCCGCTTGCTTCCTTGCTTTAGAGGGGCTTCCTTCCTGCTGCCTTGCAGAGTTGCAGCTTACTCCCATGCAGTTACATTCTGTGATACCTCAAGAAAATATATATCGGTGGAAGTGGACAGATTCTCGGTGGGGAGAAAAGGTCATGGAGTCATATAATAATAAATTTGGATGGAGTTGGGGTATCCCGCTTGCTCGGAGGCTTTCCTTCCTGCTGCCTTGCAGCGTACGCCATGCAGTTACATCCCGGCACTTGTCATTTCCACCACTGGAACCACACTTGTAGTCGTCGAATTAATTGGAGAGAGAGAGAGAGAGAGATTTCTCGTTAATTTGAGATTAATTGGAGACGGGGACAGGTCATGCGTACATGTCAACTCTGCTCCGAGACTTCCCGGCTGGGTTGCTCGTTCGTTATCTTTATGTGCTATATATGTTTGGAAAATTTAACCATGTCCTTGTATTTTGTGTTAATTATTATTTTTACTTTAGGTAATTAAGTAGATACTACAATATTTTATCTTGACTTACAATTTGATCCATGCTTTTAAATTTTTTATTTCATATCAGAAAGTACTGTAGTTAAAGGTCTGAAGGTTACTTTAATCACAGTTCCAATTTTTTGGCGATGTTTTTCATATATAACTATATATAGCCAGGTAATTAATTATAGTCTATGTTTGTAGCATAGGGTAATTAATCTGCAGGTCCATTAATCCACACGCGTTCGCAATCTATATGTGGGAAAGAATGTGTTGCTTGTGGATTATATGCTTGGACTCAAATTAATTATCCGATCTATTTATTAATTCTCACTCTCAGAAGTTAATCACACAATTTGACCCATTTGCAGTTATTTCTACGGTTTATTTATATATATGTGATCCTATATATCCTGTGTAATGCACAAAACTGCTATGGCGTGACTTTATGCGTGTTGGACACTCGGTCACATGCATGCAAGTTAGGTGACCTTGAGACCCCTTGTCTGAACGAGAATTGGTCTTCGTAATTAAGAGTCGATTTGCACCGAATAGTTTATGTAAAATAATGAGGTTGATATATGTATAGGAAATGATCATATCGTATCGGTATTAGGTAATGTCATCACGATCATTTCTCTTATTTATAATTACTTTTTTATTTTTTTTATTTTTTAAGATGAGATTTAAAAATTTTAATTTGGAGTGAGACACATGCCATCAAAACCTTGTATAAAGAATAGAAAAAAAATATGTGAATAATGACCGGAAGTTAGAGCTCAACTCACCATTCAAGTTTTTTTTTTACCGTGAGTTTCAAATCAAATAAAGGACTTGATAGAGAATTTTGAACTTTATTTAAAACAATAAAAAAATAACGTCAAATAAAGAAAGTCATCATAATGACATCACCCAATGGAGAGAGAGAGAGAGAGAGAGAGAGAGAGAGAGAGAGAGAGAGAGAGAGAGAGAGAGAGAGAGAGAGAGAGAGAGAGAATTGAGATGTCGTTTGGTATCGGGATAACTTAAGTAAAGAATATGTATAAGTCATTCCGAGTTAATTTATTCTTATTCTTATTCTCGTGTACGTTTGGCATGCGAAGGGAAAAATATAAGAATATTTATATTCTTCGTTTGGTAAAAATTAGAGATACAAATGAGAATAGGTGCTGAAAAATGACCATATTATCCTTCTTATCTTGGGTTAAGATACACGATGGTATTCTTTGTTTAGATGGGATGAGAAGATTTAAAATTATTTATTTAGTCACATTACTTAACTAATTAGATATTAAAATCATGATTACGACTAATAAAGATAGTAAAATATATAGTAATAGATAAATTATATTATTAGCAATAAATTTATTATAAAATTTATTTTATTAAAAATCTAAGATAATATAAATAAATATATTATTGACAAAAATATCCTTTTAAAAGTATTTAGTAAGAATGATGATAATGATAATAATTATATTTTCATAAATATGTGAGTAAGTAAATAGTACAACTTAACTTTAACATGTTTATGTAATGTAATGTAACGATTATTATTTGTTAATAAATTAAATAACAAATATCATATCATAAAAAACATAAATCAAATGATTTTAATTAAAATTAGTGATAAACACACTTCTAAATAAATTTTTTAGTTGAAATTATTTGTTAGTAATAATGAGACTTTTGATCAATCTAATTTTTTACACACTTCTTAGTCCCCCTCTCCCCTATTAAAATGAGACTTAAAACTCTATCTTAAATCAGACCAAAATGAAGTAAAATTTGATTACTTATTTTATTAATTTTTAACATTTTGGTCACTCAAAATAACTACTATCATATTTAAATTATTTACTTTGGTTAAAAATTAAACTTTATATATAATTTACACATGCGCATAAAAGATAAATAATCCACGTGTAATCTAAGTAACGAGTACGGGTGGCCCAAATAATATACGTACATATACAATCCACACGAGCAATTAGCAAACATAAATTAAGGCGAAATAAATTATAACAATTGAGAGCATGCTACAAAAAGATAAAGTTTTACAAAAAAAAGTTTCATTTGTACATGGCCTCACAAATGATAGTCCAAAAAAAGAAAATCATATCACTTGTTATTATATAATTTCAATTGGTCAAATTTTACCAACAAAGTTTCACATAACTTCACAATTTGATCGGCTGTAAATTTCTCCATCTCGATTGTTCTTCTTAAATCTTCCACGAGTGCATGCTCTTCAATCTGTCCTCCTGTTGTAGATATGCTAGACATTTCTACTGTCCGCTCATTCGAAATTTATTTCTAGAACAGGTGAATGATATAATCACAAAGTAAAGTATTAAGTGCAAAATATATGAACTTGATAAGAGTAAGAGAGATGAGGCTCAAAACAACATGACATAACGTAATCACATGGATCATATTCTATCATATTAGTTGGGGGTTGCCGTTAGGCCATCCATCCAATCATCATTGCCTCGTTTATACCTGATAAGACCGAGAGTTTGATATTGGGAAGGAGTTTAATACCAACAGGTAACAATGGGAGCACTTGAATAATGGGAAGGAGTTGGAATATGAGCATGGAATGTGAATAGTCTCTCAACATGCATATGTTACATTGGGAGGGAAGCATGGGAAATGGGGACCCGTGAGATTTGGGAAATGTTTGTGAGGTGGGTTCTTAAAGGCCTTTCGATGCCCTTATATTCATATATATCCTCACAGACATCATATGACCTCTTCTGAGAGCTTGCCATATGAACCAACCTATGTACTCACACAGGCACACTCAGCTATTGGGTGTCAGTCCTACACTCCCCACTGGTTCGCCATTGGGTGCTATCTTACTTAAGGAAGGAAGTACACCACTCACAATACGCTTTATCTATCAGCAATATATGTAGAGCTAGCAATAGTGGCCAGTGCAATCTAAAAATTCAACCAGTTATTAGATTGTGAGTGTAATTTTAAGCACACAAGATCATAAGGAAGTGACTTTCGAACAATGTGGGAGTCATTTTTTTCTCCATCTTATTTTGAACTCATTCATCATTTTTTACTCATACTTAAATATCCAGTATCAATGTTAAATATCCCTGTTTGTGCTTGCTATCCCATCATCACTATATCAGACATGTATGAATCTAGTATATTATTTTGTGCTTTAAGCTGTTCTTGGCAACTTTGGATGCTTGTATTTAGTCAATCAACTTAATTGCTTAATGTGTTTGGGCACCCCTATCCACTTCTGTATTTTATAGAAATTGAAGAGCTTCTATGATGTTAATCATCTTAAGTGATTTTTCTTTTTCTTTTTCTTTTTTTTTTTTGGGGGGGGGGGGCACTCAATGACTCGATTAAGATATTTGTTGAGGGAGTAGGTAGAACCATGTACCTTGCACCTTGCTGAGGACTCATGCTACCCATCCTATGGAACCATATCTAAGACTTGAAAGATGAGCTTCTACAAAAGAATCTGTAGCACTCCTAGTTGGGATATGGAAAATACCACAAGTGACTAACCCTCATGTGTGATGCATGCAATGTGTGCCACTGGATAGAGTTAAAAGAGCAAAACAGATTGCAAGCTAACTAGGCCATCTGCTCATCCATGATACATCAATGCAAGTTGCATGTTTAAAGCTGCACAGCCGACATTGCACAATACACACATATATGGTGTCCCTCACACATCGCAAGATATGCTGAATTAATTAAGCCTGGCTGCCCTGTAATTGGAATAAGCTTATAGATAATTTTTATTCGCTAACACACTGTTGAAATAAGGAAGCAGGCAAAAAGTAATGTTTGAATGTAAAGAAGCAAGTAACTCATGCAGTCACAGCATACACTCGGCTGTAGTAAAATAAAAAACTCGTACATTCACAGCACACACTCGGATGTACTAAAATAAGAAACTCGTGCACGAACAACACACACTTGGCTGTATTAAAACACAAAAGTCATGCGTTCATAGCACACACTCGGCTGTACTAAAATAAGAAACTCCAGCACGAACAGCACACACTCGGCTGTATTAAAATACAAAAGCCATGCGTTCACAGCACACACTCGGCTGTATTAAAACTAAAACTCATGCGTTCACAACACATTCACATTCACCGTAATTTAATAAAAGATAGGGTAGAGGATATATACCGATGACATTTCTTCCACTCACTTGAAAAACCCACAACCTGATGTTATCTTGTCAGCCTGCACATACATAAAAATTATTCAAATAATGTACAGTTGGTAGGGAAGGCATATACAATAACACTAATAAAATGTTGTTCACACACATACCTTAGATTCTAGGCATACATAAAATACTCTCCCTTTATTCTTACTAGTATTTGAGGTACGCCTTCTGCACGGGCCTTTGTCACAAGGACATATTAATAATTCATCCACCCACATGAAGAATCGACATGGCTTATCATTCCCAACCTGTGAGCATGTATGTAAGATAAAATGGCATAGTATAACAAAAACACACAAGTAAATATATGTTGCGAAGTAAGAATAACATACCCCGAGTGGACAGCAATAATAGGGACGTTGTGGATTATTACTGCTATGAGATATCTTGATACGACATTCTCCATTGCCACATTCACATTGAATACGAAAGTATTTACCATCACCCATATCTTTTGAATCTATTTTCACAATACCCTGAAACATAATTATGCACACTGAATATATAGTCATTTATAATTGGTGATGGTATTAGGCTCAGATGGATATCATTCATTTGTTTAGATTCATTAGAGTACAAATGATGCATTCACATTCCACATCACTTGCATGAAATCCCATCATAAGAAGGGGTAGATCTTAGGCCGCCAAACCTACTATATGTGTGAAGTACAAGCAGGGATATGAAATGAGATGCCCCCACAGCACTTCTCATCACATGTATGCTCATTCCCATCATCATTGGAGTACAAATGGTGCATTCACATTCCATATCACTTATAGTAAATCCCATCATAAGAAGGGGTAGATCATAGGCCGCCAAACCTACTATATGTGTGAAGTACAAGCATGGACATGAAGTGAGATGCCCCCACAGTACTCCTCATCACATGTATGCTCCTTCCCATCATCATTGCCCATCATATTAGGAACAATGCTGATCAACCTGTAACATACACCAACCAATTAAGAATAGATAAAAAAGTAAATATGTTGGTACATATAAAAGAGCAATCATGATATGTGTAGTGTAGCAGCCTGAAGCCCATTTAAATATGAAGTTGAGCCACGCTGCTCCAAAAAATTATGTGAGTGAGTGTTCAAAGTATCACTATCAAAAAGTGTCCACAGTGTCATTTAGAGTGTATCCCAACAATCACTACCCATCAGAAGTCATATCTAAGAATTTGTCAAAAAAATTAAGTTACATAAGACATTTGCATAGTAAAAAAATAAACACAGCATTAATGAGAGTCATACTAAAATTATCAGAAAACACAACATCTAAATTATCCAAGTACACATCATGCAAAATTGTCCAGTTCAATATTACAACTTAAAATTGTGAGTCATCATTTGGGGTTTGCGCTTGACGAGGCCTGCAATAGACAAGTTGTTGGTTATATATTCACAATAAAATTGCAAAGGTGGTCAAATGAATAGAAATTATGCCAATAGTTTAGACTATGCAAATACCCTCGTATATTATGATGGGCCCAAAGACGAGTTGCCATATGTTCTCGAAATCTCTCCCCTCTAGTAGCCTCTGTACTACTGACTATGTCCTCTTCATCTACCTCGTTATCACGAGGATTATCCACATCATCTTCTCTTTATTGGAAAATTAAATCAAGACCTTGTTCATTTCTAATGAAGTTGTGGAGTACGCAACACGCGATTACAATCATGGCTTGTATCTTAATTGGATAACTGCGACGTTTCACCAGAATTATAAAACGTGACTTGAGGACACCAAATGCACGTTTAACACAATTGCGTAGTTGAGCGCGCCGATGGTTAAACAACTCCTTCTTATCCCTATGTGTAAGCCTTCTCCTATTAGATATGTACTCTGGTAGATGATATCTTGTGCCACGGTATGGTGCTAAGAAGCAAGGGGTATTTACATATCCCGCATCCACCAACCAGTATTTCCCTACGGCAAGGAATGCATGGAATTCTAAGTATTTAAAGTAAATATGAACAACAACCATTAATAAAGTAACATTTACCTTTTGGTATGGTAAATCCACCTTTTTCAATGGCCCACCTCAAGGCTTTCATGTCTGCAGTAGATCCCTCCCATCCCACAATGACATAGGTAAACTTTAGATCAAAATTGACGCACCCCATTACATTTTGGGATGTTTCACCCTTCCGGTTTTGATAACGAGTCTGGTCAGCAGTTGGAACCTTTGTAGATATATGTGTGCCATCAATTGCACCCAATGCATTCTAATGAAGAGAAAGACATAATTAAGTATAATTGATAACTAAGAATTAATAAATGCATATGTATTTGGTAGGTGAGGGTACACTACATCACCTTGAAAAATGGGTAAAATTTTGGATCATGTCGAATTTTTGGATGTACTGGATCTTTAGTGGAGGGCTTCTTAATGTACTCATGACGCAGGGATAAGACTGCCGTTAGTACATTATTAAAATGTCGACTTATTATCTCGCCTGAATGTTGAAACAATTCTCTGAGCAACCTATTCCCAACTCCATGGCCAACCTCGAGAAGGAAGATAGCTAATTGCTCAGTGGCCGGCATATTTTTGGTGTCATTGAGTACACTCCTTTCCATCAATTTATCCCTTAACCTCAAGAATAAGGTTGGGTGCACCCGAAAACTGACGTATGATCTGCCCACATGACCAGCCATTAATTGTTTAACCCACCTATGACCTCTCCCAACATCTGTGTGCATTGGGGTCCTAGGGATACATGTGTGGGAGGACAAGTGTTGAACGAGGAGGACATGTTGAATTTCATCCCAATACTCCTCCTCATCCATCATAAGCTTGATGAGATCGCCAAGTGAAGGGCCGATGTTAGTGGTTCCAGAAGTCATTGCCGTTAAAAAAATAAATCCTGTAGCCCAATATGAAAGAACATCTCATGAATCAATTCATGTAAGAGAAGTATTATAAAAATTCTTCACAATTGATTGTAGTAATAAATGATAATCGAAAAAATTGCACATTGAATAGAATGCATAAAAAGGATATGAAGATTTGTCAATAGTAGGGAGGGCCATAAAGATGGAACGATCCTCGACATTCCTGATAAACTCAAAAGCTCTATAGATATCCTGTTGAGGGAGTCCTGACAACTTTAAAAGCATATCAATTCCCTCATCCATTGGCGGTGCAACTTTTTTCTGTAATTGTAACATCTCCTGTGCCAGGCTCAACCTCTCATGACCCAGGGACACCAACTTGTCAATTGCATCTTCATTACCTTGGGAAGCCCGCTTTCTCTTCCTATTAGTATTACTAGATGGGGGAATACTCCTAGACATAGAGGGAGCGGTCATGGTTGCATCATGCCTTGGAACATTCATTTGGGAGTCTTGCTCAATATTTTCAGTAGTGTCGGTGTCATTAATTATACTACAAATATTAAATTCTAGTCCTAATTCTTCCTGTATAGTTTATTATTCCTCCTCACCAGGGTCACTGCGTGTGTCTAGATAAGAGGAGCCTTCATTGCATACAATGTCATCCCCTCTTGACATGGAACTTGAACAAATAAGCTCCAATTGCTTGAAAATCAGGAAAGGCTTCCCTTGAATTGATTTGTACTCTTTATTAGTCTGAAAATTAAATTGGCATGTTATTCATTCAAACTCCATACAAAATTGAACAATTGATTGTGCATTGCATATGTTACATATTGTTGATTGATCATCCCAAGTTTCATCCGTGCCAGGGAGTGGCATTTGTTTCTCCTCATCCCATCCCTATCCTGATCGATTCTTTACACTCACAATTAAATAGTATATTTTTTTAAAATTTTTAAACCGATTTTTTAAATTCTCCATTGAATAGCCTAACTTGGTCAACTCATTAAATTTCAGTACTATTTGTCGCCAAGCCTCTCTTGTGAAATTCTCATTGATAAAACCGTCATTGCTCACCTTGTGTTCTACGAGGAGATCTACAAAACACAAATCTGCCTCGTTGCTCCAGTTCACAACTCTACTTTTCTCATCTTTAGATGTACTCATACTTCTTACAAGAAATAAATTTTCAGACAAACACACAACTATACTTTTCATTAGGAAAAGACCAAATGCAAATATAATGCATACTTGTGTATAAACTTTGGCAAACACACAAAAGAGATAGGTCATTACATGCACCGATATTTTGCTACAAAAAGTAGAATGATAAAATGTAGAAAGAACTTATGCACAGAAATGTTGTTGAACCCCTTCCTTGTAAGTGTATTTAATGAATTTTGATGATGACCAAACACTACATACTTGCATATTATCATGATCTAACGTCTATGCCATGATCAGCTTGTAAGTGAAGATAAGGAACTTTCGAAGTGGAGGAATCATTCTGTGGTAAGAAGGTTACTCTGAAATTTGTAAACGCCAACACGAACTCAAAATGTATGTCCTGACAGGGTCAAGGTTGGCAGTTAAAGATTGAAATAAAGCAAAGATATTTGGTAAGATCAAAATTTTTAATACCATGGTTGAATTCATGCTTTGTTTGGTAAGTGGGGATGAAAGCAAATCTCAGAAACTAAGGTAATCATTCTATTGGGGTTTCATGATATTGGCCTTGGTTTTCATTTATCAAGTCTTAGAATTCATGCATTTCATTAGTGTACTTTCTATTCTTTGAACCCACTAGGTTGGTAATGTTTTTGAGTGGTTTTTACCATAGCTTTTTGTTCCCTGGCGCATGGGTCGACCCCAAGGGTCGACCCCTATGAGTTTCTTCCGAAATAGTTGCTGGCTGGACAAGGGTCGACCCCAGGGTCGACCCCTGAAACTTTCGGTCCAAACAGAATGGAAACAGTCTGTCCTGCCCACGAGGGTCGACCCTTGGGGTCGATGTGAACACCAAAAATTGCACACCCAAGCATCCTGCTCGGCCCAGTGAAGAAGCCCCGGGGAGACTGGTCATTCGGATTCTCCGAACACGCACACACTATCGTAAGGCTATCTCCAGAGTCACGGTAGTAAACAGAAATAAACCACCAAGGGCCTCCCAAACCACGGGCCACGGAGAAAATCAAACGGGCCATGACTCGTGCTCACAACGGGCTCAGAATGGGCTCATAAATCCACCCAGGGTGGGCTTCAGCGGCACACCTTTTGCCCTTCAACGGCACACCCTGGTGGCCCTCAACGGCAAAGCCCCCTTGCCCTTCAGCGGCACAGCCCCCTTGGCCCTCAGCGGCACAGCCCCCTTGCCCTTCAGCGGCACAGCCCCCTTGGCCCTCCAGCGGCACAGCCTTTTGGCCCTTCAGCGGTACACCCCTTGGGCCTTCAGCGGCACAAGCCTTAGCCCTCCAGCGGTACACCCCTGGGCCCTTCAGCGGCACAACCTTTTGGCCCTTCAGCGGTACGCCTCATGTGCCTTCAACGTCACGCACCTTTTGGCCCATTAAACGGCACGCCCTCTGTTGCCTTCAACGGCACACTATTTCAAGCCTTCAGCGGCAGACTTCTTGGGTCTTCCAGCAGCACACTTGTGAAGGCCTTCAGCGGCACACCTGCGAGGCTCTCCAGCAGCACGCCTTCCTCAGCCCCCAGTGGCACAGCGTTCGGCCCATCCACGCTGGTCAACGGTCGTAGCCCTCGGCGCGCAGCGAAGGCATGCCAGGCCCATACCTGGACCTTGCTGGGGTGTCGTCAGGCAGAGGGGTTTTATCCCCTTTTCCGGGTGTTCTTGCTCCTTATGTTAATCTCCTTCCATCATGCCGGCATGCCCGGTCCGGTGTACAACATCTTGGTGTAGCACCATCCAGAGGGATCCTTTGATGGTGGCTTCATGTATGGGCTTCGCCCCCTGTGAGTCTGACTCCGGAGCATGCCATTTAGCTCAATAGAGTGTCCCCCCCATAGAGGAGATGTGCCCTCCTTTCGGGCGGCTTGAGCCCCTGCTTCCCTAGCATTCTTGATCTTCTTCCCCCCTGGTCAGTTAGTGCACCCATGGGCCTAGACCTAACCCAATGTGCCAACTCCTTCCTCTCATTGGCAGGCCAACCCATACCCTCCACCGCTATAGCTTCAAGCCCTTTGTCCGTTGCATCCTTGGCCCTTCTAGTCCGATGCAGTCCACCCCCTATTACCCGGGCACAGTCCCTCATCTGTTGGCCGGTGCACTCCCCAATTGCCCCTGCCCGGCACACCCAGGCCCTCCCAGGCCGGCACACTCTAGCCAGCCCCATCCGGTACACCTCCCAGCTCGGCACGGCCTATCAGCCCCTCTAGCCGGTGCACTGTCTAACCCTTCTAGCCCGTAACGCTCCTAGAGCCCTCTTGCTCGGCACGGTTGCCATCTCCTCCTACCCAGTGCACTCCCAGTCTGTCTTAGCCGGGTCTCCCACTCGTTGATTTCTCCGTGGTTTTTCGAGCATTCATTAACGGTGCTGCCGCCTTTGGGCGCCCACCTCCAGTTGTCGGGTTCCGCCACTCCATGTGGGCGCGTTCCCTGTATCTCCCTTACGCTCGAGTCAAGGGGAGATGATGCCGAATTTTTGTCAGAAAATAACAAGACATTAAAAAGGTAAAAGGAAGCAACAAACAAACAGAACAATCAATGGTAAAACTCTCCAACTAAGCAAGCCACTGCCAGCAACATAAGAAGAACTGAACCGATTAATAACATAACACACCAAATGTACAAAGAGCAAGAAAATTTGCATAAAAACTACGTAAAAATCAAGAAAAGAAGAAAAGAAAAGCCTTAAGAGAAAAAGAGGGAGAGCGGATTCCCTTTGACACTTCCAACCCTAAGTCACCAGCCTCCAGCGGTACACCCTCACCACTCCCAGCGGTATACCCTTTTTCAACGTTCAGTCGCACACTCCATGCCCAGCGATACGCTCATTCCTAACTTCAGCGGTACGCTCATTCCTGGCTTCAGCGGTACGCTCCCCCTGCCCAGCTTTCCTCAGCGGCACACTCCGTTCCCAGCATCTTGGCAGGTTAACGCATGAGCACAGGCAATGTATAGACTTTGCCTGAAGGGTTGCACAAATGCAGACAGTGAAGTATGCACAATGTACAGACTTTGAGCAGCCAATGTATAAACCTTGAGCTGCAATCAATAGGCAACGTACAGACTTTGAGCTGAGGGATGTACGGACTTCGTGTGCTTGGTGAATAGCTGCCCGCTGAGGGGAATGCTTTATAGCAATGAGGCCAAGCACGGCCACCACTCCCGAAGAGAGCAAGCACATACCCCGCCATGGTGGATAAGAAGAAGATATATACCCTGCTACGGGGGCATAGGAGGCGAAAAAGAGGTACACCCCATTCCCAGGGGCACATGAAGAGAATCCGCCCCGACTGGGGGGCCTACAAAGCAAAAGCTACACCCCGGCTTTGGGGCATTTGAAGGAGAATCCGCCCTGACCTGGGGACATAAGAAGAAATAGAATTGCACCCTGGCTTAGGGGTATTTGAAGAAGAAATACACCCCCATATGGGGGCACATGAAGTAAAAGACATACCCCGTCATGGGGGTATAAGAAGAAAAGAATCCACCCCGGCCTGGGGACACAGAAAAAGAGAAACTCACCCTGGCTCAGGGGCATATGAGGAAGAAACGTACCCCCGCCTGGAGGCATAAGAAACAAAGCACATCCCATGCTAGGGGGACATGGAGAGGAATGCACCTCGCCCTGAGGGGCGCAAAAAGCATAAGAACACACCTTAGCTTAGGGGCGTTTGAAGAAGAAACATACCCCCCTGGGGACACAGAAGTCATGAAGAATATGCCCCGGCTTAAGGGCATTTGAAGAAGTCACATCCCGCCTCGGGAGCATAAGAAGCAGCAAGAATACACCCCGGCTTAGGGGTATTTGAAGAAGAAATATACCCTGCTTGGGGGCACTTGAAGAAGCTACATCCTGCCTTGGGAGCATGAGAAGAAAAGAGAATCCACCCCGGCTTAGGGACCTTTGAAGGAGCATATCCCAGACTCGGAGTCCATGAAACAACATGCACTGAAACAGAACAAACAACATCCCCCGGCTTACGGAAGCATATAAAGAGAGGAATACACCCCGATATGGGGGCACGTAAACAAAGAAGAAGAATTCACCCCGACTCGGGTGCATAAAAAGCAAGAACTACACCTCGCATCAAAAGCGGCAATACACTCCACTCTGGGGGCACTAGAAGCGGAATACACCCCGTGCCGGGGACATATATAAAAAAAAAGGAAAAAAGAGAAGGATACCTCGCTCTGGGGCATCAGAAGCAGTAATATGCCCCACCTTGGGGGCATCAGAAGCAGCAATACACCCCACCTTGGGAGCACAAGAAGCAAACATTCCCCCCGGTGTGTCTGGGAAGAAGAATAGAATTTACCCCGACCTAGGGGCGTCAGAAGAAGAAACATACGCCCCGACCTAGGGACATGAGAAGCAAGAGGATACGCCCTGCGAAAAGGGTAGGAGAAACATGAAGAATGTACCCCAGCCAAGGGGCACAGAAAGAGACACACTCCGCCCTTGGCGCATAAGAAGCAGAAGTAGCTACCCCAGCCTGGGGGCACAAAAATACACTCCACCCTTGGTGCGTAAGAAGCAGAAGTATCTACCCCGACCCGGGGCACAAAAATAAAGAGACATACATCCCGATCTGGGAGCATAATAAGAAAGATATACTCCGCCCAAGCGGCATTTGAAGAAACAACATACCCTGCTTCGGGGGCACAAAAGCCATAAAGAGATACACCCCCGCCTTAAGGGGGCGTAAGAAGCAAAAGATACACCCCGGTCTCAGGGGGCATAAGAAGCAAAAGATACACCCCCATCCCGGGGGCATTTGAAGAGAGCTACGCCCCGTACCAGGGGCATATGAAGAACAAACATACCTCGTCTCGAGGGCCTAGAAGCTATAAAGAACATGCCCCAGCTCAGGGCCATATGAAGAGAAGTCCACCCTAGCTTAGGGGTATTTGAAGAAGAAACATACCCCACCTGGGGGCATAGAAGCCGTGAAGAGTATACCTCACCATGGGGGCATTTGAAGAGAGCTACACCCTGCCTCGGGGGCATTAAAAAAAAACACACCCTGGTCCGGGGACATAGAAGCCAAAAAAAATACACCCCGCCTGGGGGCACAGAAGCGACGAGGCAAAACACACCCCCTCAGGGGGGGATGCATACCAAATGAAGCTACACCCCAACCTGGGGGCACATTAAGAGAAATACACTCCAACGTGGAAGCATTAATGAGAAAAGAAGAGCAGAATAAAAAAGGCGCGCACGAGGCAGACGCGGTCTTCGAGCCCGTCTCATCACACAAAAGAAAAGAAGAAAAGGAAGAAAGGACACATGAGGCAGACGTGGTCTTCGAGCCCGCCTCATCACACAAAAGAAAATAAGAAAAGGAAGAAAAGACACATGAGACAGACGTGATCCTCGAGCCCGCCTCATCACAGAGAAGAAGATCAGAAACAAAAGAAGACACATGAGGCAGACGTGGTCTTCGAGCCCGCCTCATCACACAAAAGAAGAGAAGGAAAGAAAGAATACACATGACACAGACGTGGTCTTCGAGCCCGCCTCATCACACAAAAGAAGAAAAGAAAAGGAAGAAAAGACACGTGAGGCAGACGTGGTCTTCGAGCCCACCTCATCACACAAAAGAAGAGAAGAGAAAAAAAGAGACACGAGGTGAACATGGTCTCTGCACCTGCCTCTCCATAAAAGAAAAAGAGAAGAAGAGAAAGAATAGTCATGAGGCGAACATGGTCTCTGCACCTGCCTCCCCATAAAAGAAGAAGAGAAGAAGAGAAAGAACAGTCACGGGACGAACATGGTCCTTGAACCCGCCTCCCCACAAAAAAAAGAAGAGAAGAAGAGATAAAGGAATGATCACGAGTCAAACATGGTCCTTGCACCTGCCTCTCCATAAAAAAAAAAGAAGAGAAGAAAAGGGAGAAAAGATACACTAGGCGAACATGGTCTTTGCACCTGCCTCTCCATAAAAGAAGAAGAGAAGAAGAGAAAGACGAGTCGTGGGGCGAACATGGTCTTTGCACCTACCTCTCCGCAAAAAAAAAAAGAAGAGAGTCACGAGGCAGACGCAGTCTTTGCACCCACCTCTCCACATGAAAGAAGAAGAGAAGAAGAGAAAGAAGAGTCGTGAGGTAAACATGATCTTCGCACCGGCCTCTCCATAAAAGAAGAAGAGAAGAAGAGAAAGAATAGTCACGGGATGAACATGGTCTTTACGCCTGCCTCTCCACAAAAGAAGAAGAGAAAAAAAGAGACACGAGGCAGATGTGGTCTTTGAACCCGTCGCCTCACACAAAAGAAGAAGAAGAAAAATAAGAGACATGAGACGGACGTGGTCTTCCAACCCGCCGCTTCACGAATCCTCCTCCTCGGCTCTCGTACCCTGCTACCTGACGCCCTTCGGCTCAGCCGTGTCGGCCAAGGCCCACTATCAGGATTGATCCTCCCGTCCCACCCCGCTCTCCAATATCTTTTCGACTCTTGCAGCCCGCTTCCCAATATCTTTGGCTCTTGTAGCCTACTTCTCAGAATTCGGCCTTTACGGCCTGCTTCCCAATTCTGGCACTCGTAGCCTGCTTCCCCTTGGCTTTTATGGCCTACTTCTCAACTTTGACTCTCGCAGCCTGCTTACCTTTGGCCCTCGTGGCCTGCTTCCCAACCTTGGCTCTCGCAGCCTGCTTACCTTTGGCCCTTGCGGCCTGCTTCCCAACCTTGGCTCTTGCAGCCTGATTCCCTTTGGCTTTTATAACCTGCTTCCCACTTCTGGCTCTCGTAGCCTGCTTCCCCTTGGCTTTTGTGGCCTGCTCCCCAACTTTGGCTCTCGCAGCCTGCTTACCTTTGACCCTCGTGGCCTGCTTCCCAACCTTGGCTCTTGCAGCCTGCTTCCCTTTGGCTTTTATAGCCAGATTCCCCAATTCTGGCTTCCGTAGCCTGCTTCCCCTTGGCTTTTATGGCCTGCTCGCCAACTCTGGCTCTCGTAGCCTGCTTCCCTTTAGCCTTCGTGGCCTGCTTCCCAAGTCCGGCTCTCGTAGCCTGCTTCCCAGGATTCGGCCTTCGCGGCCCGCTTCCCATAACTTCGGCTCTTGCAGCCCGCTTCCCAATTTTGGCCCTTATGGCCCGCTCCCCTAATGTCCCTTGGGTTCTATAGCCTGCTTCCCTAATACCCTTTCAGCCGTTTGTAGTCTACTTCCCTAATACCTTTACTACCACTACACTTATACGTAACAATAATATTTTCTGATGTAAAAATAAAAAATAAAAAAAACAACAAAAAACAACAAAACAGACACACAAAAAGAGGGGAAAAAACACTACAAAAAAATGGGATTTCAGGCAGACCTAGTCCGTCTGAAATCCGTCTGAAAATCCGTCACAAATGAAGTTTGTGACGGATCTCCGACCGATCTCAGACGGAAACCGACCGTCTAAAATTCTTAGTCAGAAATCTGTGACAGTTCCAATGACCGTCTGAAATTTCGACTGAAAAGCATATAGAATTTTGTCCGTCACAAATTCCGTCTGAATCTCGTACGAGAAATTATTTTTCGTCTAAAATATTCTGTCAGAATTTCACACGAATATTACGACTAATTTTCTCTCCGTCGCAAATACCGCTCCAAAAATTTGTGACGGATATATTGCCCGTGGTAAATATCGTCGGCAATTTTAATATGTTGTTTGAAAAATTGTCCTAAATCCGTCAGTATTTCACACGGATATTACGACGGATATGTACCGTCTGAAAATCCATCTGAAATCTCCGTTTTTTTTAATCTTGATAATTTATTTAAAAAACCTGTTGGATCATACAACATCAAGAAATTCAACATGTTGAAAAAAATATTGGGAACCTGCTGATAAAATAAAAACACACCACCGAAAAAAAACTCAACATCAACATACTGTTCAAATAAATAAACACCACCGAAAAAAAAAACTCAACATCAACGTACCATGCTGTTGTTCAAATAAATATACACCATCGAAAAAAAAATTCAACACCATGCTGATCAAATAAATACCACAAAAAAAATACATTAACCCTGCTGATCTGATGGGGACATCAGCGACAACCAGCTCACTTTATGTTTGCATTTATGTCCTTTTGTATTTGTATGTACGCCCTTGTGATATATGCGTACACAATAGTAGGTCTTAGTGGGTTTATTTGCAAAAGGCCATTGGGTTTCTTTGCAAATATGCTTGTAGGCCCTGCAGGGGCCCCCTCCCTCCTCCTTATTGGTCCACATGGACTCTTGGGTCCAAGGTGGCTGGTCCATGGTCCAAATTTGGACTTGGACCATGAATTAAATAAAGAAGACAATTCCAAATTGTCCTCTTTAAGGGGGGGGCGGACCTATTAGTTTATTTGGGTTTAATGTGGTGTTCACACCACATCTCAACCCTCCATTCTTCAACCCTTGATCCAAGGGCTCATATTAGATTAGAACCCTTTCATATAAATACTTGTATTTTCTTATGGAAAGAATTAATGAAGAAGAAATTAGCATTTTGCCTCCTTGAAGCTTGTGCCCCTCTCCCCTCTCTCCCTGGTGTTCTTCCACCTCCAGCCCAGTTATAGAGTGAGATCCCTCCCCTCTTGATCCCCTCCAACTTCTGAAGCAGCTCCGGTGATCGCCGCCGCCGCCGTCTCGCCGCCGACGCGTCTTCACCAACGAATTCGGTTTTCTGTCCACTCTGGACAGACCTCTCTTCTCCGAATTGTCCCTCTCTCTTCCCTCATCTTCTGAAGCTCCAATTTTCAGGGTTGGTTCCCCTCTTGAACCCTTACCTCCACAAAAAATTTCAGGCAAAAATTCGTCCTTTAGATATTTTTAGATTTTCGTCCAAGTTCAAATTTCAGTTCTGTCCAGGTTCTGTCTACTGTTCATCAGTTCTGAGTCTACCTTGTTCGACCCATGTTTTGAATTTTTTTGGGGCTCTAAAAATTACTGAGACTTCTGTCCACATATGTCTACCACCATGAATTTTATTAATTTTTGATAAGGTCTCTAGGTATTTTTCAAAATTCGTACCAGTTCCTATGAGCAATTTTTCCACAGTGTCCCAGATCCGACCCAGGTCCACTCAAAAAATCCCTTAAAATCCATTTCCTATCCAAATCAAAAACCAAAAATAGTCCCGGTTTTCTATCTCAGAGATCTTAAACTTTTCTGAAGAACTCATCTCCATATTCCAAGGTCCTCCCACCGGTCAACGGTGATTTTCAGAGAAGTCAGAACCTGCCCCTGCAGTTCTGGCCTGTTTACAGCAAGGGTGTAAATTCCATAAGTCAGATATACGTATCTGATTATTTTTTCTGAAGGCCCCTACGTCGAAGTATTTGGAGTCCTCTTTCCAACGGCGCCGAGCTCGTTGCATTCCGACGACGGGGTTGATCACAGCAGCCGATCTCGCCGGACAGCGCGCGAGAAGACAGCAAGTGCAGACTTGTGGCCGGTTTCCCGCGAGCGTCGTCCGAGGGCCGCCCGGCGTCCGGCGGTCGTTCCAGCAACTCGCCATCCTAGGGGAGCGCTTCCCAAGTGTACCCACACCAGAGGAGGCATCAGGTCCCACACGACCCCTCCGGTCCACACGTGGGCCCCACTAGCACGAGTACGCGCGAAGCCGAAGCCGTGCCCGGAAACCGCCCGTCAACCCGGAATTGGTCCTCCCGGGCCCCCTTGTGTCGCCCGTTACCTCCCTGCGTGGAGTGGGCTTACTTGTATTGCTGTAATCTTAATGTATTAAGTTCCCGGGAGTACGAGTTTCGGCCGGGTGCCATCTTCGCCACGCCGAGCGCGTGGAGGTATCGTATTCGCTCCTTGCTTGGCATTCCGCTTATTTCTATATATGCTTGTTTATGCCGCTGCTAGAGAGCATGTGTAGAGTTACCTAGCTCGCTTTTAATTTATCATATCACTGCTGCGAGTGAGAGAGTGACCGTCCCGTGACCCGATCCGGACACAATTGAGAGCCGACCACCCTAGCTCACTGCCGGTTGTTCAACCGCGCACATCCGACGCTTCCCTCGCTAAGGGACGATCGCGAGCTTGCCGTGTCCGTGTCTCGTCCCACATCAATTTGGTATCAGAGCAAGTTGAGTCTAGGGTGTCAAAAAAAAAAAGAGTGTCATTTACGTCTAGTCATCAGTCGGTCTAAGTCGTGTTTAGGATCATCATATTTTTAAAACAACAAAAAGAGTCATTTTTGGGTCGCATACATCCCTTTACTCGGTATATAAAAAGGTGTTGTCCGACCATTAGGTTACGCCTATCGGGAAGGCCGCACACTTGTGCGAGTGACCTTCGGGTCAATTATCTCCGCCGCGTACCGAGTTTTGGTTAAGTCTAGGCGCATCATTTTGCATTAGTGTGTTTTGCTTTAGTCGGTGTCCTCTAGTCGGTGTGTTTGCATGCCCACTCGTCGGGGTACTCAGTACTCACCCCCACCCCCACCCATGGCCAACCCACGGGATACCTCGGGAGACTTCCACTCCCTACAAGAGGCGATGATGGCCATTATGGCTAGGTTGGACCAATCCGATGCTAACTTTCAGACCTTCTCCGAGAATATGGATGGTCGCCTTAGGGCCATGGAGGGACGCATGGAAAACTCCGATAGGTCGGTCCAAGACCTCGTTGGGCAGTTAGATAGGATGTCACACGGGGACCCTCTTGGGGCAGCCCAAGGTCCACCCGCACCTCCTCCCGCGGGGGCCCAAGTCCCACCCGCTCCCATGGCCCAAGTCCAGGCCGCTCCCTCGGCCCAAAACCAGCCACCACTGGTTCCTCCACCCACCCCTCCTCGGGTTCCCCAACTATCACACCGTGACCTTGGTCTCGAGGACTATGGGTCCGACAATGCCTACAAGGGGTATGGTCAACGCCGTCGTGGTTTTCAGCCACAACGAGATGAGGATGATGATTGGGTCCTTAAGACCGTGCGAGCGGATCCTCCCGCTTTTTACGGGTCTTTGGATCCGAAAGTCTACCTAGATTGGGAGTTTGGCATGGACCGTTATTTTGAATGGTATGATATGTCGGAGCGTCGAAGGGTCCGATTTGCCACCATGAAACTCATGGGGCAGACACAAACCTATTGGAAGAATGTGGAGAGCCTGCTACTTCAGCGGCTAGAACCCCCGATTGACACATGGGCCGAGATGAATAATAAACTTCGGCAAAAGTACCTCCCTCCCACATACCGCCAGCGACTCATCGATAGATGGCAAAGTCTTAGCCAGGGAGACCGGTCTGTCTCCGAATACATCGCGGAGTTTGATGAGTACTTTCTACGATGTGGTGTCACGGAGGAGAGTACCATGCCCGTGTCCCGCTTTCGACGTGGTTTGCGGCCACACTACCAGTATGAGCTTTTCCGCCGCAATGCCAAGACGTTGGAAGAGGCATATCAGGTTGCTCTCGAGATGGAGCAATTTGAGGGAGAGTTCGAGTCTAGCCATCGGTTGGGCCCCACCCCTCTCCGTAGTACCGAGCCCCGTCACTCTATAGGCCCACATCAGCGGCCTCCCATGGCTCGACCTCAGGAGCCCACCCGTCAGGAGCACTTCGCTCCACGGCCTCGCCCTCCTCCACCCCGGGATCTATTTCCATCCCAACCACCCGCACCCTTTGCCCGTCCCCCAGCTCCTATAGCCCGTCCTCTGGCACCGGCACCCCCGCCACTCTTGTCCAAGGCACCTACACCTCCCCCATTGTTGCCTACACCCCCTACCCGGCGGGATGATAAGGGTAAGGCCCCTCTTATCGGGGAGAGTAGTCGATCGCGAATACAATGTTTCCACTGTCACGGGTACGGCCACATTGCTAGTGAGTGTCCCGCTCGCACCACCCTAGCCTTAGGTGTTGGAGGATCCGCACCTCCCGAGCTTGAGCATGTCGATTACGAGGCCGACGAGGCACTGGCCGATGAATACTATGCCATGGGGGAAGAGCTGGGCGACCCTTCTGCCGCCCAGGATGTCGCCACCTAGTGGGTTTGATGCTACCACCTTAGTCTAGAGTCGTGCATGAGTCAGTGTGCTTTCTTTGTGTGGTTTGTTTGTGTGGTGATTTTGAGTCGATTGTTTGCATGGTTTGCATTCGTGTGTCAGTGCATGGTGAGTCTGCATGTGTCTTGTGCAAGCTCGTGTCGTTCCCGAATGAGTGTGAAGCGAGTCGATTCACTTGACGAGTATGGGATCGGTGTACTTCTATACCCGGATCAGTCACCTATAGGGACTCAGCAGTGATTCCTAGTGAGTCTTTGAGCTGTTTCCTTCCGTTGAGAGTGCCCCTTCGGAGTGACCACCTTTGGCCATAGCAGTGCGCATATCGAGTATATGTGGAATGAGCAGGTGCCGATCACTTGGAGTGGAGCATACCCGCGCTACTTGGCACGGTAACGGATCCGCCGGAGACCTGAGCAGCCGCACCCTTTACTCGACGGGGTCGAGTTCCTCCCACCCAGGGAGAATTGATGGGGACATCAGCGACAACCAGCTCACTTTGTGTTTGCATTTATGTCCTTTTGTATTTGTATGTACGCCCTTGTGATATATGCGTACACAATAGTAGGTCTTAGTGGGTTTATTTGCAAAAGGCCATTGGGTTTCTTTGCAAATATGCTTGTAGGCCCTGCAGGGGCCCCCTCCCTCCTCCTTATTGGTCCACATGGACTCTTGGGTCCAAGGTGGCTGGTCCATGGTCCAAATTTGGACTTGGACCATGAATTAAATAAAGAAGACAATTCCAAATTGTCCTCTTTAAGGGGGGGGCGGACCTATTAGTTTATTTGGGTTTAATGTGGTGTTCACACCACATCTCAACCCTCCATTCTTCAACCCTTGATCCAAGGGCTCATATTAGATTAGAACCCTTTCATATAAATACTTGTATTTTCTTATGGAAAGAATAAATGAAGAAGAAATTAGCATTTTGCCTCCTTGAAGCTTGTGCCCCTCTCCCCTCTCTCCCTGGTGTTCTTCCACCTCCAGCCCAGTTATAGAGTGAGATCCCTCCCCTCTTGATCCCCTCCAACTTCTGAAGCAGCTCCGGTGATCGCCGCCGCCGCCGTCTCGCCGCCGACGCGTCTTCACCAACGAATTCGGTTTTCTGTCCACTCTGGACAGACCTCTCTTCTCCGAATTGTCCCTCTCTCTTCCCTCCTATTATGAAGCTCCAATTTTCAGGGTTGGTTCCCCTCTTGAACCCTTACCTCCAAAAAAAATTTCAGGCAAAAATTCATCCTTTAGATATTTTTAGATTTTCGTCCAAGTTCAAATTTCAGTTCTGTCCAGGTTCTGTCTACTGTTCATCAGTTCTGAGTCTACCTTGTTCGACCCATGTTTTGAATTTTTTTGGGGCTCTAAAAATTACTGAGACTTCTGTCCACATATGTCTACCACCATGAATTTTCTTAATTTTTGATAAGGTCTCTAGGTATTTTTCAAAATTCGTACCAGTTCCTATGAGCAATTTTTCCACAGTGTCCCAGATCCGACCCAGGTCCACTCAAAAAATCCCTTAAAATCCATTTCCTATCCACATCAAAAACCAAAAATATTCCCGGTTTTCTATCTCAGAGATCTTAAACTTTTATGAAGAACTCATCTCCATATTCCAAGGTCCTCCCACCGGTCAACGGTGATTTTCAGAGAAGTCAGAACCTGCCCCTGCAGTTCTGGCCTGTTTACAGCAAGGGTGTAAATTCCATACGTCAGATATACGTATCTGATTATTTTTTCTGAAGGCCCCTACGTCGAAGTATTTGGAGTCCTCTTTCCAACGGCGCCGAGCTCGTTGCATTCCGACGACGGGGTTGATCACAGCAGCCGATCTCGCCGGACAGCGTGCGAGAAGACAGCAAGTGCAGACTTGTGGCCGGTTTCCCGCGAGCGTCGTCCGAGGGCCGCCCGGCGTCCGGCGGTCGTTCCAGCAACTCGCCATCCTAGGGGAGCGCTTCCCAAGTGTACCCACACTAGAGGAGGCATCAGGTCCCACACGACCCCTCCGGTCCACACGTGGGGCCCCACTAGCACGAGTACGCGCGAAGCCGAAGCCGTGCCCGGAAACCGCCCGTCAACCCGGAATTGGTCCTCCCGGGCCCCCTTGTGTCGCCCGTTACCTCCCTGCGTGGAGTGGGCTTACTTGTATTGCTGTAATCTTAATGTATTAAGTTCCCGGGAGTACGAGTTTCAGCCGGGTGCCATCTTCGCCACGCCGAGCGCGTGGAGGTATCGTATTCGCTCCTTGCTTGGCATTCCGCTTATTTCTATATATGCTTGTTTATGCCGCTGCTAGAGAGCATGTGTAGAGTTACCTAGCTCGCTTTTAATTTATCATATCACTGCTGCGAGTGAGAGAGTGACCGTCCCGTGACCCGATCCGGGCACAATTGAGAGCCGACCACCCTAGCTCACTGCCGGTTGTTCAACCGCGCACATCCGACGCTTCCCTCGCTAAGGGACGATCGCGAGCTTGCCGTGTCCGTGTCTCGTCCCGCATCATGATCCCTCTGAATATCATCAAACATCAAGAAATATCCGGTACATCGTCCATATCCTCATCGTCCATATCCTCACTGCCTTGCTCATCTCCTCTGTCGCCACCCGCAGAAGGATCCCCCTACATCAAAAAAATAATAACATTCATTCATAGATAAAAAAATTAGTGTGAGGAAATTAGCATAAATTGAAATCAAACATATCGAATTGATAACTGCAGATTTTATAGATCAACAACTATCTTGAAACAGTATTTAAATTCAGTATATTTTCAAAATGAACTTTTCAACGGCGAGCTCAAACCGGACATCCGATTTGGATTCCGTCAGTTCTGACAAGTCACTTTCATCTCCCCGGTCATGTTGGAACGATCGGCACGGCCATCCGACTGGTATTTCAACTTTTACACCCCCAGACCCGACCAAACAGTTCATTTAAACTAAGTGTATTTTAAAAACAAACTTTGAGCGCCGAGCTCAAACCGGACATCCGATTTGGATTCCGTCAGTTCTGACAAGTCACTTTCATCTCCCCGGTCGTGTTGGAACGATCGGCATGGCCATCCGACTAGTATTTCAAATTTTACACCCCCAGACCCGACCTAACAGTTCATTTAAACTAAGTGTATTTTAAAAATGAACTTTGAGCGCCGAGCTCAAACCGGACATCCGATTTGGATTCCGTCAGTTCTGACAAGTCACTTTCATCTCCCCGGTTGTGTTGGAATGATCGGCACAGCCAGCCGACCGGTATTTCTAATTTTAGATCCCCAGACCCGACCTGGCAGTTAATTTAAACTAAGTGTATTTTAAAAATGAACATTGAGCGCCGAGCTCAAACCGGACATCCGATTTGGATTCCGTCAGTTCTGACAAGTCACTTTCATCTCCCCGATCATGTTGGAACGATCGACACGGCCATCCGACTGGTATTTCAAAATTTACACCCCCAGACCCGACCTAACAGTTCATTTAAACTAAGTGTATTTTAAAAATGAACTTTAAGCCCCGAGCTCAAACCGGGCATCCAATTTGGATTCCGTCAGTTCTGACAAGTCACTTTCATCTCCCCGGTCGTGTTGGAACAACCGGCACGGCCAGCCGACCAGTATTTCTAATTTTAGACCTCCAGACCCGACCTGGCAGTTCATTTAAACTAACTGTATTTTAAAAATGAACATTGAGCACCGAGCTCAAACCGGACATTCAATTTAGATTCCGTCAGTTCTAACAAGTCACTTTCATCTCCCCAGTCGTGTTGGAATGATCGGCACAGCCATCAAACCGGTATTAGAAGTTTTAGACCCCCGGACCCGACCTGGCAGTTCATTTAAACTAAGTGTATTTGGAAGATGCACTTTTGAGCGCCGAGCTCAAATCGGACATCCAATTTGGATTCCGTTAGTTCTGACAAGTCACTTTCATCTCCCCGGTCATGGTGGAAGGACCGGCACTGCCATCCGACTGGTATTTCAAATTTTAGACCTCCGGACCCTACTTGGCAGTTCATTTAAACTAAGTGTATTCGGAAGATACACTTTTCAACGCCGAGCTCAAACCGGACATCCGATTTGGATTCCGTCAGTTCTGACAAGTCACTTTCAGCTCCCCGGTCGTGTTGGAACGATCGGCACGGCCATCCGACTGGTATTTCAAATTTTACACCCCCAGACCCGACCTAACAGTTCATTTAAACTAAGTGTATTTTAAAAATGAACTTTAAGCGCCGAGCTCAAACCGGCCATCCAATTTGGATTCCGTCAGTTCTGACAAGTCGCTTTCATCTCCCTGATCATGTTGGAATAATCGGCATGGCCAGCCGACCGATATTTCTAATTTTAGACCCCTAGAGCCGACCTGGCAGTTCATTTAAACTAAGTGTATTTTAAAAATGAACATTGAGCACCGAGCTCAAACCGGACATCCGATTTGGATTCCGTCAGTTTTGATAAGTCACTTTCATCTCCCCGGTCGTGTTAGAACGATCGGCACGGTCATCCGACTGGTATTTCAAATTTTACACCCCCAGACCCGACCTAACAGTTCATTTAAACTAAGTATATTTTAAAAATGAACTTTGAGCGCCGAGCTCAAACCGGGCATCCGATTTGGATTCCGTCAGTTCTAACAAGTCACTTTCATCTCCCCGGTCGTGTTGGAACGATCGGCATGGCCAGCCGACCGGTATTTCTAATTTTAGACCCCCAGACCCGACCTGGCAGTTCATTTAAACTAAGTGTATTCGGAAGATACACTTTTCAACGCCGAGCCCAAACCGGACAGCCGATTTGGATTCCGTCAGTTCTGACAAGTCACTTTCATCTCCCCGGTCGTGTTGGAATGATCGGCATAGCCATCCGAACGGTATTAGAAGTTTTAGACCCCCGGACTCGACCTGACAGTTCATTTAAACTAAGTGTATTTTAAAAATGAACTTTGAGCGCCGAGCTCAAACCGGACATCCGATTTAGATTCCGTCAGTTCTGACAAGTCACTTTCATCTCCCCGGTCGTATTGGAACAATCAGCACGGCCATCCGACTGGTATTTCAAATTTTACACCCCCAGACCCGACCTAACAGTTCATTTAAACTAAGTGTATTTTAAAAATGAACTTTGAGCGCCGAGCTCAAACTGGGTATCCGATTTGGATTCCGTAAGTTCTGATAAGTCACTTTCATCTCCCTGGTTGTGTTGGAATGATCGGCACAGCCAGTCGACCGGTATTTCTAATTTTAGACCCCCAGACCCGACCTGGCAGTTCATTTAAACTAAGTGTATTCGGAAGATACACTTTTCAACGCCGAGCCCAAACCGGACATCCGATTTGGATTCCGTCAGTTCTGACAAGTCACTTTCATCTCCCCGGTCGTGTTAGATTGATCGGCATGGCCATCCGAATGGTATTAGAAGTTTTATACCCCCGGACCCGACCTGGCAGTTCATTTAAACTAAGTGTATTTTAAAAATGAACTTTGAGCGCCGAGCTCAAACCGGACATCCGATTTGGATTCCGTAAGTTCTGACAAGTCACTTTCATCTCCCCGGTCGTGGTGGAATGACCGGCACGGCCATCCGAACGGTATTTCAAGTTTTAGACTCCCAGATTTTCTCAATTCTTCTAAAGTAAATGAGTTTTAAAATTAATACTAAACATAATTGAGTAATTTCATCAAAATAAAAACATAGTAAACACTCACCTGTGCGGCCTGTGCTGTGGTGGTGGTGGATTGCTGAGGGACCATTCCCCTCTGGGAGAGGAGGCCACTGATTGCCTGCAAAACCATTGACACCTGGCTAGAGATCTCATGTTGGAAATGTTGTTGCTGCCGCTGCATATCCGAAATCTGCGATCGGACCATGTCCATCATGTCGCTGGCAGAAGCGCTGGGGGCAACGGAAGGCATAGTGAAGGCATTGGTATTGGTTTGGGCATAGCTAGAACTCGCACATGATGATATCACCGCGCTAGCGTCTAGGCTCTCCCCAAAACCATATAGTCGGCCTTTCTTCGGTACGCCAACTGCTGCCACCCACTCCACCAGATCGAACTCCGGCTGCTACGTGTCTCCCTCCCCATACTTCTCTGTCACTGCTTTGCTATATGTTTCCTACAAATTGAATAAAATAACTAGTCAGTTTCATATGAATTACATGCTGATTTAAATGAACGGTACAAGTTACATATGTAGATAAACTTACCGATGTCGACTTAGCCGTCTCACTTACAAAATCATTAGTCCCCTTCTTTTTGTGTGTTCTGTCGAACACCTCGAGGAACGACGGAGGTCGATTAAGCTCCACAGCCTGTTATACAATTTATAGTAAAAAAAGTCAAATATTGAGATAAATTGTAAGAAGATAAGTTGTTATATTACTTAACAATTTTTGTTTATGAGTCGCATAAGAGATGGACCCACTCGTATGCAAATTTGAACCTGGTTTTGACGCCCTATTTGCTTTGGCTTTTTCGGACTTTTCTATCCACTTGGGGTCGGCAAAGTGGTCACAAGATATCTCCCAATCCTCCTGCCTCATCCATAAAGGGCGGTGCGCCTTCCACAATTGTCGGTCTTCACTCCCCCCACTCATTTTTTTAGCGTGTGCTCGGGCCTCATGTATTTTCCTCGTGTAACTTGAGAGCATAGTAGACTCCCAGACACGACGACATCTCGCCGTGTCATGTCCACATGTGAATCGAAAAGACCACTGTAAATCAATTACTTTTCACACTTAGTATAAAGTTGTAAATTGAGTTTAGGAAATACTTGAATTAAATGATGTAATTACTTACTAAGAACATGTTGTACAATGAATCGCGGACGGACATCGAAAAATCTTTGAAAGTGGATGCTGCCCCGGGCACATGTGCCAACATGAGTTCGGTGGAATGATGGACAGCGGTGTGGGGTTCAACTTTCGTACTACAATTGCAAATGTCAAAATATTCATATTAGACAGTTGAAGGCTAATTAATGTAATATAACCTTATAGATTTACTCGGATATCCAACACGGGCGACGTCTATCATGGGCAGTGCCTCCCTCGTGACAACTGCCGGCATCGTCAAGTGGCTGACTGGTGGTCGTGGGCCCTATACAAGGGGGAGGTGGTGGGAGGGCACTGGGACCTGCCATTGAGATAACATAATTACAGATCTTTGAAATTTCATAATTAATTTTCATAAGTGCACAACAGGTGGGAGGCCACTGAGACCTGCAAGAAATAATTTTCATGTGGAGTGATACAAATATTACAAACATATAATTAAAATATACATACCTGATCCTCGAGGTGGTGGGGGTGGTGTCTGCACAACAGGGGTGAGGCCACTGAGACCTGCAAGAATTAATTTTCATGAGTAGAACAAATATTGAAGAATTTAATATAAAATATACATACCTGATCCTCGAGGTGGTGGGGGTGGTGTCTGCACAACAGGGGGGAGGCCACTGAGACCTACAAGAATTAATTTTCATGAGTAGAACAAATATTGAAGAATTTAAATTAAAATATACATACCTGATCCTCGAGGTGGTGGGGGTGGTGTCTGC
Organism: Amorphophallus konjac; assembly: GCA_022559845.1. NCBI lineage: Eukaryota > Viridiplantae > Streptophyta > Magnoliopsida > Alismatales > Araceae > Amorphophallus > Amorphophallus konjac. The sequence goes on along the minus strand of CM040119.1, from coordinate 314,556,306 downwards.
ACAATAGGGGGGAGGCCACTGAGACCTGCAAGAATTAATTTTCATGAGTAGATGTGGACACCGAAAATTGCACACCCAGATGTCCTGCTCGGCCTCGCATCAACAACGGCGTCGAGTGAAGAAGCCCCGGAGAGATTTGTCGTCCAGACCCCCAAATATGCACACTGCCGTGAAGCCGTCCCCGGAGTCGTGACAGTTAAGAGAAATCAACTAACAAGAGCCCCATAACCCATGGGCCTCGAAAAAAATTAAACGGGCCACAACTCGCGCTCACAACGGGCTCCAAACTACCCATTTAACCCTTCAGCGGCACGGCCATGTGCCCCTCAGCGGCACACCCAGGCTGCCCTTTAGCGGCGCGTCCTCAGCCCCTTCGCCGACACGCCCCAGGGCAGCCCTTCAGCGGCACGCCCCTCTGCCCCCTCCAGGCCGCTAAGCGGAACACTCCCCTCAGGCCGTTCAGCGGCACACTCCTGGCAGCCCTCAGCGGCACGCCCTCAACGCCTTCAGCGGCACGCCCTGGCTACTCTCCAGCGGCACGCCCTGGCAGCCCCTTCAGCGGCACACCCCTTTGCCCTATTCAGCGGCACGCCCTTCAGCGGCACAGCTCTTGGCGCGCTTCAGCGGCACACCCTCGTGCCTCCCCAGCGGCACGCCTAGGGAGCGCCTCGCCGGCACACCCCCGCTGGCCTCCGCCGGCACGCCTTAGGCCCTTCAGCGGCACGCCCGTCGACCCTCCAGCGGCACGCCCTTTAGGCTCCTCAGCGGCGCGCCTGCGAGCTCTTCCAGTGGCACGCTGTTGCAGGCTTCCAGCGGCACATGCTTTCACCCGTTCAGCGGCATGCTCCGGCAGGACGACGTGATGCCCACGCCCTATGAATCCTTGGCGCGCAATGGGCTGCCCGAGGTGTCGGCCGGGGATTGAGACACGTTGCCTACTCCTCCTGCCACCCAGGACAAGGGAGTCAACTCCCATTAAATGCACTTCGGACGCCTCCCGCCTCCGAAGGCTCCCGCCACGGGGGGTATAAGACCCCTCTTCTTCGCTGCGAATGGGGGGGCATCCACACAGACAGACACACAGAGGGAGAAGAGAAGAGAAGAAGAAAAGAAGAGAAGAAGAGGAAGAGAGGAAGAAGGGGAGAGGGCTCCCTCCTGCTACTCCATCCACCGCCGTCCGTGCGAAGAGAAGAAGAAGAAGAGAAGAAGAGAAGAAGAAGAGGAGGGGAAGCTTTCCCCCTGCTGCTCCATCCTCCATCGTCCACGCGAAGAGAAGAAAAGAAAGAAAAGAAGAGAAGAAGAGGGAAGAGAAGAAGAGAGGGGAGAGGGCTCGCCGCTCCACCCACCGTTGTCGCATGTGCGAAGAGAGAGGAAAGGAAGAGAGGGCAGAAAATTGCCGCTCTACCCGCCGCCATCGCCTGAAGAGAAGAAGGAAAAGAAGAGAAAGAAGAGAAGAAGAGCAGGGGGAACGGCCTGTTGCCCTTCCACCTCCCCGCTGCTACTTCTGCTAATTTGACTAAAGGGAGACACCCTTCCGTTTCTCCTTGGACACCAAGGCCCAACGCTTCTATCCTGAGGCCCCTTGAGCCTCTCTCCCCCCTACCAAGATTTCCTTCGGCTTAGCCAACCAACATCCCCGGTCCACCCTTAGCCTTTCTGGCCGGTATGCCCATCCTTCCACCTTGCCCGGTACACGCCTTCTGGCCCTCAGCGGCACGCCCAATTAGCCCTTGGCCGGCACACCCTTTTGACCCTCAGCGGTACACCCCGTTGAGTCCTTGGCCGGCACACTCTTTGGCCCTTAGCCCTTGGCCGGTACACTCCTTTTGACCCCCAGCGGTGCACCCCATTGGCCCCTGGCCGGTACACCCTTTTAGGCCCTCGGCGGTACACTCTTTAAGCCCTCAGCGGCACACACTTTGGCCATGCCCCAGCCCGGTACGCCTTGGCCGAAACCCAGTCTGCCTCGTCCAATTCCACAGGCCTTAGGCCCCATTGCTTTCCTTCGTGTTTGCTGAGGTTCTACAAAGGTGTTGCTGCCCCCCCCGGGTGCCCACCTCCAGTTGTCGGGTTCCGCCACTCCATGTGGGCGCGTTCCCTTTATCTCCCTTACGCTCGGGTTAAGGGGAGATGCTGCCGAATTTTCGTTAGAAACTATAACACATTAAAAGACAAGAGACAGCAACAAACAAACGAAAAGAACAACGGTAAAATGCTTTAACCGATGCAAGGGAACCGTAATCAACACAAAGAGAGCCAAATCGAACGATAACTAAACAACTTGAACATTCATCCTTGTGGGAGAAAGAATGAAAGATCATCAAGAGAAAGAGAGAAGAAACCCATGCAAACTTAATAAAATCAAGAGAGAAAAGGAAAAGAGAAAAGACATAAGAACGGAGGAGGAGTGGGCTCCCCACGCCCTTTGTCTGCACGCCCCTAGCCCGGCTGCTCAGCCCTTCAGCGGCACGCTCCCCACGCCCTTCGTCGGCACGCCCCTAGCCCGGCTGCTTGGCCCTTTGCCGGCACGCTCCAGCCAGCCCCTCGCCGGCACGCCCCTACGGGCCTTCCCCGGCACGCCTCCCTCAGCCCCTCGTCGACACGCTCCAGCCCTTCCCCGGCACGCCTCCCTCAGCCCCTCGTCGGCACGCTCCAGCCCTTCCCCGGCACGCCTCCCTTAGCCCCTCAGTGGCATGCTCCCTTGGCCCTCCAGCGGTACGCCCCTGGCCTTCAGCGGTACACCCTTTTAACCCTCCAGCGGTACACCCGTCCAGCCCTTCAGCGGCACAGCCCCAGGCCCTTCAGCGGCACAGCCCTTCCAGCCCTTCAGCGGTACAGCCCCAGGCCCTTCAGTGGCACATCCCTTCCAGCCCTTCAGCGGCACAGCCCTTCCAGCCCTTCAGCGGCACAGCTCCCAGCCCTTCAGCGGTACACCTTCCTCTTAGCCTTCCAATGGCCCATTCTCTCTCTAGAAAATATGAGTAATAATAATAATAATAATAAATAACAAATCCAAAAAAAAGAACAAATAAATAAGGATGATAAAGAAACAAGCAATAATAATAGTAAGGTTAAAAGAAATAATAATAACGATAAATAGACAAAGTAAATGATAACCAAGATAAATAAATAATAATAACAGACTCAACAAAAATGACAAGTAAATGAATGATAACAAAACGAACAAAATAATAACAAACCTAATGTTAACCATAATAAACGAATCAATCACAAGGAAAATGAATAAATGGTAATAAAGAACCCACCCAAATATATCTATAAATCTACAAATGGTAATGATAACACTTCTTAAATAATAATAAAACAATGAGACCCGCTTCGTAGCCTCATCTCTCCCGTGACCCGGTGCCGAAGGAACAACAATACCGCCCCTACGAGTTAGGCCTGAGCCTAGGGAATCATCTCAAAATGGTCATCGCCTGACTTCGCCTCGGGCTGACATTCTGATTAAACCAGACTCGTTTCTCCGGCCGGATTCCTTCCGAGCTGCTACTGAAATTACCGCACGTTCGGCAGACATTTGAACGGGTTCACGTCGATTCCCGCGGAGTTCTTAATACGGACCCATGTCCGAACATGAAAAGGCCCGTGAGCGACTTTCATAGCCGGTGGCTCCTACCCCAACATGGTTGTGAGCCGGCATTGCCCTGGGCCAATAGCTCACCAATTCCGACCCGTTCCTATCGGGATTTGCTCCCGCTCTTTCATTGAAATTGCCGTAAACTCGGCATACATTGGTACGGGGTCGCCTCCACCCCCGTCACGCTCTCAATACGGGCCCTTGCCCGAACATGGAAAGGTCCGCAAGTGACCGACAGAATCGGAATAGAACGAGATGGCTCTCGCCATCCCTGGACTCCTCCCATGGGAATATCAATAAGACCTCCGTGGGCCATATTTAGACCTCAGGCCCGTCCCGATCATGGTCATAGTCTGGCTCATCTCTCCGGTCTACAGCCTGTTCCTCTCGAACACGTTTTCAGTTCCGAAGCCTAGTCCCGGGACTTTTCCCCGTTGCCCTCCGACACCAGAAATATTAACGCTGCCCACGCGAGCCCCGTTTGGATCACGGGAGGCGCCCCCGGCATGGTCCCGACTCGATCTCGCACCGGGCCAATAGATTCACGGGTTTCCGGATATAATAGCCGAGATTCAATCGAACGTTTTCAGTGTCTCGGAATAATAAAACTTGCTGTGTCCCGGCACACATACATTCTCGGTCTTTCCGCGACGATTACGAAATCCCCAATATCGGACACCCGTTCGAACATTAAACAGGTCTCCTGAATGACCGACGTGTTTAGAATGCCCGCTTCTCCGGACATAGGGTTTTTCAGCCGATTCAAGGGATATTCCCTCGTCGCCCCCTTGGCACCGGAAATATCAATGACGCTCATACAAGTCTTGTTTCGACCGCGGGGGGCCCACCGCAGTATGGTCGCAGCTTGCTCTTGCACCGGGCCAACAGATTTACTGGTTTCTGACCGCTCCGACCGAGGTTTAGCCGAACGTTCTCCGCTCTTCCGAACAATAGATTTGCCGTACCTCGGCATACATATGCTCCGGTTTTCCCGCGATGATCGCACTTTTCCCGAGCCGGACATTCGTCTGAATATTAAATGGTCAGCACATGACCGACATGACCGCGAATGCTTTCTTCTCACTCTCATGCGAGGATTTCAATACCTCGTAATAGACCTTCCATGCAATCGATTCCCTGGCCATGAGGCCCTGATTCCCGGCGATTAATCAAGGGTATTCCCTCGTATGGGGGATGTAAATGACGCCGTGACCTTTATGGCGCGGCGGGTTTTGGTCCCGATACGAACCACACAATCGTCTGACGAAGTCAGGCCGAGCGCACCATGGGCTCTTCGGAGCCCGAACAAATTGTCACCTTGGTGACTGGCACGCCCATGCACTCAATAAACGAATAAACCAACAAGAGAATAACAGGTGAAAAAAAAAGTGCGTCCACAGTAGAACAAATATTGAAGAATTTAAATTAAATTATACATACCTGATCCTCGAGGTGGTGGGGGTGGTGTCTGCACAATATGGGGGAAGGCCACTGAGACCTGCAAGAATTAATTTTCATGAGTAGAACAAATATTGAAGAATTTAAATTAAAATATACATACCTGATCCTCGAGGTGGTGGGGGTGGTGTCTGCACAACAGGGTGGAGGCCACTGAGACCTGCAAGAATTAATTTTCATAAGTAGAACAAATATTGAAGAATTTAAATTAAAATATACATACCTGCAGCGGGAGGTGGTGGAGGTGGCGTCTGCACAACAGGTGGGAGGCCACTGAGACCTGCAAGAATTAATTTTCATAAGTAGAACAAATATTGAAGAATTTAAATTAAAATATACATACCTGCAACGGGAGGTGGTGGGGGTGGCGTCTGCACAACAAGTGGGAGGCCATTGAGACCTGGAAGAATTAATTTTCATAAGTAGAACAAATATTAAAGAATTTAAATGCAACATGTTACTGAAAATTAAAATAGACATACCTGTAGCGGGAGGTGGTGGGAGGACACTAGGACCTGTAAGTAGTGGTGGTGGCGTCTGTACATGTGGTGGTGAGCCGATACTTGCACCTATAAATAAATTCTTTTAAGTTTGTAAATAATTAAAATATTTATATAGCTAACTTATTGATCAAATATACCTGTTTCTGAAGAAGATGGTAGCGAGGAGGGAGTAGCGCCCCTCTCACTGCCAGGTCTCCTCCCACTCCTAGTACGATCTCCTCGCACCATTTCCTTATTAATAACAAAATAATTAATACATATTAATCCATAATTATATAAGGCTAGACAAATGTTATTTAAAATTATGCTTAAAAGTAAGAATCATCTTACTAAAATGAACGAAAATATGTCTCCCTCATGTTGATATATCTAGCTCAGCATCGTCATCTTCGTCATCCATAGTAGTCTCATCAGATTCAAACTCTTCGTCTTCATCTGATTCTTCCTCCTCTCTAACATCAACATTTAGCTCCATCGGATCGACTTCTTCCACTTCATCTCGCGTACGTAATGACAGTGGATCATCAGATTCGTCCAGATTAAACCTAGAGGAACCGACAACGCCAACTTCGTCCGATTGATAATATTCAGCACGAGCAACCTCTGAGACATCTCCACTCATAGTTAACTCATAAGTGGGAAAGAGTTTTGAATTAACCCTGCAAACTGCCCACCAATCTCTATTCTTGGATGATGGATAGCTTGGATAGTACACTTGCTGGGCTTGTGCGGCTAAAATGAACGGTTCATAGGTCTTAAGTTTAGACCTATGCTTGACATTGACAATCCCATAATTTGTGTCATGTAGAAATGAATTAGGATCAAACCATTGACACTTAAATATGTATACATGATTGTCTTGTCCCAAATACTGAAGTTCTAAGACTTCTTCAACAATACCATAGTAGTCCAATTCCATTTCATTGTATAAACTTCCCTTCACACATACGCCGCTGTTCATCGTAGACTTATTTTGCCCATAATCCCTTGTATGAAATTTTTATCCATTCACAATATATCCTGGATAGGCACGTGTCTGGTTTGAGGGGCCATAACTTATCTGTCGTACTCTTTGATCAGTAATGAGACATTCTTCAACCTATATTCAAATTAGAGTAGTTAAAATAATAACAATTACCTCAACATACGTAAATACAAACATATATATTCGTAGTTGACACTAACTCGGTTTCTCAGCCATTTGGAAAAAAACTTCTCGCGTTCTTTTTCAATATCCGCATCCTGGATATTTGGACATTTTTCAACTAATTCTGAATCAAATTGCCTGCAATATAAATGCACTACTACTTTAAATGAACTACAGAAGAAGGATGAAAACCTTATGGACTTGCTGGAAATATGAATTAAGAACTTACTCAACATAAGGTTCAATCTCGAGGTAATTCAAAAGAATATATATCTCAGCGACGTGCAACTCTCTATCTTCGAGCGTGCGAGTCAAGCAACGTCCGAACGCACGTCCAAGATGTTTAAATATGGAGAGCCGATCGGAAGATTCATCCACTCTCCCATCATCATTACGTGGAGGTCGAGTACGATGAGTTTGAATCTCTGGCTCAAAGTACATAGAACAAAAGTTCAAAATTTCTTCAAGAATGTATGCCTTAGCAATCGAACCCTCCACCTGTGTCTTGTTGCGAACTTTCATTTTTAATTCATGCATGCACCTACAACAACAAGTCAGATGGCAACGATATGTACCGGCTATGAACGACTTATAAGTTAACAAAAATTGTCACATACCTCTCAAATGGATACATCCATCGAAATTGTACTGGCCCTCCGACGATAGCCTCATATGGCAAATGAATGACCAGGTGCTCCATCGAATCAAAGAATGTCAGAGGAAATATCTTCTCTAGCTTGCAAATGGTTGTGACAACTTTTTGTTCGATAGTTTGTACATCCCGAAGTCTGAGTTCATATGCACATAAAATCTTAAAAAATTGACTCATCTCAGCTAGTGCTCCCCATATCTGCTTTGGCAACAAATCACGAAATGCAATGGGCAGTAGCCTCTCCACGAACACATGACAGTCGTGACTTTTCATACCATATATTTTCCCCTCATTAACATTCACACAACGGGCTATGTTGGATGCATATCCATCTGAGAATCTCAACTGTTTCAACCACTGGCATACTTCCTTGATCTGTGTATCATGAAGCACATAAGTTACTTTAGGCTACATAGTTTTGCCATTTACGTTTTGTAGTTCCAGTTCTGGATGTCTACAAAGCATCTTTAAATCCATACGTGCTTTGGCGTTGTCCTTTGTTTTTCCTTTAACATTCATGATCGTATTGAACACATTATCAAAAAAATTCTTCTCGGTATGCATGACATCCAAATTGCGTCGTACAAGAAGAGTTAACCAATAAGGTAATTCCCAAAAAATGCTTTTCTTGACCCAGTTGTGATCTTTTCCAAAACTAGGGAGTTGTCGTGTGCTACCAGACAATTGAACTACATCTGGTAAATTGTGCACCCGTGACGCCATATGTAGACCTGACACCCGTTGCAAGTCAGCTTCATCCATTTCAACAGTATTTTTTTTAAACGAGTCTTTTTACCTTCGAAAAGGATGGTCACTTGGTAGCAACTGCCGATGGTAATCAAACTAGCATGCTTTCCCACCATGTTTCAATACAAATGATTTGGTATCTTCCATACAATAAGGACATGCTAACCTCCCATGTGTGCTCCAACCAGATAGCATTCCATATGCAGGGAAGTCACTTATTGTCCACATCAGTGCAGCCTTCATAATAAAATTTTGCTTCCTATATGCATCATAAGTAACAACTCCATCAGTCCATAAAAATTTGAGCTCATCAATCAACGGCCTGAGATATATGTCCAAATTTTTTCCGGGACTTTTTGGACCATGAATTATTAGGGACAAAAATAGATTTTCTTGCTTCATGCACATGTGTGGCGAAAGGTTGTACGGTGTCATGAACACTGGCCAACAAGAATAAGATGCCACTGAACCACCGAATGGATTAAAACTATCTGTGCATAAACCCAATCGAACATTACGTGACTCCCTTGAAAAGGCAAGATGAGTACGACTAAAGTGAGTCCAAGCTTCACCATCGGCAGGATGACTGATTATATCATCGGCACGACGTACTCTTTCGGTGTGCCATGTCATATGTCGAGCCGTCTTTGAGGACATATACAGCCGCTGTAGCCTAGGCACAAGAGGGAAGTATCGCAACGCCTTGTAAGGTACATCTTTTGCCTTTGAATTGACCCCCCCTTAGGTTTGAATCTGTCATGGCCACAAATGGAACATGATATCTTATCTGCATCATCTTTGTAATATAACATACAATGATTCGGACATGCATCTATTTTCACATATCCAAGTCCTAAGTCATTGACCATCTTTTTTGCACGGTAAAAAGTTTCTGCCAACTTCTCGTCTTTAGGCAACATACTCTTGATCAAGAGGAGGAGACTGTCAAAACAAGTCTCACTGATGTGAAATTCAGATTTCAAGTTCAACAATTGTGACACTGCAGACAATCGAGTGTACTTTTCACAACCATCCCACAGTGGCTCATCAGCATCCCTAAGTAACTGGTAAAATCTTCCGGCTGTCTTATTTGGCGCTTCATCATGAACATTAAAACTAGGACCAGCAGCATCTACAACCATATCCACGTACCCACTTGTGCCTGCAATATTGTCGGGCTCATACCTCAAGAATTGCTCACCATGACACGTCCAATTCGTATAACCATCCACGAACCCTTTCGTGTATAAATGATGTTGGACATCCCATGTTGAACACCACCTCAAGTTTCTACAACTTGAACAAGGGCATCGAATGTGACCGTCACGATCTATTGTTGCATTTGGATTCCCCAATGTAAATTGAATGAAACTCTCAACCCCAAGCTTAAATTCCAATGACACCACCCGGTTAACTATTATACGATACATCCATGAACGATATGTCGACATTTTACCTGCACCCAATAAATGACAATACACATCCTAACTTTCAAATCACTACTCATAATATTACACCCGACCCTTTCCTCACATTGTTCATCATAGACCATTTGCAGTTAGAAGAGGAATATTGATTAGATTATCACTTTTTAACCCATCCATGAAGGTTTGATCGCACAATCACTTACTTTATGTGCTGCACGATTTGCTGAAAATTTCGATAGCATCTCCCCACACTTCTCCGATATACCAAATATATTTATTGATTTTGAAATTTTTTAAACACTTACAAGTAAGTGGTTAAGAAAACACTCAAAATCAATAATGGTATATCAGATAAGAGTGAGGAGACGCAACCGAAATTCTCAACAAACCATACAAACACATATAGTAAATGACTGCCTAAGTGCGATGTAGAAACCCAAAATTTAAAAATGAGAAATAATTTTTTTAATTTCATTATGTAATTACAATTTTCATGAAATGATTAAATTACATTTTTACTATATGAAATAAACTAGTTTATTGAATTTACTTGAATTAACTAGGAGTAAATAGAGATTAAATGCTTTACACCTTAGATAAATCATAGTGAGCCCAATAAAAGTCCATGTAATGGACCATGATCACAATTGGCCCATTGGATAATCCATAATGGGTTGAATTAATGGTTAAAGGATTCAATAAAAGTTAAATTGACCTAAATTCGTAACATATGTTTAATATGATATTTAAGGGACTAAAATAATCCCATTTCTAGAAGTTTGGCATTGTTAGTTGGAAAGTTTGGCATTGTTAGTTAGAAAGTTTGGCATTGTTAGGTAAGGAATCTTGACAAATTTGATCAAGTTTTGGCTATAAATAGAACCCCATTCAACCTTCAAACCATCCCTGGAAGTTAAGTCTATGCTGTTGCAAAGATTCGTGGAGATTTGAAGGAGAAATTGCAAGATCAAAGGGTTTTCTTATATTTGGGAATATTTCTTTAGCTCCGTCTAAAGGTAGGTGTCTCTCAGGCTAAACTTTGATTAATTCATATTATCTTGTTCATTTTTCTGCCCTCTTTCCATTGATAGCTCATTTGTTAAATTCTGTTATGAAATGAGCAAGTTATGGTCAATTTATTGGAGGGGTATTCCCGTTTTTTCATCAGGTCCAGAACGCGCCATACATCAGTAGCGCGTTCTTAACGCGCTGCCCCGATATAGCGCGTTCATACAATGTTCTTCCCGCCCCTCTGGGGTCAAACAAAAAAAATTATATTTCCAGAACGCGCTACCCAAGGGTAGCGCGATCTTCCAAGTTGCGCTAGCTTAGGCTAGCACGTTCACAAAAATAAAAAAAAATTTATTTCCAGAATGGTTTTTATATATTTATATAATAAAATTAGCCACCGCTCTCGGCTCTCGGCTCTCGGCACAAATAAATAAATAAATAAATATTTATACATTAGTAGTTTTGTATCAACTCACAATTCCAGCCCACATCCTATGCCCCTTGGGTCCTGACCCAAGGGTGAGTTCTCTAACATATAAAGCCATGCAAGTTTTTGTAACTTCCAATGTGGGACTAAACTTAAGTCACCATACAATAGTAACTATGTCTTTTGGAAATCCACGTTACTTGTATGTATTTAGTCACCAAAAGTAAGAAAAGACAATATTAGCATGTTTTGATTCTTACAGCATGTTAAAAAAATTATTTTTGTAAAATGAATTATTATTTTTCATGTAAAAATCTAATTTTTATCCATATTAGATTATGTATGCAAAAATCTACTTCCAACATGTTAAAGCTATTTCCAGCATGTTAAAAGTGACTTCCAATATGATAAAATTATTTTATACATACTGAGATATAATAAATATTTTCAGCATGTTAAAATCTATTTAAAGCTATTTTTTGTTCACATAAAACCTAACTTCCTATTAAATACTTAGTAAAACCAGCATGAAAAATATTTCCAACATGATAAAAATTTCTTCCAGTATGGTAAAATTATTCTAGAATGTTAGAATTATTTTTGGCATGTTAGAATTATTTTTAGCATATTAAAACTATTTTTCAGCATGATAATTCTATTTTTCTATCAAATAATTAGTAAATAAATATAGAAAAATAATTTACAGCATGATAAAATTCTTCCAGTATAGTACAATTATTCCAGCATGTTAGAATTATTTTGGTATGTTAGAATTATTTTCAGTATATTAAAACTATTTTTTTAGCATGGTAATTCTATTTTCCTATCAAATAATTAGCAAATAAATGTAGAAAAATAATTTTTAGCATGATAAAAATTATGTTGTTATCAGAAAATTTCTATAATCAGCATGATAACTTATCTTTATCATCTTATCAGTAAGTTAATTATTTTAGCATGTTAAGTATTAATTTTAACAAGTTAATAATTAAATTTCAGCATGTAAAAATTAAATCCAGCATGAAAATTTTATTTTTATCATGTTACCAGTAAAGTAACATATGAAAATCATTCTCAGCATGTTAATATTATTTTTAGCAAATTAGAATTTATTTTCAACATAAAAACTTATTTTCATAATAAAAACCTGATTATTATAATAAATCACCGTTTTGGCTAGCTAATGCATTTTTAATGAACAAAAAGCTTCCTGTAAATATGTCTAAACACTTGTAAATCAAATGCACATAAGATTAAACCATGGAATTAAATTAATTCTATTAAACTCTAATTACTTAATTTTTCTTCCTAGTTACCATTCTTTCTTGAATTCCACGACTTAATGTCGTTAAACATTATGCCTTAAATTGTTATCTACTTTTCTTGCAACTTCTGTAAATTTTGTCAATTCTGTGCTTATTACAAACATCATTTCCTTGAAATTCTTGGCCATATACATTAAGTGGATGTCTAAACGTACTTGGGATCTTCGGATCCATACGACTCAATGCCTGGCATTAATGGGGCCCGGTCTGGTCCTGGGGGGAGCGCCCGAAAGTACTTGTGCCCATGGGAGTTGATTGACCAACGGTGTGGCATTGCACCGAAGTGCATGATAGATTTACTTGATACGGCATTCCACTATTCGTACTTGTTTACTTGTTACTTGTTTACTTAGAAATTACATGAATTACTTGACTTGCATGAAAATGGCCAATTACATGAAATTCTTTACTTGTTCAAAGTCATTACTTGGAAATTCATCTTGATATCATATCATCTCAATTACTTGGAAATTCCCTTCATGTTTATACACTTCCCGATACAAGTTAGAAAATTGTTTAAATTGCTAACACTTAAAGATTGCCTGGTTCATAGAGATATAAAATCCTACTGAGCTTTTAGCTCACCCTACGTTTTGGTTAATTGTTGCAGGAAATGAAAATTGAACAAGGGAATGGACAAGAGTGAAGAGTGTTTTCCTTTTTACCTAGGTTTATGTAGATCAACTAGTGATTTTACAAGAATGATGTACTTTGGGATTGAAAGTTGTAATTTGCCTTTATGGCTTATGAATTAGTGTTGTAATACTTCATTTTGATGGAATAAAAGTATCATTTTCCATTCATTTCTGACTTTAGAAATAAAATTGTACATGCTCTGATCGACACGCTTGTTTACGACTCGTCGCGCCCTCGATATTCCGCGTCGGGGCGTGACATGCGATCAAATATTCACAGACTGTCCAAACGGGACAATTCAAGACTTTGAGATAGATATATACATTCTCATAAACAGATGAGAACATACACATCAAACCCAAAGTCTTGAACGGGAAGGCACATTGACACGGTTTTAACACGCTCTCCTGAGGTGCATGTAATGTTAGGTCGCACCCACGCACCTCAGCTCACAGGGAATACCCCATGCATTTATATAACATAAAATTAAATAAAAACGCAATAATCATTATGCACATATCAAATTAAATAACACCCAAATTATAAAATTTTTCAATTGAAGAACATCGAAGCTAAACAATCTACATTTTTTAGTCAAATTAACATCAAATTTCTATTAAAATCAGATTTAAAAATATATTTAAATACAATTAAAAATAAATGCCAAAAGAGTTACTGTGGTGCACAGCCCTCGGTACCTCCCCACCCACCTCTTTGCCCCCACCGTCCACTCGACATTCATAGCTTCTCCCTTGCTCATTCATGCTCCTTTATTACCTCCCTTAAGAACCCCCCATTGGTTGGGCATTCATGTCGCCCATCCATAAGATGAGTGTCTTATTGGTGCACGCACGACTGGGGATCTCAACCAGCCATGCTAGAAGGCGATGCAGCAAAACATTATTGGTGCAATAAAGGGATCTCCTACAAGCCAATGGAGATCTATGTCCATTGTTGATAAATGTAGAAGCTTTACTTAATCCGGGGCATAAAAGTGATGCTCGACCATGTTTAGGAAATATAACTCTTGAGTCTCATCAATTAACCAGGGAAAATTATCAGGTTTTGTGATATGGCGGCACCACGTGTATTGGCTATCTCCCCCTTCAAATGCGAGGGCACGTTTGGTATCGGAATAAGTTTTGAGAAAAATAGACGTAAGTCATTCTGTATTAATTTACCCTTATTCTTAAGTACGATTGGTGTACGAGATGTAAACTTACCGTTGATGTAGTTTTTACTCTGCCTTTCTTTCTGATCAGAGGCCCTCAAACCCATGTGCTGGGCCGAGCCCCTGCAGAACAGGTAAAATGTTCGACGCAGTCTAGAAGTCTAGAGCCCATATGTCTGCGCCGCTGTTAACGACTCCCCAAGTCAAGGGTATCAGGTCAACCGCATTAATATGGCACCTTTTTTTATTGTCAGGTGCATTGCATACAGAGGGAAAATAGCATTTAAATAATACAAATTTCGAATGAAAATATTATCGTTTGATTGTAATTAGGTCAGTATTTGAACTTTAAATATAGTGTCATTTTCGACTTTCTATACTTATTAACCTCATAAATTTAAAAATGTCTGGAAACAATCTCTTGGTAGTGGTGCGGGAACGCTTTTGAAGTGGGAGGAATGCAATAATTTGATGTTGTTGCCAAATGCCCAATCCAAGATACAGAAGATCTGGAGACTGCCTCATGTCACATCTTCATGTCACATCAAGTTGGGTGACAGGTGGATCATAATGTAGGTCGCAATTAAGCTTTGACTTGTAAGCTTCTAGCTTAATTGACGTCAAATACCATCGGCGTCATCAAGACACTTTGTTTTTACCCAGAAAGTTTGATTAATCTTTTTTTAATAATAGATGGTGACCCGTTTTTATCACCCACTTGGAACCTCAAACACTTGATTTCTAGCTTCAGATTTTTAAGGAAAGATTTCCTTTTATTTTCTATAAATTCAATAATAATAGCGATAACGTTTCTTTTCTGTACGGAACATGCCATGTCGATTGGATGTCGAAGGAACTCAGGTGCTGAGATAAAGTGAGATGAATGATCATTCTAATCACCAAAATTTTCAACTAATTTCATTTTACGAGTTGTTTGTTTCATCATAAAGTACTGTGAAATACCACACCTGTATGACACAAAAGATACAATATTTTAGGATATTTTTCGTCAAACCAAACAACCCCTTCGTAAAACCCTCACCAAACGGCGAAAAATGGGTTGTTTATCTATATCTCATTGGCCAACAGAGTGCGCAATTAAAGAGGTCGTCCACGCGCCTCTCCGGGGTGAAGCAGCCATCTGGGTTGGACCCTCCCCTCACAGAAGGCAAGTGCTAGGAAATGGAGCGGTAATAAGAAAGTGGAAAGGCCAAACCCGCCCTGGGAATTAGGATCCGATGTACACATATCATAGACATGCACTGTTAATGGCATCAGAAACACAGGCACCCCACCCCAACTGAGAGGAACCTTCCATTCTGGACAACTTGGCAACAGAGACCCCAAGGGCCACCCTTGTCGGCAGTTGGCGTACTTGCCATTGCTGACCACATGATCCAGTGGCCCCTGCCCAAGGAGAAGAGTCCGGAAAGCTTCCCCCCCCTACCACACACACACACACACACACACACACACACACACACACACACACACACACACACACACACACACACACACACACACACACACACACACACACAAGACTGCTGAACAAAGGTAGAATCTTTTAGGAGCAAAATGAGGAGAGAAAAATAAAGAGACCCTAAAGAATTATATGTGATCTCATCAATCACCTATAAAACTTAAACCCAAGGGTATGCTCATCATTCTAACACTTAAAATGCATTTAAGTTAGAGTGAGGGCATAAGCACAGCTATTTGGATTTATTTACTGATATTTTTGACATTACATGAATATTAAGATATGCCGCTCCCCTGCCTTCCCTATTGAGATTTGAGAACCCCCTAATAAATCCCATCTTTTCTTTCTTGTCTCCCATCGGTACTACGTAGTACGCACCATAAAATACACCAACACCACAACCCCCCCTCCTGCCCCCCCTCACTTTAAAACTTATTTGTTATACTACTACTACTACATACAACACATGCCCGCCTCTGCCACCTCCCCTCCTCCATCTCTCCCTTCTCTGTCATCTGCCATCGCCCTCACCTTACTCCTCCCCCCCCTCCTCCTCTCAAAGCCCACTCTGCAACCCCTGCTAAAGGAAGCAAGCAAACATGGGCTGATCTCTGCCCACCTCCACTATTGCTCTCACACTGCTTTCACGTCATTCTGAAGCACCACTTCCCCACGGTGAAACCCACAGCGCAGGCCAAAGTTGCTGCTCTCTTTCCTTTCACCTGGGTCTTGCTCTTCCAACGTCCCTTCTCCATTCTGTTGTAGACAGATATATAGAGAGGCAGAGAGAGATGATCACGGCTGCCGACCTCTACCACGTGCTGGCGGCGGTGGTGCCGCTGTACGTCGCGATGGGGCTCGCCTACGGCTCGGTGCGGTGGTGGAAGATCTTCTCTCCCGACCAGTGCTCCGGCATCAACCGGTTCGTCGCCCTCTTCGCCGTCCCCCCTCCCCTTCCCAAACCCCCATCCCCTCACCCCCGGCCGCCACGGGAACCCCCATCCCCTTCCCAACTGCCCTCCCCAACCGACCCCCCCCGTCCCCTCACCGCCAGCCGCCGCCACGGGAACCCCCCTCCCCTCCCTTGCCCTCCCCCACTGACCCCCCATCCCCTCGCCGCCAGCCGCCGCCACGGGAACGACGCCCCTCCTCTCCCCTTCCCCATCGACACCCCTCCCACACCCCCAGCGAGAACAAATGCAGGTTAAAAAAAAAGATAGAGGGTGAGGGGGGACATACCGGCGGCGATCGTCTGAGCTCCGGCGAGGAAGGTGGGCACGGCTGCGAGCTAACACGAATGGCGGTGGGCACGATGGCGAGGACGTCGACGTTGAGGACGGCGAGGATGGCGACAGCGGCTTCTGACGGTTGACGCGAGGTCGGCGGCTCCGGCGGCGACGACCTGAAGCAGAGGGCAGAGGAGAAGGAGAGAGTGAGAGGGAGAGTGGGGGGGTGGAAATGGGGTCGGGTTGGAGGGGTGGGAGGGAGGGGTCGACGCTGTGGGGGAAAGGGGGAATTTTGAGATGGAAATTCGAACGGAACTTATTTCCGTCGGAAATTTAAGATGGATTATTTTCGTCTGAATATCTATCCTAAATTTACGACGGATATAAAGACGGAATATATTCCGTCTATAATTATAGACGGATCTTCAGAGCGCGTATACTCTGTCGTTAATAGAGATGGAATTTGAGATAGAATCTAATCCGTCACAAATACAGACGGATATTAAGACATAAAATATCCGTCTGAAATCCCACTTTTTTTGGTAGTGAAAGAGAATGCATGATTGCCCTGCTTGCATGTTTGTTTAATATAGAATAATACACCTCCTTGGAATTTTTTAGGACCGCATTTCCTTGCTAAATAATGCTGCCCCGATTCCGGATGCACGAGCGTCACGGCATGCACTCGAAGAAAACCCAATTATGACGGGTGCACACGTCAAGGGGAAGAGTCATGGCGGTATCGCTAAGCCCAACTCACGAAATAAACCCGAGGCAACGCTCCCACACCTAGCACTTAATGTGTTCAATAGCCTTCGACTATAGGGATTGCCCGAATTTCTTCTTAGCACTCTACGGAGACTTGAATTCCTGCACTCGCGTGAAAGGTGATCGTGAGGAAAAAGCTGCCTACCCCCACTGTAAAAAAAGAGAGAGAGAGAGAACAAAAGGAGAAAAAAAGAGAGAGACACGTGAGTCTGAGTAGCCGAGAATCCCTATTGAGACACATGAGGAGACTCGCGTGAAATGGTGAAGCGAATTATAATAAGGACGAATCCTAGTAGCCGGGAATCCCCATTGAGACATATGAGGAGACTCGCGCCAAATGGTGGAATCCGTAATAGAATTATAATAAGGATGAATCCTAGTAGCCAGGAATCCCCATTGAGACACATGAGGAGACTCGCGCCGAATGGTGAAATCCGCTACCAAAATAAACAGATGGGGGCTATGTGAAGCTACCGAAAGTCGAAAGCCTGGAACTAATGTGTAGGCGCTAGAGTGATCCTCGAGTGTCACCAGAAAAACCTGCATATCTCTATGGTTAGGGCCCTTTGTCCACACATTTGCACTGCCACGCCACAGAGAATTGCCTCGGGTGAAATGCGTGAATTTAGGCTATGCATGCAAGACATGCGATATCCTCTTGACGGGTGCACCACCCCTCAATTGTGCCTCGCGGCCCGCACCGCATCTACGAATTACGGGTGATGTCCCTATCCTATCCCCTATAGGGGGAACTGCCTTACTGATATTTATGTTATGCCTGCTAAAGAATGCTTGCATGCTTGAATAAAAGGAAATATAATAAAAAATAATAGATACTAAAAATGTGCGTATGCAATAAACTCAATTCTGGCCATCGAAGCCTACGTTCCCAGCTACGGCTCGTAGAGCCCAACCTTAGCCCCCATGGCCTAACTCTTGCCCTCGCGGCTCGTTAATCCCCAACTTCGGCTCTTCAAGCCCGCTCCCAGCCTTGGCTGTTTTGACCTCCCTTATCGGCTCCTGAGCCGACATCTTTCAATTATCGGCCCCTGAGCCGACAGCTTAAATCATCGGCCCCTGAGCCGACAGCTTTTTAATCATTGGCCTTCGGGTCGACAGCTTTTCAATCATCGGCCCCTGAGCCGACAGCTTTTTAATCATTGGCCTTCAGGTCGACAACTTTTCAATTATTGGCTCCCATGCCAACAGCTTTCAATTATCGGTCCCTGAGCCGACAGCTTTCTAATCATCGGCCTTCGGGTCAACAGCTTATCAATTATTGGCTCTCATGCCAACAGCTTTCAATTATCGGCCCCTGAGCCGACAGCTTATAATCATCGACCTTTGGGTCGACAGCTTTTCAATTATTGGCCCCCCATGTCAACATCTTTCAATTATCGGCCGCTGTGCCTACAGCTCTTATATCATTAGCATCCACGCCAACAGCCACCTGGAGTTCTTCAAAAAAAAAGAGAGAAAAAAAAGAAGGGAAAAAGAAGGGAAGAAGAGAAGAAAAAAAAACAACAACAACAAAAAGAACAAAAAAGGAGATGATAAAAAAGAGAAGAGAAGAAAAAGAAGAGAAGAAGAGAAAAGAGAGAAGAAAAGAAAGAAAAATAGACCAAGAGACCAACATACCATGTCAGCGTCTCGCACCCTGTCGGCACTGACTAAGAGACAAAGAGATCAACAAATCCTGTCAGCTCCCGACGCCCCGTCGGCACTCGTGAAGAGACCAATATGTTGCTTCAGTTCCTGACACCCTGTCGGCACTGACTAAGAGACCAATACGCTGCTTCAGTTCCCGACACCCCGTCGGCACTGAAGAAGAGACCAACATACTGCTTCAGTTCCCGGCACCCCGTTGGCACTGATGAAGAGACAAAGAGACCAACAAACCACGTCAGCTCTCGGCACCCTGCCGGCACTGATGAAGAGACCAAGAGACAACAAACCAGGTCGGCTCCCGACACCCTGTCGGCGCTGACAAAGGGACAAAGAGACCAACAAATCAGGTCGGCTCCCGACACCCTGTCGGCGCTGACGAAGAGACCAAGATACCAACAAACCAGGTCAGCTCCCGACACCCTGTCGGTGCTGACGAAGAGACAAAGAGACCGACAAACCAGGTCAGCTCCCGGCACCCTGTCGGCGCTGACGAAGAGACAAAGAGACCAACAAGCCAGGTCAGCTCCCGGCACCCTGTCGGCGCTGATGAAGAGACAAAGAGGCCAACATATCATGTCAGCTCCCGGCACCCTGTCGGCGCTGACGAAGAGACAAAGAGACCAACATATCATGTCAGCTCCCGGCACCCTGTCGGCGCTGACGAAGAGACAAAGAGACCAACAAACTAGGTCAGCTCACGACACCCCGTTGGCATTGACGAAGGGATAAAGAGGTCAATAAATTGGGCCAATGCCCGACATCCCGCCGGCATTAGCAATGAGAGGAAGAGACGAACAAGTCACGTCGGCTCCCGACACCCGATCGGCACTGACGAAGAGAAAAAGAGACCAGTACACCAGCGGGCACCGCCTAGCTCATCCTTCGCCCGCGCCACCTGTGGGTGGGGGGCATTTGTGGACACCAAAAATTGCACACCCAAGCATCATGCTCGGCCCAATGAAGAAGCCCCGGGGAGACTGGTCATCCGGATTCCCCGAACACAAACACACTACCGTAAGGCTGTCTCTAGAGTCACGGTAGTAAAGAGAAATCAACCATCAAGGGCCTCCCAAACCACGGGCCACGGAGAAAATCAAATGGGCCATGACTCGTGCTCACAACGGGCTCAGAACGGGCTCATAAATCCACCCAGGGTGGGCTTCAGCGGCACACCTTTTGCCCTTCAACGGCACACCCTGGTGGCCCTCAACGGCACATCCCCCTTGCCCTTCAGCGGCACAGCCCCCTTGGCCCTCAGCGGCACAGCCCCCTTGCCCTTCAGTGGCACAGCCCCCTTGGCCCTCCAGCGGCACAGCCTTTTGGCCCTTCAGTGATACACCCCTTGGGCCTTCAGCGGCACAGTCCTTGGCTCTCCAGCGGTACACCCCTGGGCCCTTCAGCGGCACAGCCTTTTGGCCCATTAAACGGCACGCCCTCTGCTGCCTTCAACGGCACACTATTTCGGGCCTTCAACGGCACACTATTTCAAGCCTTCAGCGGCACACTTCTTGGGCCTTCCAGCAGCACACTTGTGAAGGCCTTCAGCGGCACACCTGCGAGGCTCTCCAGTGGGATGCCTTCCTCAGCCCCCAGCGGCACAGCGTTCGGCCCATCCACGCTAGTCAACGGTCGTAGCCCCCGACGCGCAGCGAAGGCATGCCAGGCCCATACCTGGACCTTGCTGGGGTGTCGTCACCCCACCTACTCCCGTCCCCGGCCATCATCGGCTGGTCTCGGGGTATAAAACCCCTCTGCTTCGATGAAGAAAGGGGGGGAGACGACACCACACACCCAGAGAAGAAAGAGGCAGATAGAAAAAGGGAGAAGAGAGAAGAGGAAGAAGGAGAACCCCATCTGCCCAAGCTCGGCAGCTCCGGGGGAGAAAAGGCCAGAAAGAGAGAAAGAGAGGAAGAAAAGAGAGAGAGAGAGGTTCTATGTAGTGGGAGGTAGCAGGGGAAGAGAGGGGATCCGTCGCCCCTGCTCGACCCCGGCTCTCTCCTCACCCCCTTCTTTTTTTTATCTTCTGGTTCCTCTTCTCATCCCTTTTGTAGCTGGTTTCAGACATACTCTGTAACGCTTTACCCTTGGGCAGCCGTGGTTGTTTTCTATCATGAATAAAAGACGCCCCTCTGTTGGGTTTCCTGTCATTCTCGTTAATTTCTTCTCATGATATGTTTTGCCATTTGCTTCTCCCATTTTCCGGGTGTTCTTGCTCCTTATGTTAATCTCCTTCCATGACGTCGGCATGCCCGGTCCGGTGTACAACGTCTTGGTCTAGCACCATCCAGAGGGATCCTTTGATGGTGCCTTCCCGTATGGGCTTCGCCCCCTGTGAGTCTAACTCTGGAGCATGCCATTTAGCTCAATAGAGTGTCCCCCCCGTAGAGGAGATGTGCCCTCCTTCCTGGTGGCTTGAGCCCCTGCTTCCCTAGCATTCTTGATCTTCTTTCCCCCTGGTCAGTTAATGCTCCCATGGGCCTAGACCTAACCCAATGTGCCAACTCCTTCCTATCATTGGCAGGCCAACCCATACCCTCCACCGCTATAGCTTCAAGCCCTTTTTCCATTGCATCCTTGGCCCTTCTAGTCCGATGCAGTCCACCCCCTGTTACCCCGGCACAGTCCCTCGTCCGTTGGCCGGTGCACTCCCCAATTTCCCTTGCCCGGCACACCCAGGCCCTCCCAGGCCGGCACACTTTAGCCAGCCCCATCCGGTACACCTCCCAGCCCGGCACGGCCTATCAGCCCCTCTAGCCGGTGCACCGTCTAACCCTTCTATCCCGTAACGCTCCTGGAGCCCTCTTGCCCGGCACGGTTGCCATCTCCTCTTACCCAGTGCACTCCCAGCCTATCTTAGCCGGGTCTCCCGCTTGTTGATTTCTCCGTGGTTTTCTGAGGATTCATTAACGGTGTTGCCGCCTTTGGGCGCCCACCTCCAGTTGTCGGGTTCCGCCACTCCATGTGGGCGCGTTCCCTGATTCTCCCTTACGCTCGGGTCAAGGGGAGATGCTGTCGAATTTTTGTCAGAAAATAACAAGACATTAAAAAGGTAAAAGGAAGCAACAAGCGAACAGAACAATCAATGGTAAAACTCTCCAACTAAGCAAGCCACTGCCGGCAACATAAGAAGAACTGAACCGATTAATAACATAACACACCAAACGTACAAAGAGCAAGAAAATTTGCATAAAAACTACGTAAAAATCAAGAAAAGAAGAAAAGAAAAGCCTTAAGAGAAAAACAGGGAGAGCAGATTCCCTTTGACACTTCCAACCCTAAGTCACCAGCCTCCAGCGGTACACCCTCACCACTCCCAGCGGTATACCCTTTTTCAACGTTCAGCGGCACACTCCATGCCCAGCGGTACGCTCATTCCTGGCTTCAGTGGTACGCTCCCCCTACCCAGCTTTCCTCAGCCGCACATTCCGTTCCCAGCAGCTTGGCAGGTTAACGCATGAGCACAGACAATGTATAGACTTTGCCTGAAGGGTTGCACAAATGCAGACAGTGAAGTATGCACAATGTACAGACTTTGAGCAGCCAATGTATAAACCTTGAGCTGCAATCAATAGGCAATGTACAGACTTTGAGCTGAGGGATGTACGGACTTCGTGTGCTACTGGCCAGTGTACAGACTTTGAGTTGGCCAACGTATAGACTTTGGGCTGGCCAATGTATAGGCTTTGAGCTGCAATGTACATACTTGGAACTGCAGTGTACATACCTCAAGCCGGCCGATGTATAGACTTTAAGCCGGCCAACGTACAAACTTTGGGCTGGCCTATGTATAGACTTTGAGTCGGCCAGTGTATAGACTTCAATGGGCAATGTATAGACTTTGAGCTGGCCAACGCACAGACTTTGGGCTGGCCAATGTACAGACTTTGAGCTGCAATGTATAGACTTTGATGTTGCAGTCAATGAATAATGTATAGACTTTGGACTAGCCGATGTACAGACTTTGGGCTGGCCAATGTATAGACTTTGAGCTGCAATGTATAGACTTTGAGCTGCAGCCAATGCATAATGTATAGACTCTGGACTGGCCGATGTACAGACCTTGGGCTGGCCAATGTACAGACTCTGAGCTGCAATGTAAAGACTTTGAGCTGCAGCCGATGAACAATGTATAGACTTTGAGTTGCCCAACGTGCAGACTTTGAACTGCAGCCAAGGGATAGTGTATAGACTGTGAACTGCAACCAAGGAACAATGTATAGGCTTTGAATTGGCCGATGTATAGACTCCGGGCTGGCCAATGTATAGACTATGGGTTGCAGCTAATAGACAATGTACATACTTTGAGCTGAAGGATGTATAGACTTGATATGATGGTTGAATAGACAATGTACAGACTTTGGGACTGATAAGTCTACAGACTTTGTGTTATCCCCCCTCCTTCGCCGATACACTCTTCAAGCCCCCCAGCGGTACACTTCCTTGAGGCCTCCACCGGTGCACCCTTTTTAAGCCCTTCAACGGCACACACCTCCAGCCCTTCGCCGGCACACCTCCGCCTTCCTTCGTCGGTACACCACCTTTAGCCCTTCAATGGCACGAATCTCCAGCCCTTCGCCAGCACACTTTTCTGCCTACCTCTCTTCAGCGGTACACTCCCTTTTGCCCCCCCTTTCAACCCCCCAAGGGTCAACTCTCCCCAAGAAAAATAAATAATACATGAATATATGTATATATGTATATATGGGCATATAAGGGCAGCACTGACAAGCTAAAAAAAAATCATGATGAATAAATAAACCTGAACAGATCCGTATAAAAAAAATGATGAATGAAATAAGTGACAATAATAATAATAATAATAATAATAATAATAATAAGGGCAGTAATGACAATAAGCAAGCTAAGGGGAAATCACCCGGAACAGATACGGAAAGAGGAATAAGCAACAGAGTAACAAGAACAATAATGATAAATCAATATAAGGTATTAATAACACCACATAGCAGCCCCTTTCCTCCGTGACTCGACGCAGAAGGTACAATAATGCCGCCCTCTCAGGCCGGGCCCGAGTCTTGGGAATTATCCCAAAATGGCCATGGCCCGACCTCGCCTCGGGCTGACATTCTGATTAAATCGGACTCGTTTCTCAGGCCGGATCCCTTCCGAGCCGCTACTAAAATTGCCGCACGTTCGGCAGATATTTGAACGGGTTCACCTTGGTTTCCGTCGCGTTTCTATTACGGACCCGTGTCTGAACATGAAAAGACCCGTGAGCAACCAACATGGCCGACGGTTCCTACCCCGACGTGGTCGTGACCCAGTATTGCTCCAGGCCGATAGCCCATTAAATCAGATTCATTCTAACCTGATTCGCTCCCGCTCTTTCATTGAAACTGCCATAAACTCGGCACGCATTTGTACGTGGTTGTTTCCACCCACGTCGCACCTTCAATATGGGCCCTTGCCCGAACATGAAAAGGTCCGCAAGTGACCGACAGAATCGGAATAGAACGAGACAACTCTTGCCACCCCTGGACTCCTTCCATGGGAATATCAACAAGACCTCCGTGGGCCACACTTAGACCTCGGGCCTGTCTCGATCACGGTCATCGCCTGGCTCATATCCTCGGTCTACAGCCCGTTCCTTTCGAACACGTTTTCAGTTCTGGAGTCTAGTCCCGGGACTCTTCCCCGTTGCCCTTCGGCACCGGGAACATTAATGATGCCCACGCAAGCCCCGTTTGGACCGCGAGAGGCGCCCCCGATATGGTCCTGACTCGATCTCGCACCGGGCCAATAGATTCGCTAGTTTCCTGCTACACTAACCGAGATTTAACCGAATGTTTTCAGTGTCTCGGAATAATGTATTTGCCGTATCATGGCATACATATGTTCCAGGTCCTCCTGCGACGATTATGATATTCTCAAGCTAGACACGCGTCCGAGTATTAAACGGTCCCCCGAATGACCGACACGTTTCGAACTTCCGCTTCCCTAGGCACAGGACTTTTCAGTCGATTCAAGGGATACCCCTCATTAGCCCTTGGCACCGGAAATATTAATGACGCTCATGCAATTCTTGTTTCGACCGCGGGGGGCCCACCGCAGTATGGTCGTAGCTTGCTCTTGCACCGGGCCAACAGATTTACTGGTTTCTGACAGCTCCGACCGAGGTTTAGCCGAACGTTTTTCGTTCTTCTGAACAATAAATTGCCATATCCTGGCATACATATGCTCCGGTTTTCCCTGCGATAATCACACTTTTTCCGAGCCAGACATTCGTCCGAATATTAAATGGTCAGCACATGACCGACATGACCGCGAATGCTTTCTTCTCACCCTCATACGGGGATTTCGATGCTTCCTAATAGACCTTTCGTGCAATTAATTTCTTGACCATGAGGCCCTGAATCTCGGCGATTAATCAAGGGGGTTCCCTCGTATGGGAGATGTAAATGACGTCGTGGTCTTTATGGCACGGCGGGTTTCGGTCTCGACACGAACCACACAATCGTCTGACCGAGTCCGATCGAGCGCACCATGGGCTCTTCGGAGCCTGAACAAATTATCACTTTGGTGACTGGCACGCCCACACACCCAATAGACGAACCACCTAAATAAGGCAAATTAAAGTGCATCCACAGTCGACCCCTGAGAAATTTCTTGTGTTCCAGATTTTGTTTGCAAGAGGGTCGACCCCTGGGGTCGACCCATTGCTCTGGATGGGCTTTACCCACTTCGAGGGTCGACCCCAAGGGTCGACCCTTTCCGGTTGGATGCCCAGCCGTCATTCTTGACCATCGTTTTCTTGTACCGAAAGTTCTCCAATCCTTGTCTAATCACCTCAAAACATTCCACAAACCATTCCACAAATTGTGGACCTGGTTTCCTAGCTATATTGACTATCCTAGACAATTATTTAAGCCCAAGTGGCTCTAGATAAATAGGATGGGTGTGAGATCTAAGGGAAAGAGTTTTTGTTTTGTTGAACTCCTTAATCTATTGTGCAGGGTCGCAGCTGCAGCTCCCAGACCTTCTTCCCAATCGATCTGAAGCTGAAATTGAAAGAGAAGAAGGAGGAATCACGCCACCAAATCATCTACATCAAGAAGCTGCAAGGGATTTTAAGCAACAACTTCAAATCAGCTACTTCTCAGCCAATGGTCTTCCAAGATCGATCCTACTCCTGCTGAAGCATATAAGAACATTCGGAATAACGAAAGGGGGAGCATCAGCCAGGGTAAATCACTCCTCATCTTCCATTCTCAGATTTGATGTGCTAAACTTGAGCATCTGTTGTACTTTATTTCTGAGTTGTGTGTGTGTTGTTCGTGTAAGAACACGAGCTAGTGTGAGTGTGTGTGGTTGGGTGCTTAGATTGGGTACCGTGTGTGTGTGTGTGCTGTTCATAACAACGTGTGTGTGCTTGGCTCACTTCATAGTGAAGTCGTTAATCCTCATGTGTGAGGGGTGGACGTAGGGGACACTGTAGTGTACCCGAACCACCTAAAAACTTTGTGTGTGTCTCGTGGTTTGTTCGTTTGCATCCTTTGTCGAGAGGGCTTCATGGTGAGTTGAGTGTTCACCACTTTCTTCCTCACACACTCACCATCATTTACATGCATTCATGTGTGATCATGCACGAGTGAGGCCGAGCGCTTGGTTGCTTTAAAATTGTCTCACAGTTTCTTTAGTAAATAATTTTATTTCCCAATCAATTCACCCCTCCCCTCTTGATTGCCACCGCTTGGGACCCAACAATTGGTATCAGAGCAAGGTCTCTATTTTGTTTTCGATCTAACGATCGTAGAGTAGATCCCCTTTGATGGCAAACAAGGGATCAATGCCCGAAGGGCATTCCATTCAAAGACCCCCATTCTTTGATGGATCAAATTACCCTTATTGGAAAAACAGAATATATGTCTTTCTACGTGCCCAAGATTATGACGTATGGCGCGTCATTAGCAGGGGTCCATACACTCTATCTCAAAATGAGGATGAGTGGGACGATGAGGACATAAGGAAATGTTCAGCCAATTTTAAAGCAATGAATATAATACAATGTGCTATTCATCCGAATGAATACTCACGTACCTCAATGTGTTTCTCTGTGTAGGAAATGTGGGACAAACTTCGGCTCATTGTGGACGCACTATTCATTCATCTATTATTGGCGCTCGTCTATTCGGGAATGGTTGATTCGTCTATTAAGTGTGTGGGCGTGCCAGTCACCGAAGTGATAATTTGTTCGGGCTCCGAAGAGCCCATGGTGCGCTCGATCTGACTCAGTCAGACGATTATGAGGTTCGTGTCGGGACCAAAACCCGCCGTGCCATAAAGGTCACGGCGTCATTTACATTCCCCATACGAGGGAACACCCTTGATTAATCGCCGATATTCAGGGCCTCATGGCCAATAAATTAATTACATGAAAGGTCTATTACGAGGTATTGAAATCCCCACACGAGGGCGAGAAGAAAACCATTCGCGGTCATGTCGATCGTGTACTGACCATTTAATGTTTGGACGAATGTCTGACTCTAGAAAATCGCAGTTATCGCAGGAAAACCGGAACGCATGTATGCCGAGGTGCGGCAAATTTATTGTTCGGAAGAGCGGAAAACATTTGGTTGAGCCTCGATCGGAGCGGTCAAAAACTAGTAAATCTATTGGCCCGGTGCAAGAGCAAGCTGCGACCATACTGCGGTGGGGGCCCCGCTGTCGAAACAAGAATTGCATGAGCATCATTAATATTTTCAGTGCCAAGGGGCAACGAGGGAATATCCCTTGAATCGGCTGAAAAGCCCTGTGTCTAGGGAAGCGGAAGTTCGAAACGTGTCAGTCATTCGGGAGACCGCTTAATATTCGGACGGGTGTCCGGCTTGAGAATATCATAATCGTCGCAGGAGGACTTGGAACATATGTATGTCGTGATACGGAAAATACATTCTTCCGAGACACTGAAAACATTCGGTTAAATCTCGGTTAGTGTAGCAGGAAACTAGCGAATTTATTGGCCCGGTGTGAGATCGAGTTGGGACCATACCGGAGGCGCCTCCCGCGGTCCAAATGAGGCTTGCGTGGGCATCATTAATGATTCCGGTGCCGGAGGGCAACGGGGAAGAGTCCCGGGACTAGATTCCAAAATCGAAAACGTGTTCAAAGGGAGCGAGCTATAGGCCGAGGATATGAGTCATACAATGACCATAATCGGGACAAGCCCGAGGTCTAGACGTGGCCCACCGAGGCCTTGTTGATATTCCCATGCAAAGGGTCCAGGGATGGCGAGAGCCATCTCGTTCTATTCTGATTTTGTCGGTCACTCACGGACCGCTTTATATTCGGACAAAGGTCCGTGTTGAAGGTGCGGCGCAGATGGAAACAACTCCCTCCCAATATATGTCGAGTTCGCGGCAATTTCAATGAAATAGCTGGAACGAATCCCAATAGGAATGGGTCGGAATTGATGAACTATTGGCCCGGAGTAATGCCGGATTACGACCATGTCGAGATGGGAGCCATCGGCCATGTCGATCATTCACGGGCCTTTTCATATTCGGACACAGGTCCGTAATAGAAACGCGGCAGAAATCGAGGTGAACCCGTTCAAATGTCTGCCAAGCGTGCGGCAATTTTAGTAGCGGCTCGGAAGGGATCCGGCCTGAGAAACGAGCCCGATTTAATCAGAATATCGGCCCAAAGCAAGGTCGGACTATGACCATTTTGGAGATGACTCCCAGGGCCTAGGCCCGGCCTACGAGGGCCACATTATTGTTCCTCCAGCGCCGAGTTGCGGGAGAGATGGGGCTGCAATGTGGGATTATTAATACCTTATATTGTTGTATCATAATTGTTTTTGTTACTCCGTTGCTTATTCCTCTTTCCGTATCTATTCTGGGTGATTTCCCTCGTCCTGCTTATTGTCGTTATTACCCCTTTTATTATTATTATTATTATTATTGTCACTTATTTCATTCATCATTTTTTTATACGGATCTGTTCAGGTTTATTGATTCATTATGATTTTTATTAGCTTGTTAGTGCTGCCATTATATGCCTATATATACATGTATATGTGTATTCATGTATTATATATATATATATATTTTGGGGGAGAGTTGACCGTTGGCGGGTTAAAAAAAAGGGGGGCTAAAGAAAGGGGGTGTACCGCTGAAGGAAGGTGGGTAGAAGAGTGTGCCGGCGAAGGGCTGGAGTTGTGTGCCGTTGAAGGGCTTGAGGAGGTGTACCGACGAAGGAGGGCGGCAGGGAGTGTACCACTGAGGGTGACAAGGGTGTACCACTGAAGAAGAAGAAGGGGGGATAACGTGAAGTCTATACATTCATTAGCCCCAAAGTGTGTACATTGTCTATTCAACCAGCATATCAAGTCTATACATCCTTCAGATCAAAGTATGTGCGTTGCCTATTGACTGCAGCTCAAAGTCTGTACATTGGCTGCTCAAAGTCTATACACTGGCCAATTCAACGTCTATACATTGCTCCTTGGCTGCAGTTCAAAGTCTATACATTGTTCCTTGGCTGCAGTTCAAAGTCTGCGCATTGGGCAACTTAAAGTCTGTACACTGATCATCGGCTGTAGCTCAAAGTCTGCACACTGGGCAATTTAAAGTCTATACATTGTTCGTCGGCTACAGCTCAAAGTCCATACATTGCGGCTCGGAGTCCGTACATTGGCCAGCCCAAAGTCTGGACATCGTCCAGGCCAGAGTCTGTACGTTGACCAGCAGCACACAAAGTCTGTACATCCTTCAACTCAAAGTCTGTACATCCCAGCTCGAAGTCTATACGTTGCAGCACGAAGTCTGTACGTTGCAGCATGAAGTCTGTGCATTGCCCAGCCAAGAGTCTATACACTGCAGCACAAAGTCTATACGTTGCAACATGAAGTCTATACGTCGGCCACAAAGTCTATACACTGCAGCACAAAGTCTGTACGTTGTAGCTGAAAGTCAATACATCGTTCAAAGTCTGTACATCACAGCTTAAAGTCTGTACATCAGCCAACCCAAAGTCCATACATCGGCCATTGGCTGGAGTTCAAAGTCTATACATTGGCCAGCCCAAAGTCTGTACATTGGCCAACTCAAAGTCTATACATTGTTCAAAGCCTGTATACCATAGCTCGAGGTCTGTACATCAGCCAACCCAAAGTCCGTACATCGGGCCTTGGCTGGAGTTCGAAGTCTATACATTAGCCAGGCCAACGTCTGTACATTGGCCAACTCAAAGTCTATACATTGTTCAAAGCCTGTACATCACAGCTCGAAGTCTGTACGTTGCAGCACGTACGTTGCTTGTTGCTGTGTTTGCGTGCTAATATGCCAAGTCTATACATTGAGTTCCACTGAGACGGTGGATGAGGGTGTGTCGGTGAGGGTTGGATGAGTGCTCCGTTGAAGGTGCTGGGGGAAGTGTGCCGGCGAAGGGGGCCAGCCAAGGGTGCCGGCGAAGGATGGCTAAAGGCATGCCAACGATGGGGAGAATGGGGTAGTGGAAGAGGGATGAGGGTATATCGGCGAGGGGAGAAGTGGGATGTGCCACTGAGGGTTGAAAAGGGCGTACCGCTGAGGGTTTTAAAAGAGTGTACCGCTGAGGGTAAAAAGGGGTGTACTGCTAGGGGTGACACGGGTGTACCGCTGAAGGCTAAAAAAGGGTGTACCGCTGGGGGTTCGGAGGGGTGGTAGAGTGTGCCGGCGAGAGGGCTAGATAAGTGTGCCGCTGAAGGTTGTTGGAGTGGAGGCAGGGTGGCCAACAAAGCGAGCCGGTGGAGGTTAAACAGACATGATGAAGGTCCAGTCTTCTATTATTTGTTTTTAAGGCTTTACTTTTCTTCTTATCTTAATTTCCACGTAGTTTTATATAAACTTCCCTTGCTTTGTTCTATTCAGCCTCTTCTTACAGGTCGGACGTTCGGCCTGCCGGGTTGTTAGCTGGTCCAGTTCTCATCATGCTACCGGCAATGGCTCGATTAGTCGGAAAGTTTTGTCGTTGATTGTTATGTTCATTTGTTGCTTCCTTTTGCCTTCTTAACATGTTGTTATTTTCTGACAAAAATTCGGCAGCATCTCCCCTTGACCCGAGCGTAAGGGAGATAAAGGGAACGTGCCCACGTGGAGTGGCGGAACCCGACAACTGGAGGTGGGAGCCCGGAGGCGGCAACACCTTTATAGAACCTCGGAAGACTCGGAGAAAACAATGAACGGAAGACCTCTAAGGCTAGGCATGGTGGGCTGGGATTAGCCAGGGCGTACCGGGCTAGGGTAGGGCCAAGCGTGCCGCTGAGGCACTAAGGGAAAGTGTACCGCTGAGAGTTATCATGAGCGTGCCGGCGAAGAGCCGGAAGAGTGTGCCGCTGAAGGGCCACTATAGGTGTGCCGGCCAAGGGCCGGAGGGATGTGCCGCTGAAGGCCATTATGGGTGTGTCGGCCAAGGCTCTGAAAGGGGTTAAGTGTGTGGGCTGGGTGGGTTGCAGGTTATTCAGGAAAAGAAGGAGGATTAAGGGCCAAGGGTGGGCTATTGGTAGCTGGGTATTCAGGAAGAGAAGAAGAGTCTCTCCCTCTCTTCAAGCGGATGGATACAACTGATGGCCGTAGAAGAAGGCAAAGAACCCATGAGTCCAAGGATCACACGGGAGCATGCACATCGCTACGGGGACTCCAAAAGCACTAGAGAAAAGGAGAAAATGAACAACACACCATGCAGTAGGATAGATCGGGAGAGGCCAGAGAAGACCAAAAAGAAAGGGCCAGAGACTTTCATTCATAAAGAAAGATGACCGTGACCAGCCATACACATTACGGTATACACCAAGGCCGAAGCCACAGAAGAGGGGAGAAGAAGAAAAGGAAGAATATGGAAGGAAATAGAAGGGGAGCTGTGGTCAAGCAGAGACGACGGCTCCCTACTCTTCCCCACTCCCAGTGCTGCACAGACCCTCCCTCTCTCTCTCTTTTTCTTACTCTCTCTCTTTTCTCCGGCCTCCGGGGAGCCTCTAACACTGGAGCAGCTTCTTCTTCCTCTTCTCTCTTCTGTGTTCTTCTCTCCCTCTTTTTTCTCCCCTTTTTTTTTCTTCGCTGGGATGGGAGTGACTTTATACTCCCAGCAGCGGGAGCCTTCGAGCACAGTAGTCGGAGGTGGGAAGTGGCTCGTGATGATGGGGTTTGACCTCCCCTGTCCTGGCTGTCAGGGGAGTAGCCTGCGTGGCCCAACGATTGGTTGACACCTCGGACAACTCACTGCGCGCCAAGGAGATGTAGGGCATGTGCTTGACGTCGTCTGGCCGTTGAAAAGCCTTCGCGCTGTGCCAGTGGCGAGCCGGAGGAGTGTGTCGCTGTAAGACACTGTCAGTGTGCCGCTGAAGAGGGCAAACGGCATGCCACTGAAGATTGCCCAAGCGTGCCGCTGAGGAGGGCAAACAGCGTACCATTGAAGGGCTTGAGGAGTGCGCCGCTGAAGCCCCAAATGGGCGTGCCGCTGAGGCTTCCTGGGCGTGTGTTGAAGCCCCTGGGGGTATGCCGTTGAGGCCCCCTTTGGGTGTGCCGTTGAAGGCTCCCATGGGTGTGCCGTTGAAGGCTCCCATAGGTGTGCCGTTGAAGACCCCCCCTGGGGGGTGTGCCGCTGAAGACCCCCCCTGGGGGGTGTGCCGCTGAAGACCCCCCCTGGGGGTGTGCCGCTGGAGGTCCCCCAAGGGGGGTGTGCCGTTGAAGGACCCCCCTGGGGGGTGTACTTCTGAGCCCGTTCTGTTGTTGGCACGAGTCATGGCCTGTTTGATTTTCTCCGTGGCCCGTGGTTTATGAGGCCCTGGGTGGTTGATTTCTTTTCACTGTCGTGACTCCGAAGACAGCCTCAAGGCAGTGTTTGCCCGCTCAGGGAATCCAGACGACCAGTCTCTCCCGGGCTTTTTCACTCGGCGCCGTTGTTGATGCGAAGTCGGACATGATATTCGGGTGTGTAATTTTTTTTTTGGTGTCCACAAATGCCCCCCACCCACGGGTAGCGCAGGCGAAGGATGAGCCGGGCGGTGCCCGCAAGTGTACTGGTCTCTTTTTTCTTCGTCGGTGCTGACGGGGTGTCGGGAGCCGACCTGACATGTTGGTCTCTTCTTCTCTTTGTCAGTGCCGACAGGGTGTCGGGGACTGACGTGGCATGTCTGTCTCTTCTTCTCTTCATTAGTGCCGACAGGACGTAGGGAGCTGCCGTAGCATGTTGGTCTCTTCTTCTCTTTTACATCAGTACCGACGGGGTGTCGGTAGCTGACCTGGTTTGTCGTTTGTTGGTCTGTTCGTCAGTGCCGACAAAGTGTCGGGAGCTGACCTGGCTTGTTGATCTCTTGGTCTCTTCGTCAGTGCCGACGGGGTGTCGGGAACTGAAGCAGTATGTTAGTCTCTTTATCTCTTCATTAGTGCCGACGGGGTGTCGGGAACTGAAGCAGTATGTTAGTCTCTTTGTCTCTTCATCAGTGCCGACAGGGTATCGGGAGCTGACACGGTTTGTTGATCTCTTGGTCTCTTTGCCAGTGCCGACAGGGTGCTGGGAGCCGACCTGGTTTGTTGCCTCTTGGTCTCTTCGTCAGTGCCGGCAGGGTGTCGGGAGCTGACGTGGTTTGTTGGTCTCTTTGTCTCTTCATCAGTGCCGACGGGGTGCCGGGAACTGAAACAGTATGTTGGTCTTTTCTTCAGTGTCGACGGGGTGTCGGGAACTGAAGCAGCGTATTGGTCTCTTCATCACTGCCGACGGGGTGTCGGGAACTGAAGCAACATATTGGTCTCTTCACCAGTGCCGACGGGGCACCGGGAGCTGACAGGGTTTGTTGATCTCTTTGTCTCTTAGTCAGTGCCGACAGGGTGCCAGGAGCTGACATAGTATGTTGGTCTCTTGGTCTCTTTTTCTTTCTTTTCTTCTCTCTTCTTCTCTTCTTTTTCTTCTCTTCTCTTTTTTGTCATCTTCTTTTTTGTTCTTTTCGTTGTTGTTGTTGTTTTTTTTTCTTCTCTTCTTCCCTTCTTTTTCCCTTCTTTTTTTTCTCTCTTTTTTTTGAAGAACTCCAGGTGGCTGTTGGCGTGGATGCCAATGATATAAGAGCTGTAGGCACAGCGGCCGATAATTGAAAGCTGTTGACATGGGGGGCCAATAATTGAAAAGCTGTCGACCCGAAGGCCGATGATTAAAAGCTGTCGGCTCAGAGGCCGATAATTGAAAGCTATTGGCATGAGAGCCAATAATTGAAAAGCTGTCAACCCGAAGGTCGATGATTAGAAAGTTGTCGGCTCAGGGATCGATAATTGAAAGCTGTTGGCATGGGAGCCAATAATTGAAAAGTTGTCGACCTGAAGGCCGATGATTAAAAAGCTGTCGGCTCAGGGGCCCATGATTGAAAAGCTGTCGACTCGAAGGCCAATGATTAAAAAGCTGTCGGCTCAGGGGCCGATGATTTAAGCTGTCGGCTCAGGGGCCGATAATTGAAAGCTATCGGCTCAAGAGCCGATAAGGGAGGTCAAAACAGCCAAGGCTGGGAGCGGGCTTGAAGAGCCGAAGTTGGGGATTAACGAGTCGCGAGGGCAAGAGTTAGGCCATGGGGGCTAAGGTTGGGCTCTACGAGCCGTAGCTGGGAACGTAGGCTTCGATGGCCGGAATTGAGTTTATTGCATACGCACATTTTTAGTATATATTATTTTTTATTATATTTCCTTTTATTCAAGCATGCAAGCATTCATTAGCAGGCATAACATAAATGTCAGTAAGGCAGTTCCCCCTATAGGGGATAGGATAGGGACGTCGCCAATTCGTAGATGCGGTGCGGGCCGCGAGGCACAATTGAGGGGTGGTGCACCCGTCAAGAGGATATCACATGTCTTGCATGCATAGCCTAAATTCACGCATTTCACCCGAGACAATTCTCTGTGGCGTAGCAGTGCAAATGTGTGAACAAAGGGCCCTAACCATTGGGATATGTAGATTTTCCTGGTGACACTCGAGGATCACTCTAACGCCTACACATTAGTTCCAGGCTTTCGACTTTCGGTAGCTTCACACAGCCCCCATCTATTTATTTTGGTAGCGGATTTCACCGTTCGGCGCGAGTCTCCTCATGTGTCTCAATGGGGATTCCCAGCTACTAAGATTCATCCTTATTATAATTCTATTACGGATTCCACCGTTTGTCGCGAGTCTCCTCATGTGTCTTAATGGGGATTTCCGGCTACTAGGATTCGTCCTTATTATAATTCGCTTCACCATTTCGCGCGAGTCTCCTCATGTGTCTCAATGGGGATTCCCAGCTACTCGGATTCACGTTTCTCTCTTTTTTTGCATCATTTTTTTCTCTCTCTCCCCCTTTTTTTTACAGTGGGGGTAGGCAGCTTTTTCCTCACGATTACCTTTCACGGGAGTGCAGGAATTCAAGTCTCCGTAGAGTGCTAAGAAGAAATTCGGGCAATCCCTATAGTCGAAGGCTATTGAACACATTAAG
This sequence comes from Amorphophallus konjac, assembly GCA_022559845.1. Taxonomy (NCBI): domain Eukaryota; kingdom Viridiplantae; phylum Streptophyta; class Magnoliopsida; order Alismatales; family Araceae; genus Amorphophallus; species Amorphophallus konjac. The sequence continues at coordinate 314,520,609 of CM040119.1, read as the reverse complement.
TGCTAAGTGTGGGAGCGTTGCCTCAGGTTTATTTCGTGAGTTGGGCTTAGCGATGCCGCCATGACTCTTCCCCTTGACGTGTGCACCCGCCATAATTGGGTTCCCTTCGAGTGCGTGCCGTGACGTCCGTGCATCTGGAATCGGGGCAGCATTATTTAGCAAGGAAATGCGGTCCTCAAAAATTTCAAGGAGGTGTATTATTCTATATTAAGCAAACATGCAAGCAGGGCAATCATGCATTCTCTTTTTTTTTGTTTTTTTCCTCTTTTTGTGTGTCTGTTTTATTATTTTTTGTTATTTTTTTTGTTTTTGCATAAGAAAATATTGTTGTTACGTATAAGTGTAGTGGTAGTAAAGGTATTAGAGAAGCAGACCACGAGTAGCTGAAATGGTATTAGGGAAGCAGGCCATAGAACCCAAGGGACATTTGGGGAGCGGGCCATAAGGGCCGAAATTGGGAAGCGGGCTGCAAGAGCCGAAGTTATGGGAAGCGGGTCGCGAAGGCCGAATCCTGGGAAGCAAGCTATGAGAGCTGGACTTGGGAAGCATGCCATGAATGCCAAAGGGAAGCAGGCTACGAGAGCCAGAGTTGGCGAGCAGGCCATAAAAGCCAAGGGGAAGCAGGCTACGAGAGCCAGAATTGAGAAGCAGGCTATAAAAGCCAAAGAGAAGCAGGCTGCAAGAGCCAAGGTTGGGAAGCAGGCCATGAGGGCCAAAGGTAAGCAGGCTGCAAGAGCCAAAGTTGGGGAGCATGCCACAAAAGTCAAGGGCAAGCAGGCTACGAGAGCCAGAAGTGGGAAGCAGGCTATAAAAGCCAAAGGGAAGCAGGCTGCAAGAGCCAAGGTTGGGAAGCAGGCCATGAGGGCCAAAGGTAAGCAGGCTGCGAGAGCCAAAGTTGGGGAGCAGGCCATAAAAGCCAAGGGGAAGCAGGCTACGAGAGCCAGAATTGGGAAGCAGGCTATAAAAGCCAAAGGGAAGCAGGCCGTAAAGGCCGAATTCTGAGAAGCAGGCTGCAAGGGCCAAAGATATTGGGAAGCAGGCTGCAAGAGCCGAGATTGTGGGCAGCAGGCTACGGAAGCCAAATCTGGGGAGCAGGCTACAAGAGCCAAAATTGGGGAGCGGGCTGCAGGAGCCGCAATTATGGGAAGCGGGCCGTGAAGGCCGAATTCTGGGAAGCAGGCCCTAAATGCTGAATTCTGAGAAGCAGGCTGCAAGAGCCAAAGATATTGGGAAGCGGGCTGCAAGAGCCGAAAAGATATTGGAGAGCATGGTGGGACGGGTGGACCAATCCTGATAGTGGGCCTTGGCCAACACGGCTGAGCGGAAGGGCGTCGGGTAGCAGGGTACGAGAGCCGAGGAGAAGGATTCGTGAAGCGGCGGGTTCGAAGACCACGTCTGTCTCATGTCTCTTTTTTTTATCTTTTGTGTGAGGCGACGGGTTCGAAGACCACGTCTGCCTCGTGTCTCTTTTTTTTTTCTCTTCTTATTTTACGGTGAGGCAGGCACAAAGACCATGTTTGCCTCGTGTCTTTTTTTCTCTTCTCTTCTTCTTTTGTAGAGAGGCAGGTGCAGAGACCATGTTTACCCCGTGACTGTTCTTTCTCTTCTTCTCTTCTTCTTTAATGGAGAGGCCGGTGCAAAGACCATGTTCGCCTCATGTCTCTTTTTCTCTTCTCTTCTTCTTTTGTAGAGAGGCAGGTGCAAAGACCATGTTTGTCTCGCGACTCTCTTTCTCTTCTCCTCTTCTTTTGTGTGATGAGGCGGGCTCGAAGACCACGTCTGCCTCATGTGTCTTCTTTTTGTTCTGCTCTTTTTCTTTTATGTGAAGAGACGGGTTCAGGGACCACGTCTACCTCATGTGTCTTTTCTTCCTTTTCTTCTCTTCTTTTGCGTGATGAGGTGGGCTCGAAGACCACGTCTGCCTCATGTGTCTTCTTTCTTTCCTTCTTTTCTTCTGTGTGATGAGGTGGGCTCGAAGACCACGTCTGCCTCGTGCGTGTCTTTTTCTTTATTTTGCTCTTCTTTTATCATTAATGCTTCCACGCTGGAGTGTATTTCTCTTAATGTGACCCCAAGTTGGGGTGTAGCTTCATTTGGTATGCATCCCCCCTGAGGGGGTGTGTTTTGCCTCTTCACTTCTGTGCCCCCAGGCGGGGTGTACTTTTTTTGGCTTCTATGTCCCCAGACCAGGGTGTATATTTTTTTTAATGCCCCCGAGGCGGGGTGTAGCTCTCTTCAAATGCCCCCATGGTGGGGTATACTCTTCACGGCTTCTATGCCCCCAGGTGGGGTATGTTTCTTCTTCAGATACCCCTGAGCCAGGGTGGACTTCTCTTCATATGCCCCTGAGCCGGGGCGTGTTCTTTATAGCTTTTCGGCCCTCGAGGCGAGGTATGTTTCTTCTTCATGTGCCCCTGGTACGGGGCGTAGCTCTCTTCAAATGCCCCCAGGATGGGGTGTATCTTTTGCTTCTTATGCCCCCCTCAGGCGGAGGTGTATCTCCTTACGGCTTCTGTGCCCCCGAAACAAGGTATGTTGTTTCTTCAAATGCCGCTTGGCCGGAGTATATCTTTCTTCTTATGCTCCCAGATCGGGATATATGTCTCTTCGTTCCTGTGCCCCGGGTCGGGGTAGATGCTTCTGCTTCTTAGGCGCCAAGGGCGGAGTGTATTTTTTTGTGTCCTCAGGCTGGGGTAGGTGCTCTGCATGTGTCCCCGGGTCGGGGTGCCGCTTTATTTCCCATGGAGGGGGGTGTGTTGTTTCTTCAAAAGCCCCCAGACCAGGGTGTGTTTTTTTTAATGCCCCCGAGGCGGGGTGTAGCTCTCTTCAAATGCCCCCCTAAGCCGGGGTATACTCTTCACGGTTTCTATGCCCCCGGGCGGGGTATGTCTCTTCTTCATATGCCCCTGAGCCTGGGTGTATTCCTTGCTCTTTACGCCCTCGGATCGGGGTGGATTCTTCGTCAAATGCCCCGGAGCCGGGGTGCATTCTCTTCACGCGCCCCCGGGCGAGGTGTGTCTTTCATGGCTTCTATGCCCCCAGATGGGGTGCGGCTTCTACTTTTTATGCCCCAGAGCGGGGTACGTTTTTTTTGCTTCTTGTGCCCCCAAAGGGAGGTGTCTTTCTCTTCATACGCCTCGGGCACGGGGTATATCTTTGCTTTTTGTGCCCCTGAGGCGGGGGGAATTCTTCTTCTTTTGCCCCGACACGCTGGGGGACGTTTGCTTCTTGTGCACCCCAAAGTGGGGTGCATTCTTGGTGGCTTGTGCACCCCCGTGGCGGGGTGTATGTTTCTTCCTTAGATTCCCCTAAGCCGGGGTATATTCCTTTGCCTTATGTGCCCCCGAGTTGGGATGGATTCTCTTCATGCGCCCCCATAGTGGGGTGTATTCTCTTTATGTGCCCCCTGGAGCGGGGTATCTTTCTTCTTCAAATACCCCAGGCCGGGACGAATTCTTTATGGCTTCTGTGCCCCCGGGTGGGGTATGTTTTTTTTTTCAATACCCCTAAGATAGGGTAGACTCTTTTCTTCTTATGCTCCCAAGGCGGGATGTAGCTTCTTCAGATGCCCCTAAGCCGAGGCATATTCTTCATGGCTTCTATGCCCCCAGGCGGGGTATGTTTCTTCTTCAAACACCCCCAAGCTGGGGTGGACTTCTCTTCATATGCCCCTGAGTCGGGGCGTGCTCTTCATAGCTTCTATGTCCCCAGGCGGGGTGCTTCTTCTTCAAGTGCCCCTAAATCGGGGTAGATTTTTGAATACCCCTAAGCCGGGGTGAGTTCTTCATGGCCTTTATGTCCCCCGTGACGGGGTAAGCTGTTTCTTCAATTGCCCCTTAAGCGGGGTGTATGTTGCTTCATATGCCCCCGGGGAGGGGATGTATTCCGCCTCTAATGCCCCCATGGCGGGGGATGTTCTTGGTTTCTTATGCCCCCAAGGTGGGGTGTGTTTTGCTTCTTGTACCCTCGAGGTGGGGTGAATTTCTTTCTTTGTATGCCCCCAGTCCAGGGTGTGGCTCTTTCTTTAAGTGTCCCCAGGCCGGGGTGAAATCTTTTCTTCTTATGCCCCCATGGCGGAGTATGTCTTTGGCTTCATGTGCCGACAGGCTGGGATGTATTCTGTTTCTAGTGCCCCCAGAGTGGAGTGTATTGCTGCTTCCGATGTCCCTAAGACGAGGTGTAATTCTTGCTTCTTATGCCCCCGAGGTGGGGTGAACTCTTCTTCTTTGGTTACATGCTCCCATATCGGGGTGTGCTCCTTTTCTCATATACTCCCCTAAGCCGGAGAATGTTGTTTGTTCTGCTTCAGATGCCCCCCCCCCCCGGGGGGGGGGGGGGGATATATGTTGCTTCACGGACCCCGGGGTCAGGATGTATTCCTTCTTCAAATGCCCCTAAGTCGGGGTGTATTCTTCTCTTTCTTATACTCCCGAAGCGGGATGTAGCTTCTTCAAATGCCCCTAAGCTGGGATGTGTTCTTTACAGCTTCTAGGCCCTCGAGGCGAGGTATACTTCTTCTTCGAATACCCCCAAGATGGGGGTGTGTTTCTTGGCTTCATGGTCCCCCAAGGCGGGGTGTATCCTTCTGCTTCCTCTGCCCCAGAGTGGGGTATATTTCTCTTCGTATTCCCCTAAGGCAGGGTGCATTCTTTGGTTTCATAGGCCCCTATACGGGGTGTATTCTTTGCTTCTTGGCACCCAAGGCGGGGTGTGTCCTCTGCTTCTTATATCCCAGACCGGGGTGGATTCTTCTGCTTCTTACGCCCCGCCGGGGCGGGGTGCGTTTCTCTTCATACGCCCCTAGCATGGGGTGTGCTTTTGTTTCTTATGCCCCCAGGCCGGGGTACTTTCCTTCTTCATATACCCCTAAGCCAGGGTGAGTTTCTCTTTTGTATGTTCCCAGGCCAGGGTGAATTCTTCTATTCTTATGCCCCCATGGCGGGGTATGTCTTCTGCTTCAGGTGCCCCCATATCGGGGTGTATTTCCCCTTCAAATGCCCCTAAGCCGGGGTGCAGCTCTATTTCTTCTTACGTCCCCAGGTCGGGGCGGATTTTTCTTCAAATGCCCCGAAACTGGGGTGTAGCTTTCGCTTTGTGTGCCCCTCAGTCAGGGCGGATTCTCTTCATGTGCCCCTGGGAACGGGGTGTATTTCTTTTTTTGCCTCCTATGCCCCGTAGCAGGGTATATATCTTCTTTTCATCCCCATGGCGGGGTATGTGCATGCTCTCTTCGGGAGTGGTGGCCGTGCTCGACCTCATTGCTATAAAGCATCCCCCACAGTGGGCCACCATTCACCAAGCTACAATTGTGGCTCGCTGGGTCTTTTAACAACCATTCGGGGGCCGTTTTGTGTCGGATGGAGGCACCAGGAAGGAGGAACGAGCGGGGTCATTGCACCGCGGACTCGGAACCTCCTAGAGTCGGGTGGGACGCCGGGCTTCTTCTTGCTCTTCTGGTCAACAATGTTGGCCGACTTTTCTTCTTTCTCTTTTTCTTCTCTTTTTTTTCTCTTTCTCTTTTCTTTCCTCTTTTTTTTGTCCCTTCTTCTCTTCTCTTCTTTTTTGTATGATTGACCAGAGTGGGGTGCAGGAGAGCGCTCACCCCCTCAAGGAGGGGATGAGTGGTTCACTCCACCGCATTAACCCCACAGTGGTAATCTTTGTTCAGCACGGGTCTCGACAGACGTGGCCGTACAACCCTCTCTTGCCAATTCTTTATCTTCTCTCTTTTTTTTTGCTTCTTTATTTTCACTCTTTTTTTATCTTCTTTTCTTCTTTTTTTCATTTCTTCTCTTTCTTCTTGAGGGAAACAGGGGGGTTGATTTCCCCTCCCTTATCTTCTCCTTCTCTTCTCTCTTTTTTTTTATAACAGCCCCCATGATTCCTGGAAGCTGCATATGCTTCGAAGCAGCGTTCTCGAGGCCGCGAAGGTAGTTGCGCCGAGTCTGGCTTTTCTCCCCATAGGACTGACGAAGACAGCACTTGCAATTCATCAAAGCAGGCAAACATCGTTTATTAGGAGGCCATGAGGCCCTGAATCCCGGCGAAGAGATGAAGGGTGGTTTGGTCCCACCGGGCGTGCCAGACTTGTGGATGCACTTTTTGTTCATCTATTATTGGCGCTCGTCTATTCAGGAATGGTTGATTCATCCATTAAGTGCGTGGGCGTGCCAGTCACCGAAGTGACAATTTATTCGGGCTCCGAAGAGCCCATGGTGCGCTCGATCTGACTCAGTCAGACGATTGTGAGGTTCATGTCGGGGCCAAAACCCGCCGTGCCATAAAGGTCACGGCGTCATTTACATCCCCCATACGAGGGAACACCCTTGATTAATCACCGGAATTCAGGGCCTCATGGCCAATAAATTAATTGCATGAAAGGTCTATTACGAGGTATTGAAATCCCCACACGAGGGTGTAGACACGCCATACTTGACATTACAATGAGTAAATCTCATATTACACTATGACACCCCAAGGAGGCCTTCACATTTTTTATTACTCTAGTGATTTCCTATTTTTATGAATTTTTTCACATTTTTTTGATTTTTTTCGTAAAGACTGGACGCCTCCATAAAAATGACAAAAAATGAAAAAAATAATAAATGAAAATATTTTGAAAGCGTCCAGGAGGCTGGACGCCCCAATGATTTGGCTCACGGGCGTCCCTGGCCACTGCCCGACCGTTGCTCGGCCTGTCGTTTGAAAAGAATCCAAATTATGGAGGCGTCCAGGCCCCTGGACGCCTCCATCATTTAGCTCACGGGCGTCCCTGGCCACTGCCTGACCGTTGCTCGGCCTATCGTTTGAAAAGAATCCAAATTATGGAGGCGTCCAGGCCCCTGGACGCCGCCATCATTCAGCTCACGGGCGACCCCCGGCCGCCGACTGACCGTTGCTCAGTTTGTCGTTTGAAAAGAATCCAAATAATGGAGGCGTCGAGGCCCCTGGACGCCTCCATCTTTCAGCTCACGGGCGCCCCTGACCCCCGACTACCCGTTGGCTGGCTTGTAGTGCGAAAGGGATCCAATGTAATGGAGGCATCCAGTCCCCTGGACGCCTCCATCATCCAGGTCACGGGTGCCCCTAGCCCCTGACTATCCGTCAGCAAGTCAGATTGTCGTTTAAGAAGGATCCAAGTAATGGAGGCGTCCAGGCCCCTAGACGCCTCCATCCTCCAGAACTCTATAAATAGAGGCCTACCCCCCCTCGGTTCGGGGTCGAAAAAAGGCGCCGGGAGGCTGTCGGATTCTATTCCTAACCCGTGGGTGTTTTGTAGGTGAGGTTCTGCCAGATTCCTGGGTGCTCGTGCTCGCAGGAGAAAGGCCGCCTTCGCCCGCCGTGCTCTCGCGTCATCCCTACGCTGCCGGGGCTCCCCCAGACCTCGCCATCGGCCATCCAATAAGCCATTCTCCTCTCTTCTCTCTTAGTTATCATGCATTCATCATATCGCATTTTCTACCTCCTTTTGGAGGGAGTCTCTTCTTGTTCCTACGTTGGTTTAGTCGCATTCATCATAAGCACTTTCCTCCTACTCGTGTCCGAGAGGGGTTTTAAAAGACAACACCGACCAGGTGTGTGTTCTACCATCATTTCGTTACTTGCACTGTTAGAATTGAATACTGCACCTTCGTCCTCCTGATCCATTTGCTACTGGTTTGTCATTTTTTTGTAAGGGTAATTGAAGAAAGCCCTCTCCGTCGGCCGGCCGAAGGGGGAGGAAGAAGCAACCCGTCATTTCCCGCTCTCGAGGATCCACAGTTTCCGTGCCTCGCACAAGGTACACGCGATCATTTCTTTTCATTGAGGTAACCCCTCTGGCGATCACACCCCTTTAGCATCCTACGTATGCTCTTTTCTCTATTGGCACGTTGCATGATCCCCTCCCCTTATTAGCTTTTACTTATTGCGAGTTTGTAGCCCGTCGCTCGCGTTTCTCGTTCCCTTTTGAGTGGATCTCCATTCGGCAGTCCACAGATTGGCGATCACGGTGGGACCTCAGTTGCTTTCTTTTAGTTACTCTTGCAGCTCCTTGTGATTCACTTTATCATCTATTGTGCGTTGTCTATCTCTCAGTTGTTTCCTTTCGGTTTCTTTTGTAGCTTCTTCTGGTTTGCTCTATCACCTCTTGTGGTTGTCATATCTTGATTGTCTTGTTATTCTGTTATGCTCTACATATCTGTCAGCATTTCATCGCATACGTCCATCCCCATTTTCTATCTTTCTTTCTATTTCTTTCTTAGGATCACCCCCTCTTGGTGAAAGAAGGACTCTCTGTCGGGAATTCCTCTCGACAGACTAGGATCTCTTTCACTGGGACCTCCATAAGTCCCCGACAGCGAAGGATTCCCCTTCGTTCACTGGGCAGGTTGTACCGTTGAAGTTCCCCGGAGCTTAGTTACCCCATTCGCGGTGAGTCGAGTGTCTCTAGTTCACACGGCGGTAAAACAAAGGTGCAACTAGGATTTTTGCGCATTTTGTGTGAATTTTTTTACAATCGTTAGAAAGAAAGAAAAAAAGAGAGAGTTCAAACAAAAAAAAAACTAAAAGAGACGTAAAGCATCCACTTGTGTGTTAATCTCTGCTGCTTGTGTGCTGGTGTATGTTATTACGTTCTGGAAAAGTGTTAAGGATGGCCGAGTATGATTACGATGCTTTCGAGGCTAACGCCTTCGGCTATGAGCCTCAAATGCATGACTCGGGTCATGACTCTTACGTAGAATATATCTCGGACCAGGGCTACCAAGGCGGGCCCCATGTCTACGCTATGGACGCTGGTCCATCCCATGACTCCTCACATGAGGTGCCGAATGCTGCCGGGGATACATCTTCCCCCCAGGACATCTCCGCCCTGTTAGGTGTCCTCGCCAACACCCAACTCAACCCTGAGCAACTTCAGGCCTTCCAGGCCATTCTAAAAGGGAAATCAGTCCCCCCCCCTCCTGCGGAGCTGAGTCCGACTACAACCCCTGTCCAGGAGTCTATGCAGGCCATTCCCTCCTCCTTACCTCTCGGGCAGGCAAATCACCAGCCTCCCTCCTTCCAACTCCCCTCCCAATCTCCGGCGCAAGCCACCCTTCAAACACAAATCCCACCGGGCCTACCCGTTGGTAGACCCCAATATCCCTCCTGTCCTAGGTTTCCTTCTCAGGCCTCTGGGAGGCCTACCGCTTCTGCCTGGCAAGTGCCACCTTCACCAATTGACCCGTTCACCCAGTCCCTCTTGAATAAACTTAATAAGATAGACGAGCAATTCCGGAACTTACAAAAAAGGGTGGATGTGAAATCCACCCCTGAGGTTTCTCTGCCTATCCTACCAATATTTCGCCTCCCCCCTTCTGAGATGCCCACGTACCGTAGGTACAACGGCACTGACAACCCCTCTATCCATTTGAAGGACTTCATGTACGAGTCCTCGTTTTGGCAAAATGATAAAAGATCTCTGGCATATCTCTTTAGGAGGTCATTAGATGGCCCTGCGTTGGAATGGTTCGACGCCCTAGAGCCAAGCGATGCTGAGGACTTCGACGTGGTTCAGAAGAAATTCCTACAGAGATACCGGGACCGAGTCGGCCCATCTCTTTCTATCACCGACCTGGTCGCCGAAAAAATGAAGACGGACGAAAATTTCGTCCAGTTCGCTGATAGATGGAGATCTCTGGCAGAAAGGATAAAGGATACCATCTCTGAGCCAGAGCAGGTGAAGATGATTATATCAAATGCTACCCCCCAGTTTAGGCATATCCTGGCAATGAACAAGCTTAACACCATGGAGGAACTATACGAGAGGGCTCGGTATGTTCAGACACAACTGAAAGATTCTCCTCTCATGCACATGTTCGAGCCACCAAAGCTGAAGGTGTTTAGGAAGCCGGGCACTGGCGTCCCAGGCGGAACGACAGAAGGGGTCGTGACGAATGAGCAAGTGAATGCAGTCAACGACGCTAACTATGTGGCAAACCCCAGGCTTCCACAAATGCCCCCGCTTCTTCTCCAACAAGGTTCATTCCCTTCTCATCCTCCACCGCAAAGCAATCTCCTCCAGAACAATATGCCTCAACCCTTCCATCTTCAACAACAACAACAGCGACCTCCTCAATATAATCAGGTTCCACCACCCGGGGATTATGGCCCCCAACAACAGAGGAGACCACTTGGACCTAGGAGAGATCATTACCCACCTTTGCCGGAATCATTATCAGATATCTTTAATGCTCTCATGGCTGCTAATTTCCTCACCTTGCCTAAGGAGAGAGCCATATGGCCCACGAACGTCGACACTTCCAGATATTGTGTCTTCCATAGACAACCAGGCCGTACAGTGGAAAACTGTTTCCATTTCAGAGATTATATCTACGATATGAATGATGATCACCAAATAGACTGGGACGAAATGAGGCAATACGTCGCCATGATGAAAGCCAGGAGACCTCCTCCCAGACAGCAACAACAACATCAGCAACCACAGCAACAGCGACAGCTACAACAACAGCAACAAGCACCACCACAACAACAACAACAGCCTCAGCAGATACCACAACAACAGCCAAACATGGGCATCCTCCAGAATCCACTGCCAGAGCACCAGCAGCCCAATCATCAGGTGAACCCCATCTCCTCCTTCCCGGAAGTCGGGAGAGAGCAGGTGTGGCACTCGAAAAATGCCTCTATTCTTTCCACCACCAACCCTATCCTCATGCAACTCCCTTGTGTCGCCCGGGTAGCACCTCTTTCCCACCAACCCGCATATGCATCGCCTTCACCATTTCCACTACCATCACGCCCCCTCATTCGTACCCCAATAACTTATCATCCGACACCCCCCGTTGCGCCTTCACACCTTCCCATCTCCTCTCACTCCGCCGCTCTACCATCCACTTCTACCGCATTTGCCCCTATACCTTCTAAGCCCCTTATCACCCGTCAACCGCGCGTAACCCCGTTTGTCCCCACAACACCACCATCGATGCCTTCAAAACCACTCATCACCCGCCGCCCATCTCAAACTTTACCCACCGCCACCTTGCCTCCACCTTCCAAGCCCCTCATTCGTCGTAACCCACATGATATTCCCCCTACCTCCGCCATACCTCCGCCTAGTAAACCCCTCATCAGGACCCCTGCTCCCATCATCAGGACCCCTGATCTACCAGCCATTCCTCCGTCACTACCCTTCAAACCACTGCTGCAACCCACTGCTGCCCATGTAGAGGCACAAAAGCCACAAGCAATGGTGCTCCGAAGTGGAAGGATATTCCACAGGATTTTTCCCCAGGACAGTCAGAATCCTGAGCAGTCTCAGTAAGAAAAGGACGGAGAACAGCTGAAAAAGTCTGTCCCTGGAACACAGTATGATCTGCTGAAACACCTGGATAGGACACCCGCTCGGATCTCCATTCTAGAACCGCTCCAAAGATCCACGTCACATCAGGCGGCCTTGATGCAATATCTTCAAAGGGTCAAGGTAAATGAGGACCTTCCTGCAGAAAAAATTTCGGCCGTTTTAACCCCAACGGACACACAGCCAGCCATCATGTTCCACAACTACGAGCTCGCCCCCAGGGAAGCTCGAAAGTACACGTTGTGTGTCTCGATAAAAGTTAATGAGGTATCCATAAACCCGTGTCTTGTGGACACGGGCGCATCCATAAACGTGATCTCCATGAGCACCCTTCGGATGTGCGGGGTTGACGAGGAACAGATCAGACCTTCCTCGATCATGGTCACAGCCTATGACAACAGCAAAAGACCACCACAGGGGATGATTATTCTGAGGGTAGGGCTGGGCCCTATGACAGTCTCCATGGAATTCCATATTCTCGACATGGACCCCACTTTCAAGGCCATACTGGGTCGCCCTTATATTGAAGCCACAGATGCCGTACCTTCCACCAACCATCAATGCTTGAAGTTTCCTTATAACGGAAGAATTATTAAGGTGGTAAGTACGCCTGTCCTTCCCACGGTGGATGCTATCAACACCTCTTTACCCTCTGTTTGGCCGTCCCATCGGCCCATATTATCACTGTTGGATGTGCGTGATGTATCTCACGTTCCGCTAGCACCTAAAGAGCTGGTCAGGGTAACAACGCCGCATCTCTCTTTTCACTCCAAAGGTTGGAAGATTATGAGGAACATCGGCTATCAGCAGGGCAAGGGTTTGGGCGCACAGTTACAAGGTAGGCTGAGACCACGAACAGAGGTTAAGCCTAACCGCAGGTTTGGCCTGGGCTTCAAAGGACCATTCGAGACACGATGGAAGCCCCTCACATGGACCCTAACAAACCACTTCAACAAAGGGGCCGTTATCCAGATGGGGGATTATCCGCAAGAAGAGCGCGGGAGGTTACATGTTGTGTATTCCGCTGAAAGATATCCAACGATCACCAAAAGAGGCAAGATCAAAGATCCAGAATGTGAATGGGACAAATGGTTCGATATACCGGATGTTTCTATTGCGCTAGAAAGGATGTTCTCGCCTCCGCAGCTCAAGGGGCCGTCATTGAACTCCGGAATGCCAGAGAATACCACCATTATTGCCAAGGTTCCAAGCTATCCTTGTCCTCGCCAGAAGGACCCGGCCATCGGCGGATCTTCATCCGCTGTCACCATCACTATCGACAGTTTGTCAGCCGTCATCTTTTCCGTTCACTCATCACAGCCACAGTTGCTGTCTTCTTCCTGGGCCAGACAATTGTCTGATGATCTCCCCAGGTCCCCTTCTCTTCTCCCTTACCTGCGCAGACTTCTCGACCCACGTCAGGTCTTCAATCATGATTTGCTCTATGAGCCTCCCAACCCTCTAGCCATGACCACCTTCCTCTCTCCTACGATCTCTTTTCATTGTTTTGTCATCATAGATGAAAATGAAAAAAAACGTCAATTTTTAAACTCCCCAACAACACATCTTCGTTGAGGAAACCTCCTACATCTCCCATGGGTGTGTCTCGCTTCGCGAGCCACCCGTCCAAGATCCGATGAGCGACCTTTTTTACCCCTCTTTCGAGGGGCCTGTCCCTGTACATTCTTCATCATCCCCTTCAAACTGTTCTCCTTCTGTAAATAGTGTCAGTCAACCTAGAGCAAGGGTAGTACCCAAGAAGAAATCCAAAGGTAGGCAGATCCCTCGTCGGTTCCTTCTGGATTTAGCCGTTAGGTGTCAGGCCCTTCTTGCCATCCCTCAGTTACTAGAAGATCCGATCCAGCTACCGGAAATGGAATGCGAGGATAACTGTGCAATTGATGAAGGATATGGAGTTTATGAGATCACAGATGAGGAATACCCTAGTGAAGATGAGGGTGAAGAATATGAGGATGCGGCTGCTGCATATGCTAGTGGAGTGAGGAGATTCGACGGGCCGTCAGCCGCGGTAGAAGATTCCACCAAGGAAGTTAACTTGGGAACTGAGGAAGACCCTAGGATCATCCTCATAAGTGATAATCTGCCACCCTCTGAAGAAGAGGCACTGGTCCAAGTTCTTAAAGAGTATAAGGACACGTTTGCATGGAGCTATGAGGACATGCCGGGTCTGGATCCCACCCTGGTCGAACACCTCTTAACTTTAAAACCAGGGGCTGTCTCGGTAAAATAAAGGCTAAGACGTTTCCACCCTCAGATGGCTTTAAAAATGAAAGAAGAGGTCGACAAGCTCCACAAAGCCAGGTTCATTAGAGTCGTCCTCTATCCCCAATGGGTGGCAAATATTGTCCAAGTCATGAAGAAGGATGGCAAAATCAAGATTTGCATCGACTTCCGGGACCTTAACCGCGCGTGTCCAAAGGACGATTTCCCCTTGCCTCACATTGATGTGTTAGTCGATAACACCGCAGGTTATGAAACCCTTTCATTCATGGATGGATTTTTGGGATATAATCAAATTCGGTTGGCAGAAGATGACCAGGAGAAAACATCATTCACTACGCCATGGGGGACATACTGTTACGTAGTCATGCCATTTGGATTAAAAAATGCTGGAGCTACTTACCAAAGAGCCATGATGGCCATATTTCATGACATGATGCACATATATCTGGAGGTGTACGTGGATGATTTATTGGTAAAATCAAGAATCAGGGTAGAACATCCAAGGGTCTTAGCTAAGGTGTTGCAAAGATCAAGGGAGTTCCAACTGAAAATGAATCCAAAAAAATGCGTGTTTGGTGTGTCATCAGGCAAACTACTGGGTTTTTTTGTGAGCAAAAGGGGGATTGAAGTAGATCCCAACAAAGCCAAAGCCATCAGGGACATGCCGCCCCCCAGAAATTTAAGAGAAGTTCGAGGTCTAATTGGGAGGCTGCAGTTCATCCGTCGGTTTGTGTCTCAGCACTCACAAAGGTGTAGACCTTTCTATGAGTTGACCAAGCCAGGAGTAGAATTCCACTGGGATTCTAAATGTCAGAAAGCTTTTGAAGGATTAAAGGAATATCTGGCTAGTCCACCCGTTCTCATCCCGCCCAAGCCGGAGAGACCTCTGATCCTCTACATCTCAGTCTTGGATGACTCTGTGGGAGCCGTTCTCGCACAAGCTGATGAAGAAGGTAAGGAACGGGCAACCTACTACCTCACCAAACTCCTCAACTCCTGTGAGCAGAAGTACACAGTCATGGAGAAAACCTGTGCTGCCCTCGTTTGGGTAGTGCAGAAATTGAAACACTACTTCCTGGCTCATGAGGTCCATTTGATTGCCCGCATGAATCCCATCAAGTTACTTCTGGAGAAATCCGTCCTAACAGATAGGCTAGCACGCTGGCAAAGTTTTCTTTCTCAGTTTGACATCACTTATATCCAGCAAAAGGCAATTAAAGGTTATGCCATAGCCGAGCATCTCGCTCACCATCCTCTTCCCAAGTTCGATCCTGTCCAATCGGAGTTTCCAGACGAGGAACTAATGTCCGTCACTCAATTTGAAGAACCTATGTGGACGTTATATTTTGATGGAGCTCTGAACTCTCAAGGGAAAGGAATCGGCGTTGCCCTCCTGTCGCCCGAAGGCCTCACATTCTCACTGGCATACCAACTAAAATTTCCAGTTACCAACAATATAGCCGAATATGAGGCTCTTCTAGCTGGCTTGGGACTCGCTCATTCTCTTCATGTCACCGAATTGCGGGTCGTGGGTGACAGCCAACTCATTCTTCACCAGGTGCTCACTAAGTATCGCACTCGCGATCCTAAGCTCAAACCATACCAAGAACTCACTGCTGCCTTTGCCAAACTATTCACCAAACTGATCTTTGTTCATGTCCCTCGTCATCAGAATATTCTTGCTGATGCCCTTGCCTCGTTGGCATCGGTCATAAGATTCCCTCTAGGGAGATGGTTTAAGTCCATTTCCATCTACAAACTTCACGCCCCAGCAGTTGATGACGCTTCCTACGTGAACATCAAAGATAGGATAGCAAGGAAGATCCGACAGGAAGAAATCCTAAAGAAGAGGGAAATCATGTTGGCAGAAGCGGAAGAAGAGTTGGCCGACGAGGAGAAACCATGGTTCTATGAGATCGTCAAATATTGCAAAGATCAGTCTTATCCCGAAGGAGCCACCACAGAAGATAAGAAGGCCATAAGGAGTGTGGCTCAGAAATACACACTGGTTGGGGGTCTACTCTATAGGAGGAGCCTTTCTGGCATTCTGTTGAGATGTCTTGATGACGATGAGGTCTGGAAATGTGTAGAGGAGACACACTCGGGTGTGTGCGGTGGCCATGTGAACAGTCAGATGCTCGCCAAGAAGATCATCAGGCAAGGCTTTTACTGGCCCACTATGGAGGAGGATTGTGCCATCTTTGTTCGTAGGTGTCTCAAGTGTCAACTTCATGCCAATAAAATCCATTCACCATCTTCCTCACTTCACCCAATCTCCTCCCCATGGCCTTTCTCCATGTGGGCATTCGACATCATTGGCCCACTAGGTGATCCCAATTCCCTCACCAAGCAGAAATCCTTCATCCTTACTGCGACGGAATACTTCACCAAATGGGCCGAAGCCGAAGCTTACGCGGAAGTCAAGGCATCGACAGTCTGCAGGTTCATCACGAAGAACATCCTTGCCAGGTTCGGCGTCCCGAGCACAATCGTCACCGATAATGGGCCACAGTTCGTCTCCCAGGACCTTCAGGACCTCTGCAAAAGGTACGCAATTGCATTGCATCATTCATCACCTTACTATCCACAAGGTAACGGCCAAGCAGAGGCCACCAATAAAATATTGCTCAAAATCATCAAGAAAACCTGCGAGTCTACCAAATTTTCGGACTGGCCAGAGAAGCTTATTGAAGCTCTATGGGCTTATCGCACTTCAATCCGTACCCCCACCGGGCAAACTCCGTTTGCCCTTACTTATGGTATGGAAGCGGTAGTCCCATACGAGACTCTGATCCCTTCTCTCAGGGTACAATTGGACGAGGAATTTTCCCTCGACGAACGTCGTAATTCACTCCTCGCCCAGTTGGAACTCTTAGACGAGAAACGGCTGGCCGCCGCCGAGCATGCGCGTGTGTATCAAAATAGACTCGCTCGCTTTTATCAAAAGAAAGTCGTTGAGAGAAAATTCAAAATCGGTGAGATGGTTGTCAAAAGAATTTTTGTCAAACCTGGAGGGCCGCGTTCTAAGCTCCAACCCAACTGGGAAGGACCGTTTGTAATTCGAGCCGTGTACCCTGGCAACGCCTACAAACTGGTCAATGCCGAAGGGACCGAATTATTCCACCCTTGGAACGGGCTTTATCTTAAGAAATACTACCCTTAGCACAATGTCGAAACATCAAAAACACAAAAAATGAAAAGACGCAAAACAACAAAAACAACGAAAAGTTTTGAAAACCACAAAAATCATGGAAAATTCAAAACGCCAATGCCTGGCGGTCACCCTGTAGATAAGTCCCTGCATCTGACCTTCATGTTAGGATAGGGCCCATTAAGGCTTAGTAGGCACCAGATCTTGGTTTGCCAGAACCGCGGAGATCCCTGTCCGGCCACGTCGGCCTATGCTCGCTCGAAGGAAGCCAACATGTGCTCATTTATGTATTTTATTCAAAAAGTCGGTAGCATCACCTACGGTGGGGCCTCACCCAGAGGATCTCCGGAAGCTGTAATCTTTATTCTTTTCTCTTCGACCAAATGAGACAGTCGGCGCCCTTAAAACGCTGAGCTTGAGAAACCGAAACTCAAACCCCAAGGGCAAGAGTAGGATCCATTTCCTCGAGCATCAATCAGAGCACGAGAAGAGGGCAGTATCCCCGCAGGCATATAAAAGGGAGCCCGCAAACGTCAAACGACTATATCTCCCCCACAAAAAGAAATACAAAGTTAAAATCAAGAGCCTGGTCGTGACCGTGCCTGATGCGATAAATGGAACCCCTCAAAGTAAAAGTTTGAATCCAAAAAAGGGGGGGCCATGGAATGTAAATGCTCTGGATTTGGTCCGAAGTTATCCAAAAGGAAAGAGTTAATGGGCCCTTATTCGCTCGCCGGGTTAACGGCTTTGCCGGTCCTCTCAAGAGGTATATCCCCTACACTCTTCCTTCTCCCTCTAAAGATGAAGGTTCGATGGAGTTTCTGAAGGGTGAAAACTACCCAGGGTCTTTGACCTTATTTTAATATACACATATGGCTGCCTACTTTGAAAAGTAAAAGCTATCGCTGAGAAGGAGTCTCTGTGTTTCTGGCTGGTCAAGACCCCTGTTTACCACCTTGATGTCTTCTTGTTTAACCTTGGGCTTAGGCCAATGCAAGCGCGTCACCTATGGGTGCGACGACGTCTGATTCCGGGTCAACGTCGCGCGGTTGGTCGTGAGGGTTCCAGGGTGTTCTATCATATACCATCTACAGTTGTGAGGAAATAGACCCGGGTCGGGCAAATCATATACCTCAAACACCTTTTGGGTGAATCCCTGTGGTCGGAAGCGACTGGGAGCCTAAGCATGGCATGACGGCATTGTCATCAGGGTGAGTCTTAGCCGGCGGGATCATCATTCGAGGGGTCTAGAGGTCCAAATCAACCTAGATGTGCACTTAGGATACTTGGGAGGTTAGTAAGAAACCCCTGTTCTCATATAGGTTGGTTGCCATCTGGGTGCCTGTCAGGCGTTAGCAACAAAAATTTTTATGATAAAAGCAACAAAAAAAATGGAAAAAGAAAATGTACATATTTGCCAACAAAAAAAAAATCTTTTTATGATAAAACCAAAAAAATATACCAACAATCATTTTTTACGTGATTACGTCGGTATGCAGCATTTCACCTTCTAATATCACTTGCATTCGTGTGCTTGTCTGTCGCATCCATCATCACTGCACCTTTCTCTTGCCTTCATTAAAATAAAGGCTTGGCCCCTTGACCAATTGTCAAGAACAGTCAAAGTGGCCATCTGCTCATTGAGCAAGGGGCTAGTCAGAACAGATATTTTAACTTGTTTGTTTAAGTGATGTACGCAGGAGTTCAAGGGTGCGAGAAAGAGGTGAGGATCCAAGGACCGAATATTTTATTCCTTCCCAAAATAGAAATTTTCACATCAAGCTCCACCCTCTCTCTCTGCATCACTAGTCCCACTACTCTCCGGGCAAAACGCCCTCAAAGGTGCTACCCAACTACGAAAAGCGGTACTCCTACCGCTCTGCACTCCCCTTCCTATTCCCACACCCCGGCGTTGATCTACGGGAGCAGCAGGGAAGCCGCTAACACGAAAGCCGCGCTCTCGTGCTCTCCGGTAGCGCTCTTCACCATCTCTCAGCCACTGTTCAGCCAGACCGAGACTGGTTCGGAGTTCAAAAAGCTGGGTCTCCATCGCTCTTCGTTCCTCCCTTTCAGTCAATCTGTTGGCTCTTTCTCTCTCTGCATCTCTTTCTCTCTCTGCCCGTTCTCTTTCACGGTCTTCCCTCTCCAATTGGAGAGTGATCCTCAACTCCATGACATCTCTAGCGGAGTCATCGTCTGGACAATGCCGTAGCTCCCTCTCCAGCTCTGCTATCCTGGCCTCCTTCTGCGCAGCTTGGGCAAGCGTTTCTTCCGTCTCCTTCTCCTGCCAGAGGTACCATCTCAGATTTGCGAATAGGCGTAAGCAAGGGGAACTCAACACTGAGATTTTTACCTGGATAGAAAGCATCCCTTCTGCCTCCGCGGCACGCTGCGTAGCATGGGCAAGTTGCTCGTGAAGCCAGTCAAGTTCTGAGGAGGGGACCCACAAGCTGGAAGAGGCGCCACCTACTCCCCTTGTCGGGGAAGTCACGTCAATCTGAGCATGCTATAACCACATGGGGTTAGCAACCAACACTTGGAATCTAGGGTTTCAAATAGGACTATGCACGGTACACCTACCGAAGCATTCAAAGCTCCACGGGCATCGCCCAACTGTTGCTCCATCTCTGCCAAGCGAGCTCGCAAATTCGCTATCATGGCATCACGAATGTCCTGCAGCCATGCAAGTCAGCATTTCCACCAGAAAGCCACAAGGGGGAGAAAGAGGAAAAAGAGAAAAGGGGAGACCTACCTCCACGAGTCCCCGGGGTTGGAACCGCTCTGCGTACTTTACCTTATATAGACGCAGGTAATCCTCGCTATCCCGTGCCCGCGATTCCACGATCGTGCCACCCCGTTGCCAGTCCTCGTACTGTTCGGGAAATCGCACGCGCCAGTCAATACAGGTCGCCGGTCCTCGCGTCTCTCTTCCGACGCCAGGTGGCGCAGCTATGTCCACCCATTCTTGAGCTAGTCCCAAAGTTCTCATAACCAATCGTAGCCGAAGCGGCTCGATTGCGTTCAGGCAGTGCATCCACAATTCCCGTCCGAACTGGGCGTGACTCGCCAGAACCCACGGTTGATCGGCATCGACCATGTCTGAGTAGGGTCTCCAGTTCACCATCGCTGCAGGGAACTCCTGTAGCTCCTGTCTTAGCACCATCAGCTGGTAGGTTAGGGGTGCCACACTCATAATGGGTTCCCATCGCCTGGCTAGCGGCACCATCGCGGGTCGCCAATGCCGAGCTCTCCCCATCGGGAGGTAATAATAGCTCCACAGCTGCTCAGTACAGGTCATCAGTACCTTCTAAAAAAAACAAACAAAAAAAATACAAAACAAGCAAAACCAAAAATACCTGGATGAATGGTGTAAAACCACTCACAGCCATCTCACGATCTACTTCTTGGAACAAGCCTGCAAACAAGTGTGCCAGCATGGCAGCTCCCCAGGCGTA
Organism: Amorphophallus konjac; assembly: GCA_022559845.1. Taxonomy (NCBI): domain Eukaryota; kingdom Viridiplantae; phylum Streptophyta; class Magnoliopsida; order Alismatales; family Araceae; genus Amorphophallus; species Amorphophallus konjac. The sequence continues at coordinate 314,500,418 of CM040119.1, read as the reverse complement.
GTATCCTACTCTTTCAAGGTCTGACAGCAGCTCCAGGAAGCGACATTGGATACCATCCCCTTTCGAGCCCAGTATCAATCTCCCTAACAGGAAGAGGAGAAACCTTCTCAAATCTATGTTACATCTCTCCCAGTTGCCGAAATCTGTGTAGTACACGGCACGGCATCCTGTTTCCATCCTTTCCATGAACTCTTCTGAGGATTCGTCATCCCGTCGACGAGTATCAGCGAGCCCCAATGCACCCATGAGGGACACCTTAGCTACTGATCTGTTTTTCCGACCATCTAAGTCCAAACCCAACAGCTTCTGGGCACCTTCTCGGTAATCCGCGTAAGTGACCCCGGTCACTGCCTCGCCCTCCACCTTCAGACTTGTGATTCGGACCACGTCCTCCAAACTGGGCACCATGTGCCCCCAGGGCATCAGGAATGCCCGACTCACTGGGTCCCATCTCTCACACAAAGCCTGGATCAGAACCAGGTCGAGCTTGATCGGCTCGATCCGAAGAAAAGTGCCAAATCCCATCACGTCTAGCCTCGCCTTCTGAAAATCCGGGAGGCCCCTATACGCTGCTACTACCAACGCCCATGAGATTTGTGATTCCATCACAACCTATACATACAAGGAATGAAGGGGAGGTTCGGTCAGAAGAAAGGAAGAAAAGAAGAATGAAAGGGGGGAAGGAAAGCTCGACTTACGAGTCGCGATCGGGGCATTTCGCCAAAGTACTCTTCAAGGTCCGAGGGTTTCCTAGAACTGCTACCGCTGGACCTGCTCCTCTTTAAAGAATGGGAAGATTCACCCTCCATCCTGACCTCAGAATTTGGAGCTCCGCCTCTTCCGTGGGAATCTGTACTCTCTGAGATTGGCGATCGATAACCATGGAAGAACAAAAGAGCAGATATTTATAGAAAAGGGGAGAAGTGCCGAGCAAGATTGCCTCCATTAGCCCTTGCAATAAGGCACCTGCCATGCGGCTTAATTGGACGGGATACCCTATTCTATTTGGAGGTCATCCGCAAAATTTGGCACGCCGCTCGGAAGAAGGGCTAGAGCCGTCTTTGTTGACTTCTGCGGTAGATTTCTGCAAAAGGTGGTCACAACAAGACACGATTCTCCATCTAGGGCGGGGTCTCGACGGACACATCACATGGAAACAGTGCAAAGGAAGCGTGGGGAAGAAGGAACGCGCAAGAGAACAAGCAACCACGGCAAAATCAAATCACTCCATTCATAATCCTACATAAGCTGTCAAAAACATCATAATCATAAGGAGGAGGCGAGTCCACTAGCTCGCCGATCCTCGCCATCACTCGTCTCTCTAGGCATCCCTCTCCTCCCCGCCGAAGTAAGGGTCCCTCGGAAGCCTCCCGGACCCTCGTACAGTAGCACTCGCCTCGCCTCGTGGCGCCTGATCCGCAGTAGTGGCTCGCTGCTCCTCCCCTGGCATGGCAAAGAAGCCACTGGTAGCAAAACGACCGGACTGGTGGAGTCGCTCCCCGAACTCTCACGCTCTCTCGTAGCGCGTCTCCACCGCGCCTAGCCTCTGCACCGCAACCTGAAGGCCCAGCCGGACTTCTCTCACCTGGGCCTCCAAGGCCCTCCTCTCAGCCTGATCTCACTGTCGCTCGGCCCTTCTCTTGGTTTTCTCTCTCTCTGCCTCTCTCTTCGTCATCTGGAGAAGCACCCTCAACTCTAGGATATCTGGAGAAGGCCTCTCCTCACCGCGATGCCGCAGCTCCGATACAGTCGCCACCCAGGCATCACGCTCCTCCTCCGCCCGGGTCGCGCGGGCCACCGCACCGGCAAGTTGCTCCCGGAGGGAGGCAATCTCGAGCAAAGGGGCCGAGGAACTGGAAGATGCGCCACCAGTCATCCCCGCCGTCGCTGTCTGCTGGGCACGCTGGAACAAAACAAATAATGGCCGTCGGTAAAACTCCAATTCTGAGGATAAGAGTGCGACACTTAACTTACCAGGAGTGACAGTTCATGTTGAGCGACGGCCAGCTGCATCCTAACCTCTGACAGTTGGGCGCGCGAGCCGCCGATGCCACGCGCGTCCCCGGCTTGGGGAAGCCCCGCATAACTCTCCCTCTGCTGCCGCAGGAAGTCGGTGCCGTCCTGCACCAATACGCTCCCTTGCTGTCCAGGGAGGCGTAGGTGCCAATCCTTGAGCCTCGCTTTGCCGTGACTCTCCTTCCTAACACGGCTCGGCCCATCTGCGCTCGCCCACTCGTCGGCCAAGCCCGGGGTCCTTGCCGTACCATGCATCAAAAAAGGGGGGGTCCCACATCAGTCAACAAGAACGCGTCCCCTGTCTAGGACGCGTCCACCATTTGGATGCCACACTCACCGAGCCCCTCCCACTCCCAATACAACTCACTCCGAACTCGAAGCAAGTCATAGAGGAGGAAACCAAAGCACTCACCGAGCCATGTTCACCTCCTTCCGCGCCAGTGGGCCCCTCGGGTCCCACCGGGGCCCGAAGCGGCCCTTCCTCCTCCATGGACGCCGTTTCTTGTGCGTCCCTCCTCGGACGAGGGGTCCCGCGTCCCTCTCCATCTTCACATTGGTTTGGCCCACCGAACTCCATCGATCAAGAGAGGAGGAAGACGAAAAGGGGGCGAGCGAATTCTAGCGGGGTCGGGCTCGTTTGCAGGTAAGTCACGGACGAAGAAAGGCCACCCGACGCTTTAAATTTGAATTCGAAGGTTAAGACGCGTCCTCGCGCTTGGACGCGCCCAAAAGAAAGTGAAAAGGAACAAAATCCCTTCGCACAAAGCAGATCCCTCCTGTCCAGGGCAAAGTGCCGTGAAGCGTAAACGACGTGGTGTGAAAGAAAGTGCAAAAAAAAGGGGGGGCACACGACAAAAGGAACATGCACACCACACAAAATCTGTTTCATACAAACAGTCAAAAGTACATCATACAGTGAGGAGGGTGGGGTGTACAAACAACTCTCTAACTCTCGCCCCCACCTTTTCAAAAAAATCAAATTTTAGAGGGCGTCCAGGCGCCTGGACGCCCCCAAGATAAAAATAAAAAAAAATTTAAATAAAAAAAAAAAACTTAGGGGCGTCTAGGACCCTGGACGCCCCCAAGATAAAAACAAAAAAAATTAAATAAAAAACGTAGGGGCGTCTAGGACCTTGGATGCCCCCAAAGATAAAAACAAAAAATTAAATAAAAAAAACTTAGGGGCGTCCAGGCCCCTGGACGCCCCCAAAATAAAAACAAAAAATTCAATATATATATATATATATATATATATATATATATATATATATATATATATATATATATATATATATATAACTTAGGGGCGTCCAGGCCCCTGGACGCCCCCATAATAAAATTTTTGAAATAATAATAATAATAATAATAATAACCAAGGAAAAAAAGAGAGATGAGTGTACAATCCAAGCAAAAGCACAAAATAAAAACAAAAAACATAAAGAAAAATAAAAATCACAAAAAATAATAATTAGGGGAACCGGGGTCCAAAACATCCAAAAGCCACATTTTATTCATGAGAAAGCCGCATAAGCTAGATCAGGGGCTTAGGCGCCTTAAACCTTAACTTTCCCAGTTTCGTTACATAAGCCCTCCAAAGCTCACATTTCTCCCCCACATGCGCTAAGGCCTTTCCCGCAACGCTCATCTTCCAAGGCGCTTTAATAGCCTTCGCTTCCTTCGCGTCCGCTTCCGTGCCTAACTCCCTCTTCTTCAAAGGAACAATCCCGGTCAATGATGGGAACGAGTGGCGTGGGAGGCCGATCTGGAGGCAGCGCCGATGCGCGTTGTAAAGGACGAACTCAGTCGCACCGATCAGTTGGAGCTCAACCCCGGGAGAAGGCCTCATGAGAAGTTCAAGAGAAAGGAGACATGCCGGAGCACAAGTGAAGAGATTTTGTGCCATGATTCGAAAGTGAGACCGCCAGTCTTCACGCCTCTTCAGCCATGGAACTCGGTTCGCCATGGTGCCACCGAGGCCTAATACGTCGGCTATGTGATAAAAGGGGGCTTTGTTGAAAGAGCTTCGAAGCGGTCGGCATCCCCTCACGATGGTCGAACTTGAAGTGCAAGTCAATTCAGCAGTTCAAAACAAGTGCGCAACCATAAGGAGGCTTACCCATGCTCGAGGCAGTAAGGCCGCTGTAAAGATAGGCAAGGACGGCAGGTCCCACCCTCTTGCCGCTCCAAAACCCATGGATAGTAGTCAGTTGGTCCTCCTCCACTATGTTGTCGGCATAAGGAAATAGAAGAGCCCCCGCCAGGCAGATGGTAAAACCTTTCATGACTCCTTCCAAGTGTTCATCATCTAGTGAGCCTTTCAAGGCATCCATGACCCATACCACGAGCCTTTGCAAGTCAATTCCCTTTTGAGTGCGTACCTTTCTGACTGTATCGGGTGGCATGAAGCTTCCAAGGACGCTCTCGGAAGTCACCTTTGTCAACATTCGCATCAGCTTCGTCTTCCCATCACTCTTGAATTTCTTCAGTCCAAGCAGAAGCTCCACCTCCTCGAGGAGAATGGTCGCCTCGAACGTAGGGAAGATGAAAGTGTGGGTCTGGGGATGCCAGATCTCCACTAATGCGCCCATAGCCGCCCAGTCCATGCGGATTCTCTCGTAGTGTTTGGCATGAATAAGGAGCCCCCGAAGATGCCACTTCGAGAGTATAGCCCTCATGTCAATGGAGATGTTGGAAGTTAGCTCTGAAAGCCATGGCAGCTTGGATAACTTCCTCGGACCCGGAAAGAGTGGATACGGCTGGAAAGAAGAAGAGAAAGGAAGGAAAGTGAGAAGAGAGTTCATGCAGTAAAATTTGAAATAAATCAACTTACCATACACGACTGGATCGTCCCACTCAAATGACCCTCGAGGTCAGAAAGTCGCCTGATCCCACTACTAGGCCTGCCCCTCTTCATGACGCGGGAAGACTCTCCTTCCATACCCAAATCCCTAGACCCTCCTCTTCTCCTCCTCTTGAATTTTCAAAATCCCCCTTTGGTGCATTTGAATAAACTAGCCTATGGGGTGGTACTTATAGGAAAGGGGAGGTGCTACGAGACGGGACGTGTCACATGCGTGGTTAAGTCATGTTTTGTCCTTGTACTGTGGTACGATTCTGTGATATTCTGCTGCTCTCTGATGTATGTAATCTATGACGATCTGTGCAGGTTTCACCAACGTACGTTTTTTCACTCTATCCTGTACACCATCCTTCAGAGTTTGGTCCCCCGTGTTATGCATCATACTATATGATATTTACGCTATTAGAACCCATCAAGGACCTCACGACCCGAACAAATCTGGGATTTGAGTTCCCCTTCAACAAAAACAGTGATGATTCCAGAAGAATTTGGGTTGTATGGATAGGCCGTTAACTGGTGATAGCACGGGGACGACGGTTCCATTCGGTGAGTTGGTGCGTTGACAAACGGGCCCCGGCTCAGTATCGGCTCACCGAACTGGTATCCTGACCCATTCTTAACGAGTTGATAATATTATCCTTGACTATTTTTTATTTTAGTTTGTTTTAATTTTTCTTTAAACCCAGCATGAATTCATATAGGACTTTGAGTCTATTGCGGAAAATCACTAAAGTAATTCGATTGCGAAGGCCGTTGTGCTTAAATTCTGATAATATGAGATATTCCATTCCAAATGAAGTGCTGAATTTTCTTGAGACAGCCCCATGCTGTTCTTCCAAAGGAGACCCTTGTTTGGATTGATCCTCAAATATTCCTTTACTTTTACTCCGTTTGACCCATCTTGGCCGCAGCACTTCCACTTTGGCTGGTAACCGCTCCCCAAGGTGAAACCTGCAGGTTTACGACCCAGGTACTTCCACACAGAGAAGTTGGTCCCCTTTTCTACTCGTGCCAAGCGCACATCCTCTCCTTCCTTGTTTGATTTCCGTCCAAACAATTGTTGAATTCGAAAGACCTTCTCCCAGGTCGTCTCGTTGAAAACTCTGAAAACATTCCAAAAAAATCGTAATGTTGAAAGCGTGTCTCATCGCACTTTGGCATCTACTTTTCAGTCTGTTCTCACTCCATTCCATTCCACTTCAATGCCATTTCACTACGTGTCACTCCCTTGCAAAGTAGACGTCAAGGCGGGGCAGCTGTAGACACGCCATACTTGACATTACAATGAGTAAATCTCATATTACACTATGACACCCCAAGGCGGCCTTCACATTTTTTATTACTCTAGTGCTTTCCTATTTTTCTGAATTTTTTCACATTTTTTTGAATTTTTTCGTAAAAAATCTTGGAGGTGTCCAGGAGACTGGACGCCTCCATAAAAATGACAAAAAATGAAAAAAAATAATAAATGAAAATATTTTGAAAGCGTCCAGGAGGCTGGACGCCCCCATGATTTGGCTCACGGGCGTCCCTGGCCACTGCCCGACCGTTGCTCGGCCTGTCGTTTGAAAAGAATCCAAATTATGGAGGCGTCCAGGCCCCTGGACGCCTCCATCATTCTGCTCACGGGCGTCCCTGGCCACTGCCCGACCGTTGCTCGGCCTGTCGTTTGAAAAGAAGCTGAATGATGGAGGCGTCCAGGCCCCTGGACGCCTCCATCATTCAGCTCACGGGCGACCCCCGGCCGCCAACTGACCGTTGCTCAGTTTGTCATTTGAAAAGAATCCAAATAATGGAGGCGTCCAGGCCCCTGGACGCCTCCATATTTCAGCTCACGGGCGCCCCTGACCCCCGACTACCCGTTGGCTGGCTTGTAGTGCGAAAGGGATATAATGTAATGGAGGCGTCCAGTCCCCTGGACGCCTCCATTATCCAGGTCACGGGTGCCCCTAGCCCCTGACTATCCGTCAGCCGGTCAGATTGTCGTTTAAGAAGGATCCAAGTAATGGAGGCGTCCAGGCCCCTGGACGCCTCCATCCTCCAGAACTCTATAAATAGAGGCCTACCCCCCCTCGGTTCGGGGTCGAAAAAAGGCGTCGGGAGGCTGTCGGATTCTATTCCTAACCCGTGGGTGTTTTGTAGGTGAGGTTCTGCCGGATTCCTGGGTGCTCGTGCTCGCAGGAGAAAGGCCGCCTTTGCCCGCCGTGCTCCCGCATCATCCCTACGCTGCCGGGGCTCCCCCAGACCTCGCCATCGGCCATCCAATAAGCCATTCTCCTCTCTTCTCTCTTAGTTATCTTGCATTCATCATATCGCATTTTCTACCTCCTTTTGGAGGGAGTCTCTTCTTGTTCCTACGTTGGTTTAGTCGCATTCATCATAAGCACTTTCCTCCTACTCGTGTCCGAGAGGGGTTTTAAAAGACAACACCGACCAGGTGTGTGTTCTACCATCATTTCGTTACTTGCACTGTTAGAATTGAATACTGCACCTTCGTCCTCCTGATCCATTTGCTACTGGTTTGTCGTTGTTTTGCAAGGGTAATTGAAGAAAGCCCTCTCCATCGGCCGGCCGAAGGGGGAGGAAGAAGCAACCCGTCATTTCCCGCTCTCGAGGATCCACGGTTTCCGTGCCTCGCACAAGGTACACGTGATCATTTCTTTTCATTGAGGTAACCCCTCTGGCGATCACACCCCTTTAGCATCCTACGTATGCTCTTTTCTCTATTGGCACGTTGCATGATCCCCTCCCCTTATTAGCTTTTACTTATTGCGAGTTTGTAGCCCGTCGCTCGCGTTTCTCGTTCCCTTTTGAGTGGATCTCCATTCGGCAGTCCACAGAGGGTAAGAAGAAAACCATTCGCGGTCATGTCGATCGTGTACTGACCATTTAATGTTCGGACGAATGTCCGGCTCGAGAAAATCACAGTTATCGCGGGAAAACCGGAACGCATGTATGCCGAGGTGCGACAAATTTATTGTTCGGAAGAGCGAAAAACATTCGGCTGAGCCTCGATCGTAGCGATCAAAAACCAGTAAATCTATTGGCCCGGTGTAAGAGCAAGCTGCGACCATACTGCGGTGGGCCCCCCGCAGTCGAAACAAGAATTGCATGAGCATTATTAATATTTTCGGTGCCAAGGGGCAACGAGAGAATATCCCTTGAATCGGCTGAAAAGCCTTGTCTCTAGGGAAGCGGAAGTTCGAAACGTGTTAGTCATTCGGGAGACCGCTTAATATTCGGACGGGTGTCCGGCTTGAGAATATCATAATCGTCGCAGGAGGACTTGGAATATTTGTATGTCGTGATACGACAAATACATTCTTCCGAGACACTAAAAATATTCGGTTAAATCTCGGTTAGTGTAGCAGGAAACTAGCGAATTTATTGGCCCGGTGCGAGATCGAGTCGGGACCATACCGGGGGCGCCTCCCGTGGTCCAAACGGGGCTTGCGTGGGCATCATTAATGATTCCGGTGCCGGAGGGCAACGGGGAAGAGTCCCGGTACTAGATTCCAAAATCGAAAACGTGTTCGAAGGGAGCGAGCTATAGGCCGAGGATATGAGTCATACAATGACCATAATTGGGACAAGCCCGAGGTCTAGACGTGGCCCACCGAGGCCTTGTTGATATTCCCATGCAAAGGGTCCAGGGATGGCGAGAGCCATCTCGTTCTATTCCGATTTTTTCGGTCATTCATGGACCGCTTTATATTCGGACAAAGGTCCGTGTTGATGCTGCGGCGCAGATGGAAACAACTCCGTCCCAATATATGTCGAGTTCGCGGCAATTTGAATGAAATAGCAGGAACGAATCCCAATAGGAACGGGTCGGAATTGATGAACTATTGGCCCGGAGCAATGCCGGATTACGACCATGTCGGCATGGGAGCCATCGGCCATGTCGGTCATTCACGGGCCTTTTCATGTTGGGACACAGGTCCGTAATAGAAACGCGGCGGAAATCGAGGTGAACCCGTTCAAATGTCAGCCGAGCGTGTGGCAATTTTAGTAGCGGCTCGGATGGGATCCGGCCTGAGAAATGAGTCCGGTTTAATCAGAATATCGGTCCAAAGCAAGGTCGGGCTATGACCATTTTGGGGATGACTCCCAGGGCCTAGGCCCGGCCTACGAGGGCCACATTATTGTTCCTCCAACGCCGGGTCGCGGGAGAGATGGGGCTGCAATGTGGGATTATTAAAGCCTTATATTGTTGTATCATTATTGTTTTTGTTACTCCGTTGCCTATTCCTCTTTCTGTATCTGTTCTGGGTGATTTCCCTCGTCCTGCTTATTGTCGTTATTACCCATTTTATTATTATAATTATTGTCACTTATTTCATTCATCATTTTTTATACGGATCTGTTCAGGTTTATTGATTCATTATGATTTTTATTAGCTTGTTAGTGCTGCCATTATATGCCTATATATACATATATATGTGTATTCATGTATTATATACATATATATTTATTTATTTGGGGGGAGAGTTGACCCTTGACGGGTTAAAAAAAGGGGGGGCTAAAGAAAGGGGGTGTACCGCTGAAGGAAAGTGGGTAGAAGAGTGTGCCGGCGAAGGGCTGGGGATGGGTGCTGCTGAAGGGCTAAAGGTGGTGTACCGGCGAAGGAGGGCGGCAGGTGTGCCGGCGAAGGGCTGGAGCTGTGTGCCGCTGAAGGGATTGAGGAGGTGTACCGACGAAGGAGGGCGGCAGGGAGTGTACCGCTGGGGGTGACAAAGGTATACCGCTGAAGAAGAAGAAGGGGGGATAACGTGAAGTCTATACATTCATCAGCCCCAAAGTGTGTACATTGTCTATTCAACCAGCATATCAAGTCTATACATCCTTCAGTTCAAAGTATGTGTGTTGCCTATTGACTGCATCTCAAAGTCTGTACATTGGCTGCTCAAAGTCTATACACTGGCCAATTCAACGTCTATACATTGCTCCTTGGCTGCAGTTCAAAGTCTATACACTGTTCCTTGGTTGCAGTTCAAAGTCTGTGCATTGGGCAACTTAAAGTCTGTACACTGATCATCGGCTGCAGCTCAAAGTCTGCATACTCGACAATTCAAAGTCTATACATTGTTCGTCGGCTACAGCTCAAAGTCCATACATTGCGGCTCGGAGTCCGTACATTGGCCAGCCCAAAGTCTGGACATCGGCCAGGCCAGAGTCTGTACATTGACCAGCAACACACAAAGTATGTACATCCTTCAGCTCAAAGTCTGTACATCCCAGCTCGAAGTCTATACGTTGCAGCACGAAGTCTATACGTTGCAGCATGAAGTCTGTACATTGCCCAGCCCAGAGTCTATACACTGCAGCACAAAGTCTATACGTTGCAACATGAAGTCTGTACGTCGGCCACAAAGTCTGTACATTGTAGCTCAAAGTCTATACATCGTTCAAAGACTGTACATCACAACTTAAAGTCTGTACATCAGCCAACCCAAAGTCCATACATCGGCCATTGGTTGGAGTTCAAAGTCTATACATTGGCCAGCCCAAAGTCTGTACATTGGCCAACTCAAAGTCTATACATTGTTCAAAGCCTGTACATCACAGCTCGAGGTCTGTACATCAGCCAACCCAAAGTCCATACATCGGCCCTTGGCTGGAGTTCGAAGTCTATACGTTGGCCAGCCCAACGTCTGTACATTGGCCAACTCAAAGTCTATACATTGTTCAAAGCCTGTACATCACAGCTCGAAGTCTGTACATTGCGGCATGTATGTTGCTTGTTTCTGTGTTTGTGTGCTAATCTGCCAAGTCTATACATTGAGTTCCACTGAGACGGTCGATGAGGGTGTGCCGGTGAGGGTTGGATGAGTGCACCGTTGAAGGTGCTGAGGGAAGTGTGCCGGCGAAGGGGGCCAGCCAAGGGTGCCGGCGAAGGATGGCTAAAGGCATGCCAGCGAAGGAGAGAATGAGGTAGTGGAAGAGGGATGAGGGTATATCGGCGAGGGGAGAAGTGGGATGTGCCGCTGAGGGTTGAAAAGGGCGTACTGCAAAGGGTTTTAAAAGAGTGTACCGCTGAGGGTAATAAGGGGTGTACCGCTGGGGGTGACAAGGGTGTACCGCTGAAGGCTAAAAAAGGGTGTACCGCTGGGGGTTAGGAGGGGCAGTAGAGTGTGCCGACGAGAGGGCTAGATAAGTGTGCCGCTGAAGGTTGTTGGAGTGGAGGCATGGTGGCCAACAAAGCGAGCCGGTGGAGGTTAAACAAACATGATGAAGGTCCAATTTTCTATTATTTATTTTTAAGGCTTTTATTTTCTTATTATCTTAATTTTCACGTAGTTTTATATAAACTTCCCTTGCTTTGTTCTGTTCAGCCTCTTCTTGCAGGTCGGACGTTCGGCCTGTCGGGTTGTTAGCTGGTCCAGTTCTCATCATGCTACTGGCAATGGCTCGATTAGTCGGAAAGTTTTGTCGTTGATTGTTCTGTTCTTGTTGCTTCCTTTTGTCTTTTTAACATGTTGTTATTTTCTGACAAAAATTCGGCAGCATCTCCCCTTGACCCGAGCGTAAGGGAGATAAAGGGAACGCGCCCACGTGGAGTGGCGGAACCCGACAACTGGAGGTGGGAGCCCGGAGGCGGAAACACCTTTATAGAACCTCGGAAGACTCGGAGAAAAAAATGAACAGAAGACCTCTAAGGCTAGGCACGATGGGCTGGGATTAGCCAGGGTGTACCGGGCTAGGGCAGGGCCAAGCGTGCCGCTGAGGCATTAAGGGAAAGTGTACCGCTGAGAGTTATCATGAGCGTGTCGGCGAAGATCCGGAAGAGTGTGCCGCTGAAGGGCCACTATAGGTGTGCCGGCCAAGGGCCAGAGGGATGTGCCGCTGAAGGCCATTATGGGTGTGTCGGCCAAGGCTCTGAAAGGGGTTAAGTGTGTAGGCTGGGCGGGTTGCAAGTTATTCAGGAAAAGAAGGAGGATTAAGGGCCAAGGGTGGGCTATTGGTAGCTGGGTATTCAGGAAGAGAAGAAGAGTATCTCCCTCTCTTTAAGCGGATGGACACAACTGATGGCCGTAAAAGAGGGCAAAGAACCCATGAGGCCAAGAATCACACGGGAGCAACCACATCGCCACGGGGACTCCAAAAGCATCGGAGAAAAGGAGAAAACGAACAACACACCATGCAGTAGGATAGATCGGGAGAGGCCAGAGAAGACCCAAAAGAAAGGGCCAGAGACTTTCATTCATAAAGAAAGATGACCGTGACCAGCCATACACATTACGGTATACACCAAGGCCGAAGCCACAGAAGAGGGGAGAAGAAGAAAAGGAAGAACATGGAAGGAAATAGAAGGGGAGCTGGGGTCAAGCAGAGGTGACGGCTCCCTACTCTTCCCCACTCCCAGTGCTACACATACCCTCCCTCTCTCTCTCTTTTCTCCGGCCTCCGGGAAGCCTCCAACGCCGGAGCAGCTTCTTCTTCCTCTTCTCTCTTCTGTGTTCTTATCTCCGTCTTTTTTCTCCCCTTTTTTTTTCTTCACTGGGATGGGAGTGACTTTATACTCCCAACAGCGGGAGCCTTCGAGCACAGTAGTCGGAGGCGGGAAGTGGCTCGTGATGATGGGGTTTGACCTCCCCTGTCCTGGCTGTCAGGGGAGTAGCCTGCGTGGCCCAACGATTGGTTGACACCTCGGACAGCTCACTATGTGCCAAGGAGATGTAGGGCATGGGCTTCACGTTGTCTGGCCGTTGAAAAGCCTTCGCGCTGTGCCGGTGGCGAGCCGGAGGAGTGTGTCACTGTAAGACACTGTCAGTGTGCCGCTGAAGAGGGCAAACGGCGTGTCGCTGAAGATTGCCCAAGCGTGCCGCTGAGGAGGGCAAACAGCGTACCGTTGAAGGCCCTGAGGAGTGCGCCACTGAAGCCCCAAATGGGCGTGCCGCTAAGGCTTCCTGGGCGTGTGTTGAAGCCCCTGGGGGTGTGCCGTTGAGGCCCCCTTTGGGTGTGCCGTTGAAGGCTCCCATGGGTGTGCCGTTGAAGACCCCCCCTGGGGGGTGTGCCGCTGAAGACCCCCCCTGGGGGTGTGCCGCTGGAGGTCCCCCAAGGGGGGTGTGCCGTTGAAGGACCCCCCCTGGGGGGTGTACTTCTGAGCCCGTTCTGTTGTTGGCATGAGTCATGGCCCGTTTGATTTTCTCCGTGGCCCGTGGTTTATGAGGCCCTGGGTGGTTGATTTCTTTTCACTGTCGTGACTCTGAAGATAGCCTCAAGGCAGTGTTTGCCCGCTCGGGGAATCCAGACGACCAGTCTCTCCTGGGCTTTTTCACTCGGCGCCGTTGTTGATGCGAAGCCGGGCATGATATTCGGGTGTGCAATTTTTTTTTTGGTGTCCACACTCATATACGAAGGAACGTCTGAAGTCAAAGAAACCAAAGCAAATCTATTGGTCTGCGACTATGAGTTATTCATGATGAAACCTGAAGAATCAATCTCGAAAATGTTTGCGAGAGTGATGGAGATTATGAGCGGCTTGAAGGCACTCGGCAAGGATTATTCAAACCGAGAACTTGTAAGGAAGGTACTGAGATCCTTGTCACCACAGTGGCACACAAAGGCCACAGTGATTGATGATTCAAAAGATCTCAGCACCTTGACATTGGACGAATTGGTCGGCTCCCTGATGACATATGAAATCAACATCAAAAGGAGCGAGGACGACAACAAGAAGAAGAAAGTTGCCACAACTTTGGCACTGAAGGTAAACCCTCAAGAGTCGGAAGAAAGCGAGGGAGATTCCTCAGCCAACACTGAAGATGAGGAGCTTGTTGCTATGATCACAAAAAGAGCTAGAAGATTCGTCAAGAATACAAGGAAATTCGGTGGTCAGTTCAGGAAGGGACCAAGAAGGCAAGGTCCTAAGAAAAGTGAAAGCAGCAAGGGAGAAGAAGTGATCTGCTATGAATGCAAGAAGCAAGGTCACATGCGGGGAGAATGCCCAGATTTAATGAAGAAACTCAAAAAAGGAAATTTCAAGAAGCCAAAGGCCATGGTCGCCATATGGAGCGACGAAGATGATGAAGAATCAGGAGATGAAGACAACTTAAATGAGCTTGTTCAGAATCTGTGCTTCATGGCAGATGAACACAACTCAAATGAGGTTGATTCTGAATCCGAAACTCTTACATGTGAACAATGGCAAATAGCATATGAATCACTATATGGAAAATACAAAAAATTTAAATCTGAAAATAAACTTCTGAAAAAGAAGCTTGAACTTCTTATCCATGTTGAAAATGATTGTGAGAGCTGCAACTGCTTAAAATCTGAAATTGATACTCTTAAATGAGAAAATGAAACTCTCATGTCTAAAATTGAACTGTTTGAAGAAGAGAGTTCATGCATGCATGAAGATCAAACATCCCTCATCAGAATGCATGAAGATTTGAAAAAGGAATTGGGACATGAAAGGGTTGAAAATTTTTCATGTAATCAATCCAAAGAAAATGCTGAAAAGAAAGTTGAAAATTTGTTGCTTGAGATAACTGAATTGAAGAATGCACTTACTACGTTGGAAAAGGGAAACATGGCTCAAACCGAGAAGATCATGACCTCATGGGTTCCTAGAAGTTCAATCCCCTCATTATCAAACACACATGTGCATAACACTACTACAAATAAGAACAGGAGAAGAAAACATGAAAACAGATTCACGACTTGTTTTTATTGTGGTAGACTGGGCCATGATATGTATGATTACAGAATCATGAGATTTGATGATGAATACTTTGCTAGAATGACGAATAGGTCGCAAAGGCCTCATGAATCTAACCATCGTGGACCCAAGCTCGCTTGGGTACCAAAATTGGCATAAGTATTTTTGTCGTGATATGCAGGTCTACAAGAGAGCCCTTAGAAACAAATGGTATTTGGACAGCGGGTGCTCTCGACATATGACGGGGAACAAAAATTTGTTTGCGGACCTGCATGAAAAGGATGGTGGGAATGTGGCATTTGGTGGCAAGGACAAAGGTAAAATTATAGGAGAAGGTAAGATATGTAAGAATCAGAATCATGCCATTCAAAATGTCTTGCTTGTGAAAGGTTTAAATCACAATCTTTTGAGCATAAGTCAACTATGTGATAAAGGTTGCAATGTGATATTTGATTCAAACCACTATACTGTTGTTAATCGAAACACTCATGAGATAAAATTCATTGGTCACAGGCATAATAATGTATATATGATAGACTTGGAAGATGTATCTCATGACAGATTATGTTTAGTTGCAAGGAATATTGATGATGCTTGGCTGTGGCATCGCCGCCTTAGGCATGCCAGTTTTAATATTTTGCACAAGCTATCCAGAAATGATTTGATGATTGGCTTACCTAAGTTGAAGGTGAGTGACGAAGGAGTATGTGGAGCATGCAGCAGGGGTAAGCAAACAAGAACATCGTTCAAATATAAGAGTGATGTAACTACATTAAGGCCTCTCGAATTAATCGACATTGATCTGTTCGGACCGAGCTGAACACACAGCTTGGGTGGTAAACTCTATGGTTTTGTCATTGTGGATGACTTCTCAAGATTCTGTTGGGTGTATTTTCTTTCTCATAAAAATAATGCCCTAATAGAATTTGATAGAATTTGTAGGCAAGTACAGAATGAAAAAGGCTGGTGTATCAAAATCGTGCGGAGTGATCATGGTAAAGAATTTGATAATCATGATTTCAACAATTTTTGCAGGACTCAAGGTTATAAGCATGACTTCTCCGCACCAAGAACCCCTGAACAGAACGGAGTTGTTGAAAGGAAGAACCGAACCCTAATTGAAATGGCCAGAACCATGCTGAATGAAAATAACTTACCAAGGTACTTCTGGGCTGAAGCAGTGAACACTGCATGCTACATCGTCAACCGTGCCATGGTAAGACCTTTGTTAAAGAAAACTCCCTATGAGCTCTACCGAGGTAATGTTGACAAGTAAAATATGAACAAAGATGAAGATGAGACTGGAACCAGCTATGAAGACTGGAAGATTTCTGCGAAGTCAGGATTGAGGGGGAGCCCTCATCACCAGCTACTCGCCCAGCTAGGACCTTCTCAGGCCGAGCTGATGTCCAGTGTTGTCGTCATCCAAACGGCGATACCGATGAAACTTTGGTCTGTTGACTGATGAGAAACTTCTGGATTATTCAGATGATGATGCATACACCGTTAAAGAAGGAGCCCTCGTCAGTGCTGATGCAACCAAAGGAATTAACAAGGCCAAAGAAAAGAATGGGCCTGTTGAATGGGCCTGTTAATGTGCTATTAAGGATGGGCTTGATACCCCTCGCGCCGGGAACCTCCCCATGGCAGCAGGCGCGCCGGGAAGCCCCTCCATGGGAGCGCGCCGGGAAACCCCTCGAATGGGCGCGCCGGGAACTAGTGCTGCAGGCACGCCGAGTGCCATTGCTGTGAACAGGGTCCTATAAAACCCATTACTTCGCCCACAAGAGAGGGGGGATCGAGAAGAAAGAAAAGAGAAGAGACCACCAAGAGACCGACAGAGAGAGAGAGCCTCCTCCACTGAGAAAAGAGAGAAGAGATCAATCCGAAGAGAAAGAGAAGGAGAAGAAGCTCCAGGTGGGAAGCTGGGGAGGGAGAGGAGTCAATGCTCCGCCCTCCCCCATGGTTTTCTTTTCTTCTTCATGTAATCCTACGAGTGTTATCTCGATCCTTCGGATGTAACCGGGATATCCCGGCCTCTGTCTTATCCCCTTTCCCTCACTCCCTCCTTATGATTGGTCTGAGTCTTGGAATGATGTATTGCTTCTGCTTTCTTACTATGTATCTCCCCCGATGAATGTCGTCGAATGAATAAACATGATGGGCTAGAGTTCATGCCTGCTTTTGATTCCTCTGAAGCTCTATCATCATTCTTCTTGTTTCCTGTCTTCTCTTAGACTAGTAGCATGCTAATTCCCCTCCCCAGTGGATTAACAATCTGCCGATCCGTCTGGTTTTTGAAGCACTATCTATGCTTACCCTAGAGCCCGGGACAGACCATCCCTTGGCCTCCGGGATAAAGCCGTGCTATACAATGATCGAAGATTATGATATCCCAGAGTTCTAAATGCTTATACTATGTTCATTAGCATCGTCAAAATCACCTCTGGGTCCAGAGACAGCCATCTCTTGGCTCCCAGGGTGATCAAAGACAATATTAAATGGTCCTCGGTGGTTTTGGCGCCGGGAACTACCCCTTTTGAGCTGAAGGCCTCTTTAAGCCATGAATCCTCCGTCTCTTGAACCCCGGGTGAAAACCCCTGCTATCATTCAAGAAACTCCACAGACACCCTTGTAAACTGCTCAATATAACCCTACATTCTGTTGAGGGACGCCTTGGGTCATCACATGCATCTCGGGGATGACAATTAATGGGGACAACCCCGCCTACATGGTTACCCGGGTTCGATCTACTCTCATAACCTTACGGACCAGGGAAGCTCTGCCACTGCATAAGCTTCTATGGTATCAAAAGGGATATTAAGATAATGCTGCGATCACATACATGTGTAGGGGGTCCAATACCCCTTTGCTTTCGACTTTCACCCCGGCATTCCGTGGGTGATTGTCTATCTCTCTCTGGCAAATGCTGGGTCCAGGGGAGGTGCTGCTCAAATTCTCCCAGGACGATGAAAGACAATATGAAGATTGTCCCTGGGGTTTGGCATAAGTAATGGTGACAGAGGCTCCCTGTGTTCGGTTCCTCCTTCCCAAATTTATCTCTGTTCATGTCCTTCACTTTGAAATCCAAGCCGAAATCAATTGTAGTCTGGTGAATTGACTCTTTTCCCACTTCTCCAGGCCCGTCTACCTTGGCCAGAATCATTTAGAAGCCTTCTGAATCGTCTAAAAACCCAAAACAGGGTGCCGCAAAACCCAGAAATCCTCTCGGCACCATCGCCCTTCCCGGTCCGGTGCACAGTAAAAGGAATGAACAGTTCTCGGCGTGGTCCCTCCCGCGCCGAGAAACCTCACCCCTCTGCCTTCATTGATCGCGCCGAGAACCCCTCGCCGGGAGCCTCTCCTTGGCCTTCTTCCCTGTGGCGCCGGGAACCTCTCCGTGGCCTTCTCCCCTGCGCGCCGAGAACCCTTCTTGGCCTTCTTCCCTGTGGCGCCGGGAACCCCTCCGTGGCCTTCTCCCCTGCGCGCCGAGAGCCTCTCCATGGCCTCTTCCCTTTGGCACCGGGAGCCCCCTTCATTGCCTCCTTCCCTTTGGCGCCGGGAGTCCCTCTGTGGCCTTCTCCCCTACGCGCCGGGAATCTATCCCATGGCATCTTCCCCTTGGCGCCGGGAACCCCTCCTTGGCTTCCTTGTCTCGGCGCCGAGAACTCAGACACATGCTTGAAGTGCGCGAGAACTTGCTCTGCCATCCGATTGAACCCTCGGCACCTTGACCAAGCCAATCCAGGGACGCCCATGAGTCATCGGAACTGCCCCGAGGATAAAATTGAAGGGAGTCAAACTCCCTATGTTCCACCTGACTGCATCGGATTTACGAATAACCCCTTTTGCTCTGGAGGACTCTGCCATTGCATGAGTTCCGCTAGCTTTCCAAAGGGAAAATCATACATAGCCCTATGGCCCATACATGTGGGTTGGGAGGTTTTGACCTCTCTCTTTTTCTCGGCTTTCATCCCGGCACTCCGTGGGTGATAGCCTATTTCCCTCTGGGCATAATCCAGATTAAGGGGAAATGCTGTCGAAATATTGATAGATGCTTTAAACCTACATCATGGTCATGGCTCAGCCCGTCCGTGATTGCTATCTTCTACCTCCCTTTTCCCCCTAAGCATGATTGTTTTGCACCACCGATTCAACGATATAGTCTATTTTTGTGGTTGATGTTTTTATCTCACCCGCCTTCCTGGCCCTGGTATGAAGTTTAAAATTAAGCATATGAACATCTGTTCGCCTTATGAGGCCTCCTATTCCGGCGTTTAATCAAGGGTTGTCCTTCTTAGGAAGGGCGTAATTAACGTCATAGCCTTTATGGTATGACGGACTTCTGGTCCCGACTCGGACTTCACAATCGACTGACCACGTCAGATCGAGCGCACAATAAAATCGTCACCCCGGTGACTGGCACGCCTAATAAACTGACCAATAAATCAATAAACAAACAAGTCAAATAAAAATAAATTGATAGATAAAATCCGCGTCCATAGGTAAGAAGCCAAACATTTCTTATTTCAGACCTTTTGGATCAACTTGCTATATTCACAACAATGGTAAGTTGGACTTGGGAAAATTTGATCCCAAAAGTGACAAAGGAATATTTCTTGGGTACTCTCTTAGCTCAAGAGCATATCGAGCTTACAACTTGAGAACTCTTGTAGTTGAAGAAAGCCCCCATGTCATTGTTGATGAATCTCCTACTGATAGAACTAATGAAAAATCGGTCTTGCAGGATGATGAGGTGTATGATGATGCTGTCCGGAAGAAGGAAGAAAAACATGAAAAACAAGAAGCAGAAAGCCCACAACAAAATGATGAAACTCATGAATCTCAAGTTGAACAACCGCCACCAAGGCAATGGACTTTTGCAAAGGATCATCCTCCTCAGGATATTATTGGCAACATAGAAGAAGGGATAAGGATGAGATCCTCGTTAAGGGAAGTAGAAAATATGGATTATATTGCGTTACTTTCACAATCTGAACCTCACTCCCTTGAAGATGCTTTAAAGATTGATTCCTGGATCTTAGCTATGCAAGAAGAATTACACCAGTTCCAAAGGAACAAGGTGTGGTTCCTCGTTCCTTATCCTAAAAACCACTCAATGATCGGAACCAAGTGGATCTTTCGTAACAAAACGAACGATCAAGGAGTGGTAACTAGAAACAAGGCGAGGCTTGTTGCCAAAGGCTATAGCCAGGAACTAGGAATTGATTTTGATGAGTCATTTGCTCCAGTAGCAAGACTCGAGGCAGTGAGAATCCTTCTGGCATTTGCATGTTGCAATAATATTAAACTGTTTCAAATGGATGTAAAAAGTGCATTTTTAAATGGTTTTATTCAGGAGGACGTATACGTAGAGCAACCACAGGGGTTTGAGGATGCAAAGTACCCAGACCATGCATACAAGCTAGACAAGGCACTGTATGGTCTTAAACAAGCGCCTCAAGCATGGATTGAAATGTTGAATGATTTCCTTATTCAAAATGGATTCAAACGAGGTAATGTCGATCAGACCCTTTTCACGAGAATGAACGGTAAGGAAGTCTTAGTTGTCCAAGTATATGTTGATGACATCATCTTTGGCTCCACCCAGGAAACTCTCAGTAAAGACTTTGCAAAATTGATGCAAAGTGAATTTGAAATGAGCCTTATGGGAGAGTTGACATTCTTCCTGGGATTGCAGGTCACACAAACGACCGATGGGATGTTCGTACATCAGATGAAGTATGCAATGGAGCTGCTAAAAAAGTTCGACTTGATATCTACAAAATCACAACCAACACCTATGTCCACCACAATAAAAATTGATCAAGATGAAACAGGTAAATCTGTGGACCAGAAACTTTTCAGAAGCATGATAGGTTCTTTACTATACCTCACTGCTAGTCGGCCCGATATTCAATTTGATGTATGTCTGTGTGCTTGATTTCAGTATAATCCTAAAGAGTTGCACTTGTCGGCCGTGAAAAGGATTTTTCGATATATATCTGGCTCAGTGAACTTTGGTTTATGGTTTCCACATAATTCGGGCCTTGATCTCATAGCCTATTCCGATGTCGGTTATGCGGGTTGCAAAGTGGATCAGAAAAGCACCAGCGGGTATTGCCAGTTCCTTGGAGGTTGCATGGTTTCATGGGCCTCCAAGAAACAAAACTCAGTGGCTTTATCAACCGCCGAAGCCGAGTATGTGGCCGTAGGAAGTTGTGTTGCCCAGGTGCTATGAATCCAACAACAAATGATTGATTACGGAGAATCCTTCAAAAATACCGAAATTCTTTGTGATAACACTTCAGCCATTAATCTATCCAAAAACCCAGTCCATCGTTCTCGCACCAAGCATATTGAAATAAGACATCACTTCATTAGAGATCATGTTAGCAAGGGTGATGTAGTAATCAACTTCATTGAGACAGATCGTCAAATTGCTGATATTTTCACAAAACCCCTTTGTGAAGAGAAGTTCATAACCTTTAGAAGAGAATTAGGGGTATGCAGAATAGATGAGTCTTCATCATGACCATATGTGTTATTGAGTGTATAGATCATTGCATTATAAGTATTTGCATTCGTAACATGCTAGTTTGCATTTTTCCTTGTCATACATGCACATTATGATGAGTGAAATAAAAATAACAAAAACAACTTACGTGGTCATTTGCCTTCGTGTGCCTCTGCATTTCTTCTATTTATATAGATTATATTCACACTTGTTCGTTGTCACTTCTATGGCCATTTATGACCTTGAATACACTCTCATGCCATAAAAGGAGCAAATCTGGACAAAATCTGAAATTCGGAGCAATAGATAAAAGCACGCCTTGATGTGATCCTAAATTTGATGTGGCATATCCCCAATTGTTTACAACCTATATAATAATCTTTCTATCATTGTTTCAACCATATTTCTACATTGGGGACTCGAGCCTATTAGCCTTCTTGGCCCTCCGGGTATTTCCACTCTCATTTCACAAAACTGCCTGAAAGGGGTCGACCCTCAGGGTCGACCCTCACAGGGGTCGACCCCAAGGGTCGACCCTCGCGGATCCGTCCTCTGACTTGGGGTTATGGGTTTCAGGGGTCGACCCGTGGGTCAACCCATTACGGTGGACGCGGATCCCCGCGATCGGCCATCCTCGAATGGGGCCTTAACCCTATGGTTGCCCCTCCTATGCCTATAAAACATCTCATAACCCCCTCCAAGGCCAGCCACCACCCCTTGCAAGCCCTAAAAACATCTTCTTGGTTCCCAAATCTTCCAAACCTAGCCGCGGCTCTCAGGGTGGCTACCCGCGCACGTTTTCTTCAATCGGCCCCAAGGATCATCTCTTGCTTCTTCTTTCCTTTTAGGTAGGCTTCTGGTGTTTGTGGAGGATCATGGATTCATATATCATACATCTCATCTCTGGTTAAACCCTATTTATCTTTCCCCCATCGTGTGACTTTCTTTCGATCTTTGTCTAGATGGCCCCAAGGAGACGTCCATCTCGCAGAGGGGCTTAGTCTAGCATGGCTCAAGAGATTAGATCCAAGCAAGCCGAACACATTGCTTCTCTTCGCGGCCATTCTGGCCGAGTGTTAGACCGGAAGGTTCTCCATCCCAGGGCAGTCAACTTTGGAAATTTGAGCAACCACATCCCTAGTCTCGTTGATATTATAAGCAGTCAGCCCAACCTGGATGTATTCATGTCTGTCCACCGCAAGATGTATCCCACATTAGTACATCAGTTCTACAACAACCTGTCAATGGAAGATGAAACTCCGATTACCAAGGTTAATGGCGTGCAGATAATTCTCTCCCCAGAGCTTCTAGGCGTGGCTTTTCAGCTTCCTTCTGAGGGATATGCTTTTGGTGACATTATGGTTCCTGAAGATAAGATATATCTCTACCTGACTTCTGTCGACCGCGCTGGTCGTTCTGTTGCTGGGCTAAATGCCAATCACTTTCCGTCGGTACAACACATTCTTCATAGGATGATCACTACTATTTTTCTTCCAAGAGGAGGCGGACATGACAAAGTCACTGAAATTCACATGTTCTTAATTTACTGTCTTTTGGATGGGATTCCTATTAATTTTCCGGCTCTCTTTTTGGAACATATGAGGTCAAGCATACAGCACAGAAACTGAACTTTACCTTATGCTCCGGCCCTCACTGCTATTTTTCAACATATGGAGATAGATCTGACAGTCAAATCTTCACACACAATGCGGGCTGCCGACATATATACTATTCACTCTATTTGTCACAACATGGGCTATGTTCTTCGTGATGGTGAATTAGTTCGACAGTTGAAAACAGTTGTTCCTGGTGACCGTGCTGAACATATATAATGCTGAGGATGCAGACACCGACTCCAGTAATGGAAATCATGGTGCTCCTGCGGACGATATTCCCTCCGCGACTGCCAGGCTATTCATCGATCGTTTGGACCGCATTGATGAACGGTTGGATCGGTATGGCGAGACCTTGGATGTTCTTCAAAATGAACTTCATGATCTTAAGCTATCTCACCAAGAATGCTCTCAAAACGTCACCGATGCCTTGGCCCAACACCATCAAATGTGCCACGAGATTTTGGAATATGTCTGTCGTGCTCCCCGTCCACCGCCTCCGGATGATGACTAGGCCCTGGTCTCTCTTCCACATGGCTCTTTCCCTATCCCTTCTACCCCTTCTTTTTGATGATGCCAAAGGGGGAGAAGTCTTGCTATAGTTTATCCCGGCTATTATAGTTTATGCGTGCTGTATGTCTGCATGACTGTGTGTTTGCATTATCTCATACTGTAATTGCATATCTATTGGTTAGGCATGTTGCATTATCCTTGTACTCATAGCATGGCATCTTGCTGCATTGTAGCATTATACTTGTCTATCTTGTTTAAAGTAATCAGATTATGGCTATTGTTGTTATTCCAATTTGATTGTCAGTAATCCTTTTGATCAATCTCACAATGGTTCTAAGTTGGTTCATGGCTGTGTGTTGATCAGACAAGTGATTATCACGTTATTCCGACACCTTGTTATATTACAATTGCTTCGGCATTCTTGGCATAAAGTGACTAATTTGATTTATGCACTATAGTATTTTGTCATCGTCAAAAAGGGGGAGATTGTTGAACCCCTTCCTTGTAAGTGTATCTAATGAATTTTGATGATGACCAAACGCTACATACTTGCATATTACCATGATCTAACGTCTATGCCATGATCAGCTTGTAAGTGAAGATAAGGAACTTTCGAAGTGGAGGAATCATTCTGTGGTAAGAAGGTTACTCTGAAATTTTTAAACGCCAACACGAACTCAGAATGTATGTCCTGACAGGGTCAAGGTTGGCAGTTCAAGATTGAAATAAAGCAAGGATATTTGGTAAGATCAAAATTTTTAATACCATGGTTGAATTCATGCTTTGTTTGGTAAGTGGGAATGAAAGCAAATCTCAGAAACTAAGGTAATCATTCTATTGGGGTTTCATGATATTGGCCTTGGTTTTCATTTATCAAGTCTTAGAATTCATACATTTCATTAGTGTACTTTCTATTCTTTGAACCCACTAGGTTGGTAATGTTTTTGAGTGGTTTTTACCACAGCTTTCTATTCCCTGGCTCATGGGTCGACCCCAAGGGTCGACCCCTGTGAGTTTCTTGCGAAACAGTTGCTGGCTGGACCAGGGTCGACCCTTGAAACTTTCGGTCCAAACAGAATGGAAACAGTCTGTCCTGCCCACGAGGGTCGACCCTAGGGGTCGACCCATTGCTCTGGATGGGCTTTACCCACTTCGAGGGTCGACCCTTTCTGGTCAGATGCCCAGCTGTCATTCTTGACCACCGTTTTCTTGTACCGAAAGTTCTCCAATCCTTGTCTACTCACCTTAAAACATTCCACAAACAATTCCACAAATTGTGGATCTAGTTTCCTAGCTTTATTGACCATCCTAGACAATTATTTTAGCCCAAGTGGCTCTAGATAAATAGGATGGGTGTGAGATCTAAGGGAAAAGTTTTTGTTTTGTTGAACTCCTTAATCTATTGTGCAGGGTCATAGCTGCAGCTCCCAGACCTTTTTCCCAATCGATCTGAAGCTGAAATTGAAAGAGAAGAAGGAGGAATCACGCCACCAAATCACCTACATCAAGAAGCTGCAAGGGATTTTAAGCAACAACTTCAAACCAGCTACTTCTCAGCCAATGGTCTTCCAAGATCGATCCTACTCCTGTTGAAGCATATAAGAACATTCGGAATAACGAAAGGGGGAGCATCAGCCAGGATAAATCACTCCTCATCTTCCATTCTCAGATTTGCTGTGCTAAACTTGAGCATCTGTTGTACTTTATTTATGAGTTGTGTGTGTGTTGTTCGTGTAAGAACACGAGCTAGTGTGAGTGTATGTGGTTGGGTGCCTAGATTGGGTACCGTGTGTGTGTGTGTGTGCTGTTCATAACAGCGTGTGTGTGCTTGGCTCACTTCATAGTGAAGTCGTTAATCCTCATGTGTGAGGGGTGGACGTAGGGGACACTGCAGTGTACCCGAACCACCTAAAAATTTTGTGTGTCTCTCGTGGTTTGTTCGTTTGCATCCTTTGTCGAGAGGGCTTCACGGTGAGTTAAGTGTTCACCACTTTCTTCCTCACACACTCACCATCATTTACATGCATTCATGTGTGATCATGCACGAGTGAGGCCGAGCGCTTGGTTGCTTTAAAATTGTCTCACAGTTTCTTTAGTAAATAATTTTATTTCCCAATCAATTCACCCCTCCCCTCTTGATTACCATCGCTTGGGACCCAACAAATGTAAAAAAAGTAGAGCTATCTCTCAAAAGTTATGATCAGGTATACCATTAGACATATGTCAATTTGCAAGTATATATGTCAATGCTATCAATTTTATACTGTCCAGAGCATGGAAAAGGAATATGGATGATTTTGAGCAGTTTGATTTGATGTTTATTAATATGCTCAAATCTGCAAAATTTAAACAAGATAGACTCAAAATTAAATGGTCCAAGTGTAGAGCAAGAGCATAGACCCAAGAGTTGGCAAGCTGATACATGTCAAACAAGGCCCACCAGAAAAAAATTATATCACCCCTTGATTATAGCCACATCTAAGGTGGTGACATAGTCTGCTAGCAAAAGTTCAAAAAAGCATCCTTCTCTTACAGGTATAGGCATTGCAAAAAATATAGTTTCACTAAATGGATCCGTAACAGGAGGTTTGGAAGTTCAGATGCTATTTCAACCTTTTAAAAACTTTAGACCAATTTTTTAAAAATATTGTAACCCAACTTGTAACTCTTTTGTAAACCTAATCTACTTGTCTAACCGCATGTTTTTTAGTTGGGGTTGTGATTTTTCACATTGCCTAGACATTCCTTTGGTAAAAGAAAAGCACTGGGAACAAAGTCCAAATCCTCCAGCTTGGACATTTTCCCAGTGACCATACAACTCCGAAATATCCTTTTTGAATAATCTTTGTAGCACTACAAATTTTTTCAATCAATTAAAGAGTCATTCTAATAAGAATAAAACGTAGTAAAATAACAAGTATTGAGCTACTTGTTTCATTAAGAAATGTCTAACACAATTTACAATGTGCTACAACATTTAACTAGGGCTACCCTATAACATTTAACAAGGGCTACCCGGTTAAAAATGGTCACATGGCTTCCACTCAAAGTGCCCCAGCATTTTTGATCATGGAGAAAAAATGGAAGATAAGAGTTAGAAAGTGACGAGAGCTCGATACTGTGACAGGTAACAAGTACATTTGGAGAAGTCACAAACCTAAAATGTCCATGTCATAACAAGTACATTTGTCTTGAAATAAATTCTGAGGGAGAGAGGGTAAAAGGATACCAAAAACAACATATAAACCCCTCTTTGGGAGAGGGAGGAATCTAAGTTTTTTCGCAAAATCAGATATAACTTTTGAGTATATAAATATATATACATATTTACAAAAATCTGGCAAGACCAGAAGAATCCTCCTCAAAGAATCCAGACCTAGGTAGCAAGGCTACGTATTCAGTAAAAACAAGATAGATAAAAGAAACAAAGACCACAAAACAAAGGAGCCCTGCTGAAGCAACAAACAAGGAAAAGAATTGAGAGACATTCCAATGTTTGAAATCCCTAATAAAAACAAAGGAGCCATGTATTAAAATTTTCAAGACATTATGTTGGCCCAGAGAGATGGCGGACAAGAAGGGGGGTTGAATTGTCTCATTGTCGAGATGGCGAATTTTAAAAATTTTCTTAACTTAACACAATGGAATTAAACTTGGCAACGTTGATTAACAAAAACTTCTGGTGAGATTAAGAAGTTCTCTCAAACTTCCTGATCTCACACGGATAGTTAATGCAACTAATCAAGAGTATTTAGCTCAACACAGATAACAGAGGTAGCAATGTGTGACAGTGTAGAGAATTAAAAATCTATATAATGTACCTGTCAAGGGAGATAGAAGAAATGACAATCACACAGGCAATCACATACGACACAAGGATTTTAAGGTGGTTCCGGACCACGACGGGCTCCCTACGTCCACCCCTCACCCAACTGGGTGAGGCTTCACTACACGCTATCGAAGTAGCCACACGGGGACGAACCCCACACCACACACGCTACCTCTACAGCAAAACACACACGGGGCCTGGCCCCAACACGTTGCCACTACAGCACACACACACACATACAGTCGGGGAACACACCCCGGACAATAAACCACACGGAGACGCAGCTCCATCCACACACACAAAAATATTCGTAGTTTAACTAACAGAAAAGATATACAATAAACGTGCACAATAGTATGTGAATAATGATCAACTATGAACCACACAAGGAGATAATCATAAATAGGATGTAGAAATATCCCCTTGATTCTCCAATAGCCGTAAGAAGATATTTCTTGAAGCCTAGGTTGGAGAAGGTCTTATCAGCAGCAGGTTAGAGCAGTAGGTTGTCCTCCTTAAGGATCCAACGTATATTCCTTCAAATCCCAGCTCCAATCAAACCTGCAAACACTAAGAATGGATAAATCAATATGCTCAGAACCTTGTATTTGTTAATAGGGACATGACAAACAATTGAAATAAGATTTATATGCATTCCCCTTTGAATGTCCCACAACTCCCTTCAATCATGTAGGTAGGGTACGCTGGAAGTCGATCCTTGGAGTGGAAGCAACTGGACATGAAGTCCCAAACGCCCAAAACCTCAAACGGGGGAGAGCAACAGCTACAGCTCCCAGAGCTAGACACAGGCTCGCCGACGACGACTTCTGCATCTTCTTCCTTCTCCTCCTAGAGTGAGCACACCTCCTTCTCGTTCTTATTCTCCTCCAAGTAGGGCAGCGTCGCCCCCTTTTCTTCCTTTCCCTACAAGCAGATAAGGCAGTATTAGCACAAGCATTCCTCTTCCGATGGAGATCATTGTCTACATATACAAGAGAGAAATCAGCAGCAAAAGACCAGAAAACCCATGACTAAACCATTCTAAACAACACCCAATAGATAGGTGAAACCCTAAGGCTATTGGAGTAAAAAGTCAAGGCCATCGGATCATATAATGGGCAGTACGAAAAGAATCCAGAAATCACGTACATGACGAACCAAAGAAAGTGTCGACCTATGGAGTTGACACTTTTCTCACGACATGCTATCCTGTTATATAAAAATAGGACCCGGCTGAAAGTGTCGACTCATTGGGTCGACACTTTTCACCAGAGGTTCTGTTTTCTTTGAAAACAGACCTCCAGCCTGTAAGTGACGACTCTTGGAGTCAACACTTGCAGCCAGAAGTGTCCAGTCAGCAGGCTTGTCAGAAAGTGTCGACTCCTGGGGTCGACACTTTCTATCTGGACAAGTGAAATAATGCATCAGATAGAACATCCAGAAATAAGTGTCGACTCAGTGAGTCGACACTTTTTTTGACAGATCAGAAAACTTAAATAAAACACAATTGAAACCCCAAACACATTAAGGATCAATAACACTCCTTAAAATATCTCGCATGAGGGAACATCAGAATTGTATTCATGAAGGACCATAAAATATCGACCTGCAAAGTAAGATATCATCATGTTAGCTTGTTTATAATCAAGATGCCATTAAACATAAAACACACAATATATTGGAGTCATCAAAATTATTGTCAAAGATAACGAGGGGGCGCATAGAGCCCAACAATCTCCTCCTTTTTGATGATGACACTATATTGTAACTATTCAAAGTTCTCTCCCCCTTTGGCATTATCAAAAAAATGGGAGACTAAGGATCAATTGTGAAGATTTCAAAAATGAATGAGATATGGGCGCATGAACCCAGCAATTAATTTCTCATGAAGGGAGGGTGTATGAATTGAGAACCAATCAAAAGTTTGGAATTTGATGTGCAATCAACAGATGTGTGAAATAAGTGCAAGTGCTCAAATTTTTTTAATTTTTGCTATATGTATGACTAATTCTTCACATGTGTATTTATTTAACTAACCTATATGTAAAGTGTGAAACCTAGCTATGCACAAAAAGTATAGTGCTAAAAAGCACGTTATTCTCCCTCAATTGTCTAGTACCAAAAATCAACAGACAATGGGTTATTTAACCTGTTATTTACATGTGTAACCTATAGATGCATGTAATTGAAATGAAGCATGATATGTGTAAACCAGATTAAGCAATCAAGCACTCAGGCATGCATAGTAGGGTATAGACTCATGCAAGTCCCTTCGGGACGGGTGTAGGATAATACAATCGATTATAGAACATGATGTGCATGAGCAATACTAAGTGGGTCATGCTTACATAAATAAGGTACTGCATAAACCATAAAAGTTGACAGATTCATAAAGGACATTCACACAATCAACCCCAATGTGAATAAGTGAAGATTGAGCAATGAATTGTAAGAGAATATGGATATTCAGATTTTCTAAGGAACACTAGAAAGAACTTATCATCCATACACTTTCATACATAATGCTCGAGTATTGGTAGCTATGTATGACCCCAATTTTTTAATTACTAAAAATGGTGTGACTAATCTTTTGACACGAGTTGTATCCTTTGTCTTAGGGACACTTCCCAGTTACTCAGTTTCATCACTTATCTTAACTATGGATTTTGACACTTTTCGACGCGAGTTGTATCCTTTGTCTCAGGAACACTTCCCGACTACTCGGTGGAAAATCACACTTATTTTGATGGTGGATTAATTTCTCCTTTCGACGCGAGTTTCCTCCTTTATTTCAGAGGGGATTCCCAGTTACTCGGATCCACACTCCAC
This sequence comes from Amorphophallus konjac, assembly GCA_022559845.1. Lineage (NCBI taxonomy): Eukaryota > Viridiplantae > Streptophyta > Magnoliopsida > Alismatales > Araceae > Amorphophallus > Amorphophallus konjac. The sequence goes on along the minus strand of CM040119.1, from coordinate 314,470,574 downwards.
TTATACGATTTTTGAAGGGGTAAACAACTTTTTCCTCACGAGACATGTGATTTTTATGTAGAGAATCAATAGCCCTCTAAAGTGTAGAGTAGAAAATAGTAATCCTTATTAGATTGAATCATTATCTCAAAAAGGTGTATTTTGTGTGGGTGGTTGTATTGAATGTAAAAGATGAATTAGTCTTATCATAGTAATGTCTCCCCCTACATGTATGCACGGTTATAAAAAATCTCCCCCTTAATATATGCCATGTAACATACATGTCTAAATCAATGCAATTTCATTTAACAAGAGATGAGTCATAGAAGGAGTCAAAAAGTGGTTGTATAAAGTATATACATGCAATCAACCAGGGATCTTTCAATATTTTCAAGCAAATGATTAGCGGTACTTGGCGAAGTACATTGGTCTGATGACCACCAACACGCATGAGGAAAGCTTCCAGTTGGACATAATCCAACCTTCCACTATCGCCATTTGATATACCGAATAACTATGGCATTCAAGTATACGTATGTGAAGTATATGCAAGTATATGCATGTAACTCAAAAAGATGATTGAAAATTATTCATATTTACAAGTATGCAATGATGTGTATGATATGTGCCAATTGTGTCATGCAATTAAAGTGTAAAGTGAATTTGCAAAAGTGAACCATTATTTGCACGATGTGATTAAAAGGGAAAAAAGTTCTATCCACAGACCAAAGCTTTCAAACCTGAACCGTTATTTGCAAGAAGTAAGCAAGCAAAAGAGTAAAAGACTCTATGCACAGACTAGGGCATTCAATGACGAATCATTATTTGCAAGGCAAGATAAGGTGTGTATGAAAACCAACTATGTATGTCTAAAGAAGAGCATTCAAGAACCAGACTTGTTCACACGATGTGAAATAGCTCAGAACATAAATTTTTACCTTTGTTGATCATTGAAAGTAAGTCTATGCAAAATGAATTTCAATTTCAAACAATTTTTCTTTCTCACCTTGAGATCCCTTCATTTGTTACCAATCCTTGATCTCAAGGCGCCCCTATAAAAAAGAGTCTCATTTTGAATTTTTGGGTACCCAAGCCATCTTGGGTCCCGAGGGATTAGTTCTAACATGGACAAGTGTGTTCTTTTTCTTTTTCCTCTCATATCACTCATCATCGGCCCTCATCATGGTACACTCATCCATGGAATGTCCATTCAGGCCACAGTAAAAATAATAAAAGGATTTTCTTTTCATGGACCAGCTATCATCATTTTTCATTGAGGCATAATAGTTCATTATATGTCCAATATCACCACAGTAATGACATGAAAGGTTTTTCTTGATGGACCATGCATCATCATTTTTCTTTGTAAAGTAATTTTCAAAAATATGTCCATTTAATCCACAATAAAAGCAATGAACATTGAAGTTTTTCTTCATTGATTTTTAAAAATTTTTAGAATCATTAGCAAATTTTATTTGCGACTTCAATGCCACATCATCATCAAACTTCATCAAAAAATAGTCATACATATCATGACTGAATTTGTCACAATAATAACATGAGACATTTCTCCTTTTACTTGTTGCATGATCATGTTTATCAGATGGGATTTTTTCATGCACACAAGAGCATTCAACAACATCCTTTTATTTTTCAATTTTTTTATCACACGAATATAAAGATTCATTCAAGCTCTTGATTTCATTTTGTAGATTCAAGATTTACAAATGAGAATTGACAATCTCTTGTTCACATGAAATAATTTTCTCATTTAACAAGGAATTAACGATTTTGTGACTTTCAATTTCTTGTTTAAGAATGTGCATTTTGTCACAATCATCAATGATCACACATTTCTCTTTTTCAACCTTTTCAATTTACTTTTGAGCAATGAAATTTGAATCAACAGAGCACTGTTTTCATTTTGGAGTTTTTCAAATGAGTTTCCGTTCATGGAAGTGTGTTCAGGTTCTTTTACTTGAAAACTCACTTTGTCGTCAACCATTCTATTCATGATTTCATTGGATTCAAATTCATCATTCAGATTTCTAAAACTTTCTATTTCTTTTCTTAGTTCCTTCAGCTCTTCAGACTTGTCAACAGACATGTATTTTTCTTTTTCAAGGACAATCAGTTTTTCAGACATAGCACCATTCAATTCTTTCAGATTTTCATTATCTTGTTCTATTCGTTGAAATTCTGAAATTATATCCAACAAGGACTTGTTTTCAGATCTAAGATTTACAATCATTTCTTTGAGTTCTTCATCATAGAGCATGTGAGACTCAACTAATCTTTCAAGTTCGGTGCATTTTTCACATGAAGAATTGTCATGTTTCTTTTTCAATCTTTTGTTTTCAGATTTTATTATTTTATATCTAGCAAAGAGTTCATCATAAGCATTTAGCAATTCGTCATAGCTCAATTCATCATCGTCATCAGAATCGTAGTTAGAGTTTACCTCAGAGCTCTTCTTGCTTTGCCTATCACTGTTGCTTGTCGCGAGGCACTCAATATTTCGACTTTCTTCTTGGATTTTGCTTAGCCCATCCCAAATCTCTTTAGCAGATCTGTAATTAGAAATAAATAAAAATTTCTTAATGCATACAGCAACTTTAAGAGCATTCAAAACATAGATATTATCAGAGCTCATTCTTTTATGCTCATCAGTCCATTTTAGCTCATTTTTGGGCAAAATATGTGGACCATGAGTAATCAGACTCATAAGCTTTGGATTAATGCTAGTAATCCAAACATAAAAGTTTCCTAGCCATAACGTATAATCAAAACCATTAAAGACAGGAATAGAATTCACACTAGCCATCATGGAAAAGATCATTACTCTACGAACGCAAGGTTGACTTAAAAAATCAGAGACGAGGCTCTGATACCAATTGTTGGCTTAGAGAGATGGCGGACAAGAAGAGAGGTTGAATTGTCCCCTTGCCGAGATGGCGAATTTTAAAAACTTTCTTAACATAACACAATGGAATTAAACTTGGCAACGTTGATTAACAAAAATTTCAGGTGAGATTAAGACATTCTCTCAAACTTCCCGATCTCACACGGATAGTAAATGCAACTAATCAAGAGTATTTAGCTCAACACAGATAATAGAGGTAGCTGTGTGTGACAGTGTAGAGAATTAAAAACCTATATAATGTACCTGTGAAGGGAGATAGAAGAAATGACAATCACACATGTAATCACATACGACACAAGGATTTTAAGGTGGTTCAGAACCACGACGAGCTCCCTACGTCCACCCCTCACCCAACCGGGTGAGGCTTCACTACACGCTACCGAAGTAGCAACACGGGGACGAACCCCACACCACACACGCTGCCTCTACAGCAAAACACACACGGGGCCTGGCCCCAACACGCTGCCACTGCAGCACACACGCACACGCACACACACACACATACAGTCGGGGAACACACCCCGGACAATAAACCACACGGAGACGCAGCTCCATCCACACACACAAAAATATTCGTAGTTTAACTAACAGAAAAGATATACAATAAACGTGCACAATAGTATGTGAATAATGATCAACTATGAACCACACAAGGAGATAATCATAAATAGGATGTAGAAATATCCCCTTGATTCTCCAATAGCCGTAAGAAGATATTTCTTGAAGCCTAGGTTGGAGAAGGTCTTATCAGCAGCAGGTTGGAGCAGTAGGTTGTCCTCCTTAAGGATCCAACGTATATTCCTTCAAATCCCAGCTCCAATCAAACCTGCAAACACTAAGAATGGATAAATCAATATGCTCAGAACCTTGTATTTATTAATAGGGACATGACAAACAATTAAAATAAGATTTATATGCATTCCCCTTTGAATGTCCCACTACTCCCTTCAATCATGTAGGTAGGGTACGCTAGAAGTCGATCCTTGGAGTGGAAGCAGCCGGACATGAAGTCCCAAACGCCCAAAACCTCAAACGGGGGAGAGCAGCAGCTGCAGCTCCCAGAGCTTGACACAGGCTCGCGGACGACGACTTCTGCAGCTTCTTCCTTCTCCTCCTAGAGTGAGCACACCTCCTTCTCGTTCTTCTTCTCCTCCAGGTAGGGCGGCGTCGCCCCCTTTTCTTCCTTTCCCTGCAAGCAGATAAGGTAGTATTGGCGCAAGGATTCCTCTTCCGATGGAGATCGTGGTCTGCATATACAAGAGAGAAATCAGCAGCAAAAGACCAAAAAACCCATGACTAAACCCTTCTAAACCACACCCAATAGATAGGTGAAACCCTAAGGCTATTGGGGTAAAAAGCCAAGGCCATCGGATCATATAATGGGCAGTTCGAAAAGAATCCGAAAATCATGAACCAGACGAACCAGAGAAAGTGTCGACCTATGGAGTCGACACTTTTCTCACGACATGCTGTCCTGCTATATAAAAACAGGACCTGGGTGAAAGTGTTGACTCATTGCGTCGACACTTTTCACCAGAGGTTCTGTTTTCTTTTAAAACAGACCTCCAGCCTGTAAGTGTCGACTCTTGGAGTCGACACTTGCAGCCAGAAGTGTCCAGCCAGCAGGCTGGTCAGAAAGTGTCGACTCCTGGGGTCGACACTTTCTATCTGGACAAGTGAAATAATGCATCAGATAGAACATCCAGAAATAAGTGTTGACTCAGTGAGTCGACACTTTTTTTGACAGATCAGAAAACTTAAATAAAACACAATTGAAACCCCAAACACATTAAGGATCAATAACACTCCATAAAATCCCATTCAAAAACAATAGAGTGACATGCATGAGGGGTCTAAAAAACATAAATCAAACAAGATTTTGAAAGGTAATTTAGGAATCAAAGTAAACATGATGCATCATGAACCCCAATTAAACAAGGGACAATTAAGAAGCCAAATAAACCCCAAAACTAAAATACGTGAAACAACCCAATTTAGCCACATGGTATTACATTCAAACAAGGATACTTACCATAGGTTCAAAGCATAGTGGATACTATTAACCTCTATATTCTGACAATTCAGATGCGTGTCAATATTCTAGTAATGCGGATAAATGCACAATTCTAAGCACATGAAAAATAAGGTCCGTGCAAGTGTGGCCAAGTCTGTGCATATGTATGAACAATTCAGAGCATATATTGACAAAGTCTGTGCATATGTATGGAGATGTAAAGGATAGGTCGATGCACATTGGAAAAGCAGGTCAGTGCAAGGAGTGAATAGGTCAGTGCAATATATCAACAAAGTCAGTGCAATGATGAATAAGGTCTGTGCAATGGACAACAAGGTCCATGCAATGATAGGCATCAATGCAAGATACATCACACAAAAACATCATTCTCATGAAGGATACATCAATGCAAATCTTTAGCCATTTTCAGATCAAAGAAGGCTTTAATGACAGTTAACAAAAAGGAGCCTACCCATGTTATCACCAAACCACATCCCATTAAAAGGACATGCAAGAATTCCATATAACAAGCCAAAGATTGCTTCAAGCATGAAGGACCATTTCTAAATAAAATTCAGCCAAGCATTCATAAAAACCAACTTCAAAGCATTCAACTTCAGTCCGATTAAATTCAGACTCAATTCATCAAAGACCAGCATGAATTCCAGAAGAGCTAAATGAGTCAAAATCAATCTGAACTTAATTCATTTACTCATGCATTTAGAGGAAACCATTTCAAACTAGTGCGAACAATTCATGAAACACGGGCAATCGAGTTGATCAATTTAGTAACATGCTTTATCAAGCCAATATAAAACCGATAAACATCAATCATTCAAGACCGATTAAAATAGCATGAAAAATCATATCATTAAGATCCACATGAATTACAAGTTCAGTCCGGAACAAACTAAACCTTCACAACATAAAACACACAATGTCAAGCATTTATGTGAGTTCATTAAAAATCCCATGAACAGATTACCAAAACCCAATGTTTCACATGTTAGTTCCAAAGTCTCATGCACATCTCGCATGAGGGAACATCAGAATTGTATTCATGAAGGACCATAAAATATCGACCTGCAAAGTAAGATATCATCATGTTAGCTTGTTTATAATCAAGATGCCATTAAACATAAAACACACAATATATTGGAGTCATCAAAATTATTGTCAAAGATAACGAGGGGGCGCATAGAGTCCAACAATCTCCTCCTTTTTGATGATGACACTATATTGTAACTATTCCAAGTTCTCTCCCCCTTTGGCATTATCAAAAAAATGGGAGACTAAGGATCAATTGTGAAGATTTCAAAAATGAATGAGATATGGGCGCATGAACCCAGCAATTAATTTCTCATGAAGGGAGGGTGTATGAATTGAGAACCAATCAAAAGTTTGGAATTTGATGTGCAATCAACAGATGTGTGAAATAAGTGCAAGTGCTCAAATTTTTTTAATTTTTGCTATATGTACGACTAACTATTCACAAGTGTATTTATTTAACTAACCTATATGTAAAGTGTGAAACCTAGTTATGCATAAAAAGTATAGTGCTAAAAAGCACGTTATTCTCCCCCAATTGTCAAGTACCAAAAATCAACCGACAATGGGTTATTTAACCTGTTATTTACAAGTGTAACCTATAGATGCATGTAATTGAAATGAAGCATGATATGTGCAAACCAGATTAAGCAATCAAGCACTCAGGCATGCATAGTAGGGTATAGACTCATGCAAGTCCCTTCGGGACAGGTGTAGGATAATGTAATCGATTATAGAACATGATGTGCATGAGCAATACTAAGTGGGTCGTGCTTACATAAATAAGGTACTACATAAACCATGAAAGTTGATAGATTCATAAAGGACATTCACACAATCAACCCCAATGTGAATAAGTGAAGATTGAGCAATGAATTGCAAGATAACATGGATATTCAGATTTTCTAAGGAACACTAGAAAGAACTTATCATCCATACACTTTCATACACAATGCTCGAGTATTGGTAGCTACGTATGACCCTAATTTTTTAATTATTAAAAATGGTGTGACTAACTTTTTGACACGAGTTGTATCCTTTGTCTCAGGGACACTTCCCAATTACTCAGTTTCGTCACTTATCTTAACTGTAGATTTTGACACTTTTCTGCGCGCGTTATATCCTTTGTCTCAAGGACACTTCCCGGCTGTTCGGTGGCAAATCACACTTATTTTGATGGTAGATTAGTTTCTCCTTTCGACGCGAGTTTCCTCCTTTATTTCAGGGGGGATTCCCGGCTACTCGGATCCACGCTGCACTTATACGATTTTTGAAGGGGTAAACAGCTTTTTCCTCAAGAGACATGTGATTTTTATGTAGAGAATCAATAGCCCTCTAAAGTGTAGAGTAGAAAATAGTAATCCTTATTAGATTGAATCATTATCTCAAAAAGGTGTATTTTGTGTGGGTGGTTGTATTGAATGTAAAAGATGAATTAGTATTATCATAGTAATGTCTCCCCCTAAATGTATGCAGGGTTATAAAAAGTCTCTTCCTTAATATATGCCATGTAATAGACATGTCTAAATCAATATAATTTCATTTAACAAGGGATGAGTCATAGAAGGAGTCAAAAAGTGGTTGTCCTCAATTCTCTAAATTAATTAATTAAAGACCTGATGGAGAAAGAAAACGAAAGATGAATGCACAAAGGACTCAAATTGATATATTTGTGTTTATATATATATATATATATATATATATATATATATATATATATATAATTTAGTGCAGCGGTAATTTGATTTATAGAGACATGAGTTCAACTCTAAGAGAAGCTCAACTCACACGTATCCTTTTTCTCGTGACGACTAACAAACCCATTGTATTCATCGTAGACAACATATCAAAATCTATTTATCTTAGGTATGCAATTCATTATATTAATTTATTTAGCATCGGGACATGCTTAACTATTTTATTAAATTATTATATTTAATATCTAAGTTTAAATTATATTCCACTAGGAATCATCTCAAAAATTGCTCCAAGAACGAGGGCAAGAAAATGAGATATCCCGCCCGTCGTATGGATCGGAGAGCTCTCGACTTCAAACCACACTACGGTAGCTACACCAAAAGAGGAATTTGGCCTTCAGATTTGGAAAGGGCCTCTATATATATTCATATGTTATTCACAGATGGCGGTTATATATATATATATATATATTAAAAGCGGGGGAAGGAAAATTGAGTCTAGAGGTAGAGTTTTACGAATCGATCTAGATCTGGTACGGGATGAATTGTCTATATCGGATCATATCCATCATAGACCCATACATACTTGATATGTAATTAGTACAATTTATATATTAAGTATTTTATTTTAAAAATAAAAGACATATATATAAGGCGGGGGACCGTTGCTAAGTCAAATCCGTCCAAAATGGAGTTGGGTTGGGTATCCCGCTTGCTTGCTCGGAGGCTTCCTTCCTAGGGGTGTGCATAAACCGGACCGACCCGTTGACCCGATCCAAATCGAATCGAAAAATTAGGTTTGGATCGGGTTATCCATGTTGATGTTCGGTGAACCGAACTGAACCGAACTGTTTTAAATTAAAACGGTTTGATTTGGTTTTCTTTTTGAAAAAATCGAATCAACTCGTTTAACCCGATTAGGTAGACTCGGCCACTCCCAGAGGACCCAGATGACCAGACGTGAGACGGCCCAGACCCCACTCCCCAATCCGAGGCTCCCAACCGTCCCGTCCAGTGCGGCGTGCGTGACTCCCGTGAGTCATGACCCGTCCTTTCCCAGTGGCCAGCCCCAACCCGCAAGAGTCCAAGACTCACTCCAAGTAGGGGTGTGCAGAAGATCTCCTCACTCCTCAGTCCTCCCGTCCTCCATCCGCCTCCATCTAAAATCCCTAACCCCTGGCCCTCCCCCTGTCGGCAGTCGCCCCTCTCCCATATGGAAGGCATATACTCGGTGACACTTGAAAATTGTTGGAACTTTATCACAAGTAGTTGGTTTTCTAGTGATATGAATGTGAACTATGTAATGCCGCCTTCCAAGAAATGTCTTTCCAATATGTTTTTTTTATGGTTGACATGAAATGCATCCTAGGGAGCCATTCTGTTGTATCATTCATACGCATGTTTCCACTGTGGTACATGTGAGAGCATGCATGCCAAGAGTTATTCCTTTGTAGAATGGGGGAGCCCAAGAAAATTGGTTTTGACTTTCGACGGACAGTTGACACAGCATAATTAGAAACCCTTTAGCTTTGGATACATTGTATTTTGAGAAAGTGCTAGGGATTCGCATTGACTAAAATTAGGACTTTTGATAAAGTTTAGCCCTTAAATTGCTAATTAAATGCACTTTTCAAACCTAGTTTTTTTTCCAACAGATCCTTCTGATATCAATAATTGGAAAGATGATAAGCTGCAGAGAATCAATAATGCTAAGCAAAGACAAGCTCATTTAGGAACATGTAATTTCTTAAGCTCAAACCGTTGAACCGAATCGAACCGAACCGGTTTGGGTCGGTTTGGTTTGGTTCGGTTCACCATGTAAAATGGTTTAGTTTGGGTCAGTTTAAGACTCAAACCGTTTTGGTTCGATCTGAGAAAAAAAAGACGTGAACCAGACCAAACCGGACCGTGCACACCTCTATTCCTTCCTGCTGCCTTACAGCTTACGCCAGGCAGTCACTTTCTGTGGGGGGTCTCGTGCTGCCCGGCACATTTCCACGACTGGACCACACTCGTATCACTGAAATCTAACTATAATTTATTAGGGTTTGTAAGGGTTATGCAAATAGAAGTTCATTGCATTAATCTTCATGCAATATATATGTATATTATATATATATATATATATATATATATATATATGAGCTCCTTGGCGACCTCTGCTCCAGAGACTCTTTGCATGTGGGTAGCATTGCCATGGGGAAGCGCCGAAACGGGAACGGGATGCCGGTGCCCATGTGTTGCCGTTGGTGTTGTCGTGGGGTGGAGGCCGTGGCCATGCTGTACTGCTGCTTGGCTGTGGTGTTGGCTTCCTCTACACTTCAGCCCGTGATGTTAGCGGCAGCTGGATGCGTGCCGGAAGAGAAGGCGGCTTTGCTGGAGCTGAGAGCATCCCTGGTGCGCTCCAACTGCACCCCTCCGTTCACTTGGGACGTCAATTCCGACGACTGCTGCTCGTGGACTAGGGTCGAGTGCGGCCACGACGACAGCACCTCCTCATGGACTAATGGGAGGGTCAGGGCACTCACTCTCACAGGCATGGATTACAACTATGCGAGCAGCTTGTTCGAGTTCAAGGATTGCCATCTGAACTTCAGCGTGTTCGGGGCTTTCCGTGCACTTCGACACCTCGATGTCTCTGACAACCGGATTAAAGGCTCCCTTGAATCGATAGGTGAGGTGCATGCCCTGCCCTCCTCCCCCTCGTGGTTTTTTCCCCGTGAACAAAACGCATCCCTTTTTTTTTAACGATGGGAACCTATCACATTAAGGGTAGTAAATCTCGGGCTCACATCTCTTCTCTTGAAGATTAAATGTTAATTATGTAAGTCTCCTTGGAGTTAAACTTGGGCCAAGTAAGCTCTTCTGAGAGTCGAATCTAAGACCATTTGACGATGAGATAAAATCCTTAATAACAGTCGACCAACTCAAGATCTTCAACTTCCTTGTTATTTACTCCTCACTCGCTTGAATTTGTGCCTTCGTGCAGATATCTCCGGTCTGAGTGAACTGGAATACCTCGACCTCAGCGGCAACAGATTTACAGGAGGGATACCCGCTGCCTGGGCAGCCCTGTCTTCTCTTCAAGTCTTGCGCCTAGCCGGGAACCAATTGAGCGGTCCAATTCCTGCTGAAGGTAAGAAATTCTGCCTATATAATCTACGTACGAGTTATATATGATCCTCGTCCCTCCAATACTGACGGATTGAATCGATTGCTCTCTGCGTGCTGTATGTGCTCATCACAAACATCCCCTGATTAAAATAGTGAAACTCATGCCTCACCCCTTCCCCCTCACCGTACCCCGTACGTCCTTTCTTCGCATCCTCCCAGCCACCATGTCTCCCAAGTCTCCAACGGTACAGCTAATTAAGTGATGGTGGCAGCAGATGGCCAGAGATGGAGCCATCCCTCCGCTCTCACCTGGCTCTGTCCAAGTGCTGCCGGCCAGGTACGATCTCCCTTCCCATCTTCCTCTTGCCAAGAGTCAAGACAAGGCGCCCTGGAATTGTCCACACCCAGTTGGGTCTCCTATATATGAATGTGCAGGTCATTATCATCTTTTCTGTTGGACGCGTGTGGGGATCGATTGGGAGATGGATGATCCCATGATAAAATCTAATCCAATGCGATGTAATCTATACATCAGTATGGATGGGGTAGGATTTCAAGTTTGTGCACCCAACTAGATTTTTAGATGCTCAGTCTAATCTATAATTTTTATTAATATTTATTGATTAGTTTATTTGGTCAATTATATCATTATGTACTACTTGGAAAACTTGAAGGCTCTATGTGAAACCCGAACAAGATATGTGAGAATACCTAAATGATGAAGAGAGAAAATGTGGGTCCTGCCTGCTCTCCTCACACACAAGAGACTTTACCCAGGGTGGGTAACATATTCGCGCCCATGCCCCGCTCGGATTTCAAAGATGGCCAAACTGTGCATCCATTTCGAGTTAATGTTAAAAGTTTAAATTTGAATTATTGGGTCTTAAGAATTGATCCATGAACAAGATTCCTCTCTGTTATGACTCTTTTTTTCATAAATACTATTTTTTAATAGGGATGGAAAACTCAGGAGTTATGCTCCTAACTTAATACAGGTATGCTCCTAACTTAATGCAGTTGAGGCATTCTAGCATTAGCATCCAGGCACAAGTATGCTTTGTCTTACATGTCATGATGCAGACAACTTAATAGGAATAATGTCACGTCCCGAACCGATAGCAGCGGAAATATGTTCAGAACGTGACATCGATACAGTCATGATAATCAGAGCAAACCAGAGAGGCACAATATAACTAGACAAAATATAATTTTATTGAAATTTTAAACATAAGTTTATTACAATTTGACTCAGACTAATGGACTCAATAAAAGAAAAATTACAAGAGACTCTCAATTAACTAAACTAGACACGAGGCTGCAAGGTTTATCTAAGTTGCTGAAGTTCTCTTCACTCTTGCCCTTACCCATCTTGAGTGCATTCTTCTTTGTTATTACCTGAAAAATATAGAAAAAATATTAGGTGAGCGAAAGCTCAGTAGGTCTTATATCTCTTGAACCAAGTTAGCTTTAAGTGATTAATAAATTGGCATGAATATGCATGTAGCGATAAATCCGATAATGATGAGGCTAAAGTTGGACATAAGATAGAGCAAGAAGTTGAGAGATCACCATTCAAATATATAAACTGATGACAAGTATCAGAAGAGTTGTCACAAAATTCAAGAACAATATAGGGTACTCTTATTCGTGAGAACGTATAACATAATTAAGGATTGGCCATTGAAGAATTTCAATAACAAGTTTACCCATTCTTGGCCATGTCATATATCATATCAAGAACATTCATATCAAGAACATATTATGTGACGACCCGGATCCCGGATACCAGATATACCCGATAGAACTACCGAGTAGACCCGATACCACTTGGAATCCGCGAGGCCTCCCAAGAGCGATAAAGCTCCGAAAAGGGCATGTGTAGAGTACATTGAAGCCACAGAGATATAACAGTAAGCAATTAAATTTTATTAGATCAATTTGTTAAAGTATCAGAAATAAAATTACTTTTTAAATAATAATTATAATTTAACAATTATACCAGAGTCCAGTCCAAAGGAAAGACAAGTAATACAGTCAACAGAAAGGAAGGACGTACACTGAGGTCGGGGGAAGCCCGACGCACGTACCGTTGGCAGCTACAGACACGGCACACCCGGCATCGCGGAAGCAGAACGACGTCACTCACCTGAAAAGAAGGGGTGAGCCTCGTGTCACTGGCCCAGTAGGGGTCACGCGGATCCCCATTGACAAACAACGCAGTAACACGGAACAACAGCTAAAACAGCAGTAGTAGTAAAGCAGGAAAACTACCACTAGAAAGCTGTAAAAGAAAACCGGAACGAAAGGAGTAGAAACAGCTCAAAGAAATAGGAAAATCTGTACCAAACAAGCGCGGCTGTCGGACTAACCTCGGCTCCCCAAACTACTCCAGGCAGCAACAGGAAGGCGAACTCTGATCTGACAAGGTCAGAAGTTACCGATCTGTCGGGCCTACAAAGATGGGTAAAAAGCCTAGGAAGAACCTAGACAGACACCGACGCTCTAAAGTATACATGACTCGATTGCCATGCACGCTCTTCTAGACACGACCACACACACACGACTAGAACGTCGTGCACATGACACAACACTGACCTCGGGCAAGACCACGAGAGGGCTAACCCGGAAAGGTCACGACGTGCGAGAAACACGAGAGTCACGTGTCACGTGACAGAAGCACCTCTTCACTAGAAGAACTGCCAGCTGCGTCCACTGACGTTTTATGCTGCGCCTACAAGTGTCTCGTCTGCACTGTCGCCCGAAACACGACAGAGACTGAGACACGCTTAGAGCCAGAACAGGAACTACAGTAGCGAGTGACTAGACAGGGTAATGCCCGTCGGCGTCAGTCTAACGCCTCTGACCACGTGTGCACACACCGACTCTTGCTGGAGAGACAGGCCTCTAGCTAGTTTTTCCCACCCAGCAGGATGCCACTGTACAGCGGGGGCCCACAGAAACTAGCTTACAAACCGTATATCGGGAACTGCCTTCGCCACCAACTCCCAGGTGGGTCGACACGTCGTAACGTGTCGTAAGGCTATGACTAGTGGAGGCTCACTAGACACAGACTCCAAAACACGAGTGCTAGAGTACAGACAGGTAAGGAAGCATTATCGTACGTACTTCGAAGCATCGATGCAGCAGACAACTACCAACAGACTCAGGACAAGGCAACTGGACCTACAGACACAACGATCGTTGAGTCTCACGACTCGGAGTCAAGATCGTTGCGCAACAGCGGAACCAGCCGCCAATCGGTCTCTTCCTAAGCGAGAGGAAACAACACATCCGCGAAAAATGACACACGGAGGCATGAGGGAACACCAAAACTCTCAGCCCATCTGGACACGCAAACCGAGGTAAGATGACACCTCGAGATATCCAGAACCGTGTCTCGAACTGGACAGAACCGCCGAGACACACAAGGTCACATGTCAACCACTGAGTCACCCCAGGTTGACTGGAACCGGACAATGACGATTCAACAGTAGGAAAGAGAATCCTACTCCAAGCAAGAAAATTCATGGCTACCTTATAACGTAGTCTTAGCCCTCATAGGACGTCAGGAGACATCCACAGGACAACATGCAGACCACAAGGTTAAGTCAAGACATACGAAAATTGAAACGATGAAGAACAACCCTCTGGGCATAAACGACTCCTTGTCCAGCCGCCAGGCAAACCAAGCAGCCAAGGAAGTAGCCGCAACACACACAGAGACAAGGATACCGGCCGTCGTGGGTAGAGCCACAAGACGACTGTAGCGATCAAGGATATGACCACTAGGATCAGTCAACTCTAGCTGACCTGCCCGACAAACCACCCAGCGCTCTATAGAAGACACGCGACACGGACTAGCTAACCGTCCTATGACACACACACACACAGACGGACACAGATCAGGCCATCACGGCCAGAAGATACAACCACGGACTCAACTCACTGGGCGGTCACAAAGGGGCCGCTCAATGAGCTGAACGGTCAGACAAGGCCGCTCAATAGAATAGAACGGTTTAAACGGAGCCGCTCAACGGGACAGACCTCAAGGTACTGAAAGACTGGACGGTTAGGGCTGGACCGCCCCAAGGCATAGAGCGGTTAAGGGAAAGCTGCTCAAGCCAACCGACCTACTATAGTACTCGGTCAAACGACGGTCAGAACGGTCTAGGGACAGACCGCTCAACGCACAGGATGGCTAAGGGAGAACCGCCCCATGAACCGCCTTAAAACGTTGACCCAAGGTTAACTGTGCTAAGCGGTCAAGACTTGGCCGCTCAACACCACGGGAAAA
Organism: Amorphophallus konjac; assembly: GCA_022559845.1. NCBI lineage: Eukaryota > Viridiplantae > Streptophyta > Magnoliopsida > Alismatales > Araceae > Amorphophallus > Amorphophallus konjac. The sequence continues at coordinate 314,455,506 of CM040119.1, read as the reverse complement.
ACAGAACGGCTGGGAACCAGCCGCTCTAGTGGGCTGGGCGGCTCACACCTGGCAGCGCCATCCACTGGGCGGTGTAGATCTATTTAAAATCCACACTTAAATATAAAGAGCAATAGATATGATGAAAGCAATAAAATAGCACGAGGTGCTAAAAGGAAGTTGTGATCGCCAGAGACGCGAACGCCTCAAAAGATATAACAATTAATGAAGGGGAGAGATCGCGAAGAATACCTTGAAAGTGCGGGGATGTGAGTGCTCCTTTCTCTTCTAATCGGCCGGCCGATGAAGAGAGTTCTTGCTTTTATTACCCTTGCAAAACAAACAAATACCACCAAAAGAATTGAATTAGAAACAAGGTGGGTGTAGCATCAAATTCTTGAATAGATGAGCATGAAATATCATAGGATTAAGACACACCTTGTGGGTGGTTGGCCCTTAAACCCCTATGCAAAAAGGGTATGGGAATGCATGAATGTTATGCAAAATAAAACAAGAGGAAAGAGTGCAAGTATGCACTATGGGGAGATACTCAACGTGGTTGAGAATAATGAAAATCAATAGGAGATGGGCATGCATGCACAAAACAAAGCAATAAACAAAAGAAATAAAAAAAGAGAGGAGGAGCCTGTGCGTTGGCTTTGATGTTCAAGGCGGAGGAAGCTTCAAATAGGATGAAGACGGATTCGTGCAGCTTCTCCTGAGCCAACCGCAGCAGCAGCACCTGTGAAGAAGAAAACAGAAGAGAAAGAAGAGAGGAGGGGAAGAAGAAAACAGAAGAAAAAAAAAACAGAAGAAGAAGACGGCAGAAGAAGAACAAGAAAAACGAAAAAAGAAAAAATAACACCGAAGCCGAAGAACGGAAGAAGAAGCAGAAGAATAAGAATCACCCCTTAACAGAGCTACCGAAGTTCTATTAAGGATAGAAGAGGAGATAAGGAGGGAAGAGTCCAAAGGAGGAAGAGATAAGAACGGGCAAGAGCCCAAAATAGGGGAGGATTAAGCTAGGCAAGAGCCCAAACGAAGCAGGAGTCTCTCTGGGAAGGCTGCGTTCGTTCGGAGCACAAAAGTGAAACACGACTTGGTCCAGGGCGTCAATTAAAGAATTGACGACCTGCCAAAGGGCGTCTTTTAAAAACACGCCTTATCTAAGGGCGTTAATTAAAAAAATCAATTTTAGAATTTATTTGAAAAATAATGAAACACGTCTGATTCAAAGGCGTTAATTAAAACACGCCTTAACAAAGGACGTGAATTGAAAATATTCAAAATAGGGCTATTTTTTATTTCTCAATATTATTTTCTCATTTTTTAGGTGGAGGTGCATCTCGTCGCCCTGATTCCAACGACTATTTTTGCGAATTTTTCTGACACCCGGAAGGCCACCAAATCACCTCTGGAAGAGAGTGAAAAATAATATTAAAAAAATAATTTGAAAAAGTGACGACCGTGTGTAAGGCGTGAATTCAATTTTTGATTTTTTTTATTCTTTTCATATTCAAAGTAACGCCCATGATTAAGTCGTTAATTCTCAAAAAATTCCGAAAAATTCTCAGAAAAATCCATAAAAATGGAAATTTGAAAGAATGGACGCCCTCCAGTATAGTCGTCAATTTTTTAAGAAACGCCCATGTATAAGTCGTTATTTAAAAGACGCCCCAGATCAAGTCGTTATTTCTGAAAAATAAAAAAAAGCCCAGAAAATCCAGAAAAATCCAGAAAAATCCATAAAAATAGGGGAAAATAGGAAAAATTAAGAAAAGGGTGAAAAAAGGAGAAATCCAAGAAAAGTGAGAAAAACCACTCAAATAGAACTAATTTGAGGGTCAAATTGGGGCATTACAAGGCAATATGAGATGTACTCATAGTAACGTCAATTTTGGCGTGTCTACAAATTTGTAGATCTTAATTAAAATCCACTTAAGAAAAATATTAAGAATAAGCAATAGTCAATAATGTGGAGAAAAATATGCACGAGGTGCACAAGGGGAGTTTGTGATCGCCAGAGACGCGAGGGTCTCAAGTGGAAAATAATATGGGGGGATGATCGCAAAATACCTCTTGAAACGCGGGGGATGTGAGTACTCCTTTCTCTTCAAGATCGGCCGGCCGACGAAGAGAGTTCTTACTTTTATTACCCTTGCAAAAAAAGACAAACACCAATAAAAAAATATGGATTAGAATAAAGGTGAGTGTAGCATCAAATCCATATATATAAATGAGCATGCAAATATGATTAAAACACACCTTGTGGGTGTTGGCCCTTAAACCCCTATGCAAAAAGGTGTGGGAGATGAATGATGCATGCAAAAAAAAATAAGGGAAGTGTGCAAGAGTTGCACTATGGGGAGATCTCAATGTGATGGTTGAGAAAAAAAAATCAATAAAACAATGATGCATGCATGTTAACGAATATCAAAAGGAGAATAAAAATAAAATAGGAGGAGCCTGTTGCTTGTGGCTTGAATGCTCGATGGGGAGGAGTTCCCAGAAGATGATGAAGGCTTGTACGTATGCAGGAGCCCCTCCTTAGCCAATGGCAACAGCAGCACCTGCGTGGGGAAAAAAAAAGAAGAAAACAGAAGGAGAAGAAGAAAACCAAAGAAGAAGAAGAAGAATAGAATTGAAGGAAGGGGAGAGATCGGCGTCCCCAATGAAGGGGCCTCCAACGAAAGGGCATCCAACCTATTAACAGAGCGGTATCCTCTATTAAAATAGAATCGAATGAAGAGATAAGAAGGAAAGAGTCCTACGGAGGAAAAGATAAGAAGGGGCAAGAGCCCAAAGAGGGGAAGATAAGATTGGGCAAGAGCCCAAACGAAGCAGGAGTCTCTCTGGGAAAGGCTGCGTTCGTTCGAAGCACAAAAGTGAAACACGACCTGGCTCAGGGCGTCAATTCAAGAATTGACGACCTTCCGAAGGGCGTCTTTTAAAAACACGCCCTGCACACGTCTGAGTCAAAGGCGTTAATTAAAAAACGCCTTAACAAAGGACGTTAATTAAAAAATTCGAAATAGGGCCATTTTTCATTTCTCAATATTATTTTCTCATTTTTTAGGTGGAGGTGCATCTCGTCGCCCTGATTCCAACGACTATTTTTGCGAATTTTTCTGACACCCGGAAGGCCACCAAATCACCTCTGGAAGAGAGTGAAAAATAATATTAAAAAAATAATTTGAAAAAGTGACGACCGTGTGTAAGGCGTGAATTCAATTTTTGATTTTTTTTATTCTTTTCATATTCAAAGTAACGCCCATGATTAAGTCGTTAATTCTCAAAAAATTCCGAAAAATTCCCAGAAAAATCCAGAAAAATGGAAATTTGAAAGAATGGACGCCCTCCAGTATAGTCGTCAATTTTTTAAGAAACGCCCATGTATAAGTCGTTATTTAAAAGACGCCCCAGATCAAGTCGTTATTTCTGAAAAATAAAAAAAAAGCTCAAAAAATCCAGAAAAATCCAGAAAAATCCAGAAAAATAGGGGAAAATAGGAAAAAATAAGAAAAGGGTGAAAAAAGGAGAAATCCAAGAAAAGTGAGAAAAACCACTCAAATAGAACTAATTTGAGGGTCAAATTGGGGCATTACAAGGCAATATGAGATGTACTCATAGTAACGTCAATTTTGGCGTGTCTACAAATTTGTAGATCTTAATTAAAATCCACTTAAGAAAAATATTAAGAATAAGCAATAGTCAATAATGTGGAGAAAAATATGCACGAGGTGCACAAGGGGAGTTTGTGATCGCCAGAGACGCGAGGGTCTCAAGTGGAAAATAATATGGGGGGATGATCGCAAAATACCTCTTGAAACGCGGGGGATGTGAGTACTCCTTTCTCTTCAAGATCGACCGGCCGACGAAGAGAGTTCTTACTTTTATTACCCTTGCAAAAAAAGACAAACACCAATAAAAAAATATGGATTAGAATAAAGGTGAGTGTAGCATCAAATCCATGTATATAAATGAGCATGCAAATATGATTAAAACACACCTTGTGGGTGTTGGCCCTTAAACCCCTATGCAAAAAGGTGTGGGAGATGAATGATGCATGCAAAAAAAAATAAGGGAAGTGTGCAAGAGTTGCACTATGGGGAGATCTCAATGTGATGGTTGAGAAAAAAAATCAATAAAACAATGATGCATGCATGTTAACGAATATCAAAAGGAGAATAAAAATAAAATAGGAGGAGCCTGTTGCTTGTGGCTTGAATGCTCGATGGGGAGGAGTTCCCAGAAGATGATGAAGGCTTGTACGTATGCAGGAGCCCCTCCTTAGCCAATGGCAACAGCAGCACCTGCGTGGGGAAAAAAAAAGAAGAAAACAGAAGGAGAAGAAGAAAACCAAAGAAGAAGAAGAAGAATAGAATTGAAGGAAGGGGAGAGATCGGCGTCCCCAATGAAGGGGCCTCCAACGAAAGGGCATCCAACCTATTAACAGAGCGGTATCCTCTATTAAAATAGAATCGAATGAAGAGATAAGAAGGAAAGAGTCCTACGGAGGAAAAGATAAGAAGGGGCAAGAGCCCAAAGAGGGGAAGATAAGATTGGGCAAGAGCCCAAACGAAGCAGGAGTCTCTCTGGGAAAGGCTGCGTTCGTTCGAAGCACAAAAGTGAAACACGACCTGGCTCAGGGCGTCAATTCAAGAATTGACGACCTTCCGAAGGGCGTCTTTTAAAAACACGCCCTGCACACGTCTGAGTCAAAGGCGTTAATTAAAAAACGCCTTAACAAAGGACGTTAATTAAAAAATTCGAAATAGGGCCATTTTTCATTTCTCAATATTATTTTCTCATTTTTTAGGTGGAGGTGCATCTCGTCGCCCTGATTCCAACGACTATTTTTGCGAATTTTTCTGACACCCGGAAGGCCACCAAATCACCTCTGGAAGAGAGTGAAAAATAATATTAAAAAAATAATTTGAAAAAGTGACGACCGTGTGTAAGGCGTGAATTCAATTTTTGATTTTTTTTATTCTTTTCATATTCAAAGTAACGCCCATGATTAAGTCGTTAATTCTCAAAAAATTCCGAAAAATTCCTAGAAAAATCCAGAAAAATGGAAATTTGAAAGAATGGACGCCCTCCAGTATAGTCGTCAATTTTTTAAGAAACGCCCATGTATAAGTCGTTATTTAAAAGACGCCCCAGATCAAGTCGTTATTTCTGAAAAATAAAAAAAAAGCCCAAAAAATCCAGAAAAATCCAGAAAAATCCAGAAAAATAGGGGAAAATAGGAAAAAATAAGAAAAGGGTGAAAAAAGGAGAAATCCAAGAAAAGTGAGAAAAACCACTCAAATAGAACTAATTTGAGGGTCAAATTGGGGCATTACAAGGCAATATGAGATGTACTCATAGTAACGTCAATTTTGGCGTGTCTACAAATTTGTAGATCTTAATTAAAATCCACTTAAGAAAAATATTAAGAATAAGCAATAGTCAATAATGTGGAGAAAAATATGCACGAGGTGCACAAGGGGAGTTTGTGATCGCCAGAGACGCGAGGGTCTCAAGTGGAAAATAATATGGGGGGATGATCGCAAAATACCTCTTGAAACGCGGGGGATGTGAGTACTCCTTTCTCTTCAAGATCGGCCGGCCGACGAAGAGAGTTCTTACTTTTATTACCCTTGCAAAAAAAGACAAACACCAATAAAAAAATATGGATTAGAATAAAGGTGAGTGTAGCATCAAATCCATATATATAAATGAGCATGCAAATATGATTAAAACACACCTTGTGGGTGTTGGCCCTTAAACCCCTATGCAAAAAGGTGTGGGAGATGAATGATGCATGCAAAAAAAAATAAGGGAAGTGTGCAAGAGTTGCACTATGGGGAGATCTCAATGTGATGGTTGAGAAAAAAAAATCAATAAAACAATGATGCATGCATGTTAACGAATATCAAAAGGAGAATAAAAATAAAATAGGAGGAGCCTGTTGCTTGTGGCTTGAATGCTCGATGGGGAGGAGTTCCCAGAAGATGATGAAGGCTTGTACGTATGCAGGAGCCCCTCCTTAGCCAATGGCAACAGCAGCACCTGCGTGGGGAAAAAAAAAGAAGAAAACAGAAGGAGAAGAAGAAAACCAAAGAAGAAGAAGAAGAATAGAATTGAAGGAAGGGGAGAGATCGGCGTCCCCAATGAAGGGGCCTCCAACAAAAGGGCATCCAACCTATTAACAGAGCGGTATCCTCTATTAAAATAGAATCGAATGAAGAGATAAGAAGGAAAGAGTCCTACGGAGGAAAAGATAAGAAGGGGCAAGAGCCCAAAGAGGGGAAGATAAGATTGGGCAAGAGCCCAAACGAAGCAGGAGTCTCTCTGGGAAAGGCTGCGTTCGTTCGAAGCACAAAAGTGAAACACGACCTGGCTCAGGGCGTCAATTCAAGAATTGACGACCTTCCGAAGGGCGTCTTTTAAAAACACGCCCTGCACACGTCTGAGTCAAAGGCGTTAATTAAAAAACGCCTTAACAAAGGACGTTAATTAAAAAATTCGAAATAGCGCCATTTTTCATTTCTCAATATTATTTTCTCATTTTTTAGGTGGAGGTGCATCTCGTCGCCCTGATTCCAACGACTATTTTTGTGAATTTTTCTGACACCCGGAAGGCCACCAAATCACCTCTGGAAGAGAGTGAAAAATAATATTAAAAAAATAATTTGAAAAAGTGACGACCGTGTGTAAGGCGTGAATTCAATTTTTGATTTTTTTTATTCTTTTCATATTCAAAGTAACGCCCATGATTAAGTCGTTAATTCTCAAAAAATTCTGAAAAATTCCCAGAAAAATCCAGAAAAATGGAAATTTGAAAGAATGGACGCCCTCCAGTATAGTCGTCAATTTTTTAAGAAACGCCCATGTATAAGTCGTTATTTAAAAGACGTCCCAGATCAAGTCGTTATTTCTGAAAAATAAAAAAAAAGCCCAGAAAATCTAGAAAAATCCAGAAAAATCCAGAAAAATAGGGGAAAATAGGAAAAAATAAGAAAAGGGTGAAAAAAGGAGAAATCCAAGAAAAATGAGAAAAACCACTCAAATAGAACTAATTTGAGGGTCAAATTGGGGCATTACAAGGTAATATGAGATGTACTCATAGTAACGTCAATTTTGGCGTGTCTACAGCTGCCCCGCCTTGGCGTCTGCTTTGCAAGGGAGCGTAGCAAACTGAAAAGTAGATGCCAAGGTGTGATGAGACACGCAATCAACATCACTTGATGAGAATCAAATCAGAAGCACGAGATGAAGCCAATCTCGGGAAATCTAATGAAATCAACAATGTTTGGATAAAACGGGGAGTGTGCACGCGGTGCACGAAGGAGATAAAATAAATGATCAACTTCCAGCGCGGTGGAAGTACCCCAGGTCACAAGCCTGTAAGTTTCACCATTGGGGAGCGGTTACCAGCCAGTGGACGTGCTGCAGCCAAGGTGGATCAAAGGGGAAAGTTTAAAAATAAGATGATAGAAATCCAAACAAGGAGCTTTCGAGCAAATGACCCAAAACAGCGACAAAACGAACTGAGGACTCAATTCGGCATGGAATATCTCACATTGAAAATCAAGATCAATTTGACCCACAAAAACAGCTTATCAGAATGATTTTTCAACAATTGTTTCAAATTCCTACGTGAATGCATGCTGGGTTTAAAGGGAAAAAATAAATCAAATGAAAATATAGAATAATCAAGGATAATATTGTTAAACTGCCAAGACTGGGTCAAGAAACCAATTTCGCGAGCTGATACTAAGCCGAAGCCCGTTTATCCACGTACCAACTCGCAAAAGGGAACCATCGTCCCCAGTCTTGGATGGGTCAACGGCCTATCCGTGTGACTAAGACTCCTCTGGAATCATCATTATTTTTGATGAAGGGGAACTCAAATCCCAGATTTACCAAAGCCACAAGGTCCTTGATATAATCTAGTAACATATGTAACATATAGTAGAATGCATACAGGAAGATGGTGATATCAATAAGCATGGGAACTGAGAAATGAGCTGCAAGCACCGTGGGACTTTGAGTGATGATGCCCTGCCAGCGGGACCAAGAGCCTCTTCCTGCGCTCAAAATTTCATTAGCCAAGATATAACAAGCAATGAATAAGGCATTTAATCATAGCATGCATAGCATGAATCAAAGTAACCAATCATAGCATATATCATGAACAGCATAAGTCAAATCATGGCATAGCAAAGCATCATTATTTGTTGTTTGTCATGAGGATGACAATCTGGCTAATCAAGTTTTGGAGTTAAATAATCAGGATCTGATAATGCCCATCGGCGGAGTAATCAGATGAAACGAGCAGAAGTTGATTGAAAGATTTGGAGATGAATAATCATGAGATATGATAATCAGAATGATATAGGGAGATGATGCCCCTGGGTGGCATGTCATGAGAATATTGGGAAGAATCAATAGATTGATAGCAATAAGTAGAGAGAGGACCCATCCCGTGCTTTTGGTCTCTACAAAGCTGTTCCTGCAAAACACCATCAGAAAATACAATGCAAATTTTTAGATTTTGAAAATATGCAAATTTTTATGGAGTTTTGGAATATGCAAATTTTTATGAGTTTTGAAAAAGATATTCAAATTTTTATGAGTTTTGATCAATATGCAAATTTTTGTGAAGTTTTGTAAAAGATATTCAATTTTTTTGTGAAGTTTTGAGAAAGGTATTCAAATTTTTATGGATTTTGGACAAGAAATATTCAATTTTTTGTTTGATTTTGGTTAGACATTGCTAAAGCAGCATCAAAGGGTGTTTTAAACCACTGGCTAGGGGTCCTCGTTCCTTCCCCTTTTGCTTAAAACTGCCCAAAGCCGGGCGTGCATTGAAAGTGGCGTCCTATAACCGACTGTCTATGGTCAACGGTGCCCCTATCAAGGTCATACCCGAGAAACATTCGGTCTTGGAGGGAGAAGAGAAGAATAACTGGAGATAAGCTTTATACAGGATGGGAGATATCAAGACTTGAATTCCTTCCAAGGTGTTAACCCTCAAAGAGGTAGTCTGTTGTGCCGGGGCTTTGTGCCTTTAATTTTTAGACCCTTGACATGCATACGACCAGGGTTTTCCCTGCGGGGACTTTGCCACTCTTGTCATGCCATAATTCCTAATTGCAATTATCAAAATTCTGATTTGATTTCCATAATAGCCCTTGTGGCAAGATTTATCATGAAATTCATATTTATTTTTCTTTTGGGTCAAGACTGCCCCTATTTGAGACTCCTCTCGTATTGGGATTTTCCAAGGTTGGTCATCTTATCCGTCAACCTCTTGCACCTGCATTTGGCCGAGTAAAGAAGAGAAAAAGACTTTCAGAAATTCATGGCATGGCCAAGGTAGGAACGGTGTTTTATCAAGGAGCCGGCTAAGGACGCCGTGAAGTGTGTGCGGTGCCCAACTAAGGGTTGCTCTTAACAAGCGGGGAGAGAATGTCGGATTCCCAGCGCGGATTTTTATTAACCAGAGGTGCTGCAAAAGCAAGCCTAAAGACTCTTTTTAACAATGATTTAATTTAACAAAAGCCTAAAATAAAGATCTAAAACACCACTCTTAATCTTGCTAGGAAGCACTTCATCTTGAAAATCATGCGTGAAGCAATGAGGGAATGATATCATATAAATGCTTACGTACGCCAATATGTTACCTTGCAACCTTTGTTGAAGCAACTGCTGCTAGAGGTGATCATCATGGGATTTGTCCTCTTCAGCAACAAAAAGATCGGAAGCAAAGGATTGAAAGTGGCTTAACAAGACGGAATGGTGCCCAGACCAGACTCAGACGAAATAAGGAGAAAAGGAAGAGAGGCGAGGGCTAGAACTCCCTCACTAAGGCGCGGAGACCCTGATCACATGGAACAATCTACAGAAGGAGAGGAGAATTAGAAGGAGGAGTGAGGACTAAAGCCTCGAAAGCAGTGGGAGAAAGGGCAGATGCCCAAGGCAGTGGATGTGGAAGAAGTTGGGTCAGACCCAGAATTAGGAGGAATCAGAAGAAGAAATTGGTAGATAGAAAGAGGTGGATCTGGAGGGTCCGGAGGCGGAGGAGAATCATGATAAGAGGAATCATCCGGAGGCTCCGGAGGGATAAAGTATCGAGGGACGCGGTGCCCTTGGAAGAAGTAGGGAAAAAGATGATGGAAAAGGAAGAAGAGGACACATGATGCGATATCATGAAGGAATAGAAAGATGAATCGGCAGAAAGATGGAGGGTCCGGAGGTTCCGGAGGAAGAGGATGGAAAGGGGCGCGATGCCCAGGAAGATGATAGAGAGAATAAGACGGAGAATTCGGAGGTTCCGGAGGAAGCAAATGGAAAGGGGCACGATGCCCGGGGAAAAGATGGAGACAATCAGGTGGAGAATCCGGAGGTTCCAGAGGAAGAATATAGAAAGGGGCGCGATACCCAAGAGAGAGGAATGAAGGAGGATCAGGAGGAAAATCCGGAGGTTCCGGAGGTAGCAAATGAGAAGGGGGGCGATGCCCAAGGGGAAAATCCGGAGGTTCCGGAGGAGGAAGGTGGAAAGGGGCACGATGCCCGAGAGAAAGGTCCGGAGGTTCCGGAGGAGGAGAATGGAAAGGGGCGCGATGCCCGAGGGAAAGGTCCGGAGGTTCCGGAGGAGGAGAATGGAAAGGGCCGCGATGCCCGAGGGGAAAGTCCGGAGGTTCCGGAGGAGGAGAATGGAAAGGGGCGCGATGCCCGAGGGGAAAGTCCGGAGGTTCCGGAGGAAGAAGATGAAAAGGGGCGCGATGCCCAAAGAGGAGGGATAAAATTCCTGGAGGTTCCAGGGAGATAGCAGGAAAAGGGACGCGATGCCCCAGGGATAGTGGATAAAAAGATGAAGATGAATAAGATGGGAAGTGCGGAATATCCGGAGGTGCCGGAAGGCGGGGAAGATACGGGTTTGGAAACCCGGGAAGCAGGAGGTGCAAATGCATGCAATGGGATGGATGCGATGAATGCAATGAATGCGCGAATGCAATGAGATGCAAAGAATATGGAGAATATGAAGGGCGAGAGGACGAGATCCTCCTCCTAACCCTGGGAATGGCCCATGGAAAAGATGTGATAGACAAGAAGGTGGATGAAATAGCGGAAGGCCTTTCGGCACCAAGATAACTGCCCCTCCACGGCAGTGAAAGAATACAGCCAAATGGCCTAATGGATGAAATACAAGCCCATGACGAAGCTTCAATAGTAAACGACAACTCCCTTGGAGGGTGAAAAGTAATGGTGTGAGGGAGTAGGAAAGTAGGGCTCAGAAGCATCATGTTGCCCGGGGGTTCAAGATTTGGAAGTTGGAACAGAGGGTGCCCTGCCCAGCCCTTACACAGCATCAGTGCTTGGCATGACGGCGACTTGGCCTCTTCAATCATGCCTGGCACAATAACCCGGATTGGCATCCGGCAAATGAACTCTTGCATTTTGAATAGCGCGGCCATGGCCAAATTCTTCTTTCGCAGCTCTTGATCATCCTCGGCACAAGTGTTTGTAGAAGCACTCCCCTTCCGAGTAGTAGAGGGAGGTGAAACAGAGGCGGAAGGCTCCATGAATGGTGGGGGCGTAATGAAAGGCGTTGGAGAAAGGATAAGTGGAGGCGGAGGTATAAACACGTCGAGTTTCTCCCTTTGCTCGGAAGCAGTTGGGATTGGCTCGAGTGCAAAAAAGGGTGAATCCTGCTCAGGATTAGCCACGGGTAAAGGTGAAGGGTTATGTGGTGGAGTAGGTATTATAGGCATAGTGGAGGGTTTTGAGGTTAAAGGGGTAATGGAGGGTTGAAGTGGTGGGATGTTAATTGGGGAAGGTTTAATGGTGGGTTCAATGGAGGCCGATGGTGTGAAGGTTAATGGTTTAATGGGTGGAGGTGTCATTGGTGGAGGTTTGATGGAAGGTTCAGGGGAGGGTGATGATATGAAGGTTGATGTAACTGGGGGAGGTATAACTGGTGGAGGTTTGGTGCGGGGAAAACGCCGGACGGGGCGAGCGGTGTTAGGAGTGGGAGGAGACTCAAGATGCGCCGGTGTGGGTGATTGGAGTATCGACCCATCATCGTAACACCAAGAGGTCTCGGAAACGGGGGTTGGATCAGGGATGGTTTCCTCCTGAGCAGGGGGTTCATCAAATGATAGTGGGGGAAGTGGAAAGTTAAGGAAACTCGGAAGGGGTGCCTGCATAGCTTCATCATCGTACATCGCTTCAGATTCTTCAAATGCCGGCTCTTGATTGCTTGAAATGTCAACGCCGTAGTCGTCCATCCTATCCTTCCATTCTCTCTCCATTCTTGTAATGTCATCCAAAGCGGCATGGAGAGGATTAACTGGAGTAGGAGGAGCGGGCCGTGAACTTGTAACCCTCTTTAATTGTTCCTCCATGGAAGCAATCTTATCAAAGATATTTTGCTGGAGGGGAGTAACATGAACAATAGCGGGTTGGCAGGGCATTGAAGGAGGAGGGGCCGCATAAAGAGGCCGTGGAGGGGAATTAATAGGATAACCCGTAGAAGAACCTGAATGGGCCGAGTTGCAAGAAATAAATGGGCCTCGGGGCCGTGTTGGAGGAGGAATAGAAGGAGGCGGGTGATGGGCCACCCGAGTAGAATGAACAGGAGGAGATGGGTAATGGGCTACCCGATCAGGATTAGAAGGAGGAGATGGGTGATGGGCCACCCGAATAGAATTGGAAGGAGGTGGGTGATGGGCCACCCGATTAGGAATATGAACGGAAGAGGGAAATGGGTGATGGGCCACCCGTGTAGAATTGGAGGGAGATGCATGAGATGTACCCTCAACGGCGGCCTTAAGGGCTTGGATCTGTTGAGGGGTAAGATGATCTAATGCATGAATGATCTGGGAGACTTTCTCATCATTGGGACGAGAGGATCCCGAGGGAGTAGTGGCTCGAAATTGAGTTGGGGGACCAGGAGGATGGACATTGCCCATGGGTCGGGCATGACCATAAGAATGAGGACGTGGTCCTTTGAAAGAATGGTGAGAAGGATGATGATTAACATGTTGAAATTGAGGATATGAAGTGCTAGGTTGTGCATCCTCATGAATTGAACTGAACATGTTTCTATCATGGTAAGCCATTATATAATCAAAATTCTCAATAATTATGCAAATAAGCACACAAGTTGGAATGGTTACCGTGATCTTGATTTGTTTAATCCTTGGTGAATTAATGAATTTATGCAAATTAATATGATTCACACAAGGAGAGGAACCTAGTTTCAATATGAGATTTAACTCCAATGCCAACTAGGAACACTCTCTCACCACGTTTAGGCCAACTAATCCCGGGACTTCAAAAGGGTACAACCTGCCCGGCGTCCGTGAGGGAATCCACGGGTGCGGGGGCTTATGGAGGCTTGGAAAAGGGATCTCCGGTCCAAAGAGACGGAATGCTCAATGGAGGGTCGTCCCGATTCCAAGAGGGTGTGTGGATCCTAATGAAGAGAGAGGAGGTCTCCCAAACCAAATGCAAATATGAATGCAACAGGGGAAATTAGGCCAAACAGCACAATAATGATCAATCAACAAAGATAAGCATGAAAACTCACCCACGGGAAGGGTTCTGGAAACCCACAGTAAAAACACGCCCTGGCAGGGGGCGCTAATAAAAAAAGACACGACGGTGTGACTGTCGTGAATCAACCTGAAGGGCGCAGGGGCAGAGTAAAACGCGCCTTAGGGTTAGGCGCTATCCATAAAAGGACGCCCTGTCCAGAGGGCGTCGAATCCAAAGACACGCCCTGACGTGGGGCGCTAATCAAGTAAAAGACGCCTTGTAGTAGGGCGTGAATTCACAGGCAGCAATATAAAGCAAGAAAGCCCGGAAGTAAGCTGGAAACGCCCTGTCTGAGGGCGTAAAATATGAAGAAGACGCCCTTGGTTAGGGCGTTAAATCAATAAAAACGCCTCTTCCAGAGGCGTGAATTAACTGTCTCCAGGAAACCTTCGCGGCCAGCAATAACAGAGAGAACACTCACAGAGCCAACAACATGCAATCAATAAATATGAATATCAAAAGGGCACGCGAGGGTGCCAAGGGGAAAGGGGTAATAAAGGAAGAACACAAAGTGTCCCACCGTGATCGCCAATTTGTAGATCTTAATTAAAATCCACTTAAGAAAAATATTAAGAATAAGCAATAGTCAATAATGTGGAGAAAAATATGCACGAGGTGCACAAGGGGAGTTTGTGATCGCCAGAGACGCGAGGGTCTCAAGTGGAAAATAATATGGGGGGATGATCGCAAAATACCTCTTGAAACGCGGGGGATGTGAGTACTCCTTTCTCTTCAAGATCGGCCGGCCGACGAAGAGAGTTCTTACTTTTATTACCCTTGCAAAAAAAGACAAACACCAATAAAAAAATATGGATTAGAATAAAGGTGAGTGTAGCATCAAATCCATATATATAAATGAGCATGCAAATATGATTAAAACACACCTTGTGGGTGTTGGCCCTTAAACCCCTATGCAAAAAGGTGTGGGAGATGAATGATGCATGCAAAAAAAAATAAGGGAAGTGTGCAAGAGTTGCACTATGGGGAGATCTCAATGTGATGGTTGAGAAAAAAAAATCAATAAAACAATGATGCATGCATGTTAACGAATATCAAAAGGAGAATAAAAATAAAATAGGAGGAGCCTGTTGCTTGTGGCTTGAATGCTCGATGGGGAGGAGTTCCCAGAAGATGATGAAGGCTTGTACGTATGCAGGAGTCCCTCCTTAGCCAATGGCAACAGCAGCACCTGCGTGGGGAAAAAAAAAGAAGAAAACAGAAGGAGAAGAAGAAAACCAAAGAAGAAGAAGAAGAATAGAATTGAAGGAAGGGGAGAGATCGGCGTCCCCAATGAAGGGGCCTCCAACGAAAGGGCATCCAACCTATTAACAGAGCGGTATCCTCTATTAAAATAGAATCGAATGAAGAGATAAGAAGGAAAGAGTCCTACGGAGGAAAAGATAAGAAGGGGCAAGAGCCCAAAGAGGGGAAGATAAGATTGGGCAAGAGCCCAAACGAAGCAGGAGTCTCTCTGGGAAAGGCTGCGTTCGTTCGAAGCACAAAAGTGAAACACGACCTGGCTCAGGGCGTCAATTCAAGAATTGACGACCTTCCGAAGGGCGTCTTTTAAAAACACGCCCTGCACAAGGGCGTTAATTCCTGGATCATTTTTAGAAATGAAATTGAAACACGTCTGAGTCAAAGGCGTTAATTAAAAAACGCCTTAACAAAGGACGTTAATTAAAAAATTCGAAATAGGGCCATTTTTCATTTCTCAATATTATTTTCTCATTTTTTTAGGTGGAGGTGCATCTCGTCGCCCTGATTCCAACGACTATTTTTGCGAATTTTTCTGACACCCGGAAGGCCACCAAATCACCTCTGGAAGAGAGTGAAAAATAATATTAAAAAAATAATTTGAAAAAGTGACGACCGTGTGTAAGGCGTGAATTCAATTTTTGATTTTTTTTATTCTTTTCATATTTAAAGTAACGCCCATGATTAAGTCGTTAATTCTCAAAAAATTCCGAAAAATTCCTAGAAAAATCCAGAAAAATGGAAATTTGAAAGAATGGACGCCCTCCAGTATAGTCGTCAATTTTTTAAGAAACGCCCATGTATAAGTCGTTATTTAAAAGACGCCCCAGATCAAGTCGTTATTTCTGAAAAATAAAAAAAAAAGCCCAGAAAATCCAGAAAAATCCAGAAAAATCCAGAAAAATAGGGGAAAATAGGAAAAAATAAGAAAAGGGTGAAAAAAAGGAGAAATCCAAGAAAAGTGAGAAAAACCACTCAAATAGAACTAATTTGAGGGTCAAATTGGGGCATTACAAGGCAATATGAGATGTACTCATAGTAACGTCAATTTTGGCGTGTCTACAGGCGGTCTGTCGCACGACCGCACAGACGCCCACCGACTCACTCTAAACGGTCCAAAACCAGCCGCCCTAAGCCCAACGCGGTTAATTGTTAAATCACGTAGGCATCACGGCGAGCAAACCATAGGATCGGCCCGATCGTGGCCTTTCCACGCCCCGTTCGTTTCGAAACGAAGGGGATACATCCATAACGACGATATATGACACTTAGACTCCAACGGGAGTCGAATCGGCCAAGAAACAACGAGAAATGCGCGATTTCTTCAAATCGACCCAAATGGAATCACCGGACTTCCCGGGCTCCTAACGGTCCCGAATGACCGCCAATCGACACGAAATCAGTGACTATAGAACGTGGACGTTCCAGGGAGTCTATTGACACTAACTGATCTAAAAATCATCGCCATTTTTCGGCAAACCCTGTGAACTCCCAAAATCACGATTTTACCTAAACGAGCCCAAACTCGCCCGTTCTAGCATCGAACAACGTGAAACTATAGGGAAAACGTGCAGGAGAAGTAGGTGATCCGTCTCCCTACCTCCACCGAAGAAACCATGCGCCGAAGCGACTAATCCGTGTCGAAAATGCCAAAACACGAACCGCGCCGATCTCGGAATCCACCGAGGGATCGGCCACGCCACGCTCAAACCGTCACTCCATCCCGCGTCCCGATCACTCCATCGCGTCCCCACCTCGGCCAGCTCTCCACAGTCGCGCACCCCGCGTCGAACGGTCCTGAGACGAGAGAGAGAAAGAGATGAGAGAAATGAGGGAGGAGAGAGAGTGAAGAAGAAATAAATAAAGACCTAATAAGAATCCAATAAGGATCCAGGACATTACATCCTCCCCTCCTTCAAGAAATTTCGTCCTCAAAATTTAAGGACTAGCAAAGGAGAAGCAGGGAAGAACAACCCCACGACACAACTTGAAACGACATGAATCTCGAGGGAACACAGTTCAGAGAAACATAGTCAGACCATAATCACCGGCACACGCTCTGGATCGAGCACGGCACCTAAGTGAACATAAGTCCAACACCTCCGAAACAAGGCAACGTCGCTTACGTCTCGCAGGGAAGGAGACACGACACATGCCACTAAAACAGATATCGGGAAAACAAAACGACAGACACGGCGAGTATCAACTTAAACAAGGAGACAGTCCTCTCGGCTGACAGCTCGACAATAACATCGGCTCCAGTGCCAAAGGCAACAGGGAACACTTGGCACATAGGACGCCAACGACAGCACTGGACCACAAGCATAATCAAGTCAGCCTTCATTCAGACATTATATCTGATCGAGTCGCATGCTAACTCTACTAAGAAAAGAGAGTATAGCAAAGCTAACTAACAAGACCTGGTCCACATAGTGCCAAAACAGACAAACAAAATCATAGAGAAACAGCGCTAAAACGACAACAACGGCAGCAACAACACTTGCAGGATCCCGGCTTCGTACTAAACACAGAACCACGGAACACAACCGCAAGCTGGGTCACATCAAGGTACAACGACAGCTGAACACACGACTACAAGGAACTAGTCATGCATCGAGCAGCTCACCAAGAACAGACCCACAACAACAAGAAAAACAATCTCGGGGAACGCATCTCAAGGATCACGAGCACGCCTCGAGAAGACAATACCCAAGAAAAGAGAATACAAAGCAGAGGGTACTCAATCAACAGGAATGCCGACAGATTCCCCAATGCTCACAAATGCCAATGCCAACACCAGAATGATTCCAGCAATAGCACGGTAACATGCAACATCAAGGCACAGGAAGCCAAGATGAAGTTATATCGAGAAGAACAAAATTCTCGACTGTCCAGAATCTCACAACAACGATTCTCGACCTGTGGGTGACCAGCCCACACGCTTCTGCTACGCACTCAAACAACGCACATAGGCAACATGGAATATCTCGGTATCCGCATCTCAACACACATACGGCGCCATCGCAACTCATAAAAATCATAACATAACACGCCACGAGTACTGATCCTACGAGCAACTGATCACAAATAGCCTAAGTGCAAACAAAGGAGAGTACGAGCTTCAGTACAAGGCACAAAGAAAATGCTAGTCTCAGCTTACCTATACGTCCTGAAACAATAAACGAACCTTCACAACACATCGGCCGCTAGACACGGCACGACAAATACGGCGCACAACGGCTCTCAACACAAGGATTAGGTCCGAAGTCAAGCAACCGTAAGATAAGGAGCAGATCCAGCTCAGATTAAACAAAGTCCACCCTTAAGTAGACGCAGGACAAAGGCATCCCCAAGACAGCAATTCCAAAGCTTACCTCAAAAAGACTCCACTAGACGGGATGAGAAACATCAAGCTCGACTAACAGCAGCTCACCAGGAAGAGAAATCCTAGGTTCGCCCGAGCATCTTCTCAAACAAGGAATCTAATCGACCACTTCAACCAAAGCGAAACACATCAAGAGCTGAACAGACTTAAGCTACGATGACCAAAACAACGTAAGAACGTGTACGGCCATCACACCAACTCAAAAAGTCACCAGCCACCTGAACAAATCACGAAAAAGATCTTGAACAATGTACCGCAGATTCAAGCCTATCGGCGAACTCTGCAAAGTACAGCATGATCGAGACGAACACCACGACGAAAAAGGAGCATCCCGTCACATTCTGACGAGAGCAAAACCATCTCGTCCAGTGCTAATACAACACGCACAAGACGACACACAGAAAACGAAGTGACAAACAATCGCAAACCCAAGCCAGCGAAAGACTGTACTGGACTTTCAAGACTCTGGATACTGTATATCTTGGTTTCCCATGTACTTCACACAACAACGCTCTGATAGCTCAGAAAAGAACTCCGAACATCTCAGAACACTGCTCTGGTACCACCTGTGACGACCCGGATCCCGGATACCGGATATACCCGATAGAACTACCGAGTAGACTCGATACCACTTGGAACCCGCGAGGCCTCCCAAGAGGGGTAAAGCTCCGAAGGGATAAAAGGCATGTGTAGAGTACATTGAAGCCACAGAGATATAACAGTAAGTAATTAAATTTCATTAGATCGATTTTCTAAAGTAGGAGAAATAAAATTACTTTTTAAATAACAATTTCAATTTAACAATTATACCAGAGTCCAGTCCAAAGGAAAGACAAGTAGTACAGTCAACAGAAAGGAAGGACGTACACTGAGGTCGGGGGAAGACCGACGCAGGTACCGCTGGCAGCTACAGACACGTCACACCAGACATCACGGAAGCAGAACGACGTCACTCACCTGAAAAGTAGGGGTGAGCCTCGTGTCACTGGCCCAGTAGGGGTCACTCGGATCTCCACTGACAAACAACGCAGTAACATGGAACAACAGCTAAAACAGCAGTAGTAGTAAAGCAGAAAAACTACCACTAGAAAGCTGTAAAAGAAACCAGAACGGAAGGAGTAGAAACAGCTCAAGGAAAAGGGAAAAGCCGTACCGAACAAGCACGGCTGCCGGACTAACCTCGGCTCCCCAAACTACTCCAGGCAGCAACAGGAAGGTGAACTCTGATCTGACAAGCTCAGAAGTTACCGATCTGTCGGGCCTACAAAGACGGGTAAAAAGCCTAGGAAGAACCTAGACAGACACCGACACTCTAAAGCATACATGACTCGATTGCCATGCACGCTCTTCTAGACACGACCACACACACACGACTAGAATGTCGTGCATACGACACAACACTGACCTCGGGCAAGACCACGAGAGGGCTAACCCGGAAAGGTCACGACGTGCGAGAAACACGAGAGTCACGTGTCACGTGACAGAAGCACATCCTCACTAGAAGAATAGCCAGCTGCGTCCACTGACGTCTTATGCTGCGCCTACAAGTGTCTCGTCTGCACTGTCGCCCGAAACACGATAGAGACTAAGACACGCTTAGAACCCGAACAAGAACTACAGTAGCGAATGACTAGACAGGGTGACGCCCGTCGGCGTCAGTCTAACGCCCCTGGCCACGTGTGCACACACCGACTCTTGCTTGAGAGCCAGGCCTCTAGCTAGTTTTCCCCACCCAGTAGGATGCCACTGTACAGCGGGGGCCCACGGAAACTAGCTTACAAATCGTATATCGGGAACTACCTTCGCCACCAACTCCCAGGTGGGTCGACACATCGTAACGTGTCATAAGGCTACGACTAGTGGAGGCTCACTAGACACAGACTCCAAAACATGAGTGCTAGAGTACAGATAGGCAAGGAAGCACTGTCGTACGTACTTCGAAGCACCGATGCAGCAGACAACTGCCAATAGACTCAGGACAAGGCAACTGGACCTACAGACACAACAATCCTTGAGTCTCATGACTCGGAGTCAAGATCGTTGTGCAACGGCGGAACAAGCCGTCAATCGGTCTCTTCCTAAGCTAGAGGAAACGACACATCCGCGGAAAATGACACACGGAGGCATGGGGGAACACCAAAACCCTCAGCACATCTGGACACGTAAACTGAGGTAAGATGACACCTCGAGGTATCCAGAACCATGTCTCGAACTGGACAGAACCGCCGAGACACACAAGGTCACCTGTCAACCACTGAGTCACCCCAGGTTGACCGGAACCGAACAATGACGATTCAACAGTAGGAAAGAGAATCCTACTCCAAGCAAGAAAACTCATGGCTACCTCATAACGTAGTCTTAACCCTCATAGGACGTCAGGAGACATCCACAGGACAACAGGCAGACCACAAGGTTAAGCCAAGACATACGAAAATCGAAACGACGAAGAACAACCCTCTGGGCATAAATGACTCCTTGTCCAGCCGTCAGGCGAACCAAGCAGCCAAGGAAGTAGCCGCAACACACACAGAGACAAGGATACCGGCAGTTGTGGGTAGAGCCACGAGACGACTGATGCGATCAATGATATGACCACTAGGATCAGTCAACTCTAGCTGACCTGCCCGACAAACCACCCAGCGCTCTATAGAAGACACGCGACACGGACTAGCTAACCGTCCTATGACACACACACACACAGACGGACACAGATCAGGCCATCACGGCCAGAAGATACAACCACGGACTCAACTCACTGGGCGGTCACAAAGGGGCCGCTCAATGAGCTGAACGGTCCGGACAGGGCCGCTCAATCAAACAGAACGGTTTAAACGGAACCGCTCAACGGGACAGACCTTAAGATACTGAAAGACTAGACGGTTAGGGCTGGACCGCCCCAAGGCATAGAGCGATTAAGGGAAAGGCGCTCAAGCCAACCGACCTACTACAGTACTCGGTCAGACAACGGTTAGAACGGTCTAGGGACAGACCGCTCAACGCACAGGACGGCTAAGGGAGAACCGCCCCATGAACCGCCTTAAAACGTTGACCCAAGGTCAACCGTGCTAAGCGGTCAAGACCTGGCCGCTCAACACCACGGGAAAAATAGAACGGCTAGGAACCAGCCGCTCAAGTGGGCTGGGCGGTTCACACTTGGCAGCGCCATCCACTGGACGGTCTGTCGCGCGATCGCGCAGATGCCCACCGACTCACTCTAAACGGTCCAAAACCAGCCGCCCTAAGCCCAACGCGGTTAATTGTAAACCGCGTAGGCGTCACGGCGAGCAAACCAAAGGATCGGCCCGATTGTAGCCTTTCCACGCCCCGTTCGTTCCGAAACGAAGGGGATACATCCATAACGACGATATACAACACTTAGACTCCAACGGGAGTTGAATCGGCCAAGAAACATCGAGAAATGGGCGATTTCTTCAAATCGACCCAAATGGAATCACCGGACTTCCCGGGCTCCTAACGGTCCCGAATGACCGCCAATCGACATGAAATCAGTGACTATAGAACGCAGACGTTCTAGGGAGTCCATTGACACTAACTGATCTAAATATCGTCACCGTTTTTCGGTGAACCTTGCGAACTTCCAAAATCATGATTTTACCTAAATGAGCCCAAACTCGCCCGTTCTAGCACCGAACAAATTTAAAACTGTAGGGAAAACGTGCAGGACAAGTAGGTGATCCGTCTCCCTACCTCCACCGAAGAAATCGTGCGCCGAAGCGACTAATCCGTGCCGAAAACCCCAAAACACAAACCGCGTCGATCTCGGAATCCACTGAGGGATCGCGCCACGCCATGCTCAAATCGTCGCTCCTTCCCGCGTCCCGATCACTCCATCGCGTCCCCGCCTCGGCCAGCTCTCCACGGTCGCGCGCCCCGCGTCGAACGGTCCGGAGACGAGAGAGAGAAAGAGATGAGAGAAATGAGGGAGGAGAGAGAGTGAAGAAGAAATAAATAAAGACCTAATAAGAATCCAATAAGGATCCAGGACATTACATATTATGTCGTATCCGTGTTGAAATTGTCTAGATCGAATCTTACTTATCATTGGTGCAATGCCTCACCTGATCAATCGTTGTATCGGTAAATGTCTGGGCTTTGCCTCGCCCCTGGGACCAAATCCAGGCCCCTATCAAATAACGTTCTTGCATTGAGTGTCAATTGGTCCCATAGTCCCATGTAAATTGTCTAGACAAATTCCACGTCAATTTAATGGCCAAATAGAAGTCCAAGAATTTAAGCTTTTAGTAAGAGAGTTTAGAGGATCTAGAAATTTTGATATTTCAAGGATATAGTCGTGAACGAGGATAATGTCAAGTTAAATGCCATAGAAATCCATGAAAAGCAAGAATCTAGGAGAAATTGGTGTTCACCCAGGTCACCGTGAATTACAAGAATTCGTGACTACTGCCCTAGTCGCTAATTCCTGTGAATAGTACAGGCACGAGGAATTCACTTCAGACTCAATGACGCTAATTCAAGGAATCTATGACCCATGCCTCAGTCGCCAATTAAATAGCATCTGGATAGGGTGCCTCAAATTTAAGACTCCCACAGAACACCTCAATTTGTCGTTCCATGGATGTTGGGAGTCACGTTTCTTCAGAGTGACGTGACAAAAAGGGTTTTAGGGTTTTTGTGGTACAACCAGTCTAGTGATCAAAGAGGGAATCCTTCGATGTCGGGGTCTTACGGAGGCCTTAGAGAAAGAATTTCTAGTCCGGCGAGAGGGATTCTCGATGGAGGGTCCTTCTTTCCCCAAGAAATAATGTGTAACGTGAAACCACATAAATCAGGGACCATGTCTCGGCCTTGAGACATAGTGCTAATAATCCACGGTTGCTGGAGGAAAATCCAACCAAAACATTACTTGAATTCGCGTTAGGAATAATAGTCGTCCATTTATAAAATAACGTCTATTAATAAGACGTTAATTCCTTTAAAGGCCCAATTTCCAAAATTTAAATAGTAAAAATAACGTCAAAGGGGTAGACAATATGCGTCTATGTAGAGAGGCGCAAAATCTTTAATTCGCGTCTGGCTCATGAACATTAATTCACATAAATTTCTATTTAACCAAGTCATAATTATAAAAATAACGCCTTTTAGGAGAAGCAATAAACTCAATTCGCATCCAGAACTTGGACGTTAATTCACTTTAGCTTCAAATAAATAAATAATAAATAACAAAATCACGTTAGACTGGTTGATGCATATTAATCTTCGACCTTGCAGAAAGGCGCAAATTCTTCTAATACACGTCCAATCAGACGACGCAAATTCAAATAGCTGAACTATTTACTGTTCATTTCTTTTAAGAGTGAATAATAGCACTTTAGCAAATAAAAGATATTTTTAGAGACCAATTACATGATAATTACAGGGATTACAGGGATCATGAAAATATGTAGATTGACACTTTTACTTAGATCAGAAGTTATAAATTTGTCAAGATTTAGATGCAATTTACTAGAAAAAGAAATTTATATGGATGAACGCTATTTAAATAACATCTACTACAAGGACATTAATTAATGTAGAAAATACAAAAGAAGAAGGGACAATGTAGAATATGCAAAAGAAGAAGGGACAACGATTTAAAATAATAAGGGCACAAAAGTGATTAACTTTTTAACAAGTCTCAGGTTTATTTAACAAATAATTTTCGTATGTGATCCGGACACGTAAATTCAAATGTTTATTTTATTGAATGAACAGTTCAGTGATGGTTTAAAACTCAAATTTCTTGATATATACACCTCAAAATTATACAATCTATATATCAAATTGAAGAGTAAGGAAAACTCTATGTAACATGATGAGTAATTAAGTTTTTGTTTGAGAGAATGACTATCTTAAGGTGAAAAAAAGAAGACATCACATGCACCGATGCACTAACCATCCCAAGAACGTCCTCGCAAAATTTCATAGCAAAACTCTTCTTTGGTGCCCGCAAACAGCTCGTCAAAGCATTAATACATATGTTGTGCGCTACACGGTAGCTTTTATAGATTCTAATGTGTATAACCTATAAAGAAATCTTAATAAAAATCTATTTAGTTAATTAGAGTTCTAATTATTTAATATTACTATCTTTTGAGTTTATCCTACTCAATTCGCCGCTGCCACCTGCAACACGACTTAACCAACTAAACTTTTTAGTTTTGGGGTTTTTCTATAAACCACGGTTATCATAATGGGGCGCAGATGAACCCAATTAAGATTTAAAAAATTATAATATTTTAATCTGACAGATTTTATTAATTAAACCCATATTCTCTTGAGCACGATTTTAAGGCCCAAAATGCAATTTAACTTATTATTATCTTTCATTAGTTATTTTTTATTTCAAAAATATTTTATTCTTTTAAATTTTTATTTTTTATAAATATTATATGACTATCATTATTATTACTATTTATTCTTTTATTGTTTTTCGAGTTACTACAAATGATATGGAACAATTGGTTAATAATTAGTAGCCAAAATTGGAATTGCTTATCTTTAGCACAACTCATGTGTCGTATCCAAACGAGCAACTTTCATGGGAGCACCTAAAAAAAATCTCTCTTGGGAGCAAATAAATCAATATGCAACAATTTCACAGATCTAGAAGTGGACGCAATGTTTTTCAACTTGAAAGATGATCTTGTTTGTATGCCTTTAGCAAATGCATGGCAGATTTTATCACATCCATATATTAATTTCAGTCAGCCATTAACAGGATCAAGGTTAAATAATTCAAACATAACGCTTATGCTTTTACATTCTTGTCGTGTAGTTCATCTATATAAGTGATGCAAACATTCCCCTTTCTGTGAGTAGTAAATTTAATTTTTTCTTGATGCATCAATAATGGCACAATGATCTGGTTCAAATATAAGTCTATGGCTTTTATTATAAAGTGAGAGATTATGTTGCAAACCACCTATATGAAAGACTTGTTCTATAAGAGTGGAGGATGTGTTACCAATTAGAAATCACTGTACAAGCAGCATTATCAACGAGGATAGGAGAGCCTTGTTCCATTGATTTCAGTTTTATGAAGTGGATCTTGTCTGTTGTATGTGCCTTAGGAAATAACATCCAATACAACATTTTTAGTTTAGCCCCCAGGGCACCTAAAAAATACACAATTCAGCCTTTGCTTCTTGGTTCGCAAACCTTCTTAGGTCCATAAAATTTGTCCAAGAATTTTCTTTTGCCCTTTGGGACATAAATAGTTGTGATAATTGTTTGGTTCCTTCCAAGATAACAGTTTTGGACTAGGGGCCCTTCTCTACCATAATATACATTGTGCATAGGATATGCTAGCCATGGAAGCCAAAGGCCGTGTTTGGAAACATGGTTGGATTGTGCATAGGATATTTCCAGAATCCCCTCGTGAGAGAAGAAGTTGGGTTTGGGCACCTTTTGGGGACTTTGACACCTCACCTTTTTTCTTCCAATCTCTCTACCAATCACAACCTCTATTTGAAAATTCAATCAGACGTTCGAGCACCTATCGTCTGTGTGCCGGCTTTCGTGTTTCTTCCACTGTGTGTTTCTCATGCTTGGTGCGTTGGGCCCCTGGGGGCGTATTTATAGGTCAAAAATTGGCCCAGGAACTACCCGAACTAGGTGGAACACCAGGGGGGCTACCTGAAGCGAGTGAAAGCCTCAAGGGGGCAACCCGGACTCGATGGAAGCCCCAGAGAGGGGGACCTGGACTGGACGGCCCTTCCAAGGGGATCCGAACCGAGTGGGCCCCTCCAGGGAAGGACCCGGTTTGGGTGGCTCCCTGGAGGGACATACCCAAACCAGGTGTGGTCCCTGACGGGAGCACCCGGACTCTGGGAGGGCTCCACCCAATCTAGGGTGGTCCCGGGCAGGGGGGGAGGCAAAACCCATAAAAGGGGTCCCTGAGTCCTATTTTTCGTAATTTCTAACATTGTTTGCCTTTGTGGAAGGCTTCTCGGCTTGACGTGTGCTCTGCCTACTTCGATTACTACCATAACAGATTCAGAGCTTAGTGGATTTGCTCCTCTCCTCGTCAGAATGCCTTGTACATGTAAAAAATTTGTCGTTGGCTCGTCCGTTTGTCACGAACTCACCCTTATGTGCCGTGATAAAGGCCTGTCGTCCCTGACCCAGGTTTTCCCCAGTTGTCAGAGCATCTTCGACTTTGTACCATTGTGTAGATCGTTCGGGAGTGATTCCTACTCTTTGTTATCGATTGTCTCGAGAAAATAAATGGTTGCAACACTACACTGTCGGCGGTGCAACACTTCACTGTCGGCAGTGCAACTAATCTTTTTTAAAAAGAATATTCTAGATTGGTCTTGGTCCGGCCTACATGTCCGTACCATCCAATCTTTGATTGCATGGTTGAGAAAAACCAAAAAAAAAAGAACATCAAGCACTCTTGTTGGTCTCATTTAGGGTGTATGATTCTCTCTGTTTTTATTTTTTTCAGTCGTCCAATCATAATCAGATGATAAGGTCATGTAGGTTGGATGAGTCTGACCTAGATTTTTTATTTTTAAAAAAGAAAACATGTTGCACCGTTGTGTAGTGCATCAAATGGTCCAACAAGTATGATTCGTATTTCTATGCTTTGAGACTCTTCACACGTAGTTACAATCTGTTCTCTAGTTTTAATAGCTGTTGGTATTTGAAGAATAACTATAAACTTCTTCTTGGTACCTCTAGTGGTTTAGGCTAGACCTTTCTTATTATTGGAGGCTTCCTAGAACTTCATTTCATTCATTAAGGAAGCACATTGTTCTATTTATCTATGGACTATTAGAGATGGCAAGTAGTAGATGGTTTCAAAGGTTAAAATTTAATTATAACAAATGGCACAACCTCTTATTCGCCTAATGAAGGAGCAAAAGGCATAAGTATATTCATCAGTCCAATGCAATATAAAGACAATAGATGATGACTTAGAGTGGCTATCCACTCTCTTCCACTTAATAATGGGTGTGCAAGTTACTGGATTGTCCATTGACTCAGTGTTGGGTAATAGGTGATTTAATTTTTGACTGCTTTGGTAAGAGATACTGGATGAGTGGATAGTCCAATAAACTTATGTTAGCCAAATGGAATATGACTTAGTCCACCAAGCACATTGATTCATATAATGGATGATTTTTAAGTTTGTTCACACATTAACTATAGTGGATTAGACATCATTCACTAGTCTGTATAACATTATTAGATGAGAAATTATCCACCATTAGTGATAATGTGAGCGGATGAGTGAACATCCACATATGTTCATAGCACCAACAGACATCCTTATGAAGCTATCATCTACTCTGAAAAGTCTAAAGAGATTTCTCACTCACGTAGATGATTTATCCTCCACTATTTTAAGTTGATCACTCATCCACTCGAGTTGTTTCACTTTGTCCATTGCAATTTACAAGGTCATGGGCAACCATTACATGTAAAGTGATTTGTCTATAACATCAAAGCTTAGTAACATCCAACCAAAGGCCATATGTGCATGTTCATAAAAAACAAGATAAAAATCTAGATGATATATAAGCGATGGAAAATAAAGGCTATGAGGGAAAGGAAAAAATCGTAATTGCCAGAGATTGAGAATCTCAAAGGAATAAAATAAGGATGATCGCGAGAGTGTGGGACACATTTTATTTATTTAGTATTTCATGTGCACAGACGTGTTAGTCACGACGTGAGGAATTGTTCAGACTTCAATGCTAAGGGGTTTGAAGTCGCGTGTGTGTCGTCTGACCAACTATACGATGAGGGGCATCGAGTCAGGACCCAAATCTGTCGTGCCGTAAAGGTCACGGCGTTATTTACATCTCTTTAAGAGAAGAAAATCTTTGATTAGTCGCTAGGAGAAAGGGTCCTATAGCCTCAAAAGTTGTAAGACATACATAGAGATGCGGAATATTATTATTACTATTTATTTTATTGGTGATTTTGTGACTTAGAATGAAAAGTATACACAATGACACCTCGTTGATTAGGAGGGGAAGGAATCTTGCACTGCTCATAGTTATTTCATTATGACCGTGGCTACTATTCTTTTATTCTTACTATTATTTATATGGGCATTCCTTCTTTTACTGTACTCTTTCTACTACTAATTTTTATGTATTCTTGCCCCTTTTATTTTTATTATTTGTATTTATTTTTTATGATTGGATCACTTGATATAAAAAATATGAGGGAATAGTGGATGGAGGCAGAAGGGGGAGGGGGTGCCGGATCACAGCGCCCACCGGTGTCGGATCACCCCCTTTTTTGTGTGTTTCCTTTTATGACTCTTTCGTTATCTCTTCTTCTTCTTCTTCTTTTTAAATTATTATTATTAGTATATCATTTATTTCTTTTATTTATTAGTCCAAGATTTCTGGCAAGAATATTCCAACAGCATCTCCCCTAGAACTCGGGCATCCAAGGGTTAAAAACATGAGTGCTCATCCATAGAGAGTCCGAGATGTTCCCTTAATTAATCGAATGTGCACGACGCGGTAGCATTCGCAACAGTTTGTAACGCCATATCCCAGAGGACTATCCTGCTAAGGGATTGTGATCGCACAAACACTTTGAGCTAAGCCAGGGATGTGCTCCCTTGGACCTGGTGGTTTTGTTTGCTTGATGACAAAGTGGGCACCCAATGCTTGGACCTCAAATGGGCACATTAACACTTAAAAATACACCGGAGCCCATTAACACACGAGCATTGAAGACATGGAAGCTCGTTCAGTCCAGAGGAGGTGTTGTAACACTTGATAGCGGTGGATGGCCCTCTGGTACCGGATCACTCGCTAAAGGGGAGGTAATAAAAGGGTGTCGGATCACCTTGCGAGAGAGAATGTGAGGGGCGTCGGTCCACTCAGTGAAGCTGAGGAGGGGGGTTGCCGACCACCCAATGAAGAAGCCATCAAAGAGGTGTGTACTGAACATTGGCTAGCGAGGTCACAGGAGGGGCGTGCCACCAGATCGTTGGCCAACAAAACCACAAGAGGAGCACCGTCAGATCAAACCAAAAGAAAATATAGCATCGAAAATTCCTTGATAGGACGGCGACGTGAGAGGCAAAAAAATGAGATGAAATGTGCAGGCGTCAATGCCCAGTTTACTGGTAAAATTTCCCTCCCCTAATTGCAATCCGCGGGAAGGACACAAGGACTTCATACCCCTTACAAATAGCTCATGAGAGGGATTCAGAGACAGTGGTGGAGTAGTGATACGACAGGCTAATTACGGCAAAAAAAGAGAGATTAAAGCGACTTCCTTGGCTTGAGGTCATGTCCATAACACGGGACAAACTCCAAGCCTGCATTTCTATGGGAGGGAGTAAGGCCTTT
This sequence comes from Amorphophallus konjac, assembly GCA_022559845.1. Taxonomy (NCBI): domain Eukaryota; kingdom Viridiplantae; phylum Streptophyta; class Magnoliopsida; order Alismatales; family Araceae; genus Amorphophallus; species Amorphophallus konjac. The sequence goes on along the minus strand of CM040119.1, from coordinate 314,425,941 downwards.
CTCTTGAAACATCGGATCGTGCTTCCTACTCTTGTATGATATTAAGCCAAAACAATGCTAGACGGAGAAAACAATATCTCATGGCAATGCAAGGGAAAGCTAATAATGGGAAAGAGGAGGAGAAACGATCATTAGGGGTAGGAAAGCACAACTACCACAGAGCAGAACTGGAATCATTCATAATTTTTTTCACTTTTATTTCTCGAGTACAGAAGAGAGGATACAATAAATAAAAAAACACAAGAGGGGTGAACGGGAGTTCAGGCTCCCTTCCTCCCTTTCTCACCTCACTCTTCTCTCCTTTCCTACGCCTCCTCTCTCTTTCGCAGGCTCCCTCTTTTTCTTCTCTTTCTCCTTGCTCTGACTCTGCTGCTTCTCCTCTTTTCTTCTCTCCTCTCTCCTTTTTTTTCCCACAACGCAGCCCTTTATATAGGGGCACAGGTGGGCGCTGCCGGTTGGGGGCTCGTGGGGCCTGCTGGATGGGGGCTTAATGGGCTGGCCGAATGAGGGCTCATAGGCTACCACTGCTGGTCCAAGGGCCAGCCGGATGAGACCTCGTAGGCTTGTTGGATGAAGGTAAGCCATCTTCCCTTTATCAAGGGTTTGACTTTGCACACTGTCAAAACTCTAACAGTTAGTCTGTACTAGTGTGTCTTCAGGAGTGCCTTGGCCTCTCGTCATTCTAGGTTCAATTTGTCTCTCGAGACGGCATTTACGGTGGTCTCGCACCACTTGAGTGATATGGCACTATAGTTATTTTCTCAGAGTTCGCCTGTTTCGGGCTTATCCTTGTACTTTTCACTACCAAGTCCTCGTGGTCGAGTCCTACAATAGTGTATGTTCAGGATCACCTTGGCCCCTTGTAATTTTAGGTTTAATTCGCCCCTCGGGACGCAATTTTATGATGATACAACACCACATAAGTGATACGGCACCGTAGCCACCCTTGCTGAAGTTTGGCCTGTTTTGGCCTCTTTTCCTACTTCTTTGCTGCCGAGTCACCATGGTTGAATCCGCGACAGTGTATTTTAAGGAGTACTTGGGCCTCACCTCATTGTGTCGTGATGCTTATTATTATTATTTTTAGGCGCCAACAAAGAGATAAATATCTTTTTGGATGTGGAGAGATGTGTGGGTTCTAACATTCTCTTCCAATTGGTCGGCTGAGGAAGAGAGTCTTCTTTAATTTATTGCCCTTGTAAAAAAGATAACACCAAACAATATGGATTAGAACAAGTGAAGTGTAGTATCAAATTCTTGAGAGATAATATGATGAAAATCTAGAAAAGACACACACTTTGTTGGTGTTGGTTTAAACCCCATATGCAAAAGGGAGGGAAGAATATGATGTGATGATGAAAATATGATGTGCAAGAGTTGCACTATGGGAGATTGTGCTAGAGTGCATAAGAGGAGGATTGTGCTAGAGTTGCACTTTGGGAGATCTTAATATGAGATGTGATCAAATAATAATGAATGATGCATGCAGTTAATCTAATGAATAAAAGAAAGATAAGGGAAAGAGATAGGATTATTGTGATAAGAGGGAGGGATTCTGCATGGCTTCAAGAGGCTCTAAGAGGGCTCCAATGGATGGGAAATTCGTGCATATAGAGTGCCTTCTTTCTCAGTCTTCCTTCTTCATATTCCTTCAATTTGTCAACCTTGTTCTTACTTTTTTAACCCTTCAAAGGGGGATCCTATTTATAGGGATGAAATTCACAGCCCAATATTCAAGTAAAATTAGGAATAGGAATTCCAACTTTGCTAAGAGGAGTAAAAAACTTCTGAAGATCATAGAAATCCTTTCCTACATGAAAATAATCATCAAATTAGGAAAATTTCGCAATTGGGTTCGGAATGAGTCGTCTAGAAGAAAATAGCTTGAACGTGGTTGCCTGACCAACCGCAACTTTAAACACGTTGGGGAGAGCGCCACGATTAAGAGTGAAACACGTCCAAGAAGAAAGCCGCATTTTGAAAGGCGACATGAAGAGTGATGTGTTTTAAAAATGATTATTTTAATAGAAAATATCTACCAAAATCGGAAAATGTGAAAGACGTCACATTGGTATGACACGAATTGGGCAATAAACGCCCTCCTACTTCAGCGTTATTCAATCAATTCCCTATTTTAATAGAATTGGATATTCAAATATGGAAAGTTGGAGTTTTATGATGTGAATTAAAGCAAGACGCTTTTATATGGAAGACGAAAAGTTAAAAGATGGAAGGTGAGAATCTAGATCGCGTCATGACAGTGTGACATAATTTAGAGAATCGTGCCCTTCTGAGGTGGCGCAAATTACGACAATCGCGTCACGCCAATGTGACGGTTTTGATGAACGTGGTCAGGGAGGTGACCTCTACTTGGAAGTAAATCATGTCGAGGGAGACAGACACGTTCAAATTGCATCCATGATGAGGGACATATTTAAAATAAAATATCAAAAAATGATATAAAATCAAGAAAAATGAAAGAGGGAGAGTAATCAAGAAAAATAGAGAAAATCACTCAAATAAGTTAATTTTGAGAGCCATTTTAAGGTATTATGGTGTGATATGAGATTTACTCATTATGATGTCAAATTTAGCGTGTCTACGTCATAATTGACTGCCTGCATTGAGTCCACTAAGTTATAATTGAGTAGTGTCGTTACATTTGACATAGTTAATTTTGCATGATGCTTGCCAGCTACAGGGACCTAACATCTAATACTTTGGCATTGGCTTAATATTTAGATAACATAGCTACGAACAGTCCATAATTCCCGGTCCTCAATTGGTATCTATTTAGATAACATCTCCCTTAAAATTTCTCCGGATAATGAAGGGTAAAGCCTTGATCTATAATACCTTTACATATATTGCTAGATTTCATGTGGTCATGCTTAAACATCATTACTTACAAATTTGTTCTTAAAACATTCAATTTGTCTTATGCCATCTCTGACTGACAAATATATTCATCACTAGTGAGAAAGTATATTTATATATATCACAGTTGATTCTTACATTCTTTGTATGGCAGTGCTTAGTGGACTCCCGCAGCTGCGCGAGTTATATCTAAGAGGTAACAACCTCAATCTCAGTGAAACTCTTCCTCCAAGGCTTGGCAACCCCTCGAACATCCGACATCTTGACTTATCCTACAACAGTCTGGAAGGTAACACATATATATATATATATATAATTAAGATGCCTCTACAATAAGAGTCTTAATTATCCATAATCTAACACCTCTAAAATGTCACCGCCCACAGGAAGCGTACCCACTTCCTTGACGAGCCTGTCCTCCCTTCAAGTCTTGGATCTCAGCGAGAACCACTGTAGTGGCCCATTTCCTGTTGAAGGTGAGAAATTTAATTAGATTCACGAGCTAGGCTTATGAACTATCTGCCATATATATACGCACCATGCATTACTATGAATTTTTTTTCCATCGATCTACAAAATATTTTTCTTATGACAGTGCTTGAAGGACTCCCACAGCTACGCGAGTTGTATCTACAGGGCAACAACCTCAATGGAAGTCTTTCTCTCTGGCGTGCCAACCATTCAAACATATATAACACCTCTAAAATGTCCGCGCCCACAGGAAGCGTACCCACTTCCTTGACGAGCCTGTCCTCCCTTCAAGTCTTGGATCTCAGCCACAACCATTTTAGTGGCCCATTTCCTGTTGAAGGTGAGAAATTTAATTAGATTCACGAGCTAGGCTTATGAACTCTCCGCCATATATATATATACGCACCATGCATTACTATGAATTTTTTTCACCGATCTACAATATGTTTCTTATGAGACAGTGCTTAAAGGACTCCCACAGCTACGCGAGTTGCATCTACAGGGCAACCACCTCAGTGGAAGTCTTTCTCTATGGCTTGCCAACCATTCAAACATACATAACACCTCTAAAATGTCCCCCCCGCCCACAGGAAGCGGACCCACTTCCTTGACGAGCCTATCCTCCCTTCAACTGTTGGATCTCAGCAACAACCATTTCAGTGGCCCATTTCCTGTTGAAGGTGAGAAATTTAACTAGATTCACGAGCTAGGCTTATGAACTCTCTGCCATATATATATGCACCATGTATCTCATATATATATATATATATATATATATATATATATATATATATATATATATATATATATATTGACGCCGAGTCATAACTTGACAATAATAATATGTTTTGTTTATAATTGGAAACTTTACATAAATGCCCTTTCTTAAATTTTTATTTAAGAAGACGGTCTTAGCCTCATAATTAATATCATCATAAATATACTCTATGGGGCAGTAATATGTAATATTCATATCTGCTCTAAAAAATAATTAATATGGATGTCATGTAACAAACAAATATCAAATCAAATTTAAGAATAATATTTTGTGCACTAAATCCAATGTACAAAATTATGTCAAAATGCATCGTTTATTTTTATTGGTCCAAAAAAAGATGAAAGGATCTTTTCTACACATTAAAAGATGTTCTATGTCAAACCCGTAAGACACACACACACACACACACACACACACACACACACACACACACACACACGATTACGTACACAGCATACCGGGACGGCGTATCGTACCATGGTAGATCACACACACACGATTACGTACACAGCATACCGGGACGGCGTATCGTACCATGGTAGATCCTACATGGCCGGAACCTACTCGTTGTAATACGCCGGCAAACCCGATTAGGAATGTATATGACAATACAATGAATATTATAGGGGTGTCAAATAGAATATGTGAATTATATAAATAGGGTATACATATAATTATTCCTGTAATTATACGAAGAGAAGGTGCGGGTGGAAGAAGTACTCAACCGTCTAAATTAATTAATCAAAGACCTGATGGAGAAGTCCTCCCCCTCAGTGTTGAACATAAAAGCTTCCCCCCCGCCCCTTTTTTTAACGATGGGAACCTATCAAGAGTAGTAAATCTCGGGCTCACATCTATGAAGATTAAATGTTAATTATATAAGTCTCGTTGGAGTTAAACTTGGGCCAAGTAAGCTCTTCTGAGAGTCGAATCTAAGACCATCTTACGATGAGATAAAATCCTTAATAACAGTCTGACCAACTCAAGATCTTCAACTTCCTTGTTATTATTCCTCACTTGCTTTAATTTGTGCCTTCGTGCAGATATCTCCAGTCTGAGTGAACTGGAATACCTCTACCTCGGCGGCAACAGATTTACAGGAGGGATATCGGCTTCCTGGGCAGCCCTGTCTTCTCTTCAAATCTTAGACCTAAGCTGGAACCCATTGAGCGGTCCATTTCCTACTGAAGGTAAGAAATTCTGCCTATATAATCTACGTACGAGTTATCTATGACGGATTGAATTGATTGCTCTCTGCTGCGTGCTGTATGTGCTCATCACAAACATCCCCTGATTAAAATAGTAAAACTCATGCCTCACCCCCTTCCCCCTCACTGTACCCCGTACGTCCTTTCTTCATAATGGTGGCAGCAGATGGCCAGAGATGGAGCCATCCCTCCGCTCTCACCTGGAGTACCTGGGCAGCGCAGGTTCCATTGGCTGTCCAAGTCCTGCCGGCCAGCTACTATCTTCCTTCCCATCTTCCTCTTCCCACGAGTCAAGACAAGACGCCGTGGAATTGTCCACACCCCGTTGGGTCTCCTACATATGAATGTGCAGGTAGGTCCTTATCATCTTTCCTGTTGGACGCGTGTGGGGATCGATTGGGAGATGGATGATCCCATGATAAAATCTAATCCAATGCGATTTAATCTATACATCAGAATGGATGGGGTAGGATTTCAAGTTTGTGCACTCAACTAGATTTTTAGATGCTCAGTCTAATCTATAAATTTTATTAATATTTATTGATTAGTTTATTTGGTCAATTATATCATTATGTACTACTTGGAAAACTCGAAGGCCCTCTTCGAAACCCGAAGAAGATAAGTGAGAATACCTAAATGCTGAGAGAGGAAATATGGGTCCTACTTGCTCTCCTCACCCCTACCCCGCTCGGATTTCAAAGAGGGACAAAGTGTGTATCCATTATGAGTTAATGTTAAAAGTTTAAATTCGAATTATTGGGTCTTAAGAATTGATCTATAAACAAGATTCCTCTCTGTTATGACTATTTTTTTCTTAAATACTCTTTTTTAATAGGGATGGAAAACTTAGGAGTTATGCTCCTAACTTAATGCAGTTGAGGCATTCTAGCATTATCATCCTCTACTGGCAGAAGTGCCCGATGCTTTGTCTTGTGCAGTCAACTTAATAGGAACAATGTCACGTCCCGAACCGATAGCAACGGAAATATGCTCGGAACATGACAGTGATATAGTCATGATAATCAGAGCAAACCACAAAGGCACAATATAACTAGACAAAACATAATTTCATTGAAATTCCAAATATAACTTTATTATAATTTGACTCAGACTAAGGGACTCAATAAAAGGAAGATTACAAGAGACTCTCAAGTAATTAGACTAGACACGAGACTGCAAGGTTTATCTAAGTTGCTGAAGTTCTCTTCACTCTTGCCTTTGCCCATCTTGTGTGCATTCTTCTTCATTATTACATGAAAAGTATAGAAAAAATATTAGGTGAGCGAAAGCTCTGTAGATCTTATATCTCTTGAACCAAGCTAGTTTTAAGTGATTAATAAATTCGCATGAATATGCATGCAGCGATAAATCCGATAATGATCAGGCTAAAGCTAGACATAAGATAGAGGAAGGAGTTGAGAGATCACCATTCAAATATATAAATAGATGACAAGTATGTAGAAGAGATGTTGCGAAATTCAAGAACAAGATAGGGTACTCTTATTCATGAGAACGTATAACATAATTAAGGATTGGCCATTGAAGAATTTCAATAACAAGTTTTCCCATTCCGGGCCATGTCATATATCATATCAAGAACATTTATATAAAGAACATATCATGTCATATTAGTGTTGGAATTGTCTAGATCAAATCTTGCTTATCATTGGTGTGATGTCACACCTGATCAATCATAGTATCGGTATATGTTTGAGCTTTGCCTCGTCCCTGGGATCAAATCTGGGCCTCTATCAAATAACGTTCTTGCATTGAGTGTCAATTGGACCCATAGTCCCATGTAAATTGTCTAGACAAATTCCACGTCAATTTAATGGCCAAATAGAATTTCAAAATTTTAAGCTTTTAGTAAGAGAGTTTAGAGGATCTAGAAATTTTGATATTTCAAGGATATAGTCATTAACGAGGATAATGCCAAGTTAAATGCTATAGAAATCCGTGAAAAGTAAGAATCTGGGAGAAATTGGTGTCCACCCAGATCGTCGTGAATTATAAGTGAGGAGGGTAAATCTAGTTCGGCCCAAGACCGGCCCAATAACGATGGGCCCAAACCAATCCTACTTTTACATCACACCCAGCAGGTACGGTCCACACCAGTGTGCTTCTTGGGGGTTGGTTTCTCTTCGCTGTCGTGACTCCAGAGACGGTTTCACGGTAGTGTGTATTTGTTCGGAGAGTATGGATGGCATGTCTCCTCCACAGTTTCTTCGTTTGGGGTTGTGGCTGATGCTGGATTGGTCGGGACACATGGACGTGCAATTTTACACGTCCACACCAGTGTGCACATCGAATTATGAGAATGTACAACATTTGTTTCCACGGGCTTAATTGTAAAGGCATATATCATATATAAAATTGTGCAATTTAATGGGTTATACATGTAAACAGGAGAAAGCCCATAATAAAGAAACCAAAACATGTGTGGACCTCACACCTCTTTAATGGAGATTTTCTTGTTTCCCCAAATCTAACCATCCCATATGAAGCAATCACATAGAGATTTGCAAGATGACTAGCTAGATATAAATTGCACGTCATGTGTGTAGCGATTACTACTCTAACAGGATCTCCTTGTGAAGGAATATAGATAATGGACCTATAATAACCCTTAATTGGGCACTAATGTAGAAAACAAGTCATTTCGTTTCTCAAAATTGAGCATTTCACTAATAATAATAACATAGAAGATCACTTCAAAAAGTGGCAACATATAATGTCTACAATAGTTATTCAAATTTAATTAGATCTACTTACCATAGGGAGTTTTTGCATTGGAGGTGAAAAATAAGTTTCATGAAACATACCATAATTGCCCATCCATGTAAAGAATGGTTCAAATAAGAGAAACAATGGGAAAACGGGAGGAATAAACACCGGCTTGCCATTAATAATATACTAATAGCAATATTGTTGCTCTAATTAATGGGGCATCACCCTAGTAGAATTATGATGGCAGTTAAGTTTTAGAGGAACACATTTTACAACAAAGCCGTACGTGTTGGTTGTGGATTAGACAAAGGGGAACCATAAATAGAAGAAGGACATGCCCTCTATTTAGATGACATCTCCCTTCAATTTTCTCCGGATAATGAAGGGTAAAGCCTTGATCTATAATACCTTTACGTATATGGCTAGATTTCATGTGGTCATGTTTAAACATCATTACTTACAAATTTGTTCTTAAAACTTTCAATTTGTCTATGCCATCTACGACTGACAAAAGTATATACAAAAAGATAGTAACAACCTCAGTGGAAGTCTTCCTCCAAGGCTTGGCAACCACTCGAACATCCGACATCTTGACTTGTCTGACAACAGTCTGGAAGGTAACATATATATATATATATACACCCTTGTACGTGGGGCTTCTCTAGTCTCAGGCCCCGTGGACATGCATGTCAATATATATCTATTGGAAGATAAATATATATATATAAGATGCCTCTACAATAAGAGACTTAATTATCTATAATCTAACACCTCTAAAATGTCCCCGTCCACAGGAAGCGTACTCACTTCCTTGATGGTGGATCTCAGCAACAACCATTTTAGTGGCCCATTTCCTGTTGAAGGTGAGAAATTCAATTAGATTCACGAGGGTTATGACAGTATTTTTATACTGATCTACAATATTTTTCTTATGACAGTGCTTGAAGGACTCCCACGGCTACGCACGTTGCTTCTACAGGGCAACCACCTCACTGGAAGTCATTCTCTATGGGTTGCCAACCATTCAAACATCCAACACATTGATCTATCTGGTAACCTTCTGAAAGGGAAAGTTCCTCCTCAAGCTTTATCTGGTCTTCCCTCACTTCGATACATTGATTTGTCTAGAAATTCGTTGGGAGGTGATAACAATATGCCCGCCTGGGCCTTCTCCAGTCTCAGTTCCCTTCGGCAGATCGATTTGTCAGACAATCTGCTGGAAGGTAGGGTATCCCCAAGGGCTTTCCATAATCTAACCTCTCTAGAACATTTATACCTCTCTCACAACCTTCTCGATGGGAGTTTCCCTCTCCGGTCACTTGCCAACATGTCAAAATTGCAGGTAGTCAGCCTCTCCCACAACACTCACCTGGGGTTGGAAAGTGATGTCCTGCACTTGATTCCCTCATTTCAATTGACATCCCTTGACCTGTCAAATTGCAACGTAACCTTGAAACTAGGTGATCATGAAACTTTCTTTTCCTCTCAACGTAAGCTTGAAATGATTGACCTCTCAAATAATAATTTGTCGGGAAGTCTTCCCACTTGGTTCTTGACAAACTCAACACAGAGCATGCCCAGCAGCTTGGCGTCAATTGACCTATCAATGAATCACATTGGCGGATCTCTTCCCTCAAACTTTGGATTGATATTTTCCAATCTATGGAACCTGAATTTATCAACAAATCATCTAGCTGGGGTTATGCCATCTTCATTTGTAAATATGACTTCGTTAATGCGTCTGGACTTGTCCAAGAACCACTTTTCTGGCCAAATACCTCCTCGTCTACGTGTTGATTGTCCTTATTTGAGCCACCTGATCCTCTCTAACAACCAATTGCAGGGGCCAATACCTGATGTACTGCCTCGCATATCACACCTAGATGGGAACAACTTGACTGGAACAATACCAAGAAATTTTTCGAATAGCACATTCTTGGAGTTACTAGACGTCCGTAACAATCAATTGTCAGGAGACCTTCCTAACTCTATTTGGGATATTCGTAGATGGACATTCCTTATCCTAGGTGGAAATCATTTTCATGGCCATATTTCACGTCGTGTATGTGATCTCAGGGGACTTCAAGTGCTGGACCTCTCACATAACAATTTCTCCGGCCCAATTCCTAGCTGTTCCATTCCATTGCAGATACTTTTTCTAAACTTGGGTGGGAATTCTTTCCAAGGTTCATTTCCTCATGATTTTGTCAACAGTTCACAGCTTATATCATTGAATGTCAGAAAGAACCAATTCTCTGGGAAGGTACCTGAATGGTTTGGGGATCTTCTGAGCATCCGCATTATTTTGCTGGGTGAGAATAATTTTGAAGGCTCACTACCAAGTCAACTGTGTAAGCTGCAGCATCTACAACTATTGGACCTTCACCGAAATAAGCTCTCAGGAAGCATACCTCCATGCTTTGGAAGTATTAAGCTCATGAACATGAGAGAAGGACAACTTTGGGAAGATCCATTCTGGACAGTTTCTACTGAAACAGATGATGGTGTCGCAATACCAGTTAGTATTGCAAAAGATTCTATCTATCCTGGTCCATATTGGGTAACAATTGACTTGGAAGGAGTGGAATTTATCACCAAGGGCAACTCATATTCCTATGAAAGAAAGATCCTCAAATGGATCATTGGGATTGACCTGTCATCAAATAGGCTGACGGGTGACATTCCATCGGAGATGGGGAACCTCAGAATGATCAAGGTCTTGAATCTCTCACACAATCAATTATCAGGCTCAATCCCTGACACTCTTTCAGAGCTGATGGATATAGAGAGTTTGGACCTGTCGCACAACTTGTTGAGTGGTCATATCCCCTGGCAACTCAACCATTTGAAGTCCTTGGAAGTATTCTCTGTTGCACACAACAATCTTTCTGGTTGTACACCGGAGTTCAAGGATCAGTTTGCAACTTTTGGCAACGACAGTTATGTGGGAAATGTTGGCTTGGATGGGCCGCCTCTGAGTAAATCATGCATGGGTGGAGATGGGCCGCCTCAAAGTGCTCCTCACAAACCAGGGGAAGATGGAGGCAATGACGGCATGGATAATATCATCCTCTATGCAATTTCGGCAGCATCGTTCGTGTTGTTCTTTTGGGTTACAGTTGCTACGCTGCATATGAGTCAGATTGGACGGAGGTTTTGTCTCAGAATGGCTGACCAAGTTGTGGACAACACCATTCTCCGGTTCCCTAAGCTTGCAAGGAGGTTGCAGTGGAGGAGGCTTGTTTGATCTGATCAATCAGCATACATACATTGGCTGAATAATGCATGCCCTCGTGGATGCTATACCTTTGTGCGGTCACGAGACTTCCAACTCATTCTGCATTTCTGCGCAAACAGACTCACATTCATTTATGTCTTGGATTGGAGAGATCGTTTAGCTCATTTTGTGCCAAAGTAATTTATAAAGCGCAGGTAGAAACATGTGAAATTATTATATGAAGTATAAAATTTATATAATTATAAAAAAATAAAATATCATATATTAATATTTAATGTAAAAAATAATTTTTATCACATTTCTATCATTATTCCACCTCGAGTGAGCGAGCCCACTGTTAACTTTGCAAATGCCCTAATTGATTTCATGAAAATAATAGATAACGTCTCTTATTATTTTATAGGTAGATTAACATCTGTATTTCAGCTAAGTAAAATACATTAAAAAATCATCGCATCCTACGTTTGCACACTAAACATAAATTTAGGTATATATGTCTGAGGACTAAGATGTGCTACATCTATATATCTACCTTTTATTTATTTATGGGTGACGCATGCGCGCCGATCATGTTTTTTATTTTATTTTTATACATCTGGAAAAATTACCTCTATTGAACTCTTTCTAAATAATATTTATATGAATACTTTTATCTAATCTATTTATATACTTTCGAATTCTTTGAGAATAATAACCCTGCAGGTTGGCTTTTAAATGTACATTTTTTTTATAAAAAAAGAGACCATAGGGTCAGCCACGGTTGAGTGCACCCTCCCCCAAAGAGAGAGAGAGAGTGTTCTCACTCCCCCGGGCGAACCACCTATGACCTTAAAATTATATTGCTAATAAAAAATGGTAACACCATCAACGGGGCATAACCCTAGATTACAAACTCCCAAAGAAGCTATTACACTAGTGAGGGAATCTAACAGCCGGCATGCCAACTCTATCCAGCAGAAATGCACCCCTGGCCAAATGAGGGAGATCTTTCGCATGAAGATAAATCGCATTGTCGCACTTGTGACAGACAAATGAGACCAAAGCATCTGCGACCTGATTTCCTTCTCTGAAGGTGTTCTGCACCGAACACTTCATCGCATCTAGCAACCTCGTGACCCCCTTCCACCATGGTGACATATATAACCCAGCTAGGTGGATTACCAGTACGAAGAGCGTCGACCAACAGAGCACAGTCAGAGAAGACAGCCGACAGAGGAAGACCCCCACGCATTGCCAAAGACAGCCCATCGTGCAAATGCCCCTAGCTTCCGCCAGGAGACTACAGCCAACACCATAATGAAAAGCGAAGCCAATAACCGACTGCCCAGTAGCATCACGAATATAGCCCCCACCCCCACACGGTCCTGGGTTGCCCTTGGAGACACCACCGTCCACGTGGAGGGTGAAGTTGGTTTTCGCAGGGCCGCGAGAGACAAGAAAAGGCAGCTTGATCTGCACGCGGGGCTTGAGGTTGAAAGACTGAAGACAGGCCATCTTGGTGAGGAGATAAAGGCTCGTGAAAAGTCATCCTATCCAGCGCAAGAGAAATAGTAGATAAAATACTACGCTTCATGACAGCAAGGCCACGATTCTGGTTATCAAACCTCAAGGAGCAGTGAACTTTCCAAACTTCCCACATCAACTTGTTAGAGATTAAAGGAAAAACCCATCGCCAAAGCTCCTTAGCCAGCTCGCCGTGGATAAACAGATGATTCTAATCCTCCTGTGAAGGGCACCTACAGCAAGCACACCTCGACGCCAAAGGAATGCCACGATCCGCTACCATGCTGTCCACCGGAACAGCTCTATGTATGATTTTCCAGGCAAACAAAGCAGCCCTAGGAGCAGTAGCCGGATGCCAGAGCCTCTCCCATGGACGCTTGTAGATGGCCCTATCCCGGAGCAACCCCATAGGCCGATTTGACAGAGAAATCGCCCTTGGCATTAGCAGTCCAGATACAAATGTCAGTCTCCGTAGAAAGAGGAGGTGAGCTAGGCAAGAGGGTGTGGCATAACCAACTCCAAACAGAATGTTGAGGATCGTTAAGGACCTCCCTGACGGAAGCTTTTAAATGCACATCCCTCTTTTACTTTAATACAATAATGATATTACTCACTTTCAAAAAAAAAGAGTGAGCAATATTATAAGGTCATAATTTTAACCCTGCATGTTTTGACTACCATTATTGACTAAAGAGTGATTTGGAAGTTGTCTTCAACCCACTACGACTAATTCCTAAATTTTTAAATTACAACAATCTTAAATTTTATAAATACATTTTGATATCACAATTAAAAGAATGTTAGATATCATAATTAACTTTGAAATTGACAATCCCTACATGGCATAACTCTTTATTCATGATGAAGAACATAGTTTTTGAATTGAACGAAAATCGAAGTGGCCATTTGAATGAAGTCTTGTCACCTAATTGAAACAAGAGACCATAATTTGCCATGCCAAGTTAATCTTTGATATCATCTAATCCCAAATGCCATTGCATCAAGAATAAACCCCCTTATCTACTGAAGGAAGGCTCTCTAATAACTCATAATAATTAATATCATCATAAATATACTCTATGAGGGCAGCCGTGATCTGTCACTTTTGGCTACCGCCTGTTAAGTGTGAATCGACTGCAAGGAGGGTGAGGAGCTTTGTTATTGTAATACAACACTAGTTAGCTATTTCATTTGGACATCCTGAATCTATCTATTCATGCACCTAATTAGTTGTAATCTGTGATTTTTTTTAATCACTAGAGTGGATCCAACATAGCGAATATGTGATTATGCGTATAATCTGCTCCGAATCATCAATTTTCTGGATTATTTGAATTCGCTCCGATATTTGATGGATGATCACAAATTTCTGGATTATTTGAATTCCCTCCATTATTCGTATCAGATTTGAATATTATTTCCAAATAATCTACTCTAATTGTTTTAAACTTAATTTGCAAGTTATATTTTGGATCAAAATATAGGTAGCTAGATTATAAGAAAAATATTGATACAATAATGTACATCGATATATATATATATGGATGGTAAATCCGGTTTGACTCAAGAACGGTCCAGCAATGACAGGCCCACGACAGATAGCTCTCCGGCGATCGACCGTTGCCCCCGTAACGTCGATCCTGACCCCATAACGGGCTAGCACGTCCCACGAGCACCGTAAGACTCGCCCTGAGACCAGCCAACGCCGAGACAACGCCCCCCAACGAGAAATTTCTGCCGCTATAGCGGAGAAGGTTACTCTACTACGAACGTCCTTCCCTATCGTGGGATGAGGCTCCTCGCTCTAGGACAACCCTTATAAAAGGAGGAACGACAGAGAAGACAGACACGGTAGATTCTTCTACTAAACTCCACACTACTACGCAAGAAAGGAGAGCTACTGATCCTACGGGATAACAAGAAGGAAGCAGCTACGACCGACGCTGAAAGGGAAACTCTCCTCCGGCGACCTTACCACCCAGCGAGCACTCTCCGAGCGAACACTGGGAGCGGCGAGCACTTGCTCCAAGGATCTATGCGACCCTTCGGCCCTCGACTACGATCTCCTTCTCTCTCAACTCGCTCTTCTCTGTTCATCATTAAACCATTGCTTGCTTAAGCACCGGAGGGTTGTCCCCTGGGGTAACACACGGGACTCCTTCCGACACCTTTCTGGCTTCTGGTGTTTGCAGGCTTCCACAGGCGTGAGACGACTTCCCCAACAAATAAATAGAGAATGTGGTATGTGACATAGGAACAATTTTCCAACCTCTACACTTCTTGGCGTCGTATGTGGTAAACTCGAGCAGAAAGCTATGGTCCCCAGTGGAAGCCTCCACAACGCCAGCAACCGAGGATGCAGCTCCCCACTAGGGACCCAGCTCCCGCCGGGGATCGCAGGAAGCTTCCTCCGCTCATCCCCGACGAGAGGTCACCCCAGGTGACCTAGATGAAATCCGCCAGTAGATCCGAGCCCTGACAGAATTCTGCCAAGAGCTCCAGAACCAACGGATTGAGCCCCAACACGCCCTACCCGAACGACGGGAGGATAAGAGGGGACACACCGAGGAGAACCCCCGCCAAGTACGCGAGGTGTCCCACGCCTCGTCTGCCAGGACCCGATGATCGCACAGCCAGCCCACACCAAGGATACACAGCCCACTGCATTCCAACCCGGAGATGGATCGCCGGCTCCAGCGCTTCAACGAGATCGAGGACAAAGCCCGATATCTAGATGACGTCCTCTTGGCCGCCAAGAATCGCGGCCTGATCGACGAGGACCTGGACTTCCACGCTCCCTTCTCCAGGGAAATCATGGAGGTCCCCATCCCGCCAAAGCTCCAAATGTTGTTATTCACATCCTACGATGGCACCACCGACCCGGTCGACCACATGCACAGCTTCGAGTCCCACTTAGTGTTTCACCGTGCCTCGGATACTATGAAGTGCATGGCGTTCGTGACGACCCTCCGAGAGAACGCCCGGGCCTAGTTCGAGTCCCTACCGGCCGGGACCATCTCCTCCTTCCAACAGCTCAAGAAGCTATTCAAGGAAAACTTTATCGGCTGCCGAAAGGTGGCCAAGTCCGCGGTGACCCTGCTCGCCCACAAGCAGGGGAAAGAAGAGACGATGTGGGACTTCGTCTCCTACTTTCGCTTGGAGGCACTCCACATCCCCCACCTCGACGTCGGCATAGCGACCATGGCGCTCACCTAGGGAACGCGAGACCACATCCTCCGACGCGCCCTTGGGGTTGAAGCCCTGACGACACTCCCCGACCTCCTCGTGCTAGCGCAGTAGCATGCACACTGCAAGGAGAACACTGCAGCCCTAGGCCACGCGGCCGGGTCCGATCGGACTGATTGCAAGAGGTCCGCCGACCTACCACAAGAGAGTCGAAACAAACGAGAGCAATGCGACGGGGAGCGCCGCTACCATTCCGAGAAGGAAAGGGGCAATTACTGCCACTACATGCCCCTGACAGCTCCACCTGACCATATCCTGATGGAGATCCATGAGGAGCCCTTCCTCAAGTGGCCTCCCCAGATGAAGTCAGATCCGAGCACGAGGAGCAAGAAGAAGTTCTGTCATTACCATCGCGGCCACGGCCACGACACCGCAGACTGCATCAACTTGAGGGATGCCATCGAGGACCTTGTCCGCCGAGGACTCCTCGACAAATTCCTTGCCAAAGCCGCCGAGAGGCGACAGAAGACGCCCCCGCCAATCGACAACTGGCCCAACGGAAAGGAGGTCATGATGATCTCTGGGGGACCAACCGCGGGGGGGGGGGGGGGGTGCGATAGCGCAAGTTAGCGACGATGATACGCATCTACTGTCCATGCTGTGGACCATGGCGACAGCACCCGAAGGGGAGTTTCCACCCCTGGTCATCTAGGAGATCCCATTGTTTTCTCCGAGGATGATCCGGAGGGTGTGACTACACCCCACTCTGATGGCTTGGTTGTTTCTCCCACCATAAACCATTGTACCATGCATCGAATATTAATTGATAATGGAAGCGGACCGGATTTTATCACGTATGATTGTCTTGTGCTCATGGGTGTAGACCTATCTCGACTGACGCCCCTACACACACCGTTATATAGATTCTCTGGTACTACAGTCCAACCAGAAGGGTGCATCTCGCTTCCAATAACATTTGGAACCGTGCCAAAAGAGGTAACCTTCCCTCACCGACTTCACGGTTGTTCGAGCAATGACATGATACAACGTCATCATCGGCCGAGGGATCCTCGACATGCTTCGAGGTGTCCCCTCCTCCTATCATCAAAAACTCAAGTTCCCTACCCCCCGGGGGGGGTGGGGGAGGTTCGAGGAGACCAGAGGGAATCCAGAAGATGCTACCTCATCTCGACTCAAGACTGACGTCCCGAAAAAGTACCACCCGAAAAGAAAGCAAGAATTGAAGATCTAGGTCTGAGCACGAGTGCGCCAGCCGAAGACTTGTACCTTATTCAGGTGGGGGGCGATCCCAACAAGACACTAAAGATAGGCACTGCTCTGTCCGAGCAAGACAAGCAAGCCTACGCACGCTTCCTCACAACCAACCAGGATGTGTTTGCTTGGTCCGAGGATGAACTACTCGGGATCCCACCAGAGGTCATCACCCACCAACTTAGGTTGGACCCCACTTGCCGCCCGGTACATTAGCACCGACGGCATTACAACCCCGAGCGACATGCTATCATAGGAGAGCAGGTAAGCGAGAAGCTACGCTCAGGGCTGCTCAGGCCCACTCAATACCTGAACTGGGTAGCCAACATAGTCCTGGTCCCAAGAGCAATGGGAAGTGGCCGATGTACATGGACTACACCGACGTCAACAAAGCTATGCCCAAAGATATAGCTTTCCCATGCCACGGATCGACCAAATGGTCGACGCCACGGCCGGGCATGAAATGCTAAGCTTCTTAGATGCCTACTTCGGCTATCATCAGATCAGCATGCACAAGCCCGACCAAGACAAAACTACATTCGTCACCGACCACGGCCTGTACTGCTACACTCGGATGCTGTTCGGGCTAAAGAATGCAGGGATGACCTACCAACGCCTCGTCAACCACATGTTTGACTCACAGATCGGCTGTAACATGGAGGTCTACATCGACGACAAGCTCGAAAAAAGCCTGTAAGCCACCGAGCACTTGGGAGACCTGGCGGAGACCTTCGCCACCCTCAGGAGGTACAATATGAAGCTCAACCCGGCCAAATGTGCCTTCGGGGTATAGTCTGGGCTTCCTAGTTACCCTCTGGGGGATCGAAGCCAACCTTGACCAAATCCGAGCAGTGATGGAGATGCAGCGACGCGGGCGAGTGAGGTTCGTATAGTGCCTCACCGGACGTGTCACTACCTTGGCTCGATTCCTATCCCGAGCCGCCAAACGCTGCCTCCCCTTCCTCCAGTTGATCAAACAAGCCAACCAAGCGCCGAAGAAGAAAGGCCAAGTCGACTGGACTCAAGAGTGCGAGCAGTCATTCGAAGAATTAAAGCATTATCTGGCGACACCTCCCGTCCTCGCCAAACCGCAAAAAGGAGAACAGCTACTCCTGTACCTTTCTGTGACGCCAAGCACAATGAGTGCCGTGCTCACGCGAGAGGAGGCAAGGATCATGAAACCCATCTACTACGTCAGTCGAGCATTACAAGGACCAGAATTTCAATACTCACGACCTGAAAAGTTTGCCCTAACACTTATCACGGCCACTCGCAAGCTGCAGCCGTACTTCTTATCTCACCCTATCATCGTCCTCCCCGACCAAGCGCCGCGACAAATTCTCCAGAACCCCAACGCCTCGGGAAGGCTGATAAAATGGGTGATCGAGTTGGGAGAGTTCGACGTCAAGTTCCGCCCAAGGACCGTAATCAAAGCTCAGGCCCTTGCCGACTTCATCGCCGAATGCACCATACCTACCAAGGACTCCCTCGAGTAATCTTTAGGACCTACATGGGAGCTATATGTCGACGGATCATCCTGTGCAGCGGGAAGTGGAGCGGGATTGGTTTTGCTCTCACCTGAAGGATTAGAACTCAAGTACACCTTGCGATTCAACTTCCCGACCACAAACAATGTGGCCGAGTACGAGGCACTCCTCTCAGGGCTGCGCATGGCGAAACATTTGGGGGCATCCAGCGTACGAGCATACAACGACTCCATGCTTGTTGCCAACCAGGTCCGAGGAGAGTTCGAGGCGGGCAAACCAACCATGATCAAATACCTGGAGAAGGCCAAAGCGGTGGCAAAGGAATTCTCCCACTTCGAGGTGGTCCACATCCCACGGGGAGAAAACATCCGAGCAGACGCCCTGTCTCGCCTGGTGTCAGCCACCACAGTCTCCAACTCAAGGTCGATCCTGATAGAAGAATTATCGACGCCGAGCATAGACGAGCCAACACCCTAGGTAACTGCAATCGACTACGAGCCCTCCTGGATGGACCCCCTCTTGGACTTCCTCCTTCGGAAATAGCTCCCGAGCGACCGCGCCGAGGCCCAGTGCACGCGTGCAAGAGCAGCCCACTTCACGGTGGTGAACGGTCGATTATACCGCCGGTCCCTCTCAACTCCATTATTGAAGTGCTTGTTCCCCATGGAAGCTAGCCAAGCCATCCAAGAGGTCCACGATGGACTTTGCGGGAGCCACGTAAGAGGGTGAGCACTCGCTCAAACACTTATTCGGCAAAGATACAAGTGGCCCACCTTACAACATGACTGCCTCGAGTATGTCCGAAGGTGCCCACAGTGCCAGAATTATTCCCACCTACACCACCAGCCAGCTACACAACTTCACACCTTGATGGAGCCTCGCCCATTCGCTCGGTGGGGAGTGGACATACTAGGTCCCTTCCCCGAGACACAAGGGAGGAAGAAGTTCCTCATAGTCACCATAGACTACTTCACCAAATGGATCGAAGCAGAACCATTGGGGAAGATCACAAGTGAAGCAACATGGAAATTCGTACCACAAAGCATCATCTGCCGCTTTGGGATACCAAGGGTTCTCACAACCGACAACGGCAGACAGTTCGCAAGCACAGCCTTCTAGGAGAAATGCTCGGGACTAAAAATCTGGAACCACTACACTGCGGTGGGACACCCTCAGGCTAATGGACTGGTAGAAAATGCCAACCGGACAATCCTCCACGGCATCAAGATCTGGCTGACCCAAGCGGGAGATTCATGGGTAGACTCAATTCCGAGCATCTTATGGGCCCACCGAACCACCGCTAGAGCCGCCACCGGGGAGACACCCGTCCACCTCGCCTATGGCACTGAGGCAGTGGTACCGATGGAGATATCAAACCCCACGTTACGAGTAGGACACTTCGACGAAGTCAGGAATAACCAAACAATGCGAGAAAACTTGGACCTGCTCGAGGAAGATAGAGTAGGTGCACAAGTAAAGCTCATGGCATACCAACAGAAGCTGGCCCAATATTATAATGTCTGAGTTAAAGAATGACATTTCTTCCCTGGAGATTTGGTTCTACGACGAGCAAGCATGGTTGACCCAAGAGGAGCTGTAGGGAAGCTCGCACCAAACTAGGAAGGCCCGTACAGGGTGGCGGAAACACTCGGCAAGAGAGCATACAGGCTAGTGATGCTGGGGGGGAGAGGTACCCAGGACGTGGAACTCTGTTAACCTCAAGAAATTCTTCTAATAAATCGTCACCAGTCGTACTCCACTAAGGTAAGTTACCTATGTATCACGAGAGGTAACCTAAGGGTTTCCTAGAGGCGAGCACCGCTCCCCTTGAAAATGAGAAGGTAACCAAAGAGTTCCTTAAAGGTGAGCACCGCTCCCATTGAAAAATGAGAAAGTAACCTAATGGGTTCCCTAGAGGCGATCACCGCTCCCCTTGAAAACGAGAAGGTAACCTAAGAGTTCCCTAGAGGCGAGCACCGCTCCCCTTGAAAACGAGAGGGTAACCTAAGGGTTTCCTAGAGGCGAGCACGGCTCCCCTTGAAAACGAGAAGGTAACCTAAGGGTTCCCTAGAGGCGAGCACAGCTCCCCTTGCAAATGAGAGGATAACCTAAGGGTTTCCTAGAGGCGAGTATGGCTCCCCTTGAAAGTGAGAAGGTAACCTAAGAGTTCCCTAGAGGCGAGCACCTCTCCTCTTGAAAACGAGAGGGTAATCTAAGGGTTTCCTAGAGGCGAGCGTCGCTCCCCTTGAAAAATAAGAAGGTAACCTAAGGGTTTCCTAGAGGCGAGCACCGCTCCCCTTGAAAATAATAAGATAACCTAAGGGTTTCCTAGAGGCGAGCACCACTCCCCTTGAAAACGAGAAGGTAACCTAAGGGTTTTTCAAAGGCGAGCACCGCTCCCCTTGAAAATGAGAGGGTAACCTAAGAATTTCCTAGAGGTAAGCGCCACCCCCCTTGAAAATAAGAGGGTAACCTAAGGGTTTCCTAGAGGCGAGCACGACTCCCCTTGAAAGCGAGAAGGTAACCTAAGGGTTTTTTAGAGACGAGCACGGCTCCCCTTGAAAATAAGAAGGTAGCCTAAGGGCTCCCTAGAGGCAAGCACTGCTCTCCTCATAAATGATGGCAAGAAATAAATAAATAAAGGATGTAGACACTACGGAGCATACACGCGGACAAGCCACCCAGAGATATATATAAACTTCCCAAGAAATGGTACACAATGGATATCGAAGTCAAATTCAAGAATTTCTATTCTTTTAGTCTAAATACAAGTTGTCAAAAACCGACAAGTCACCCTCATGTGACCGAGTTATGAGCATATGACAAGGCATACTCAATCGCTGCTACGTGCAACCCTAGTCTCTCACCTCTGGGGCACCATCATCGTTTGATCATCTGCTACCAGTTGAGCAGACACCTATCACTTCTTTCATGAGCAAACGGTCGCTCCTCGGTCGCTTGTTCTGACGAAGCAGACCAACAGAAGGAGTCACCTATGCCATTGAAGAGGGCCAAACCCTCTCAATCCGCTCGCAAGAAGTCCGCACCTAACATCCCTTTTGTTCCATGGAAGTGGACCAACAGGGATGCCACTGGCTGAGAGAGCTGCACTAGGAAAACTAGGTTGGTTGGTCCGACCACCCCTAGTTGAATGAGGGGTAGTGGAGCAACAAGGCCTACCCATTACAGGGAACCGGCATGCCTACACTACCCCGCCAACAGGGGGTAGTGGAGCAAGGAGGCCCACACATTACGAAGGCCAGCACAACACGCTAGCCATGCCTGTAAAGTGGCGAGCAGGTCCTGCCGCCCCGACGACAGCCATCTTCAAGTGGAAGAGTCTTCCCCTCGGCTCGAGAAAGTGCTTCCACCCAGGCCTGCCGAATGGAAGAAGGGAAAACAGCTTCTACACCATCATACGCCCCATCCCGCCAGAAGGAAGATCGTCAAGCAACAGGAAACATCTCGTCACACACCTACGAGTCAAAGAGCAAAAGAAGAGCAGTTATGTATCATGAAAGCAAGATGAACAACAAAGGAGTCAAAGCCAGTTAGCAGAAAAGGCAAGTATAGGGAGATCCCTCATCCCTCTAGGGACGAAACCTAGCAGGTTCGAGAAGCAAGACCCCTCTGCTGGCATACAGGCGATTGACCTCAGCCAAGGCCTCGTGCCAACCATCCAGGTACCCGAGCTTGTACTACTCAGAGGCAGGGCCACCCTCTCCAGGCATAGGCCACAGCCCCCATGGCGCCGGCGCAGGGTTTCTCCGGAGGACCAGAGGTTGACGATGAGCCCGCAGAAGTTCGTCATCCGATGAAGTGCTAGACTCCCCAGACGATATCCCGCAGAAGGACTCTCTCCTCACAACTCACCCAGCTAGGGATGGCCGTGAGCACACTGAGGGGCCCACTATTTATAAGAGGAAGCAAAGTTCCCAGAAGAAATGAGGCACCCCCATCGCCTCAAGCAAATGCACAGAAATCGAAGCGACGGATCCCGAAAGTCGCGCCCTTTCAGAGTCCCCATCAAGAACACTGCTTCATATCCCTAGAGGATCTCGAGACAGTTCGGAAAGAGGGAAGTACATGGAAGAGATTTCGAGATTTGCAAAACAAAGGTAAGGTTTCCATTTCAAAATAAGGAAATTACAAAAGAAGGCTACCGCCTTGGAAAGTGCAGATAAAAAAGTAACGAAAGTAAAATAAGCAAGGGGCATCCTCTCAAGGATTCGCCCCAATCACGTCATCACGTGCCCCGGGCTCTTTAGCCCCACGTGCGGCAACGGCTTTGGAGGGAGATGGGTCTTCATCCAACTCAACCACCTGGTCTCCCGCCACCAAGGTACCAGTAGGTGCTCTCCCATCCGTGCTCGGCCCCAGTGCCAACTCGTCGGCCCCAGCCTCCTCGCCACCAAGCTCCCCTTCACCGTCATCTACCTCCGGGCCGAAGGGCGTTGGAGGAGGGAGTACAGGTGGGGCCGTGGCACCAAGACTCCCCGCCGTAGCCCTAACAGCGGCGCTCCAACCTTCACGGAAGCCGTGATCACGCGTCGGCCCATAAAACTCCAGGGCCACCGCGGTCAGCTCGTCCTGATAACTCGAAGAGCAGCGGGAGAGCTCTAGTGCCTCCTCGCTAATGGTCGTTATCGGCGAGCGCAACCCGGCGAACTCCACCTCGGTCTCTTGGGCGCGGGTCTTCATGGTCTGAACCTCCGCCCTCAGCTTGGCCCCCTGCTCCTCGGCCACGTCAGCCCGCTCTCTGAAGGAGTCCTGGTCGCGTTCCATTCCAGCAAGGACCAGCCCCTATTGGATCAACTATTCATGAAACCCCAAATTGACGACCTTTGACCCCTTCAGGCGCTCCTCAAGCCCCGCCTGACGAGCCTGGCTTGCCTCCAACATCTGAGCAAGGCCTTGAAAGTGATGCCTCCACAGGCCGAGAGCACTGATGACCAGACACGCGCTCCTTGCAGCCACCGCCGTCAGCTCCTTCTCGACCCCAGGGCCAAACTCACTGGTTTGCTCATATCATCGCACGCTCCTCCCCATGAGATCGACGATCGTCGCGATCCCAGCCACCCCAGACGTCAAGTCCTTGGGTGGCGAGGACTGACCGCACTGAGGAGACTCCAGCAGAGGGGGGTTGTCGGCGTTGTCAGTGGCAGGATCTTTGCCCTTGTCTCACCCCCGAGCCGTAGAAGCTGACGGGGGGGGGGGGACGGCCCCAGACCCTTCAACCAACAGCGGCGGCAGAACCCCGGAAGGGGGCAGCTCGGACCGCGTAGGAGGCGGAACACTACTCCGAGCAGAAGAAGAGACCCTCCCCCTCTTTCTCACCCGACGCTGGTTATCCAACGCAGCCTGAGCATCCTCAGTCAGGGAGGCGCGACTGCCACTGGCCATGTCGTACCCTTCACCCACAACGCTAGTGGTTCCTTTCGGGGAGCCTCGATGAGGGCTAGGTCCTCCACTCACTGCAGATGCTACCGGCGAACGCACCAAGGGGACACCGACTGGGACCGGGTACTGCAATTCCCCCAGGGTGAACGCAACCTCGGCCTTGGGGGAGACAATCATCACCTGACCAGTCCCCAGAGCGACGTGGTCCACAGGGCGGGGAGCAAACCGCCGCAACTTGACGACCTCGTAGCTCCACGATGAAACTTCAGGCGCCCCTGAAACCAGAACAAGATCAGTTTAATCCAGTTGGCCGCCAGTATAACCCGACGAGAGGTCGAGACCAGTACCATGCGGCAACGGAGGACTCAACCCCAACTCTCGGAGTAGCACTGAGGTAAGCATGGAGTCCGCGTCAACAAGAGGATACCGGAGGATGGCATCTACCTTCCTCCGCTCCTTAGCCCTGAGCGGAGGCTTCCTATCGGCCCAGATAGGGGAGGGTGCCCCCAAACCTCCAACTACCAGAGTGGTCGTAACCACTCAACTCGATAATGTACACATACCGCTGCGACCACCCCTTGAGGTTGGCCGCAGTGGAGGACACTTGGATAAGCTTCCGGCCAGATCGGGCCTCGAAATAGGCAAAGGCGTATCAGTCGGGCAGCGCTGGATGTAGTAGAACTGCTAGATAAAATGGAGGCTAGGCTCCACCGACGCTCTCCGGCACGCATACAGAAACCCATTGAGGATGTAATAAGAATTGGGGGACAACTCTCTAGGGCGCCGTTTGTAATAATAAAGGACAAACATGATAAAAGGGTGCGCGGGAATGCGGAAGCCTACCTGGAAGGACGCTACTCAGACCAGAAATCCCCTCGGAGGAAGGCTCAACATATCATCATTAACAGTTGGGAAGATGATGTCGTACTCGGGGGGAATCTAGAAGGCTTCCCGCAACTCACGAATCACCCTATAAGCCACTAACAGTGGGGAACTGGGTCGGCTAGCACCCGCGCCCGAAGTGCTCGGCGCACCACCGCGGCCATGAGCCACCTCTTCAGAAGAGGAAGAGCTGACACGAGGGATCTTGTAGAAACCCAAAATTTAAAATGAGAAATAAAATTTTCAATTTCATTATGTAATTAAAATTTTCCTAAAATAATCAAATTACATTTTTACTATATAAAATAAGCTAGTTTATTGAATTTATTTGAATTAACTAGAAGTAAGTAGAGATTAAATGTTTCAAACCTTAGATAAATCATAGTAAGCCCAATAAAAGTCTATGTAATGGACTATGATCACAATTGACCCATTGGACAATCCATAATGGGTTGAATTAATGGATTAAATGATTTATTAAAGGATAAATAACCTTAAATTCGTAACATGTGTTTAATATGATATTTAAGGGATTAAAATAACCCCATTTCTAGAAGTTTGGCACAAAAATTGACTCTTACCTAATAGCCCACCTTAGACCAGCCGAAATTACATTATTTTCACACCTAAGATGGGCTAGATTAAGAGGAGAAATGACATTTTTCTTCTAATTCGGAGTTGAAAAGTTTGACATTGTTAGGCAAGGAATCTTGACAGCTTTGGTCAAGTTTTGGCTATAAATAGAACCTCATTCGACCCTCAAATCATCCTTGGAGGTTAAGTATATGATGCTGCGAAGATTGGTGCAGATTTGAAGGAAGATTTGGAAGATCAAAGGGTTTCCTTATATTTGGGGATATTTCTTTAGATCCATCTAAAGGTAGATGTCTCTCAGGCTAAACTCTAATTAAATCATGTCATCTTGTTCGTTTTTCTGTCCTCTTTCCATTGATAGCTTATTTGTTAAATTCCATTATAAAATGAGCAAGTTATGGTCATTTTATTGGAGGGGTATTCCCATTTTTTCATCAGGTCCAGAACGTGCTATACCTCAGTAGCGCGTTCTGAACGCGCTAGCCCGACACAACGCATTCATATAAACCCCGCCACTTTTACCAAATTTCAAAAAAATGATCTACTGTAAATTTTATAGTCGCGCTATATGTCCCTAGTGCGTTCTTCAAGAACGAACGCGCTAGATTCTGCTAGCGCGTTCATAGAAAAAAATTGATAAAAAAAATTATCCTGAACGCGCTACCCTTGGATAGCGCGATATTCAAGGTCGCGCTAGGTTGAGATAGCACGTTCAAAAAAAAATGTTAATAAATATTTTATGTCAGCTCGGCATAAATAAATAAATAAATATATATATATATATAAAGTTTAGTCCCACATCCGATGCCCCTTGGGTCCTGACCCAAGGGTGAGCTCTCCAACATATAAAGCCATGCAAGTTTTTGTAACTTCCAATGTGGGACTAAACTTAAGTCACTATACAATAAGAACTATAGCATTTGAAAATTCATGTTAATTGTACGTATTTAGTCACCAAAAGTAAGAAAAGGTAACATTAGCATGTTTTAATTCTTTCAGCATGTTAAAATTTTATTTTTGTAGAATGAAATTATTTTTACATGTAAAAATCTAATTTTTATCCATATTAGATTATGCATACTAAGAATTACTTCCAACATGATAAAACTATTTCCAGCATGTTAAAAGTGACTTCCAATATGATAAAATTATTTTATACATACTGAGATATAAAAATTATTTTCAGCATGTTAAAATCTATTTAAAGCTATTTTTTTGCATATAAAACTTAATTTCCTATTAAATAATTAGTAAATTGATGCATGAAAATTACTTCCAGCATGATAAAATTTCTTCCAATATGATAAAATTATTCCAACATGTTAGAATTATTTTTGGCATGTTATAGTTATTTTCAGTGTATTAAAACTATTTTTTAGCATGATAATTCTATTTTCCTATCAAATAATTAGTAAATAAATATAGAAAAAATGATTTTCAGCATGATAAAATTTAGGTTGCTATCATAGAATTTCAGTAATCAGCATGGTAAACTTGTCTTTATTATCTTATTAGTAAGTTAATTATTTTAGCATGTTAAGTTGTAATTTTAGCATGTTAATAATTAATTTTCAGCATGTAAAAATTAAATCCAGCATGAAAATTTATCATCTTACAAGTAAAGTAACATATTAAAATCATTCTCAGCATGTTAATATTATTTTCAGTAAGTTAGAATTATTTTCAACATAAAAACTTATTTTCATAATAAAATTCTGATTATTATAATAAATCACCATTTTGGCTAACTAATGCATTTTTAATGAACAAAAACTTCCTGTAAACATGTATAAACACATGTAAACCAAACACACACAAGATTAAACCATGGAATTAAATTAATTCTATTAAACTCTAATTACTTAATTTTTCTTCCTAGTTACCATTCTTTCTTGAATTCCACGACTTAATGTCGTTAAACATTATGCCTTAAAATTATTATTCACTTCTCTTGCTACTTCTGAAATTTTTGTCAGATCTGTACTTTTTACAAATTAGCTTATCCTTTAAATTCGCTGGCCATAATTATATAAAGTGGATGTCTAAACGTACTTGGGATCTTGTGATCCACTGACTCAATGCCTGGCATTAATGGGGCCCGGTCTAGTCCTGGGGGGAGCACCCGAAAGTACTTGTGTCCATGGGAGTTGATTGACCAATGGTGTGGCATTACACCGAAGTGCATGATAGATTTACTTGATACGGCATTCCACTATTCGTACTTGTTTACTTGTTACTTATTTACTTGAAAATTACATGAATTACTTGACTTGTGTGAAAATGGCCAATTACATGAAATTCTTTACTTGTTCAAAATTATTACTTGAAAATTCATCTTTATATCATATCATCTCAATTACTTGGAAATTCCATTCATGTTTATACACTTTCCGATACAAGTTAGAAAATTGTTTAAATTGTTAACACTTAAAGATTGCCTGGTTCATAGAGATATAAAATCCTACTGAGTTTTTAGCTCACCCTACGTTTTGGTTAATTGTTGCAGGAAATGAAAATGAATAAGGGAATGGGCAAGAGTGAGAGAGTGATTTTCCTTTTTACCTAGGTTTATGTAGATCAACTAGTGATTTTACAAGAATGATGTACTTTGGGATTAAAAGTTGTAATTTGCCTTTATGACTTTAGAAATAAAAGTATCATTTTCCCATTCATTTCTGACTTTAGAAATAAAATTATACTTGCTCTGATCGACACGATTGTATTACGATTCATCGCGCCCTTGATATTCCGCGTCGGGACGTGACAGTCTTTGTGGTATCAGAGCCTAGGTCACATAAAAATCCTAGGTTTCACAAGTATAGGTTCATTCTTAAACTTTGCTTAGGTTTAAGATCAATATCTAGAAATTGGATAGGTCTCAAAACCTTCCCGATAAGATTGGGTAGAAACACGGGTTAAGTTTTAAGAAAAAGGGAATTATTAGGAAATAAATACCAAAAGAAAAATAATAAACCTTAGAATTATGGTTGCAGGCTAATTCTCGCAAATGGCCGCCGAGAGAGCTCAATGGCGCAAGTTGCAGCGCACTGTTCAAGGCTTAACCCAAGCCCTCCATCAGGTTGCTCAGGGAGGAGCAAATCGAGGAGTCGGAGATTTGCATAGAAATTTCCGAAGCATGAACCCTCCCAAGTTCGCTGGATCTACGAATCCGGATGAAGTCGAACACTGGATTAAGGAGATCAAGAGGATATTCCGAGTCATGCAATGCGCTGACGAGGAAAAGGTACTGCTCGCTACTTTCCAACTGGAAAGGGATGCACGTGCCTGGTGGGAATCAGTCGAAGCTAATTTACCGCATGACCAAATTCTATGGGAAGAATTCGTGGAACACTTCAATAGTAAATACTTCTCCAACCGAGTATAAGAAAGGAAGGCCGCCGAGTTTGCCGCTTTGAAGCAAAGGGGATTATCGGTTGCGGAATATGAAGCTCAATTTTCAAGGTTATCTCGATACGCTCCACATCTCGTGGGTACCGACAAGATGAAGGCACAGAGATTTCTTAACGGCCTTAAGCCTCAATATATTACTCAACTGGCCCCGATGGATATCCAAATTTATTCTGATGCGGTACGGAGAGCACAACTCCTAGAAGATGCAACGGAGTTATCGGATCGCATCCGAGGAAGGGAAGCCAAGAGAGAGCAAGTTACTGGGTCCGGAAGTTTCAAACCTTCCTTCGGGAAGAAAAGGCCAAATGACAGGCGTAACTTCATTAAGGACGGGCGTAATTTCAACAAAGGTGGACGTAATTTTCATGGGGACAAGAAGCCAAGGACATTCGACAAGCAAATTATCCATATATCGGCAACATCAAAGGAATTATGCAAATACTGCGAAAAGCCCGGACACAAAGCCGAAGAATGTTGGAGAAAGCTCGGTGCATGTCTTCGATGCAGGAGTCGGGAGCATAGGATCCCAAATTGTCCTCTTCTCAACGAGCAAGCTCCATCGCCGGCAAAGCTTCCTATTATTGCCAAGAAGCCAGGAAGACTTCAAGCCCTTATGGGTAAGGAACCTACCGAGGAAGGAGGCATCGTGGAAGGTATTCTTTTCATATACTCCAAGCCTGCCTCTGTCGTATTTGACACCGGAGCTACGCATTCATTTATATCTAGAAGATTTGCTGGTCTTTTACCTATGAAGCATGTTCCATTAGATTCTACACTCACTATGACTACCCCTATTGGAACGGGAATGGAGATTAAACACTTCTATCTTGATAGTGAAATTCTAATTAGTGGTTACAACTTACCCCTGATTTGGTATGCATGGAGATAGAAGGATATGATGTTATTTTGGGTGCCAGTGCCGACTGGCTATCTACACATGGAGCTAGTGTCAATTGCAAGTTGGGTACGGTAAATTTTATGGGTTACCCCGACCTTCTATTTTTTGGCATCAAGCATTCTAGACACATATCCCTCATTTCGGCCCTCAAAGCCGAGAAATTATTAAGGAATGGTTGTGCCCGTTTCTTAGTTTCTATCACTATGACCAAGCACACAGAACCCGTTCTAAAGGACATTCCTATCATTCGGGATTATTCTGATGTATTTCCGGACGAGTTGCCTGGTATTCCATCCGAGAGAGAAGTGATTTTCTCTATTGATTTAATTCCGGGAGCGGCACTAGTTTCTAAAGCTCCATATCGGATGTCTGCCATGGAAATGAAAGAATTAAAAGATCAATTATTGGAATTACTGGAGAAGGGGTTTATCCGACCAAGTACTTTACCTTGGGGAGCCCCAGTCTTATTTGTCAAGAAGAAAGATGGTTCGATGAGACTATGTGTTGATTATCGGCAATTAAATCAACTCACCATCAAGAATAAATATCCATTGCCGAGAATTGATGAATTATTCGACCAGATTTCTGGAGCGCGATATTTCTCAAAGATCGACCTTCGATCTGGCTATCATCAATTGAAGATCAAGAAAAGTGATATTTACAAGACTGCATTCCGAAGTAGGTATGGACATTACGAGTTCACCGTTATGCCTTTTGGCTTAATAAATGCGCATGCTGCATTCATGCAATTAATGAACAGCGTATTCAGGCCATACCTCGATCAATTTGTGGTTGTCTTCATCGACGATATTTTGATCTACTCCAAGTCAAAGGAAGAACATGAGGAACATCTCAAGAAGGCCCTTCAATTATTAAGAGATCACAAGCTTTATGCCAAATTAAGTAAGTGTGATTTCTGGTTGGAGGAAGTTTCTTTTCTCGGTCACATAATTTCCCAGAATGATATCGCCGTCGATCCTTCAAAGGTCGAGGCCGTAAAGAACTGGGAAAGACCTACTAGTGTGACAGAAATTCGAAGCTTCTTAGGATTGACTGGATGTTATCGAAGATTTATCAAGGATTTCTCAAAGATCGCAATATCTTTAACAAGATTGACAAGGAAGGAGAATCATTTTATATAGTCCGAGGAATGCGAGAAAAGCTTTCAAACTTTAAAGGATTGTCTGACGACTGTTCCTATTCTCACATTACCTACGGAAGGAGGAGGATTCGAAGTGTATGCTGATGCATCTGGAATTGGCCTAGATTACGTATTAATGCAACACGGCAATGTCATAGCTTATTCTTCACGATAATTGAAGAAACACGAGGAAAATTATCCCGTACATGACCTAGAGCTGGCAGCTGTGATTTTTGCTTTAAAGATCTGGCGGCATTATCTCTATGGCGAAGCCTTTACGGTGTATTCTAATCACAAGAGTCTCAAATATTTATTCTCTCAAAAGGAGCTCAATATGAGACAAAGATGGTGGTTGAAATATTTAAAGGATTTCAACTTCTCTATACAATATCATCCCGGAAAAAGTAATGCCGTAGCTGATGCACTTAGCCGGAAACCAATGGCTTTATTATCAAGCATGATGGTTAAAGAATGGCATCTACTTGAAGAAATGGCCAACTTAAACCTCAATGTGGAGGAGAAGAGAGACGGAGTGTTTATTGCAAATATTCGACTCCAACCCGAGTTATTCTCGGAAATCAAGGAACGGCAAGTTGATGATCCGTTGATCGTGGAAATTAAAGACAAATTAGATCGACGATCGGATTTCCTTCTGGCAGATGATGGAAGGCTATTATTCAAAGGAAGAACTTGTATACCCGATTGTTCTACTATCAAGGGTAAAATCCTCGAAGAAGCACATCGGTCAAGGTACACTATTCACCCCGGTGCTACAAAAATATACCAAGACCTCAAGAGAACATTCTAGTGGCCGAATATGAAGAGAAAGGTAGCCGAGTTCGTAAGCCTATGTTTGGTTTGTCAACAAGTCAAGGCCGAACACCTCAAACCGACTGGCAAGCTCAAGCCTCTCGAAATACCGAAATGGAAATGGGATAGTATCGGTATGGACTTCATTGTTTGATTACCGAAGACTCGAAATGGTTTTGATGTTATATGGGTAATTGTGGATCGGTTAACAAAGTTCGCTCACTTTTTACCTCTCAAGACTAGATGGACCGTGGATGTTCTAGCCACCTTATATATCAAGGAGATCGTAAGGCTGCATGGTATTCCAAGCTCTATTATTTCAGACCGAGATCCGAGATTCACCTCTCATTTCTGGAAGGGTTTACAATCGTCAATGGGTACTAGACTAAGGTTTAGTACGGCTTTTCACCCTCAGACGGATGGACAAACCAAGAGGACGAATCAAATTATTGAAGATATGTTGAGAGCCTGCATGATTGACTTTGGTGGTAGTTGGCATGAACATTTACCGCTGACTGAGTTCGCTTATAATAATAGCTATCAGTCGAGTATTCAAATGGCACCATTCGAAGCATTATATGGCCGAAGTTGCAGATCGCCTCTATGTTGGAGCGAGGTTGGTGACAAGGGATTACTTGGTCCCGACATTGTACAAGACACAACCGACAAAATCCAACTAATACAAGAAAGACTAAAGGTCGTCCAATCAAGGCAAAAGAGCTATACCGACAATCAGAGGAGAGACCTTGAATTCCAAGTGGGGGAGCATGTCTTCTTAAAAATTTCACCCACCCGTGGAATTAGAAGATTCGGCATCAAAGGAAAGCTAAGTCCGAGATTTATCGGCCCTTTCGAGATTCTGGAGAGAATCGGCGAGGTAGCATACAAGCTGGCCTTACCTCCTCAACTGCCCGGTGTACACGACCTATTCCATGTATCCATGCTAATGAAATACGTCTATGATCCCTCACATGTGATTCAATTTGAAGAATTGAAACTCCAAAAGGACTTATCATATGAAGAAAGATCGATCAAAATATTAGATCGAAAATTGCACCAACTGAGAAATCGGGCCATACTGATGGTGAAAGTCCAATGGAGCAAGCGTGGATTCGAGGAAGCAACCTGGGAATTGGAAGAATCCATCAAGAAGAAATATCCGGATTTAATCTCAGGTTAGAAATTCGACTTTTCTACTCGAATTTTTAAATTTTAGTTATATAATGTGAATTTGGAGGACCAAATTCTTTTAAGTAGGGGAGGATGTAGAAACCCAAAATTTAAAAATGAGAAATAAAATTTTTAATTTCATTATGTAATTAAAATTTTTCTGAAATAATCAAATTATATTTTTACTATATGAAATAAGTTAGTTTATTGAATTTATTTGAATTAACTAGAAGTAAGTAGAGATTAAATGTTTCAAACCTTAGATAAATCATAGTAAGTCCAATAACAGTCCATGTAATGGACTAGGATCACAATTGGCCCATTGGACAATCCATAATGGGCTGAATTAATGGATTAAATGATTTATTAAAGGATAAATAACCTTAAATTCGTAACATGTGTTTAATATGATATTTAAGGGATTAAAATAACCCCATTTCTAGAAGTTTGACACAAAAATCGACCGTTACCTAATAGCCCACCTTAGACCAGCCGAAATTGCATTATTTTCACACCTAAGATGGGCTAGATTAAGAGGAGAAATGACATTTTTCTTCTAATTCGGAGTTGGAAAGTTTGGCATTGTTAGGCAAGGAATCTTGACGAATTTGGCCAAGTTTTGGCTATAAATAGAACCCCATTCGACCATCAAACTGTAATGCCCTGGATCCGTAGTAGGTCCTATTGGATATTCATTGGATCTTTCGGATTGCTTTCGTTGAGTTTCGGTTCGCTTTGGTGGCTTCCGAGTTGAGTTTGACGAGCCGTGTGGATTTTTCTCTCGTACTAGTTACGGAACCCTACGATGAGTTTGTTTGTCAATTCTTGAACTCGTGGATGCTACAGCGACGATGTACTCTTCGAACCGGTCGTTTCGACTATTTTTACGTATTTTTCTGAATTAGTGCGCTTTTCGGTGCATTTTCAGATTTTTGAAAATTAGAATATTTTCTAATTTCCTTTTTATTATTAACCCCCCTTCTCTCTCCTCACTCTTGCCGTTCCTCTCTCTCTCTCCCGTTCTCTCCCCCTTTCGGCTCCGGCTGCAGACGGAGACGATCGTGGGCGAGGTGGCAACGCCGGGGAGCTGCTGAGGTGCGCGATGGGGCGAGGATCGGATCGATTCTCGCGTGATCCCGAACGGTGGATTCAAAGCCGGTGAAATCGGTTCGCGAGTAGTTTTCGACGTGGTTTAGTCCCTTCGGGACTAGGTTTCTTCGGTGGAGGTAGGGTGACGGTTCCTCACTTCTTCCTCTCCGTCTTTCCTGCCATTGCACGTCATTCGACAAAGAAACGGTCGAGTTTGGGCTTGTTTTACCTAAATCGTGATTTTCGTGGTTTGTAGGGTTTGTCGAAAAACGGCGACCGTTTGCGGTGTAGTTAGTTTTAAACAGACCGCTGGGATGTTAGGATCCCGTCTATACAAATTTTGTGTTGATCGATGGTCATTCGAGGCCGGTAGGAGTCCGAGAACCTCGGTGACCCACATTGGGTCGATTTGTCTAAATCGCCCGGATCTTTTGTTCTTGTGGTTGCATGTGGAGTTTTTCGCCCCCGGATGTTGTTATTTGTCATTTGGGTTTGGTTCCCCTGCGTTTCGGCGTGAATGGGGCGTGGAATGGGACGGTTTGGCCATTCCTATGTTTTCCCGCCGTGACCGATGTAACGGTCATTTCAGTGGCCGTTACTTGCTTCTGACGGCCCTACGATAGACCGCCACTTCGTTTGACGTTTTTGAGCTTTCTGACTTTTGGGTGTGTGACGGCCTTGGTGTGGCGACCCGGATTCCGGATACTCGGTGCACCCGATATAAATACCGAATACACGTTATACCACATGGGACCCGCGAGGCCTCCCAAGCGCGGGAAAGCGCCGAAGGGATAAAAGGCATGTGTAGAGTACATTGAAGCCACAGAGATATAACAGTAAGTAATTAAATTTCATTATATTGGATTGCTAAAGTAGCAGAAATAAAATTACAGTTTCATTAATAATTTTTTTAACAATTATACACAGAGTTCAGCCCAAAGGAAAGACAACAAGTCTAGCACAGTACAGTCGGACAGAAAGAAACGTACACAGAAGTCGAAAGAAGTCCGACGCAGGTACAGCTGGCAGCTACAACGGCAAGCGAGCACTCCGCCAGGAACAGCAGAGGCAGACGACGAAACCCACCTGAAAAGCAGCAGGGGTGAGTCTCAACAGAAACTCAATAGGGGTCACGCGGATCCCCACTGGAAAACGCACAAAGCGAAAGCAAAAGCAACGGAAGCAACAACAAAAGCAGCAGCAGCAGCAGGTGTAGCAAAGCAGGAAAAGCTACACTACAAAGCTGTAAGACTACTGCTAAAAAGTACTAAAGGAACAGACGGGAAGTAGGAGTAGGGAACAAGCAGGAGAGGGGTAGGAAACCCGCACCACACAAGCGGCTGCCAAACTAACCTTGGCACCCCAAACTACTCCAAACAAGAGGCAACAGATGGATGACCCTAAACTCACACAGAAGGGTATACCAGTCTGTCAACCAGCCCAATCAAACAAGGTCTAGGCGAGACCTAGACAGACGCCAAACAAGCACGTACATGACTGGAAGCACCGTGTACACAGCCCCACGCACGATCAGAACACCGTGCAGACGACAGAACACTGACCTCGAGTACAGCCACGAACGGGCAACTCGCAAAGGTCACAACGCGCAAGAAAACGTGAAGAGTCACAGCACCGAGTGATAGGAGCACCCTCCTTCCAGAAGAATGACCAGATGCGTCCACTGACGACTTACACTGCGCCTAAAAGTGTCATGTCACTCAAGGACAAGACACACCAAGAACCAAGTCCAAGGAACAGAAGTCCCAAGGAACGGCACCAACTGCGAGTGACTAGTCAGGGCCACGTCCGTCGACGCAGTCCCCAGTCCTTGACCACGTGTGTAGTGTCCCGGATCTTTCGGATCCTCTGTTATGGGTCTCGGATCTGGTTTGTCGGAGCGTCCGACCCGATTCTGTCTGAAATTTCATTTCGGACATCTTTCGTGTTCGGATCGGCGCGATCCGGAGTCGTTTCGGAGGCCCGGAGTGTGTCCGTGGCTTTTCCGTGCGCATTTTCCGATTTCCGCGTACGGGTTTCGGCGAATCCTTCGGAACCCTGTAGCGGGTGAACCGGGTCGTTCACCAGCCCGCGAGTGGTACCGTTGTGATCAGCGCGTCGAGACGGTCGAGGAGGTGTATTTTTCTATTTTTTGGTATTTTTGGTATTTTCCGGATTTTCTATATATATCAATTCTTTTTCTTTTCCTTTTTACCTTTTCTTTTCTTCTTCTTCCTCCTTCCTTCACCGTGAGAGCTCCCCCTCCCCTGCGGCCGATCTTCTTCCCCCGGGCGACCGAGACGCGGCCCCCCTCACTCCGGCAACGGCGTGGCAGCGGCGGCGGCGGCAAGGCGGTCCCGGTGGCGTGCTTTTCGCGGCGA
Source organism: Amorphophallus konjac (assembly GCA_022559845.1). Classification (NCBI taxonomy): domain Eukaryota; kingdom Viridiplantae; phylum Streptophyta; class Magnoliopsida; order Alismatales; family Araceae; genus Amorphophallus; species Amorphophallus konjac. The sequence continues at coordinate 314,389,421 of CM040119.1, read as the reverse complement.
GAGGCGGAGCGTTCGTGGGAGTAAAAGCTTCATCTTTGATTTCGGCGGTGGTTCGGTAGATTTCGAGCTTCCTTGAGGTAGGGGGACGAATCCTTACCCTCTTTCTAGCATTCCCCCGCGATTTCTAGGCCGTGGAGAGATCGAGAGGGGCTAGATTCATGCCGGGAGGGTTATTTCCATGTTTGGGGTTTGAGCGCCGGATCCGTCGATTCATGAGGTTTTTGATCGATTTGGGGGTCCTAGATGCATGCTAGGTCGTTATGGGGTGTTTCCCCATTGTTTTCCCTTCACCAAAGGGGGTGAATGGGCGTGGTTTTGTGATTTCCGGCCGTAGTTCGCGAACCGGGCTCGGCCCGTTGTCGCGCTATAGTCCAGTGGCGCGTTCTTGATGAACGCGCCATGTCGTCCGAGCGTGTCCGTCTGAGAAGACGAACAGTAAGGCGGTGGGGAACGCGCCTGGTTCAGGTAGCGCGATGTCCAGATCGCGCTACCCAAAACTAGCGCGTTCAGGTGTGAACGCGCTGGCTTTGGGCGGCGTGACATGGAAGATCGCGCTAGCCTTAGCTAGCGCGTTCTTCGGTGTCGCGCTAGGGATACCTAGCGCGACCAGCCCCTCCCCCGAACCGTGTTTTTGCGGGTAGCGTGACCTCCGGTTGGGCGAGTTGCGGACCCGGTTGTGGCGTGTGGCCCTAGGGATGCCGTGGGCACCCAGTGAGAGCCACAGGGGCGCCCGGGGTTCCCCGGAGAGTCAGTTACCTCGGTAAGGGTGCCGCGTGACTTGAGGGACGGTTGGACCTCATGCGTGTCCCCGGCATCTATGCCCATCGTATGATCATCGTGAGTCTGTGCTAGTGCTTGGTCGGTGGTTTCCGTGGGTTAGTCCTTACTTCCAGTGACCTGTCCACTAGTCGTAGCTTTCTGCGCACGCGTGTGCGGACCCACCTGGGAGTGGTGGAGAGCGAGACCCAGTGTGACGCGGTTTTTAGGCTGGTTACCGTAGGGCCCCTTGCCTTTGCCACCAGAGTCCGGTGGGGGGGAAAACCAGCTAGAGGACCCGACCTAGAGCAGATGGTCTGTGTGTGCACACGTAGTTGGGGGCTTAGGGCACGCACTGACGAGTGCGACCCCAGCTAGTCCTTGTTGTGGTACTTGTTGCGTGTCTGAGTCTCACGCCCGGGGCGTTGTAGCTAGACACTTGTGACGCGGTGTAAGACGTCAGGGGACGCATCCGGTCGTTCTTCTTGTGGATGGTGCTCCTGTTCACTGGCAGGCGTGGACTCGTGTTTTGTTGGACCGAGGTTCCGTACTACGGTACCGTTAGAGTAGGCGACTTTTCCGTTTATTTACTTTAGCTCGTCGGTTCTACCGTACTCTCGGTTGGTAGGGTTGTTTTCTTCTTCCTCGTTTTTCGTGCGAGGTGGGGATTCGCGGGATCCCTACTGGGCCAATGAGATGAGGCTCACCCCTGCTCTTCAGGTGAGGCGGGGTCGACGGGAGGCGCGGCCGAGTTTCAGCGTGGTTCTTCTAGCCAGGGTTAGTTGCCAGTCTGCCAGAGCCGGGGGATGCCCCGCGTAGTTGTACTCCGGGGGATGCCCCGTGTTGTTGTACGCCGGGGGATGCCCCGTGTAGTTGTACTTTCTTTCCTGTTGACTGTACTTTCTTTGGACATGAGACACTGTGGACCTTGTAGCAGTTGAATTATTTATTATTATGTGCATTTCCTTTTGATTATTGTGCTATCTCTATGGACGTTGCAGCTTCTCTTATACCCCACACCACTCCTTTCTACCCTTCCGAGTCTTCGGGCTCATGGGTTGGCGGGCCGAGATTCGAGACGCGCCGGTTCCTTTCCGGTACTCGGATCCTCGGGTCGTCACAGCTGGTATCAGAGCCAGGTTGTGGAGGTATATCGGAACTTGGAACGAATTGCAGTGGTCCAGAAGGTCCATGAATGTCCTGTACAGTCGGCGACTGGCTTAGGGTCGTGTGTTTTATTGATTTCTGGTGCTTTTCTTGATGCCAGGTGTTATGGCGCCACGGAGGAGGACTCGTGCCCAGCAGGGAGAGTCTAGTGGGGGTCCGGAGGAGCAGAGCAGGGCTTCGATTTCTGAGGGTGTATCTAGAGATGCGAGAGCTCCAGGGATGGACGATTTCTTCCGAGGCATGTTTGAGTATGTGTTTCAGCAGCGGCAGGGAGGTCAGCAGCAGGGAGGTCATCAGCAGCAGGGTGGCGAAGCTGGTGAGGATCAAGCTCGAGGTGGTCGCGGTCGTGTGCTGAAGGAGTTTTTGCTGTATCAGCCTCCTTCTTTTGGTGGGCAGTCAGATCCTGAGGTGGCCAGAGAGTGGCTGGATGATGTGCAGCGGATTTTCAGTGCGATGGAGTGTTCCGAGGAGGAGCAGGTGGCACTGGCCACTCATCGTCTTCAGGGATCGGCCCGTACTTGGTGGACATCGGAGTGGGGTTCAGTGTTCCGATCTCGTCCTCTTCGGCAGATCGTGTGGCAGGAGTTCGTCACGGCTTTCGAGCGTGCCTTCTGTCCGTCTTTTGTCAGGTCGCAGAGGTTGCGAGAGTTCATGGAGTTGACTCAGGGTGACATGACGGTGACGGAGTACCGTGCCAGGTTTATCGAGTTGGGCCGTTATGCTCCTCATATCATGGCGGACGAGGAGGTGAAGACTGATCAGTTTGTTAGTGGTCTGAGGCTAGAGTTGAGGCATCATCTTCTCGCGTCGGGTTTGACCAGTTTGGATGCGGCATGTAAGGCAGCAGCGGCGCTGGAGAGAGATTTGCAGAAGGTTCGAGGGCCGAGCAGTGCTAGTCAGGTGCAGGCAGATTTCGGCCAGCCGACAGGGATGCAGCAGCAGAGTACCGCCCAGCTCTCAGCAGGTGGATCAGTGGCGACACAGACTGCGGCTCCGGCGCCAGGTTCATCCTTCAAGTCGAAGCTTAAGAAGTTGCTTAAGGAAGCTGGTTTTAGCAAGAGGCGTCAGGATCGTAAGGAGTCGGGGCAGGAGTCGTTGGGCAGTGTTCAACAGCCTGTGGCTTTTCAGCGTCAGAGTTCGATGACCGGTTCGCGAGATGGCTGTCCCAGGTGCGGTGGTTCTCATCCAGGCAGACCGTGTTCGGCGCCCGTGATTTGCTTCAGGTGCGACCAGCCAGGGCACATGGCATGTGACTGTCCGCAGAGACCGCGCCAGCCGCACGAGTTCCAGCAGCAGCAGCAGTTTCGGCCCCAGCAGTCGTCAGCACAGCCGCAGCAGTACCAGCAGCAGGGACAGTTCCCTCAGTTGGCACGGTCAGCTACTATGGGTGGGCAGAGATCCCGAGGTAAAGTGACTCATCTGACCAGGGCGGAGGCTGAGGCATCGCATTTGGTGGAAGGTACTCTCTCGATTTTGGGTTGTGCGGCTCGTGTTTTGTTCAATTCAGGTGCTTCTCATTCGTTCATCTCGGAGGTTTTCGCTCAGAGCGTGGAGGACCCGGTGACCGAGGTGTCCTGTGACTTGGCGGTAGAGTTGCCTACCGGTGACTTCATGGTCACCCCGTACTGCTTTGAGAAGGTACCTGTGTGGGTGGAAGGGCGGAACTTGCCGGTTAGACTCTACGCGTTACCGCTCCAGGACTTCGATGTGATTTTGGGCATGGATTGGCTCGAGGCTCATCATGCCTTGGTGGATTGTGGCTCGAAGAAGGTCTACTTCCGACAGCCCCGTGGACCCACCTTCTATTTCCAAGGTATTCGGTCTTCCTCTTCCCGCTTGCTTATTTCGGCTTTCCGTGCACGTCGTTTGCTTGATGCAGGTTGTCAGGGTTTTCTCGCATCCGTAGTTTTGGTCGAGCGGCAGGGTCCTGAGGTAGAGGACATTCCTGTCGTGTGCGAGTTTCCTGATGTTTTCCCCGAGGAGCTACCAGGGATGCCACCGCAGCGAGAGATTGATTTCGTGATTGAGGTGGTGCCGGGTACGGCGCCTATGTCGAAGGCCCCTTATCGGATGGCGCCTGCTGAGTTGCGAGAGCTGAAGGCGCAGTTGCAGGAGTTGCTGGCCAAGGGGTATATTCGTCCTAGTTATTCCCCGTGGGGTGTGCCGGTATTGTTTGTGAAGAAGAAGGATGGTAGTTTGAGGCTGTGCATCGACTACCGTCAGTTAAACCAGGTGACTGTCAAGAACAGGTATCCGTTGCCGCGGATTGATGACTTGTTCGATCAGCTTCAGTCGGCCCAAGTGTTTTCGAGGATCGATTTGAGATCGGGTTATTACCAGCTGCGGATCCGAGAGTCAGACGTGGAGAAGACGGCGTTCCGATCGAGGTATGGGCATTGTGAGTTCTTGGTGATGCCGTTCGGGCTCACCAATGCCCCCGCAGCATTCATGGACTTGATGCATAGGGTGTTTCGTCCGTACTTGGACCAGTTTGTGGTCGTGTTTGTGGACGATATCCTCGTGTATTCGCGGTCTGCTGAAGAGCATGTACAGCATTTGAGAGCGGTATTGCAGACCCTGCGCGATCACCAGTTGTATGCCAAGTACAGCAAGTGCGAGTTCTGGCTCCGAGAGGTGCACTTTCTGGGACATGTTATTTCTGGTGATGGTGTTTCCGTGGACCCGGCCAAGGTCGAGGCGGTGGTGCAGTGGCCGAGGCCGAGCTCTGTCACGGAGATTCGGAGTTTCTTGGGGCTTGCAGGTTATTATCGACGGTTTATTCAGGATTTCTCTCGTATTGCGGCCCCGATGACCAGGCTTACGCGGAAGGAGGTGCAGTTCGTCTGGACGGAGGAGTGTGAGCGGAGCTTCGTGGAGCTGAAGAGATTGCTTACCACTGCTCCGGTTTTGGTGTTGTCATCTGGCTCGGGTGGTTTCGTGGTGTGTACAGATGCTTCCGGGGTAGGTCTCGGTGCTGTGTTGATGCAGCATGGGAGAGTTGTGGCGTATGCGTCGCGGCAGTTGAAGCCACATGAGGCGAACTACCCTACTCATGATCTTGAGTTGGCAGCGGTGATCTTCGCTCTGAAGATTTGGAGGCATTATTTGTACGGCGAGCGGTTTGAGCTCTTCACTGATCACCAGAGTTTGAGGTATGTGTTCACGCAGAAGGACCTTAACCTCAGACAGAGGAGATGGATGGAGTATATGAAGGATTATGACGTTACTCTGTCTTATCAGCCTGGCAGGATGAACGTCGTGGCTGATGCTCTGAGCAGGAGAGTGACGATCAGTCAGATGTTGTTGAGGAAGTGGAAGCTTTGGGAGCAGGTCCCGGCCATGACTTTTAGGCTCAAGGTCCCGCAGGACCAGGGTTCGGCTGTCCTTGCGAGTCTGACTGTCACGCCCGCGGTGCGTCGACAGGTGACTGAGGCCCAGCGAGCGGACCCCGAGCTACCCCGTATTCTGTCGATGGCCGAGGTGGAGTTTGGTGAGGATGGAGCTGTGAGATTCAGAGGTAGGTTGTACGTTCCGGCCGAGGGGCAGGTACGGCGTACGGTTTTGCGTGAGGCTCATGGGAGTCGGTATGCCGTGCACCCCGGATCGGCTAAGATGTACCAGAACCTGAAGAGGCAGTTTTGGTGGCCTGGCATGAAGAGAGATGTTGCGGAATTTGTGGCCAGGTGTTTGACCTGTCAGCAGGTGAAGGCTGAGCACCAGCGACCAGGAGGCACACTTCAGCCCTTGGATGTTCCTGCTTGGAAGTGGGACCATGTGACCACTGATTTTGTGGTTGGGCTACCGAGGACGTCTAGTGGGGAGGATAGTATCTGGTTGCTAGTGGATAGACTGACGAAGACGGCGCGATTGCTGCCGGTCAAAGTCAGTTGGAGCGTACAGCGTTTGGCTCGGTTGTATGTGGAGCGGATCGTCCCGTTGCATGGAGTCCCTATCTCCATTGTATCGGATCGTGACCCCCGTTTCACTTCTGGATTCTGGAGGAGCTTCCAGAAGGCTCTAGGCACCGAGTTGGCATTCAGCTCGGCCTATCATCCTCAGTCGGACGGTCAGTCTGAGAGGACCATCCAGACTTTGGAGGACATGCTGCGAGCGTGTTGCTTGGAATGGCAGGGGAGTTGGACCCACCATTTGCCATTGGTGGAATTTGCCTACAACAACAGCTATCATTCGAGCATTGGTATGGCTCCTTATGAGGCGTTGTATGGGCGACCTTGTCGGACTCCGCTTGATTGGTTCGAGGTGGGCGAGCGTGCCTTGACCGGACCAGAGTTGGTGCAGCAGTGTGTTGAGGTGGTGCATCTCGTTCGGCAGAAGATGTTGGCAGCTCAAAGCCGGCAGAAGAGTTATGCCGATCGGAGGAGGCGACCCCTCAGCTTTATTGTGGGAGATCGAGTTTTCCTGAGAGTGTCTCCCATGAAGGGCGTGATGCGCTTCGGTAGGCGTGGGAAGCTGAGTCCCCGCTACATTGGTCCATTTCCCATCGTTGAGCGCGTTGGGGAAGTTGCTTATCGGTTGCAGCTACCTCCGGAGCTTTCCGCCGTGCATGATGTGTTCCACGTGTCGATGCTTCGGAAGTACATGCCCGATGATTCTCATGTTCTCGAGGATGCCGTTTGGCCTGATGTGACCCCAGATCTGTCCCTTCCGGAGTTTCCTGTTCGCATTGAGGATCGGCGAGAGCAGCGCCTGCGGAACAAGGTTATTCCATTGGTTAAGGTGGTCTGGCAGCGTCATTCTGGCGGCGAGACGTCTTGGGAGCGCGAGGATGAGATGCGGGAGCTGTATCCTTATTTGTTTGTGTGAGTCTTTCCCCCGTCCTTGTGCCTTGTCCTTGAATTTCGAGGACGAAATTCGTTTAAGGGGGGAGGGCTGTAGTGTCCCGGATCTTTCGGATCCTCTGTTATGGGTCTCGGATCTGGTTTGTCGGAGCGTCCGACCCGGTTGTGTCTGAAATTTCATTTCGGACATCTTTCATGTTCGGATCGGCGCGATCCGGAGTCGTTTCGGAGGCCCGGAGTGTGTCCGTGGCTTTTCCGTGCGCGTTTTCCGATTTCCGCGTACGGGTTTCGGCGAATCCTTCGGAACCCTGTAGCGGGTGAACCGGGTCGTTCACCAGCCCGCGAGTGGTACCGTTGCGATCAGCGTGTCGAGACGGTCGAAGAGGTGTATTTTTCTATTTTTTGGTATTTTTGGTATTTTCCGGATTTTCTATATATATCAATTCTTTTTCTTTTCCTTTTTACCTTTTCTTTTCTTCTTCTTCCTCCTTCCTTCACCGTGAGAGCTCCCCCTCCCCCGCGGCCGATCTTCTTCCCCCGGGCGACCGAGACGCGGCCCCCCTCACTCCGGCAACGGCGTGGCAGCGGCGGCGGCGGCAAGGCGGTCCCGGTGGCGTGCTTTTCGCGGCGAGAGGCGGAGCGTTCGTGGGAGTAAAAGCTTCATCTTTGATTTCGGCGGTGGTTCGGTGGATTTCGAGCTTCCTTGAGGTAGGGGGACGAATCCTTACCCTCTTTCTAGCATTCCCCCGCGATTTCTAGGCCGTGGAGAGGTCGAGAGGGGCTAGATTCATGCCGGGAGGGTTATTTCCATGTTTGGGGTTTGAGCGCCGGATCCGTCGATTCATGAGGTTTTTGATCGATTTGGGGGTCCTAGATGCATGCTAGGTCGTTATGGGGTGTTTCCCCATTGTTTTCCCTTCACCAAAGGGGGTGAATGGGCGTGGTTTTGTGATTTCCGGCCGTAGTTCGCGAACCGGGCTCGGCCCGTTGTCGCGCTATAGTCCAGTGGCGCGTTCTTGATGAACGCGCCATGTCGTCCGAGCGTGTCCGTCTGAGAAGACGAACAGTAAGGCGGTGGGGAACGCGCCTGGTTCAGGTAGCGCGATGTCCAGATCGCGCTACCCAAAACTAGCGCGTTCAGGTGTGAACGCGCTGGCTTTGGGCGGCGCGACATGGAAGATCGCGCTAGCCTTAGCTAGCGCGTTCTTCGGTGTCGCGCTAGGGATACCTAGCGCGACCATCCCCTCCCCCGAACCGTGTTTTTGCGGGTAGCGTGACCTCCGGTTGGGCGAGTTGCGGACCCGGTTGTGGCGTGTGGCCCTAGGGATGCCGTGGGCACCCAGTGAGAGCCACAGGGGCGCCCGGGGTTCCCCGGAGAGTCAGTTACCTCGGTAAGGGTGCCGCGTGACTTGAGGGACGGTTGGACCTCATGCGTGTCCCCGGCATCTATGCCCATCGTATGATCATCGTGAGTCTGTGCTAGTGCTTGGTCGGTGATTTCCGTGGGTTAGTCCTTACTTCCAGTGACCTGTCCACTAGTCGTAGCTTTCTGCGCACGCGTGTGCGGACCCACCTGGAAGTGGTGGAGAGCGAGACCCAGTGTGACGCGGTTTTTAGGCTGGTTACCGTAGGGCCCCTTGCCTTTGCCACCAGAGTCCGGTGGGGGGGAAAACCAGCTAGAGGACCCGACCTAGAGCAGATGGTCTGTGTGTGCACACGTAGTTGGGGGCTTAGGGCACGCACTGACGAGTGCGACCCCAGCTAGTCCTTGTTGTGGTACTTGTTGCGTGTCTGAGTCTCACGCCCGGGGCGTTGTAGCTAGACACTTGTGACGCGGTGTAAGACGTCAGGGGACGCATCCGGTCGTTCTTCTTGTGGATGGTGCTCCTGTTCACTGGCAGGCGTGGACTCGTGTTTTGTTGGACCGAGGTTCCGTACTACGGTACCGTTAGAGTAGGCGACTTTTCCGTTTATTTACTTTAGCTCGTCGGTTCTACCGTACTCTCGGTTGGTAGGGTTGTCTTCTTCTTCCTCGTTTTTCGTGCGAGGTGGGGATTCGCGGGATCCCTACTGGGCCAATGAGATGAGGCTCACCCCTGCTCTTCAGGTGAGGCGGGGTCGACGGGAGGCGCGGCCGAGTTTCAGCGTGGTTCTTCTAGCCAGGGTTAGTTGCCAGTCTGCCAGAGCCGGGGGATGCCCCGCGTAGTTGTACTCCGGGGGATGCCCCGTGTTGTTGTACGCCGGGGGATGCCCCGTGTAGTTGTACTTTCTTTCCTGTTGACTGTACTTTCTTTGGACATGAGACACTGTGGACCTTGTAGCAGTTGAATTATTTATTATTATGTGCATTTCCTTTTGATTATTGTGCTATCTCTGTGGACGTTGCAGCTTCTCTTATACCCCACACCACTCCTTTCTACCCTTCCGAGTCTTCGGGCTCGTGGGTTGGCGGGCCGAGATTCGAGACGCGCCGGTTCCTTTCCGGTACTCGGATCCTCGGGTCGTCACAACGTGTGCACACACTGACCCGTACCTAGGCCAGGCCTCTAGCTAGTATTCCCCTCGGTAGGACGCTACCGCTGGCCGGGGCCTATGGAACTAGCTTAAAAACCGTACGTACCAAACGCCACAGGAAAAACCCTACCACCACTCCCGGTGGACCGGTACTCACAGACCAAGGGTCACAACAACCAGGGGAGGCTCACAAGGTACGAACTCTGAAACATAGGTGCTACAGCACAGACAGCTAAGAAAAGCCCATCTCGTGCACGACAAAGCACCCAGGCAGTCAAACAACCGCCAACAGACTCAGGACCAGGCAACTAGACCTACAACGTAACGATCCCTGAGTCGGACGACTCAAAGGCAAGATCGTCACAAACAGCGGGATAAGCAGCCAATCGGTCTAATCCTAAGCCAGAGAAACCACGCTCCGCAGAAAACAACACACGGAGACCTGAGGGAAACACCAAGAACCCTCAGCACAGCTGGACACGCAACCCGAGGTAGAACAACACCTCGAAGCATCCAGAAGCAGTGTCTCGGAGTGGACAGAACCGCCAAGACACGCACAGACAAGGTCGCACGTCAACCACCAGGTCAAACCGGGTTGACCGAAACCCCAACTGCACATGCAATGGTAGGACAAAGAATCCAACCACAAGCAAGAAGACTCCTGGCTACCTTACAACGTAGTCTTAACCCTCATAGGACGTCAAGAGACATCCACGGGACAACGGGCAGACCACAAGGCCAAGCCAAGACACACAGGAATCATCGAACGGAAAACCAAGGCACAAAGGAAGTAACGCACGAGTCCTAGACCGCTATTAGCAAGTGACGGTCTAGCTCAGGGGCGTTATTTCCCAAGCGACGGGCGGACACGGGCCGTCACTCACACCACCCTGATGACCTACAAAACACACAAAAGCCAAGTAACGCATGACACCAGGGGCGTTACAAGCAAACGACGCACGGGGACTGTACCGTTACTTCCAACGGCATAGCCACCCAAACCCAAACGAAGCGACGCGCACCATCAGGCGCGTTACTCCCAAACGACGCGGCAGGGGAGGGCCGTCAGAGACAAACGACGCGCAGGGGCCTATCCGCTACTCCCAACGGCATAGCCACCCTCGACCCAGCACCACAGCAAACGACGAATGGAGGTGAGCGCGTTACTCTCTAACGACGCACAGGGGCTCCACCGTCGCTTCCAACGGGACAGCCACCCAACCTCGTCCACGCAGAATGTAACGGCCAGGGGCTCTACCGTTACACTCAAACAACGGATAGGAACTCATCCGTTGGGGAAACCGCCTCAACAGGTCAAAGTCAGTCAACGGCAAGCAACGACCTGGGCAAGGCGCGCCACTTCCATCTAACGCGCTGGGTCAAGCGCGTTAGACCAACCGACCTAACCCCAAGGAAAAACGACAAGACGCAAGTAACGGCCAGGTACTGGCGCGTTACACGGGAACGACGCTCCAAGCTAGGGCCGTCGCTTACCCAGAAGCTAAAGGGATAAAAACCCTCAAACAAAGTAACGGTCCATCGGGGAACCGTCAGAAGCAAGTAACGGTCGCTGGCTAGACCGCTACTTCGGTCACGGCGGGAAAACAGAGGAATGGCCGGATCGGCCCATTCCACGCCCCATTCACGCCAAAACGCAGGGGAAACACACCACAACGACAAAAGCCAACTCCAGGGGACTTCAAACCCCACATGCAACATCAAAAACGCCGAATCCGAGCGATTTAGACAAATCCACCCGAAATGGGTCACCGAGGTTCCCGGGCTTCTACCGGCCTCGAATGAACACCAAATCACACGAAAACTACGTGGATGGGATTCTAACATCCCTGCGGTCATTTAGAAACTAACTGAACCGCAAACGGTCACCGTTTACCAGTCGACCCTAAAAACCACGAAAATCACGGTTTAGGCAAAACTAGCCCAAACACGCTCGTTTCCTAGCCGAACGCCGTGCAATGGCAGGGAAAACGAAGATAGGGAAGCAAGGATCCATCACCCTACCTCCACCGAAGAAACCGTACCCCGAAGGGACTACACCTCGCTGAAAATGACTCGCGAACCGATTTCACCGGCTTTGAATCCACCGATCGGGATCGCGCCAGAATCGATCCGATCCTCGTCCCATCGCGCACCTAGCCAGCTCCACAGCCTCGCCACCTCACCCACGCACGCCTCCGTCTGCAGCCGGAGCCGAAAAGGGGAGAGAATGAGAGAGGACGGGAGAGAGAGACGGTCGCGGCGGAATGAGAAGGGGAGAGAGAAAAGGAAAAGAAAAAGAAAGAAATTAGGAAAATTTCCTAATTTTCGAAAATTCCGAAAATGCGCCGAAAATGCACTAATTCAGAAAAATATGCAAAAATAGTCGAAACGACCGGCTGGACGAGTACATCGTCGCTGCAGCATCCACGAGTTCGAGAATTGACAAATAAACTCACCGTAGGGTTCCGTAACTAGTACGTGAGAAAAACCCACACGGCTCGTCAAACTTAACTCGGAAGCCACCAAAGCGAACCGAAACTCAACGAAACCAATCCGAAACAGACCCGAAAGATCCAGCAAAGATCCTACGAGACCTGCAAGGATTCAACAAGAAACCGACAAGAAAACCGGGTCATCACAGCCTCCCCTCCTTTAAGAAATTTCGCCCTCGAAATTAAGGACTAGCAAAGGAGAAGCAAGGGAGAGCAACCCAACAACACAAATCACGAAAAACACGGCTCAGAGGAACACTATCAGGCCACGATTACAGGTACACACTCTAGCTTCCAAGACAGCAAGTCTACAGCACGAGTATGACACCAAAGTGAACACAACCGACACCTCCGAAGCAAAGGCAACGTCATTTACGTCTCACAGGACAAGAGACACGACTGCCACAACAACAGACATCGGAAAACACCACAACGAAAAACACAATAAACGCACAGCAAGCAGCAGCTTACACAAGGAAACACAGTCCTCTCAGCTGACAGCTCGCAACATCATCGGCTCTAGTGCCAAAGGAAACAGGGAACACCTGGCACACAGGACACCAACGACAACAACACCATTGGACCACCAGCACCATCAAGTCAATCCTCACTCAGATATCACATCTGATCGAGTCGCAAGCTAACTCTACCCAAAAAGGGAGTACAGCAAAGCCAACTGACAAGACAATGGTCCAAGGCAGGAACACAAAATCATAGAGAAACATCGCTTACAAAAACAACACAACGGCAACACCTGCAGAATTCCGGCTCCGCACAACACACAGGGCCAAGGAACAGATCTGCAAGCAGGGTCACAACAAGGCACAAGGACAGCTGAGTACACGACCACAAGAGACAGGTCACGCATCAGACTGCTCACCAAGAGAAGACCCACAATAACGAAAAACAACAACGATCTCGGTGAACGTACCTCAAGGACTAGCAACACACCTCGAGAGCACAACACCCAAGAAAGAAAAATGCAGAGCAAAGGGTACTCAATCAGCAAGGAATGCCGACCAATTCCACAACACTCGCACAAGCCCATGCCAACACCGAAAACCACAAATGATGGCACGGCAACCGATAAAGTCAAGGCACGAAAAAGCTAAGACGAAGTCACATCGAGAAAGAACAAACCTCTCGACAAGTGGGTAGCCAACCCACACACTTCAGCTGCGCTCTTACAACATGCACCGGTAACTGAACGACATCGGTAATCGCATCTCAGCACATGCCAGGCATCATCGCAATCAACCAAGGATCGCAATTAACATGCCACGAGCACCGAACTCGCGAACAACCAATCACAAGGAGCCTAAGTGCAACAAAGGAAGAGCACCAGCTTCAGCGCAAAGCACAAGGAAAGAGCTAATCTCAGCATACCTCCACGTCCTGGAACAACAAATGAGCCTTCACAATACATCGGCCGTCAGACACAGCACGACAACTACGGTGCACAACAGCTCTTAACGCCATTACGGAGTCCAAAGCTAAGCAACCGTACAACAAGAAGCAGATCAGGCTCAAGACAAAGCTGTCCACGCTTAAGCAGACACAGGACAAGGCAGCACTAAGATAGCAATTCCAATGCTAACCTCGAAAAAGCTTCACCAAGAAGGACAAGAAGCAACAAGCTCGACAACAACGGCTCACTAGGAAAGGAAAATCCTAGGTTCGCTCGAGCAACTTCTCAATCGAGGCAACACGGCAAACGGAACAACCGAAACAACAATGCATCAGGAGCTACACAGACTCAAGCTGGGACAACCAAAGCAACGTAAGAACGTGCATGGCCATCACGCCAACACTAAAAGTCATAAGCCACCTGAGCAAAATACAGAAAAACAGCTCGAACAATGCACTGCAGGTTCATGCCAACCGATAAACACTGCCGAGCGCAGCACGATCGAGACCAACTTCAAAACCAAACGAAGCACATCGTCACATCCAGACGAGAGTAAAACCATCTCGTATAGTGCCAATCAAGCACGCACAAGACCACGTACGAAAAGCACCGTGGTAAACATCGCAACACCTAATGCCAGCAAGAGACTGTACTGGGCCTAAGGACTCTGGAAACTGTATATCTCGGATTTCCATGTACTTCACACAACAATGATCTGATAGTTCAGAAAAGAAACTCCGAACATCTCAGAACACTACTCTGATACCAACCTGTGGCGACCCGGATTCCGGATACCCGGTGCACCCGATATAAATACCGAATACACGTGATACCACATGGGACCCGCGAGGCCTCCCAAGCGTGGGAAAGCGCCGAAGGGATAAAAGGCATGTGTAGAGTACATTGAAGCCGCAGAGATATAACAGTAAGCAATTAAATTTCATTAGATTGGATTGCTAAAGTAGCAGAAATAAAATTACAGTTTCATTAATAATTTTTTTAACAATTATACACAGAGTCCAGCCCAAAGGAAAGACAACAAGTCTAGCACAGTACAGTCGGACAGAAAGAAACGTACACAGAAGTCGGGAGAAGCCCGACGCAGGTACAGCTGGTAGCTACAACGGCAAGCGAGCACTCCGCTAGGAACAGCAGAGGCAGACGACGAAACCCACCTGAAAAGCAGCAGGGGTGAGTCTCAACAGAAACTCAGTAGGGGTCACGCGGATCCCCACTGGAAAACGCACAAAGCGAAAGCAAAAGCAACGGAAGCAACAACAAAAGCAGCAGCAACAGCAGGTGTAGCAAAGCAGGAAAAGCTACACTACAAAGCTGTAAGACTACTGCTAAAAAGTACTAAAGGAACAGACGGGAAGTAGGAGTAGGGAACAAGCAGGAGAGGGGTAGGAAACCCGCACCACACAAGCGACTGCCAAACTAACCTTGGCACCCCAAACTACTCCAAACAAGAGGCAACAGATGGATGACCCTAAACTCACACAGAAGGGTATACCAGTCTGTCAACCAGCCCAATCAAACAAGGTCTAGGCGAGACCTAGACAGACGCCAAACAAGCACGTACACGACTGGAAGCACCGTGTACATAGCCCCACGCACGATCAGAACACCGTGCAGACGACAGAACACTGACCTCGAGTACAGCCACGAACGGGCAACTCGCAAAGGTCACAACGCGCAAGAAAACGCGAAGAGTCACAGCACCGAGTGACAGGAGCACCCTCCTTCCAGAAGAATGACCAGATGCGTCCACTGACGACTTACACTGCGCCTAAAAGTGTCATGTCACTCAAGGACAAGACACACCAAGAACCAAGTCCAAGGAATAGAAGTCCCAAGGAACGGCACCAACTGCGAGTGACTAGTCAGGGCCACGTCCGTCGACGCAAGTCCCCAGTCCCTGACCACGTGTGCACACACTGACCCGTACCTAGGCCAGGCCTCTAGCTAGTATTCCCCTCGGTAGGACGCTACCGCTGGCCGGGGCCTATGGAACTAGCTTAAAAACCGTACGTACCAAACGCCACAGGAAAAACCCTACCACCACTCCCGGTGGACCGGTACTCACAGACCAAGGGTCACAATAACCAGGGGAGGCTCACAAGGTACGAACTCTGAAACACAGGTGCTACAGCACAGACAGCTAAGAAAAGCCCGTCTCGTGCACGACAAAGCACCCAGGCAGTCAAACAACCGCCAACAGACTCAGGACCAGGCAACTACACCTACAACGTAACGATCCCTAAGTCGGACGACTCAAAGGCAAGATCATCACAAACAGCGGGACAAGTCGCCAATCGGTCTAATCCTAAGCCAGAGAAACCACGCTCCGCAGAAAACAACACACGGAGACCTGAGGGAAACACCAAGAACCCTCAGCACAGCTGGACACGCAACCCGAGGTAGAACAACACCTCGAAGCATCCAGAAGCAGTGTCTCGGAGAGGACAGAACCGCCAAGACACGCACAGACAAGGTCGCACGTCAACCACCAGGTCAAACCGGGTTGACCGAAACCCCAACAGCACATGCAAAGGTAGGACAAAGAATCCTACCACAAGTAAGAAGACTCCTGGCTACCTTACAACGTAGTCTTAACCCTTATAGGACGTCAAGAGACATCCACAGGATAACGGGCAGACCACAAGGCCAAGCCAAGACACACAGGAATCATCGAACGGAAAACCAAGGCACAAAGGAAGTAACGTACGAGTCCTAGACCGCTATTAGCAAGTGACGGTCTAGCTCAGGGGCGTTATTTCCCAAGCGACGGGCGGACACGGGCCGTCACTCACACCACCCTGATGACCTACAAAACACACAAAAGCCAAGTAACGCACGACACCAGGGGCGTTACAAGCAAACGACGCACGGGGACTGTACCGTTACTTCCAACGGCATAGCCACCCAAACCCAAATGAAGCGACGCGCACCATCAGGCGCGTTACTCCCAAACGACGCGGCAGGGGAGGGCCGTCAGAGACAAACGACGCGCAGGGGCCTATCCGCTACTCCCAACGGCATAGCCACCCTCGACCCAGCACCACAGCAAACGACGGACGGAGATGAGCGCGTTACTCTCTAACGACGCACAGAGGCTCCACCGTCGCTTCCAACGGGACAGCCACCCAACCTCGTCCACACAGAATGTAACGGCCAGGGGCTCTACCGTTACACTCAAACAACGGATAGGAACTCATCCGTTGGGGAAACCGCCTCAACAGGTCAAAGTTAGTCAACGGCAAGCAACGGCCTGGGCAAGGCGCGCCGCTTCCATCTAACGCGCTGGGTCAAGCGTGTTAGACCAACCGACCTAACCCCAAGGAAAAACGACAAGACGCAAGTAACGGCCAGGTACTGGTGCGTTACACGGGAACGACGCTCCAAGCTAGTGCCGTCGCTTACCCAGAAGCTAAAGGGATAAAAACCCTCAAACAAAGTAACGGTCCATCGGGGAACCGTCAGAAGCAAGTAACGGTCGCTGGCTAGACCGCTACTTCGGTCACGGCGGGAAAACAGAGGAATGGCCGGATCGGCCCATTCCATGCCCCATTCACGCCGAAACGCAGGGGAAACACACCGCAACGATAAAAGCCAACTCCAGGGGACTTCAAACCCCACATGCAACATCAAAAACGCCGGATCCGAGGGATTTAGACAAATCCACCCGAAATGGGTCACCGAGGTTCCCGGGCTTCTACCGGCCTCGAATGAACACCAAATCACACGAAAACTACGTGGATGGGATTCTAACATCCCTGCGGTCATTTAGAAACTAACTGAACCGCAAACGGTCACCGTTTATCGGCCGACCCTAAAAATCACGAAAATCACGGTTTAGGCAAAACTAGCCCAAACACGCTCGTTTCCTAGCCAAACGTCGTGCAATGGCAGGGAAAACGAAGATAGGGAAGCAAGGATCCGTCACCCTACCTCTACCGAAGAAATCGTGCCCCGAAGGGACTACACCTCGCTGAAAACGACTCGTGAATCACGCGCCAGAATCGATCCGATCCTCGCCCCATTGCGCACCTAGCCAGTTCCACAGCCTCGCCACCTCGCCCACGCACGCCTCCGTCTGCAGCCGGAGCTGAAAAGGGGAGAGAACGAGAGAGAACGGGAGAGAGAGATGGTCGCGGCGGAATGAGAAGGGGAGAGAGAAAAGAAAAAGAAAAAGAAAGAAATTAGGAAATTTTCCTAATTTCTGAAAATTTCGAAAATGCGCCGAAAATGCACTAATTCAGAAAAATACGCAAAAATAGTCGAAACGACCGGCTCGACGAGTACATCGTCGCTGCAACATCCACGAGTTCGAGAATTGACAAACAAACTCACCGTAGGGTTCCGTAACTAGTACGTGAGAAAAACTCACACGGCTCGTCAAACTCAACTCGGAAGCCACCAAAGCGAACCGAAACTCAACGAAACCAATCCGAAATAGACCCGAAAGATCCAGCAAAGATCCTACGAGACCTGCAAGGATTCAACAAGAAATCGACAAGAAAACCGGGTCATCACAATTGGGGTGTCGCGTCACACTCATGTAACGCGCCTAGGTTAGCGCGTTACATTCACTTCGTTGTTTTGTTTTGGGGTTTAGTCGGTTCCTCTAACGCGCTTGACCGAGCGCGTTAGATGGATGTAACGTGCCCTGCCCTGGCCGTTACATTCTGTTTGACCGACGTTTGACCGTTGACGTGGTGCCTCTGACGGTGGTGTTTCCGTCCGTTAGTTGAATGTAACGCGCCTGCCTCTGGCCGTTACATTCTGTTTTGGCCGAGTTTGGGTGGTTGTGCCCGCTTTGCCCCTACACGTTAGGCCCGTGTAATGCATCCTCCCTAGACCGTTACATGCTGTTTGGCTGTGTTGGGCAGCTACGCCGTTGGATGTAACGGTGGGGCCCCTGGGCGTAGGGTGGTTGTAACGCGTCATGTGTTGGCTGTTACATGCCTCTCAGCCATCGTTTTTCTGATTTGTGCCGTGGCCGCAACGTGCCTGCCCCTGCGCGTCAGGTGTGTGTAACGCGCTTGGCGTAGCGCGTTACATAGTTTGAGTTTCTGTTGATTCGTGGGTTTTGTTGGCCCTGACGGCCTTGGTCTGGCACGTCAGGTGCATGTAACGTGCCCGGTGCTGGCCGTTACAAGCCCTTGAGTTCTCGAGGTAGGTTAGGGCGGTGTGAGTGACGGCCTATCGTCCGACCGTTATTTGGAGTGTAACGGCCTAGGTCTAGATAGTCACATGCTTGTAGCGGTCTAGGGGTGGTGCGTTACATCCCTTGTGCTCCGATTTCCGTGATTTTGGTTTTGACTTGACTTGGCTTGTCCTTGTAGCCTGCCCGTTGTCCCGTGGATGTCTTCTGACACCCTATGAGGGCTAAGACTACGTTGTAAGGTGGCCAGGAGTCTTCTTGCTTGTGGTAGGATTCTCTATCCTACTTTTTGTGTGCCTTCGCTCGGTTTCGGTCGACCTGGTGTGACCCAGGGGTTGACAGGTAGCCCTGTGTGTGTCTCAACAGATTTGTCTAGCTCAAGACTTTGGTTCTGGATGCCTCGAGGTACTGTCTTGCCTCAAGTTGCATGTCCAGCTGTGCTGAGGGTTTCTGTTGTCCCCTCAAGTCTCCGTGTGTTATTTTCTGTGGAGTGTCATTTCTTCTGGCTTAGGATTAGACCGATTAGCGGCTTGTCCTGCTATCTGTGACGATCTTTCCTCTGAGTCGTCCGACTCAAGGATCATTACGTGATAGGTCTAGTTGCCTCGTCCTGAGTCTGTTGGCGGCTGTTTACCTGCCTTGGTGCTTTGTTGTGCACGGGACAAGGCTTTCTTGACTGTCTGTGCTGTAGCGCCTGTGTTTCAGAGTTTGTGCCTTGTGAGCCTCCCCTAGTCATAGCCCTGGCCTTTTAGTGCCGACCCACCGGGAGTGGTGGAGGGTGTTTCCCGTTGCGTTTGGTACGTACGGTTCTTAAGCTAGTTCCGTGGGCCCCGGCCAACGGTAGCATCCTACTGAGGGGAATACTAGCTAGAGGCCTAGCCTAGGTAGTGGTCAGTGTGTGCACACGTGGTCAGGGACTGTGGACTTGCGCCGACGGGCGTAGCCCTGACTAGTCACTCGCAGTTGGTGCTGTAGTCTTGTGCTGTGGTACCGTGTTTCCTTGGGACTGTTGTTCCTTGGACCTGGTTCTTGGTGTGTCTAGTCCTTGAGTAGACATGACACTTGTGGCGCAGTGTAAGACGTCAGTGGATGCA
The DNA here is from genome assembly GCA_022559845.1 of Amorphophallus konjac. NCBI lineage: Eukaryota > Viridiplantae > Streptophyta > Magnoliopsida > Alismatales > Araceae > Amorphophallus > Amorphophallus konjac. Next base: position 314,370,024 of record CM040119.1, on the reverse strand, counting down.
TTTGGCTGTTCTTCTGGGAGGAGGGTGCTCCTGTAACTTGGTGCTGCGACTCTCAGCATTTTTCTTACGCGCGGTGACCTTTGCGAGTAGCCCTCTCGTGGCTGTACTCGAGGTCAGTGTCTTGTCGTCTGCACAATGTTCTAATCGTGCGTGGGGTGGTGTGCACAACATTTCTGGTCGTGTTTATTTGTCGCCTGTCTGGGTCTTGTCTAGACCTCGTTTATTTGGGCTGGCCGACGGACTGGTGTACCCTTCTGTGTGAGTTTAGGGTCAACCGTCTGTTGCCATCTTTTTGGAGTAGTTTGGGGTGCCGAGGTTAGTTCGGCAGCCGTTTGTTTGGTGTGGCTTCCTCCCCTCTCCTGCTTGTTCCCTACTCCTACTTTCCGTCTGTTTGCTACTGCTTGTAGCATAGTTTTACAGCTTTGTAGTGTAGCTTTACTTGCTTTGCTGCACCTGCTCTTTTTGTTATTGCTTCCGTTGCACTGTGCGCTTTCCAGTGGGGATCCGCGTGACCCCTACTGAGTTTATGTTTGGAGACTCACCCCTGCTTTTCAGGTGGGAGTCGTCTTCGACTTCCGCAGTTCCTGGAGGTGCGCGTCTGTTAGTTGCTACCAGCTATACCTGCGTCGGGCTTCCCCCGACTTCTATGTACATTTCTTTTCTGTCAGACGGTACTTATTGTCTTTCCTTTGGACTGGACTCTGGTGTATAATTGTAATTGTTGAAATTTTAATGAAAAAGTAATTTTATTTCTGCTACTTTAACAATCCGATCTAATGAAATTTAATTGCTTAATGTTATATCTATTGGCTTCAATGTATTCCACACACTCCTTTTTCCCTTCGGCGCTTTCCCGCGCTTGGGAGGCCTCGTGGGTTCCAAGTGGTATCACGTGTATTCGGTAGTTCTACCGGGTACACCTGGTATCCGGGATCCGGGTCGCCACAGAGTGGTATCAGAGCTGCGTTCTGAGATGTTCAGAATTCCTTTGTCTGAATTATCAGAGCTCAGTTGTGTGAAATACATGGGAATCCAGATATACAGTTACTAGAGTCCTTGAGGTCCAGTACATTCTCTTGCTGGCGTAGGTATTGTGATGGTTATCGCGGTGCTTTTTGCGTGTGGTCTTGTGCGTGCTTGGTTGGCACTGTACGAGATGGTTTTTACTCTTGTCTGGGTGTAACGAGGTGCTTGCTCGATTTTGATGTTGGTCTCGATCGTGTTGCACTTGGCAGTGTTTGTCGGTTGGTATGAACCTGCAGTGCATTGTTTGAGCTGTTTCTATGTTTTGCTCAGGTGGCTTAAGACTTTTAGCATTGGTGTGATGGCCATGCACGTTCTTACATTGCTTTGGTTGTCCCAGCTTGAGTCTGTTCAGCTCCTGTTGTGTCGTTGAGTCTGTTGAATCGGTCGTTGTGTTGCCTCGATTGAGAAGTTGTTCGAGCGAACCTAGGATTCTCTCTTCCTGGTGAGCTTCTGTTGTCGAGCTTGGTAGTTCTCATTCTTTTTGGTGAAGCTTTTTTCAAGGTGAGCCTTGGAATTGCTGTCTTGGTGTTCCCGTTTGTCCTGTGTCTGCTTAAGTGTGGACGGCCTTGTTTTGAGCCGGATCTGTCTCTTGTTGTACGGTTGCTTGGCTTTGGACTCCATAATGGTGTTAAGAGCTGTAGTATACCGTATTTGTCGTGCCGTGTCCAGCGGCCGATGTGCTGTGAAGGCTCATTTTCCCATTTTCAGGACGTGAAGGTAAGCTGAGATTGCTGCTTTCCTTGTGCCTTGTGCTGAAGCTGGTGCTCTTCCTGTGTTGCACTTAGGCTCCTTGTGATCGGTTGTTTGCTGGATCGGTACTCGTGGCGTGTTAATTGCGATCTTTTGTTGATTGCGATGGCGCCTGGTGTGTGCTGTGATGCGACTACCAAGGTTGTTCTGGTGCTTGTGCACGCTGTTGAGAGTGCAGCGGAAGCGTGTGGGTTGGCTACCCACTTGTCGAGAGGTTTGTTTCTTCTCGATGTGACTTCGTCTTGGCTTCCTGTGCCTTGACTTTGCCTGTTGCCATGCCATTGTTTGTGGTTTTCATGTGTTGGCATTGGCATTTATGAGTGTTGGGGAATTTGTCAACATTCCTACTGATTAAGTACCCTTTTGCTCTGCATTTCTTTCTTGGGTGTTGTACTCTCGAGGCATGTTCGTAGTCCTTGAGTTGCGTTCCCCAAGATTGTTGTTGTTTCTCGTTGTTGTGGGTCTTCTCTTGGTGAGTAGTCTGATGCGTGACCTGTTCCTTGTGGTCGTGTGTTCAGATGTTCTTGTGCCTTGATGTGACCCTGCTTGCAGTGTGTTTTATGGTTCTGTGTGTTGTGCAGAGCCAGAATCCTGCAGGTGCTGCCGTTGTGTTGTGTTGGCGCTGTTTCTTTATGACTTTGTGTCTCTGTCTTGGACCATGGTCTTGTCAGTTGGCTTGCCGTACTCCCTTTCTCCGGTAGAGTTATCTTGCGACTTGATCAGATGTAATGTCTGAGTGAGGACTGACTTGATCGTGTTTGTGGTCCAGTGGTGCTATTGTCGTTGGCATTCTGTGTGCTGGGTGTTCCTTGTTGCCTTTGGCACTGGAGCCGATGATGTTGCGAGCTGTCAGCTGTGAGGACTGTGTCTCCTGGTGTAAGCTACCGCTTGCTGTGCCGTTATTGTGTTTTTCGGTGTTGGTTCTCGGTTGTTGTGGCAGTCGTGTCTCTTTTTCTCTTGAGACGTAAGCGACGTTGCCCTCGCTTCAGAGGTGTCAGATGTGTTCACTTTGGTGCCATGCTCGTGCTGTGGACTTGCTGTCTTGAAAGCTTGAGTGTGTACATGTGATTGTGGTCTGACAGTGTTCCTCTGAGCGGTGTTTCTCGAGGTTTGTGTTGTTTCTCGTCGTTGTGCTATTGGGTTATTTTCCCTTGCTTCTCCTTTGCTAGTCCTTAATTTTGAGGGCGAAATTTCTTAAAGGAGGGGAGGATGTAATGCCCTGGATCCGTAGTAGGTCCTGTAGGATCTTCATTGGATCTTTCGGATTGGTTTCGTTGAGTTTCGGTTCGCTTTGGTGGCTTCCGAGTTGAGATTGATGAGCCGTGTGCGTTTTTCTCTCGTACTAGTTATGGAACCCTACGGTGAGTTTGTTTGTCAATTCTCGAACTCGTGGATGCTGCAGCGACGATGTACTCTTCGAGCCAGTCGTTTCGACTATTTTTTGCATATTTTTCTGAATTAGTGTGCTTTTCGGTGTACTTTCGGATTTTCAGAAATTAGAATATTTTCGAATTTCCTTTTTATTATTAACCCCCCATTCTCTCTCCTCACTCTCGCCGTTCCTCTCTCTCTCCCATTCTCTCTCGTTCTCTCCCCCTTCCGGCTCCGACTGTAGACGGAGACGATCGTGGGCGAGGTGGCGACGTCGGGGAGCTGCTGAGGTGCGCGATGGGGCGAGGATCGGATCGATTCTGGCGCGATCCCGAACGGTGGATTCAAAGTCGGTGAAATCGATTCGTGAGTGGTTTTCGACGTGGTTTAGTCCCTTCGGGGCTTGGTTTCTTCGGTGGAGGTAGGGTGACGGTTCCTCACTTCTTCCTCTCTGTCTTCCCTACTATTGCATGTCGTTCGGCAAGGAAACAGTCGAGTTTGGGCTTGTTTTGCCTAAACCGTGATTTCCGTGGTTTGTAGGGTTTGCTGGAAAACGGTGATCGTTTGCGGTGTAGTTAGTTTTAAACTGACCGCTGGGATGTTAGGATCCCGTCTATACCAAATTTGTGTTGATCGGTGGTCATTCGAGGCCGGTAGGAGTCCGGGAACCTCGGTGACCCACTTTGGGTCGATTTGTTTAAATCGCCCGGATCTTTTGTTTTTGTGGTTGCATGTGGGATTTTTAGCCCCCGGATGTTGTTATTTGTCGTTTTGGTTTGGTTCCCCGGCGTTTCGGCGTGAATGGGACGTGGAATAGACCGGTTTAGCCATTCCTATGTTTTCCCGCCGTGACTGATGTAGCGGTCGTTTCAGTGGCCGTTAATTGCTTCTGACGGCCCTACGATAGACTGCCACTTCGTTTGGCGTTTTTCAGCTTTCTGACTTTTGGGTGTGTGACGGCCCTGGGGTGGCGCGTCACACTCATGTAACGCGCCTAGGTTAGCGCGTTACATTCACTTCGTTGTTTTATTTTGGGGTTGAGTCGGTTCCTCTAACGCGCTTGACCGAGCGCGTTAGATGGATGTAACGCGCCCTGCCCTGGCCGTTACATTCTGTTTGACCGACGTTTGACCGTTGAGGCGGTGCCTCTGACGGTGGTGTTTCCGTCCGTTAGTTGAATGTAACGCGCCTGCCTCTGGCCGTTACATTCTGTTTTGGCCGAGTTTGGGTGGTTGTGCCCGTTGGATGTAACGGCTTTGCCCCTATGCGTTAGGCCCGTGTAACGCATCCTCCCTGGACCGTTACATGCTGTTTGGCTGTGTTGGGCAGCTACGTCGTTGGATGTAACGGTGGGGCCCCTGGGCGTAGGGTGGTTGTAACGCGCCATGTGCTGGCCGTTACATGTCTCTCAGCCATCGTATTTCTGGTTTGTGCCGTGGCCGCGACGCGCCTGCCCCTACGCGTCAGGTGTGTGTAACGCGCTTGGCGTAGCACGTTACATAGTTTGAGTTTCTGTTGATTCGTGGGTTTCGTTGGCCCTGACGGCCTTGGTCTGGCGCGTCAGGTGCATGTAACGCGCCCGGTGCTGGCCGTTACATGCCCTTGAGTTCTCGAGGTAGGTTAGGGCGGTGTGAGTGACGGCCTATCGTCCGACCGTCATTTGGAGTGTAACGGCCTAGGTCTAGACCGTCACATGCTTGTAGCGGTCTAGGGGTGGTGCATTACATCCCTTGTGCTCCAATTTTCATGATTTCAGTTTTGACTTATCTTGGCTTGTCCTTGTAGCCTGCCCGTTGTCCCGTGGATGTCTTCTGACACCCTATGAGGGCTAAGACTACGTTGTAAGGTGGCCAGGAGTCTTCTTGCTTGTGGTAGGATTCTCTATCCTACTTTTTGTGTGCCTTCGCTCAGTTCCGGTCGACCCGGTGTGACCCAGGGGTTGAAAGGTAGCCTTGTGTGTGTCTAGACAGATTTGTCTAGCTCGAGGCTTTGGTTCTGGATGCCTCGAGGTACTATCTTGCCTTGGGTTCCATGTCCAACTGTGCTGAGGGTTTCTGTTTTCCCCTCAGGTCTCCGTGTATTGTTTTCTGTGAAGTGTCATTTCTTCTGGCTTAGGATTAGACCGATTGGCGGCTTGTCCCGCTATCTGTGACGATCTTGCCTCTGAGTCATCCGACTCAAAGATCGTTACGTGATAGGTCTAGTTGCCTGGTCCTAAGTTTGTTGGCGGTTGTTTACCTGCCTTGGTGCTTTATTGTGCACGGGACAGGGCTTTCTTGACTGTCTGTGCTGTAGCGCCTGTGTTTCAGAGTTCGTGCCTTGTGAGCCTCCCATAGTCGTAGCCCTCGGCCTTTTAGTGCCGACCCACCGGGAGTGGTGGAGGGTGTTTCCCGTTGCATTTGGCACGTACTGTTCTTAAGCTAGTTCCGTGGGCCCCGGCCAACGGTAGCGTCCTACCGAGGGGAATACTAGCTAGAGGCCTGACCTAGGTAGTGGTCAGTGTGTGCACACGTTGTCAGGGACTGTGGACTTGTGCCGACAGGCGTAGCCCTGACTAGTCACTCGCAGTTGGTGCTGTAGTCTTGTGCTGTGGTACCGGGTTTCCTTGGGACAGTTGTTCCTTGGACCTGGTTCGTGGTGTGTCTAGTCCTTGAGTAGACATGACACTTGTGGCGTAGTGTAAGACGTCAGTGGACGCATTTGACTGTTCTTCTGGGAGGAGGGTGCTCCAGTCACTTGGTGCTGCGACTCTCGGCGTTTTTCTTGCGCGCGGTGACCTTTGCGAGTTGCCCTCTCATGGCTGTACGCGAGGTCAGTGTTCTGTTGTCTGCACGATGTTCTAATCGTGCATGGGGTGGTGTGCATGACATTTCCGATCGTGTTTGTTTGTCGCATGTCTGGGTCTTGTCTAGACCTCGTTTATTTGGGCTGGCCGACGGACTGGTGTACCCTTCTGAGTGAGTTTAGGGTCAACCGTCTGTTGCCTTCTTTTTGGAGTAGTTTGGGGTGCCGAGGTTAGTTCGGCAGCCGTTTGTTTGGTGCGGCTTCCTCCCCTCTCCTGCTTGTTCCCTACTCTTACTTCCCGTCTGTTTGCTACTGCATGTAGCATAGTTTTACAGCTTTATAGTGTAGCTTTTCCTACTTTACTGCACCTGCTATTTTTCTTTGTTGCTTCCGTTGCACTATGCGCTTTCCAGTGGGGATCCGCGTGACCCCTACTGAGTTTATGTTTGTAGACTCACCCCTGCTTTTCAGGCGGGTGTCGTCCTCAGCTTCCGTAGTTGCTGGAGGTGCGCGCCTGTTAGTTGCTGCCAGTTGTACCTACGTCGGGCTTCCCCCGACTTCTGTATACGTTTCTTTTCTGTCAGACTGTACTTATTATCTTTCCTTTGGACTGGACTCTGGTGTATAATTATAATTGTTGACATTTTAATGAAAAAGTAATTTTATTTCTGCTACTTCAGCAATCCGATTTAATGAAATTTAATTGCTTACTGTTATATCTGTTGGCTTCAATGTATTCCACACACTCCTTTTTCCCTTCGACTCTTTCTCGCGCTTGGGAGGCCTCGTGGGTTCCAAGTGGTATCACGTGTATTCGGTAGTTCTATCGGGTACACCTGGTATCCGGGATCCGGGTCGCCACAGAGTGGTATCAGAGCTGTGTTCTGAGATGTTCAGAATTCCTTTGTCTGAATTATCAGAGCTTAGTTGTGTGAAATACATGGGAATCTAGATATACAGTTACTACAGTCCTTGAGGTCCAATACAGTCTCTTGCTGGCGTAGGTATTGCGATGGTTATCGTGGTGCTTTTTGTGTGTGGTATTGTGCGTGCTTGGTTGGCACTGTACGAGATGGTTTTTGCTCTCGTCTGCGTGTGACGAGGTGCTTGTTCGATTTTGAAGTTGGTCTCGATCATGTTGCACTTGGCAGTGTTTGTCGGTTGGTATGAACCTGCAGTGCATTGTTCAAGCTGTTTCTGTGTTTTGCTCAGGTGGCTTATGACTTTTAGCATTGGTGTGATGGCCATGCACGTTCTTACGTTGCTTTGGTTGTCCCAGCTTGAGTCTGTTCAGCTCCTGTTGTGCCATTGTTTCTGTTGAATCGGTCGTTGTGTTGCCTCGATTGAGAAGTTGCTCGAGCGAACCTAGGATTTTCTCTTCCTGGTGAGCTTATGTTGTCAAGCTTGGTAGTTCTCATTCTTTTTGGTGAAGCTTTTTTCAAGGTGAGCCTTGGAATTGTTGTCTTGGTGTTATCGTTTGTCCTGTGTCTGCTTAAGTGTGGACGGCCTTGTTTTGAGCCGGATCTGTCTCTCGTTGTACGGTTTCTTGGCTTTGGACTCTATAATGGTGTTAAGAGGTATAGTGTACCGTATTTGTCGTGCCGTGCCCAGTGGCCGATGTGCTGTGAAGGCTCATTTTCCCGTTTTCAGGACGTGAAGGTAAGCTGAGATTGCTGCTTTCCTTGTGCCTTGTGTTGAAGCTGGTGCTCTTCCTGTGTTGCACTTAGGCTCCTTGTGATCGGTTGTTTGCTGGATCGGTACTCGTGGCGTGTTAATTGCGATCTTTTGTTGATTGCGATGGCGCCTGGTGTGTGCTGTGATGCGACTACCGAGGTTGTTCTGATGCCTGTGAACGTTGTTGAGAGTGCAGCTGAAGCGTGTGGGTTGGCTACCCACTTGTCGAGAGATTTGTTCCTTCTCGATGTGACTTCATCTTGGCTTCCTGTGCCTTGACTTTGCCTGTTGCCGTGCCATTGTTTGTGGTTTTCTGGTGTTGGCATTGGCATTTGTGAGTGTTGGGGAATTTGTCGGCATTCCTGCTGATTGAGTACCCTTTTGCTCTGCATTTCTTTCTTGGGTGTTGTGCTCTCGAGGCGTGTTCGTAGTCCTTGAGTTGCGTTCCCCGAGATTGTTGTTGTTTCTCGTTGTTGTGGGTCTTCTCTTGGTGAGCAGCCTGATGCGTGACCTGTTCCTTGTGGTCGTGTGTTCAGATGTTCTTGTGCCTTGATGTGACCCTGCTTGCAGTGTGTTTTATGGTTTTGTGTGTTGTGCGGAGCCAGAATCCTGTAGGTGCTGCCGTTGTGTTGTTTTGGCGCTGTTTCTTTATGACTTTGTGTCTCTGTCTTGGACCACGGTCTTGTTAGTTGGCTTGCCGTACTCCCTTTCTCCGGTAGAGTTAGCTTGCGACTTGATCAGATGTAATGTCTGGGTGAGGACTGACTTGATCGTGTTTATGGTCCAGTGGTGCTATTGTCGTTGACGTTCTATGTGCCGGGTGTTCCCTCTTGCCTTTGGCACTGGAGCCGATGATGTTGCGAGCTGTCAGCTGTGAGGATTGTGTTTCTGCTTGGAGACTCACTCCTACTTTTCAGGTGGGTGTCGTCTTCGGCTTCTGCAGTTCCTGGAGGTGCGCGTCTGTTAGTTGCTGCCAGCTGTACCTGCGTCGGGATTCCCCTGACTTCTGTGTACGTTTCTTTTCTGTCAGACTGTAGTTGTTGTCTTTCCTTTAGACTGGACTCTGGTGTATAATTGTAATTGTTGAAATTTTAATGAAAAAATAATTTTATTTATGCTACTTTAGCAATCCGATCTAATGAAATTTAATTGCTTACTGTTATATCTGTTGGCTTCAATGTATTCCACACACTCCTTTTTCCCTTCGGCGCTTTCCCACGCTTGGGAGGCCTCGCGGGTTCCAAGTGGTATCACGTATATTCGGTAGTTCTACCGGGTACACCTGGTATCCGGGATCCGGGTCGCCACACAAACTATCCCTGGAGGTTAAGTATATGCTGCTGCGAAGATTGGTGGAGATTTGAAGGAAGATTTGGAAGATCAAAGGGTTTCCTTATATTTGGGGATATTTATTTAGATCCGTTTAAAGGTAGATGTCTCTCAGGTTAAACTCTAATTAAATCATGCCACCTTGTTCATTTTTTTGTCCTCTTTCCATTGATAGCTCATTTGTTAAATTTCATTATAAAATGACTAAGTTATGGTCATTTTATTGGAGGGATATTCCCGTTTTTTCATTAGGTCTAGAACGTGCTATACCTCAGTAGCGCGTTCTGAACGCGCCAGCCTGACACAGCGCGTTCATATAGACCCCGCCACTTTTACCAAATTTCAAAAAAATGATCTACTGTAAATTTTATAGTCGCGCTATATGTCCCTAGCGCGTTCTTCAAGAACACGCTAGGTTCTGCTAGCGCGTTTATACAAAAAAAATTGATAAAAAAAATTATCCCAAACACGCTACCCTTGGGTAGCACGATATTCAAGGTCGCGCCAGGTTGAGATAGTGCGTTCAAAAAAATATTTAATAAATATTTTGTGTATAAAATATATATTATGAATCAGCCTCAGCCTTACGGCACGGCACGACACAAATAAATAAATAAATAAATATTACTAGTTTTGTATCAATTCACAACTCAAGCCCACATCCTATGCCCCTCGAGTCATGACCCAAGGGTGAGCTCTCCAACATATAAAGTCATGCAAGTTTTTGTAACTTCCAATGTATGACTAAACTTAAGTCACTATACAATAGGAACTATACCCTTTGAAAATTCACGTTAATTATACGTATTTAGTCACCAAAAGTAAGAAAAGGTAACATTAGCATATTTTTATTTTTTCAGCATGTTAAAATTTTATTTTTGTAGAATTAAATTATTTTTACATGTAAAAATCTAATTTTTATCCATATTAGATTATGCATACTAAAAATTACCTCTAACATGATAAAACTATTTCCAGCATGTTAAAAGTGACTTCTAATATGATAAAATTATTTTATACATACTGAGATATAAAAATTATTTTTATCATGTTAAAATCTATTTAAAACTATTTTTTTACATATAAAATTTAATTTCCTATTAAATAATTAGTAAATTGATGCATGAAAATTATTTCCAGCATGATAAAATTTCTTCCAGTTTGGTAAAATTATTCCAGCATGTTAGAATTATTTTTGGCATGTTAGAATTATTTTCAGTGTATTAAAATTATTTTTAAGCATGATAATTCTATTTTCCTATCAAATAATTAGTAAATAAATATAGAAATAATGATTTTCAGCATGATAAAATTTAGGTTGTTATCATAGAATTTCAGTAATCAGCATGGTAAACTTATCTTTATCATCTTATCAGTAAGTTAATTATTTTAGCATGTTAAGTAGTAATTTTAGCATGTTAATAATTAATTTTCAGCATGTAAAAATTAAATCCAGCATGAAAATTTATCATCTTACTAGTAAATTAACATATGAAAATCATTCTCAGCATGTTAATATTATTTTCAGCAAGTTATAATTATTTTCAACATAAAAACTTATTTTCATAATAAAATTCTGATTATTATAATAAATCACCGTTTTGACTAACTAATACATTTTTAATGAACAAAAACTTCCTATAAACATGTCTACGTGTAAACCAAATACACACAAGATTAAACCACGGAATTAAATTAATTCTATTAAACTTTAATTATTTGATTTTTCTTCCTAGTTACCATTCTTTCTTGAATTCTACGACTTAATATCGTTAAACATTATGCCTTAAAATTATTATTCACTTATCTTGCTACTTCTGAAATTTTTGTCAGATCTCTACTTTTTATAAATTAGCTTATCATTTAAATTCGTTGACCATAATTATATAAAGTGGATGTCTAAACGTACTTGGGATCTTGTGATCCACTGACTCAATGCTTGACATTAATGGGGCCCGGTCTGGTCTTGAGGGGAGCGCCCGAAAGTACTTGTGCCTATGAGAGTTGATTGACCAACGATGTGGCATTGCACCGAAGTGCATGATAGATTTACTTGATACGGCATTCCACTATTCGTACTTGTTTACTTATTACTTGTTTACTTGAAAATTACATGAATTACTTGACTTATGTGAAAATGGCCAATTACATGAAATTATTTACTTGTTAAAAGTTATTACTTGGAAATTCATCTTGATATCATATCATCTCAATTACTTGAAAATTCCATTCCTATTGATACACTTCCCGATACAAGTTAGAAAATTGTTTAAATTGTTAACACTTAAAGATTGCCTAGTTCATAGAGATATAAAATCCTACTGAGCTTTTAGCTCACCCTACGTTTTGGTTAATTATTGCAGGAAATAAAAATGAATAAGAGAATGGATAAGAGTGAGAGAGTGATTTTCCTTTTTACCTAGGTTTATGTAGATCAACTAGTGATTTTACAAGAATGATGTACTTTGAGATTGAAAGTTGTAATTTGCCTTTATGACTTTAGAAATAAAAGTATCATTTTTCCATTCATTTCTGACTTTAGAAATAAAATTATACTTGCTCTGATCGACACAATTGTATTACGACTCGTCGCGCCCTTGATATTCCGCGTTGGGACGCGACAGATCCTCCTACGGAGAGGCATAACTATGGAAGAGGATGCGAAGGAAGAAGAATCCTCACCGGGCAAAAGGAGGAAGACGCCTACGGCGAGTATCACAACCAGCAGGACGCGGGTGTAGTCTGCGGGAGATTTCACATCGGTCCTTATAACCACCCACAGTGATCGACACTATTTCCTCCTGAGGGGCAGGTGAAAGGATGCCGGCCGCTACGGTGGTACAACTACTGATGTCAGACGACCGTTCGAGAGCCCACGCTCCCAGAACAGAACAATACGCGAATCATGATTACCCGCGTGGCCTCTACCACCGTCAAGGGCACCTTGCGTGCCAAGCAGGTCCCCCGCAACACCCATGCCCATAGTACGAGGAAACTGACTCCGAATCTCACACCCCCGAAGACCCTCTCAAGGCCGACTCTCAGCCCCCTGCATAGTGCTCGGTGACTGAGAGTAGGGAGAAGTGAGGATGGTAAATCCGGTTTGACCCAAGAACGGCACAGTAATGATAGGCCCACGATAGATAGCTCTCAAGGGAGTGCCCCCCAAGCGGCGGGCATGCGGGTGTGGCCCGTCAAGGGGAGGCCTAGCCCAAAAGAGCATCGGATTCTACAAACTGTAAGTGTTACGGTGTAAGCGCAGTAATCGCTAGAGGACTCTCCGATGACCGACCGTTACCCCCGTAACGTCTGCCTAGACCCCATAACGGGTGAGCACGCCCCAAGAGCGCCGTAAGACTCGTCCCGGGACCAGCCAGGGCAATCGCCCCCCAACGAAAAATTTTTGCCGCTGTAGCGGAGAAGGTTACTCTACTACAAACGCCCTTCCCTATCGTGGGATGACACTCTTCTCTCCAGGACAACCCTTATAAAAGGAGGAACGACAGAGAAGACATATACGGTAGATTCTTCTACTAAACCACCACACTACTACGCAAGAGAGGAGAGCTACTGATCCTATGGGATAACAATAAAGAAGCAGCTATGACCGACGTTGAAAGAGAAACTCTCATTCGGCGACCTTACCACCCAGCGAGTACTCTCCGAGTAAGCACTGGGAGAGGCGAGCATGTCACGCCCCGAGCCTTTATTTACAACGGAAGACTCGCTCGGGAAGCGTGAACAGTCGGCATGGTAAGCCTCTTGCAAGCAAGAACAATCCAGAGCGCGAGACAATCACATAAAACAGATGCAATTGCACAAGACGTAATCAAACCTCAACTTTATTTCATAATCAAATATTCAAAGATACATATTCTGACTTCTTCACCAATTGACTCAAGAAATAAGAAAAATTACATTGACTTTATCTAAACACTTGAAACTGCCTAAGTCTTCTCTCTTATCATGACAATTCTTAGTCACTCTCGGACCCGCTGCTCGAATCACCTGAATCCGAACGCGAACTATACTTATCTCCTGAAAATCATAAGTAATAGGTCATGAGCACACTTGCCCAGTAGGTATCTTCGCATCAACATGAAGGTACTATTAAAGTAATTAGCATTTTAGCTCTAGAGAATTAGGTAAAATCATGCAATGCGAATCAATCATGCGATAGAACCAAAGTAACAAGATAATCATGTGAGATAGAATGTTCAAGAATGAGCTAGTAAGAATGTAACATGATATCTGGCCCTTTTCAATCAAGCATGTAACAAGAATATACGATCAGTGCCACATATTCATCACTAGTCTCTTTTGAGTACATAGTTCGTGAATTTCTGTGGAATAACAGTCAAGAATGTCAAGTCATGTCACTTCGTATCGTGGATCTTCACTTATTTATAAAATAAGTACTCCCATCGCAATGCGACGCCAGTAGCATCATACCCCATGGTTTATAAAATAGTATGTTTCCGGCAATCAGCCGAGGGGACTAGCATAGAGCCCTTGAACACAATCAGTACTCGATCGCATCTTCACGTATAAATTAAGCTACTTTCACGCATGTAACAGTAAAGTAGGGCCAAGAATTTAGCAATTTTAATAATCTCATGATAACAATAACCAATGAATGAATGCTTCAATGTATGAACATATGAGTCAAAAATGATTTAAACAAGGCTATGCTCTTGGAAATAAATCGGCAGCATAACGGCATGTTTCTTAACTTTCATTCATTATTTTAAGTCATTTAAACAATATGATAAGTTCCAGATCACAAGGTGCATCTAGAATCATTGGAATATCAACCCTTGGTTAACCCTTGGGTTAATAAGTGCAAGTTATGTAACGGTCATGGTTTGGGCCGTTACATCATGTAACGCGTCCATACTGGGCCGTTACAATGATCAGAGTCCAGAAAGATAAAAATAGACTCAGAGGAATGCGACGATCTGGAACTGGGCCGTTACTTGGGCCTGACAGTCCAGTCCACGGCCGTTACTTTTCAAGAACCAAAAACCCATTAGTGTAATCTAGTTAATGGGCTTTTATTGGGATAACCAACTCGGCGTCTTAGTAGGAATCCCACGCTCACGGAGAATTACGGAGGCCTTGAAACAATGATTTCCTAGTCCATTGGAAGGAATATCCAAAAGAGAGGTCCTCATGTCCAAGTTAGTGTTCCTATAGTGCAACATGTGAACTAATGACATCATACCGGAGTAAGTGCCATGTACTTATAGAATTTGACTCTATTGACAGAGAGAGAGAGTATGCATAATTAGTGTGAAACAATAGTGAAACTCCGTCAAAACATGCTTTAAAAGTCATATTTCTAGAGTACAAAACTATAGATTTTAGGCTCTTGAAATTAATTATAACTCAAAGTACAAGTAAAATAAAAACATGCAATACCTATCATGAATTATTAAATAACCTTATATCACGAAATCAGGTTGCAACTTGGATATCTAGGCATAACAATAGGTAATAGTGGCAAGTTACAATTTGTCTAGGGTTGACAGAACACAGGATGTAACGGTCTTCTGAGGGGGCGCCACAGTGAAAGTGACGGTCTGTCGAGGAGCCGTTACTTGAATATAACGCGTCTTTCCAAGTGCGTTATTATCAACAGAGGAAAAACCCAATACACAGAGTGAGTAACGGTCTGTCTGAGGCCGTTATTTGATAATGACGGTCTTAGCCTAGTGCGTTACATCCTCTGCTACAGAAAACTTTAACATGGAGACTAAGAGATTAACTCACATCATGTCTGGAGATCAACATATTCTAGGCATGATGGTGAAGTAGAGGCTATCTATATGCATAGGTATCAGTAGATTAGATGAACATCATGTTTGAATTCTCTTTTATTAGGGCTAGGGGATGCATGCAATGTATATAGCTAATAAATCATGAAATCAATGATCTAGCATGCTTGAAATCAAATCATGTGAGAGGCTATCAGTCCTATTAGTATGTTTTTGCCGTTCATGAGATAACCTACCTCTTCCTTAGGTTGAAGTTTCTGGATTTGGTTGAGGAACCGGCCCTAGTTCTTCACCTTCCTTTGTGACTTTTTTAGCTACTTCCTTGGGCTCTAACTCCACGACCTCTTGACCTAAAGATGTGAAATTCGGAGGGGAGTTAGTCTAAAGTATAATGAATATAATCTTCAAAACAACTTACCCGAAATAGTGACTCCTTACCTTCCTTCTTTACGTCCCAAAAGTAAGGGTCGCACAGTTCCAAACTATGCCCTATTTATAGCGTTTAGGTTAGGGTTTGAGGATTAGATCAATTCTAGAGTCCCTATTCCACTAAATCATAATCTCTAAGAGTCCTTAGCAATGTTACAAGCCTTCCCAATCGATCCGTAGTGGATAAGATCATCAATATTTCAATCCTTGTATGAGTTCTTTTACTCACGAAATCTGCAGACAAGTGACGGTCCAATGCCCATGCGTCACTTGCTTGTGGCGGTCGGTCGATAGACCGTTACATTGGTCGTAGTTATGATTTTAAATTATTAAAACATTTTTGATCTTTATCCTTAAAAATATATATATATATATATATATATATTTCATAATTATCCAAAATCCGTGGATAGGCTTAAATTCCTTCTAGAATATGGGCCATTCTTAATGGGCTTGGTTTAAAACCCTTTTGGACTTTATTTAAGTGAGTTGGGTTAATTATGTTAACCTATTTGAACCTTATAATGACTTATCATTTAATTAAATCCTTTAAATGTTTCTTTAGCCCTATTATTATTATTATTAAATAATTTAGAAAATATTTATATAAATTTTTTGGGGCCTTACACCCTCCCCCATTTAGAAGAATTTGGTCCCCAAATTCATGGATTTTTGGAGAGTGTACTTACAGTTGAATAATTCCGGAAATCTTTTTATCATAGCTACTTCGGTTTCCCATGTTGCTTCATAAGGCCACGCCTTCTTCCATTGGATCTTGACCATAGGGATAACTTTATTTCTGAGTTGACGCTCTTCCCGTTCCAGAATCCTTATTGGTGTTTGTTCATAAGTTAAATCCTTCTGAATCTCCAGATTGTCATATGTGATAATATGATCTGGATCATATACGTACTTCTTTAACATAGAGACGTGAAATACGTCGTGAACTCCTGCTAATTGCGGTGGTAAGGCCAATCTATAAGCCACTTCACCGACCCTTTCAAGAATTTCAAATGGGCCAATAAATCTTGGAGTTTGCTTTCCCTTAATGCCAAATCTTCGAATACCACGACCCGGAGAAACTTTCAGATATACATGTTCTCCTATTTGAAATTTCAAGTCGCGTCTTCGATTGTCAGCATAAGATTTGTGCCTGTCTTGTGCCATCTTCATTCTTTCTTGAATGAGTTTAATCTTTTCTGTAGAATCTCTGATAAGATCGGGGCCTAGATATTGCCTTCCCCTATTTCATTCCAACATATTGGTGATCTACAACTCTTTCCATATAGAGCTTCGAAAGGTGCCATTTGTATGTTAGCTTGATAGCTGTTGTTATATGCAAATTCCACCAGAGGTAAGTGATCATGCCAACTTCCTCCAAAATCAATGACACAAGCCCTGAGCATATCTTCTACTACTTGATTTGTCCTTTCCGTTTGATCATCCGTTTGTGGATGAAAGGCTGTGCTAAAATTTAATCTGGTCCCAAGTGAATGTTGTAACCCTTTCCAGAATTGTGATGTGAACCGAGGATCTCTATCTGATATAATAGTGACAGGGATACCATGTAACCTGACAATTTCCTTCATGTATAGGGCTGCTAGTATATCCACAGACCATCGACTCTTAATTGGTATGAAATGTACAGACTTAGTCAATCGGTCTATGATTACCCATATGCCATCATGTCCACCTCTTGTTTTAGGTAATCTCATGATGAAATCTATTCCTACGCTCTCCCATTTCCATTCCGGAATATTGAGGGGATGCAATTTACTTGCAGGTCTGAAATGTTCCGCCTTAACCTGTTGGCAAGTGAGACAGCGAGACACAAAATTAGCTACTTCCCTCTTTATATTGGGCCACCAGAAGTTTCTTTTGAGATCTTGATACATTTTCGTACCTCCTGGATGAATGGAGTACTTTGATTTGTGTGCTTCTTCTAAGATCAACTTCTTTGTATCTTCATGATCCGGTATACACATTCGGCCCTTGAATAGCAATCTTCCGTCATCAAAGATAACAAAATCCGATCTTTGTTCAATATTGGCCTTAATTTCTAGTAAAATTGGGTCATTCTCTTGTAACTTAGCCAAGTCTTCAATCAATATAGGCTGAGCTCGTATATTTGCCACGAAACAGTCTTCTTCCTTAATGTCAACATCTAGGTTCATTTGAGCAAATTGAGGAACAAGGTTAGTCATACTAATCATAAGACTTGATAACATACCCATTGGTTTCCTGCTGAGAGCATCTGATACAACATTCGCCTTGCCAGGATGATATTGAATAGCAAAATCAAAGTCTTTAAGATATTCCAACCATCTCCTCTGCCTC
This sequence comes from Amorphophallus konjac, assembly GCA_022559845.1. Taxonomy (NCBI): domain Eukaryota; kingdom Viridiplantae; phylum Streptophyta; class Magnoliopsida; order Alismatales; family Araceae; genus Amorphophallus; species Amorphophallus konjac. Next base: position 314,352,547 of record CM040119.1, on the reverse strand, counting down.
ATATTAAGCTCTTTTTGAGAAAATAAGTACTTCAAACTCTTGTGATCTGAATAGATAGTGAACCTTTCTCCATAAAGATAATGACGCCAAATTTTCAAGGCAAATATCACGGCTGCCAATTCTAAATCATGCACTGGATAATTTTCTTCGTGGTGTTTCAATTACCTTGAAGAATAGCAAATCACCTTTCCATCTTGCATAAGGACACACCCTAAGCCAATTCCTGATGCATCCGTATATACTTCAAATACAGCACCCTCTATTGGTAGTGACAAAACAGGGGCTGTAGTAAGGTGATTCTTAAGATTTTGGAAACTCTTTTCACAGTCCTTCGACTAGACAAAAGGGTTCTCTTTTCTGGTAAGTCTAGTTAAAGGAACCGCGATCTTTGAGAAGTCCTTTATGAATCTTCTATAATAACCAGCTAGACCCAAGAAGCTTCTTACTTCAGACACAGTCGTTGGCCGACTCCAATTCTTGACAGCTTCCACCTTAGAAGGATCCACAACAATATATTCCTTTGCAATAATGTGGCCTAAGAATGAGACTTCCTTGAGCCAGAATTCACACTTATTTAACTTAGCATAGAGCTTGTGTTCCCTAAGTGTTTGCAAAGCTGTTCTTAAATGTCCTTCATGTTCTTCTTTGGTCTTAGAGTATATCAAGATATCATCGATGAAGACGACAATGAATTGATCTAAGTATGGCTGAAAAATATTGTTCATCAGTTGCATAAATGATGTGGGGCATTTGCTAACCCAAATGGCATCACCACAAACTCGTAGTGACCATAACGACTTCGAAAAGCCGACTTATAAATGTCTTCTTCTTTGATTTTAAGTTGATGATAGCCAGATCTGAGGTCAATCTTAGAGAAATATTCTACTCTAGAAAGCTGATCAAATAACTCGTCGATACGCGGCAATGGATATTTATTCTTGATGGTGAGTTGATTCAATCGCCGGTAGTCAATGCATAACATGAGGGAACCATCCTTCTTCTTGACAAACAGAACAGGCGCACCCCAAGGAGATGTGTTAGGTATGATGAAACCCTTGTCTAGTAATTCTTGCAGTTGTCTCTTCAATTCTTTAAGTTCCGTAGGGGACATCCTGTAAGGAGCTATAGAAACATGTGTTGCACCTGGGATAAGTTCGATGGTAAAATTTACTTCCCTTTCGGGTGGTAAATCAGGTAGTTCAGATGGGAAGACATCTGGGAATTCATTGGCGATAGGAATATTTGCAAGGACAATTTCCTTAGATTCTGTAACGATGACTGAGGCAAGGAAAGTTTCACATCCTTGCGAGATAAGTTTGCAAGAGTGAAGAGACGTTATTATGGTAGGATGCTTCTTGTATTTGATGCCAAGAAAAGAAAATCTTGGGAGTCCAGGCTTACGAAAGGATATAATCCTAGTTCGGCAATTGATATAAGCATCGTGGTCAACATGCCAATCAACTCCTAGAATGGCATCATAACCCTTCATATCAAGGCATACCAGGTTTGCGGGAAGTTTATGCCCTTCTACTATCACTTCACAATCAGGATAATGCTTAGTAAGTTTAGTTCCAAGCCCTAAAGGGGTAGTTATAGCCAGATCCGAAGGTAGGGGAACTGATGCAATTGGTAAAGTCTTTGCAAAGGTAGTGGAGATAAAGGAATGAGAAGCACCCGTATCAAATAGCACGAATGCAGGACGAGAACAGATTTGAAGAGTACCATCCATAAGCCCACCATCCCTGGGCGCTTCTTCTTCATCTACGACGGCATTGAGGCGAGCTTGCCTCCTATGTCCTCCATCATTTGATTGTTCGTGGGGCAATTCGGTATGCGATGCTCCCTACTTCCGCAACGTAAACAAGCTCCTAGGCGCTTCCAGCATTCTTCAGCCGAATGGCCGAATTTCTCGCAAAATGTGTATGCCGAGGTAACTTGCTCTTCCTTCACTTTCTTATTATTCCTTTGGGGATGACTATCGTTTCCGTTTCTCGATCTCTTCTTGCTATCACGACTTTTGTAAAGTTCCGTGATACTAAATTTTTCTTTCTTGTAATGTTGATCAGATCATCGACCCGATCCTTCTCCTTTTCCCTTCAGCTTTTTGACCTTTTCCAAGGTCCTTTCACATAGATAAGCTCGCTGGACCATCTCTACATAGGTGCGGATATTCTGTGTCCCCAGTTGCTGAATGAAACCGGGCCGTAACCCGTCCATGAATCGGTTTGCTTTTAATAATTCCGTGCTGATAAGGTGTGGTGCATATGGTGCGAGTCTTGAAAACTGTAACTCATATTCTGCTACTGACAACATCCCTTGACGAAGGGAGGCAAACTCCATGACCTTCCTTTCCTTCACGTGCTCAGAGAAATATTTAGCACGGAAAAGTGCGAGAAAACCATTCCAAGTATGAGGTGCATCGGCAGGAGGTGCCGGAACTGACTTCCACCAAGTACGGGCATCCTTATTTAACTGAAACGTCGCTAGACGGACTTTTTCCTGATCAGTGCATTGTATAACATCAAAGATTCTGTTCATCTCATCTATCCAATTTTCTGCTTCATCCGGATTTGAGGATCCATAGAAACGCGGAGGGTTTAGACTCCGAAAATTCCGATGCAGGTCTCCAGCCCTTTCCCCCACACCGCCCTGTGCTATCGTCTGCAGTGCCTGGGTGAGGCCGGCAACGGTTTGTTGCATACCGTTCCAATCTACGCGATGAGCCATGTGTGAAATATGGTACCTGAGAGAAAATAACCACTTGTTATTTCTCATGAAAAATAAGTATAATAAACATTAAAGCTGGTTAGTTTATCCTAAACCAGGCTCTACCCAATCCTCACATGGGTGTGGAGTTTCTTCCTTAATTCATAGGTATGGGTCTTTAAACCTTGGACTTATCCTATGACATGACTCTTTTCCCTTAGTCCTGAGACTTAGGCTCTGATACCAACTTAACTGTCACGCCCCGAGCCTTTATTTACAGCAGAAGACTCGCTTGGGGAGCGCGAACAGCAGGCATGGTAAGCCTCTTGCAAGCAAGAACAATCCAGAGCGCAAGACAATCACATAAAACAGATGCAATTGCACAAGACGTAATCAAACCTCAACTTTATTCCATAATCAAATATTCAAAGATACATATTCTGACTTCTTCACCAATTGACTCAAGAAATAAGAAAAATTACATTGACTCTATCTAAACACTTGAAACTGCCTAAGTCTTCTCTCTTATCATGACAACTCTTAGTCACTCTCGGACCCGCTGCTCGAATCACCCGAATCCGAACGCGAACTATACTCATCTCCTGAAAATCATAAGGAATAGGTCATGAGCACACTTGCCCAGTAGGTATCTTCGCATCAACATGAAGGCACTATTAAAGTAATTAGCATTTTAGCTCTAGAGAATTAGGTAAAATCATGCAATGCGAATCAATCATGCGATAGAACCAAAGTTACAAGATAATCATGTGAGATAGAATGATTAAGAATGAGCTAGTAAGAATGTAACATGATATCTGGCCCTTTTCAATCAAGCATGTAACAAGAATGTACGATCAGTGCCACATATTCATCACTAGTCTCTTTTGAGTACATAGTTCGTGAATTTCTGTGGAATAACAGTCAAGAATGTCAAGTCATGTCACTTTCTATCGTGGATCTTCACTTATTTATAAAACAAGTACTCCCAGCGCAATGCGACGTCAGTAGCATCATACCCCATGGTTTATAAAATAGTATGTTTCCGGCAATCAGCCGAGGGGACTAGCATAGAGCCCTTGAACACAATCAGTACTCGATCACATCTTCACGTATAAATTAAGCTACTTCCACGCATGTAACAGTAAAGTAGGGCCAAGAATTTAGTAATTTCAATAATCTCATGATAACAATAACCAATGAATGAATGCTTCAATGTATGAACATATGAGTCAAAAATGATTTAAATAAGGCTATGCTCTTGGAAATAAATCGGCAGCATAATGGCATATTTCTTAACTTTCATTCATTATTTTAAGTCATTTAAACAATATGATAAGTTCCAGATCACAAGGTGCATCTAGAATCATTGGAATATCAACCCTTGGTTAACCCTTGGGTTAATAAGTGCAAGTTATGTAACGGTCATGGTTTGGGCCGTTACATCATGTAACGCGTCCATACTGGGCCGTTACAATGATCAGATTCCAGAAAGATGAAAATAGACTCAGAGGAATGCGACGATCTGGAACTGGGCCGTTACTTAGGCTTGACGGTCCAGTCCAGGGCCGTTACTTTTCAAGAACCAAAAACTCGTTAGTGTAATCTAGTTAATGGACTTTTATTGGTACAACCAACTTGGCATCCTAGTGGGAATCCCAGGCTCGCGGAGAATTACGGGGGCCTTGAAACAATGATTTCCTAGTCCATTGGAAAGAATATCCAATAGAGAGGTCCTCATGTCTAAGTTAATGTTCCTATACTGCAACGTGTGAACTAATGACATTATACCGGAGTAAGTGCCATGTACTTATAGAATTTGACTCTATTGACAGAGAGAGAGAGAGTATGCATAATTAGTGTGAAACAATAGTGAAACTCCGTCAAAACATGCTTTAAAAGTCATATTTCTAGAGTACAAAACTATAGATTTTAGGCTCATGAAATTAATTATAACTCAAAGTACAAGTGAAATAAAAACATGCAATACCTATCATGAATGATTAAATAACCTTATATCACGAAATCAGGTTGCAACTTGGATATCTAGGCATAACAATAGGTAATAGTGGCAAGTTACAATTTGTCTAGGGTTGACAGAACACAGGATGTAACGGTCTTCTGAGGGGGCGCCACAGTGAAAGTGACGGTCAGTCGTGGAGCCGTTACTTGAATATAACGCGTCTTTCCAAGTGCGTTATTATCAACAGAGGAAAAACCCAATACACAGAGTGAGTAACGGTCTGTCTGAGGCCGTTATTTGATAATGACGGTCTTAGCCTAATGCGTTACATCCTCTGCTACAGAAAACTTTAACATGGAGACTAAGAGATTAACTCACATCATGTCTGGAGATCAACATATTCTAGGCATGATGGTGAAGTAGAGGCTATCTATATGCATAGGTATCAGTAGATTAGATGAACATCATGTTTGAATTCTCTTTTATTAGGGCTAGGGGATGCATGCAATGTATATAGCTAATAAATCATGAAATCAATGATCTAGCATACTTGAAATCAAATCATGTGAGAGGCTATCAGTCCTATTAGTATGTTTTTGTCATTCATGAGATAACCTACCTCTTCCTTAGGGTGAAGTTTCTGGATTTGGTTGAGGAACCGGCCCTAGTTCTTCACCTTCCTTTGTGACTTTTCAGCTACTTCCTTGGGCTCTAACTCCACGACCTCTTGACCTAAAGATGTGAAATGCGGAGGGGAGTTAGTCTAAAGTATAATGAATATAATCTTCAAAACAACTTACCCGAAATAGTGACTCCTTACCTTCCTTCTTTACGTCCCAAAAGTAAGGGTCGCACAGTTCCAAACTATGCCCTATTTATAGCGTTTAGGTTAGGGTTTGAGGATTAGATCAATTCTAGAGTCCCTATTCCACTAAATCATAATCTCTAAGAGTCCTTAGCAATGTTACAAGCCTTCCCAATCGATCCGTAGTGGATAAGATCATCAATATTTCAATCCTTGTATGAGTTCTTTTACTCACGAAATCTGTAGACAAGTGACGGTCCAATGCCCATGCGTCACTTGCTTGTGGCGGTCGGTCGATAGACCGTTACATTGGTCGTAGTTATGATTTTAAATTATTAAAACATTTTTGATCTTTATCCTTAAATATATATATATATATATTTCGTAATTATCCAAAATTCGTGGATAGGCTTAAATTCCTTCTAGAATATGGGCCATTCTTAATGGGCTTGGTTTAAAACCCTTTTGGACTTTATTTAAGTGACTTGGGTTAATTGTGTTAACCTATTTGAGCCTTATAATGACTTATCATTTAATTAAATCCTTTATAAGTTTCTTTAGCCCTATTATTATTATTATTAAATAATTTAGAAAATATTTATATAAATTTTTTGGGGCCTTACAGAGCACTTGCTCCGAGGATCTACGCGACCCTTCGGCCCTCGACTACGATCTCCTTCTCTCTCAACTCGCTCTTCTCTGTTCATCATTAAACCATTGTTGACTTAAGCATCGAAGGGTTGTCCCTGGGATAACACCTGGGACTCCTTCTGATGCCATTCTAGATTCTGATGTTTGCAGACTTCCACGGGTGCGAGACGACTTCCCCAATAAATAAATAGAGAAGGTGATACGGGACATAAGAATCATTTTCCAACCTCTACAATATATATATTATATAAATATTATTTGAATTCCCTCCGTCATTGGAAGTCTTCCTCCAAGACTTGGCAACCACTAGAACATCCGACGTCTTGACTTGTCTAACAATAGTCTGGAAGGTAACATAATCTAACATCTTGTGGAGTTGTGGGGCTTCTCAGTCTGAGGCCCGTGGACATGTCAACTACTATTTGAAAATCGATCGGAAGATATATATAATTAAGATGCCTCTACAATAAGCGCCTCTTTGATTTCCGAATAGGAAAGGCCCGATAACAAACAGATGTGAGAGAAAATAGTGGATTCCACAATTTCTCTTCACACTCATCCCCCGCTAATCGAGGTGGGGTGAGTTATTCGCGCCTATCCCCACCTCGTTGTCAAACACGTGCTAAGAGTCTTGATTATCCATAACTTAACACCTCTAAAATAAATTAATAATAAATTAATAATAAAAAGATAATTTTATTCACATATAAATATCACGTTGAATATATATATATATATATATATATATATATTTATTTTAATTTAAAGAGTGAATCGAGTCCGACCAATTCACCTGTCAAAATTATGATTCGTCTGTTTCATCTGAATTTTTAGATCGGATGACCTTAATCAGATCGATATCTAGATCGGTTCGTATTTGGATCGATCCGATCGATCAATCTGATCCAATTCTAATTAGACTGATTACTGGACAAAATAAAATAACTAACACGGCATCAATCTTCAGATATTCTAGGCATCAAAAGGTTTCTGTATTGACCTCGTGTATTCCGAGGTTTGTTATCATGCGACCCTGTCCTGTTTTTAAAATGTTAAATACGCTTATTCATGATTTTTATGAATATAACCTTGCCATTGAATGTATTTACATTTACACCTCTAATTTTGAAAAAAATTCGAGAATATCCCTAGGAGTATTCCTAAAAGATACTATGAAATTGACTAAACGAGAAAAGCCAAAACACGTGACCGCACGAAGTCACAGTGGTCATATATACCCCATAACCCTAACCTAAGGGTATCTTCGTCATTTTAACAATTAAGCCGCACTTTAATTGTATTTTCATCATAATAGCAATTAAGTTGCACTTCAATTATTAATTATTTTGATTTATATACAAGCCTTATGAGAAGTATCATGGTCATTTTAAAATCAAAATTTGATATATTAGTCTGATACGCTAATGCATTGCACGTATCGAATTATACTAATCAAAAATTGATACGATCGTTACGTGATATATAATTGGCACGTTATCTATATATTTAATTATAAAATATTATATATTATATTTTATAATAATATTGCTTAATGACTTAATTGGTTGACTCTCACAGAGTGTGTTTATAGCGCGTGCGACTGCTCATGTTTGAGACTTACAAATATCAATTTTTATTATTTTTTAATTGTTAAAAATTCATATAATTTTTATTTTAAATTTTAGTTAATAATCTTAATGATTCTTTTAAAATATATCGTTAGATAATTATAATATATTTTAATAATATATTTTAAAATAATTTAAACATTACAATATCATATTATCATAACACTGTTTATTTCTATCTCATTTATTTTTAAATTATTTTCATTAGATGTATTAAGTAAATATATTATGGTTAGTTAAAATTATATTTAAAAAGAGTATTAAATTTGTTAATCAAAATTTAAAAGTGAGTAAATCATTTCTATTAAGTGAAAGATTTTTTTTCAAAATTAAAAAATAATGACCCGTGCTAACAGCGTTGACTTATAGAAGAAATGGTCAACGTTATCGGTGGAGATACGAGGTGATGGAGATTTTACAAATTTGTAAAAAAATAATAAGAAAGATAAAAAATCTTTAAAATTATAATTTTATAATTTAAAATTTAATTTATTAAAAATATTTAAAATATTGTTATTTTTGAAAGAATAGAATTTTTTTACAAGTAATAAAAAAATTGACCTTTGTAGATTTTAAACAGAATATCTGTACAAATTACACAAAACATTTTAACCAATTAAGTCATACTTAAACTTTTGTCTAAATTTTATTATAATATTTATTTATGAAGAAATATTTAATTCTTGACCTATAACAATATAATATGTATCGTTTCATATCATATATCGTTGAAAAATTGATACGATCGGTATATAAACGGTACAACAAACCCTACTTGAAATAAGGAAGGTTTGACGGTCTCAACCTAGCTCATCTCTCGTGTGATCACAAGAGACTTTCAGTTCGTTCACAGCAAACAAACATAATATTGTTACAACATGATTTATAATTTTCTTATCCCGAGGTGTAAACATCTTAATTTTATCCTCTTAGGTACTTTTTCAGACGCACAATCATTTATACTTTGGGCGACAGTTTCTTATTTGGTGGTGAAGCAATTTATAAAGAAACGGATAAACTTAATATATAAAGTATAAAAATGTATATAATTATATGAAATATAAAATAAAATTATGTAGTTATATAGTTATATAATATTAATTGTAGTGCCCCAGAATTTATTTTTTTCCTAGCATTATTAGTAATCTAAATGGGTAAATTTGAATTAATAAGTCATTATAAGGCCAAATGGTGTTAATCAATTAACCCAACTCACCTAATTAAAGTCCAAAAGGTTTTAACTCAGGTCCATTCAGTTTGGCCCATATTCTAGAAGGATATTGAGCCTATCCTCGGAATTATAAGGATAAACACCACTTAAAATAGGTAATTAACTGGATAATGAATATAAGAGATTGACCAATTTAAAACTCTACCTACGATGACTGTAACGGTCTATCGTAAGACCGTCACATCCATGTAACGCGTGGGCACCCGACCGTTATAAACCTGTTAATTCTGTGAGTGAAAGAACCCATGAAAAGGTGGAAACTTTGAGATCCTATCCACTAAGGATCAACTTGGGAAGGCTTATAATATTGCTAAGGACTCTTAGAGATTAGGATTTGATGAAATAAGGACTCTAAACTCGATCTAATCCTCAAACCCTAGTCTAAACCTTATAAATAGGGCATAGTTCTGAACTGTGCGCCCCTTACTTTTTGGACGTAAAGAAGCAAGGTAAGGAGTCATTATCTCAGGTAAGTTCTTTAGAAGTAATTGTTTACAATACTTTAAACCAACTCCCCTTCGAATTTTACATCTTTAGGTCAAGAGGTCGTGGAGATAGAACTTAAAGAAGTTGCTGAAAAAGTCACAAGAGGAGGAGAAGAACTAGGGCAAGGTTCTCAACCAAATTCAGGAACTACAGTCTAAATAAGAGGTAGGTTATCTCATGAACGATAAAAACACCTTGATAGGACTAAAAACCTCTGGTTTACTTGAATTTCATGCATAGTAGAGCATCAATTTCATGTTTTGATAGTTCTATGCATATCATACACCTCTTAGCCAAATTGAGAAATTAAAACATGACTGCTCATCTATTCATGATTACCTATGCATATAGATAGTTTATACTTCGTTAACATATCTAGAAACTCATGATGTTTTGATAAAAGACATGATGTGAGTTGATCTCTTAGTTTCTATAGTTGTTTTCTATTAGTAGATACTGTAACGTATCACAGAAGGACCGTCACTTTCATGTAACGGCCCTACGACATACCGTTACAAACTCTGTGGTATTTGAACTACACTGTTGTTTCTAACGCGGTTGGACAGACGCGTTACATTCATGTAACGGCTGGATCCTGACCGTCACATTCATTATGACGCCCCATCTCCAGACCGTTATAGTCTATGCTCTGTCAACCCTAGGCATAATATAACTTGCCAATTTTGCTTATTATTAAGCCTAGTTACCTAAGTTTTAACATGATCCTGTGATTTTAAGGTTATTTGATTATGCATATGAGTCATTGCATGTTTTGGTATCTCACTTTTACTTGAGTTATGTTAATATCATAAAGCCAAATTATATAGTTTTGTATTATAAAGCATGACCTTTTTAACATTGTATTGACGGAGTTTTGATCATGATTTCACATGGATTGAACATATCTCTCTCTGTCAATAGAGTCAATTCTATAAGTACATGGCACATATTCCGGTATGTTGTCATTAGTTCACACTTTGCACTATAGGAACATAATATTGGACATGAGAACCTCTCTATTGGATATTCCTTCCAATGGATTAGGAAATCTTGTTTCAAGGCCTCCGTAATTCTCTGCGAGCCTAGGATTACCACTAGGACGCCGAGTTGGTTGTACCATTAAAGATCAATAAATAGAATACACTCGTTGTTTCTGATTCTAGTAATGTAACGGCCTTGCACTGGACCGTCAGGCTCACGTAACGGCCCAACGCCCGATTGTCACATTCCTCTGGGTTTATTTTTGACTCTCTGGACTCAGATCACTGTAACGGCCCATTACTGGCGCGTTACATAGTATAACGGCCCAGTAAACGACCATTACATAGCTTGTTTATGTTAACCCAAGGTTTGACCAAGGGTTGATACTCCAATGATTCTAGACAAACCTTGATGATCTAGAACTTATCATATTGCTTAATAGACTTAATATAATAAATGGAAGTTAAGAAAAATACCGTTATACTGTCGATTTATTTCTATGAGCATGACCTTGTTTAAAGTCTATTTCTTGACTCATACACTTATGCTGAAGCATTCACTCACTGATTATCATTATCATAGAATTATTGAATTGTACATTCTTGGCCATACTTTACTGTTATATTGCGTGGGAGTAGCTTAATTTATAACTGAAGATGCGATCCCCTCGACTATATTCTGCACTAATTGTGTTCAAGGGCTCTATGCTAGTCCCCTCGGCTGATTGTCGGAAACATACTATTTTATAAACCATGGGGTATGAAGCTATTGGCGTCACATTATGCTGGGAGTACTATTTCTATAAATAAGTGAAGATCCACGGCACTACATGACATTCTTGTACATGACATTCTTACTTGATATTCCATAGAAATTCATGAACTATGTACTCAAAAGAGACTAACGTGATGAATATGTGGCTTGCTCGTACATTCTCGTTACATGCTTGCTCGTGAAAGGCCAAATATCATGTTCATGATTACATTCTTGCTAGTTCATTCTTGATCATTCTATCTTATCTTGTTACTATGGTTTAATTGCCTGGTCATCGCATTGCATGATTTTACCTTATTCTCTAGAGCTAAAATGCTAATTACTTTAATAGTGCCATCATGTTGATATGAAGATACCTACTGGGTAAGTGTGCTCATTGCCTATTTCTAATGTTTTACAGGAGATGGAAGTGGTTCGGATTCGGATTCGGATTCGGGCTATACTAATAGCGGGTCCGAAAGCGAGTGAAAGTGTTATAAAGATGAGAGTGAAGACATAGAAAGTTATAATGTCTAGATTGAGTCAATGTAATTTTCTTATTTCTTGAGTCTAGAAAAAGGAAAGATGACGAGAAGTTGATTGTATTATGAATATTGAGCATTTATGAAATAAAGTTGGAGTTTGAATATTATTGTGTAATTGCATTTATTTGTGTGATTGTTTTGTGCTCTGATTGATTCTTGCTTGCAAGAGGCTTACCATGCCGGCTGTTCGCGCTCCCCGAGCGAGTCTTCCGCTGTAATAAAAGGCTCGGGACGTGACAGTTAAGTTGGTATCAGAGCCTAAGTCTCAAGACTTAGGGCAAAGAGTTATGTCATAGGATAAGTCCAAGGTTAAGGACCCCTACCTATGAACTAAGGAAGAAAATTTCATACCCATGAGAGAATTGGGTAGAGGCCGGGATAAGAGAATTGATTAGATTTAAGATTTGATTTTTCATGAGATATAACAAGTGTTATTTTCTCTCTCTCAGATACCTTATTATTCTTATCAAGGCTCATCGCGCAGATTGAGACGGTATGCAACAAACTGTTGCCGGCCTCACCCAAGCACTGCAAACTATAGCACAAGGTGGTGCAGGGGCAAGGGCAGGAGACCTTCACCGTAATTTTCGGAGTCTAAATCCTCCGCGTTTCTATGGATCGTCCAATCAAGACGAAGCAGAAAACTGGATCGATGAGATGAATAGGATATTCGACGTTATACAATGTACAGATCAGGAGAAAGTCCGTCTAGCAACATTCCAATTAAATAAGGACGCCCGTACTTGATGGAAATCAATTCCGGCACCTCCAGCCGATACACCTCACACATGGAACGGCTTCCTCACCTTATTCCGTTCCAAATATTTTTTCGAACATGTTAAGGAAAAGAAGGCTATGGAGTTTGCCTCCCTTCGTCAAGGGATGTTGTCAATAGCAGAATACGAGCTACAGTTATCAAGACTAGCACCGTATGCACCACATTTGATCAGCACAGAATTATTAAAAGTAAATCGATTTATGGACGGGTTACGGCCTGATTTTATTTAGCAACTGGGGACACAAAATATCCGCACTTATGCGGAGATGGTTCAAAGGGCATATTTATGCGAGAGGACCTTAGAGAAGGTCGAAAGGTTGAAAGGTAAAGGGGAAGAATCAAGCCGACACTCAGATCGACGTTATAAGAAGGAGAAGTTTAGCATCACAGAACCCTACAAAAACCGTGATAATAAGAAAAGATCAAGGAACGGGAACGGCGGGAGTTCCCAGAAGAATCACAAAAAGGTTAAGGAAGAGAAGGAGCAAGTCACCACGGCGTGCACCTTTTACGAGAAATTCGGCCACTCAACTGAAGAATGCTGGAAGCGCCTAGGTGTTTGTTTGCACTGTGGGAGTAGGGAGTATCGTGTACCAGATTGCCCCCTTATGAAGGATCAATCAAATAATGGAGGATGTCGGAGGTAGGCTCGCCTTAATGCAGTTATAGATGAAGAAGAAGCTCCCAAGAATCAAAATGATGGGCTCATGGAAGGTACTCTTCAAATTTATTCTCATCCTGCATTCGTGCTATTTGATACTGGTGGTTCTCATTCTTTTATCTCCATCACTTTTGTAAAAACCTTGCCGATTGCATCTGTTCCCCTACCTTCAGACCTTGCTATTACTACCCCTTTAGGACCTGGAACTAAACTTACCAATTATTATCCTGATTGTGAGGTGGTAGTAGAAGGACACAATCTCCCTGCAAACTTAGTATGCCTTGATATGAAAGGTTATGATGCTATTTTAGGGGTAGATTATCTTGTAGACCATGATGCTTATATCAATTGCAGAAATAGAATTATATCTTTCCGAAAGCCCGGTCTTCCAAGATTTTCTTTTCTTGGCATCAAATACAGGAAGCATCCTACCATCATATCTTCTCTTCACGCCTGCAAACTTATCTCGCAAAGATGTTAAATTTTTCTTACTTCAGTCATTATTACAGAATCTAAGGAAATTGTCCTAGCAAACATTCCTATTGTAAATGAGTTCCCAGACGTGTTTCCATCTGAACTACCTAGTTTACTGCCCGAGAGGGAAGTGAACTTTACCATTGAACCCATTCCTGGTGCAGCACCTGTTTCTATAGCTCCTTACATGATGTCCCCCACAGAACTCAAGGAACTAAAGAAGCAGTTACAGGAACTTCTAGACAAGGGTTTCATTAGACCTAGCACATCTCCTTGGGGTGCGCCGGTTCTATTTGTCAAGAAGAAAGATGGTTCGCTCAGGCTATGTATCGATTACCGGCGACTGAATCAGCTTACAATCAAAAATAAGTATCCGTTGTCGCGTATTGATGAGCTCTTCGATCAGCTTTCAGGAGCTGAGTATTTCTCTAAGATTGACCTCAGATCAGGTTATCATCAACTTAGAATCAAAGAAGAAGACATTTTTAAATCGACTTTTCGAAGTCGTTATGGCCACTATGAATTCGTGGTGATGCCGTTTGGGTTAACTAATGCTCCAGCAGTATTCATGCAACTTATGAAGAGTGCCTTCCAGCCATATTTGGACCAGTTCATCGTCATCTTTATTGATGACATCTTAATATATTCCAAGACTAAATAAGAACATGAAGAACATCTAAGGATAGCCTTGCAAACACTTAGAGAACACAAGCTTTATGCCAAACTCAATAAGTGTGAATTCTGGCTCAAGGAAGTCTCATTCCTAGGCCACATTATTTCAAAACAAGGTATTGCCGTAGATCCTTCTAAGGTAGAAGCTGTCAGATATTGGAGTCGGTCAATGACTGCATCTGAAGTTAGAAGCTTTTTGGGTCTAGCTGGTTATTATAGGAGATTCATAAAGGACTTCTCAAAGATCGCGATTCCTTTAACTAGACTTACGAGAAATGAAAATCCTTTTGTCTAGTCGAAGGACTATGAAAAGAGTTTTCAAAGTCTTAAGAAGTATATTACAACAGCCCCTATTTTATCACTACCAATGGAGGGTGGTGGATTTGAAGTGTATACAGATGCATCTGGAATTGGCTTAGGGTATGTCCTGATGCAGAATGGAAAAGTGATTTGCTATTCTTCAAGACAATTGAAGCATCACAAAGAAAATTATCCTGTACATGATTTAGAATTGGCAGCAGTTATCCTTGCTTTAAAAATTTGACGTCATTATCTTTATGGAGAAAAGTTCGCGATCTACACAGACCACAAGAGCTTGAAATATTTATTCTCTCAAAAGGATATTAATATGAGGTAAAGAAGATGGTTAGAACATCTCAAGGACTTTGATTTCGCTATTCAATATCATCCTGACAAGGCAAATACTGTAGCAGATGCACTCAACAGGAAACCAATGGGTATGTTATCAAGTCTCATGATTAATATTACTAACCTTATTCCTCAATTTGCTCAGTTGAATTTAGATGTTGACATTAAGGAAGAGGATTGCTTCATAGCTAATATCCGAGCTCAACCCACATTAATAGAGGATTTGGCTAAGTTACAAGAGGATGATCCAGTTTTACTAGAAATTAAGGCCAATATTGAAGAAAGACCGGATTTTTCTATTTCCGAAGATGGAAGATTGCTATTCAAGGGACGAATGTGTATACCGGATCATGAGGATACAAAGAAACTGATCTTAGAAGAAGTACATAAATCAAAGTACTCCATTCATCCAGGAGGAACGAAGATGTATCAAGACCTCAAAAGAAATTTTTGGTGGCCCAATATGAAGAGGGAAGTAGCTGATTTTGTATCTCGTTGTCTTACATGCCAACAAGTTAGGGCGGAACATTTCAGACCTGCAGGTAAATTACATCCCTTAAGTATTCTGGAATGGAAATGGGAGAGCATGAGAATGGATTTTATTATGGGATTACCTAAGACAAGAGGTGGACATGATGGCATATGGGTAATCATAGATCGATTGACTAAGTCTGTACAGTTATACCAATAAAGAGTCGATGGTCTGTGGATATCCTAGCAGCATTATACATCAAGAAAATTGTTAAATTACATGGTATCCATGTCTCTATTGTATCAGATAGAGATCCTCGATTAACATCACAGTTCTGGAAAGGTCTACAACATTCACTTGATACTAGATTAAATTTCAGTGCAGCCTTTCATCCACAAACTGTGGTCAGATGGAAAGGACAAATCAAGTAGTAGAAGACATGCTCAGGACTTGTGTCATTGATTTTGGAGGGAGTTGGCATGATCACTTGCCTCTAGTGGAATTTGCATATAATAACAGCTATCAAGCAAGCATACAAATGGCACCTTTTGAAGCTCTATACGGGAAAAGTTGCGATCACCAATATGTTGAAATGAAATAGGGGAAAGGTAATTTCTAGGACCTGATCTTATCAGAGATTCCACAGAGAAAATCAAGCTCATTCAAGAAGGAATGAAGATGGCACAAGATAGGCAGAAATCGTGCGCCGACAATCGAAGGCGCGACTTGGAGTTTCAAGTAGGTGAACATGTATATCTAAAGGTTTCTCCGGGTCGTGGTATTCGAAGATTTGGCATTAAAGGAAAGTTAACTCCCAGATTCATTGACCCGTTCGAAATTCTTGAAAGGGTCGATGAAGTGGCTTATAGATTAGCCTTACCTCCACAGCTAGCAGGAGTTCATGACGTATTTCACGTCTCTATGCTGAAGAAGTATGTATATGATCCAGATCATATTTTCACGTTTAATAATCTGGAGATTTAGAAAGACTTAACATATGAGCAAACACCAATAAAGATTTTGGATCGGGAAGTGCGTCAATTAAGGAATAAAGTTATTCCCATGGTCAAAATGCAATGGAAGAAAATATGGCCATATAAAGCAACATGGGAACCAGAAGCAGCTATGTGGAAAAGATTCTCATAATTATTCGACTGTAAGTACACTCTCCACAATCCATATATTGAATTTGGGGACCAAATTCTTTTAAGTGGGGAAGGGTGTAGTGCCCCAGAATTTATTTTTTTCTTGGCATTATTAGTAATCTAAATGGGCTAATTTGAATTAATAAGTCATTATAAGGCCAAATGGTGTTAATCAATTAACCCAACTCACCTAATTAAAGTCCAAAAGGTTTTAACTCAGGCCCATTCAGTTTGGCCCATATTCTAGAAGGATATTAAGCCTATCCTCGGAATTATAAGGATAAACACCACTTAAAATAGGTAATTAACTAGATAATGAATATAAGAGATTGACCAATTTAAAACTCAACCTACGATGACTGTAACGATCTATCATAAGACCGCCACATCCATGTAACGCGTGGGCACCTGGCTGTTACAAACCTGTTAATTCCGTGAGTGAAAGAACCCATGAAAAGGTGGAAACTTTGAGATCCTATCCACTAAGGATCGACTTCGGAAGGCTTATAATATTGCTAAGGACTCTTAGAGATTAGGATTTGATGAAATAAGGACTCTAAACTCGATCTAATCCTCAAACCCTAGTCTAAACCTTATAAATAGGGCATAATTCTGAACTGTGCGACCCTTACTTTTTGGACGTAAAGAAGTAAGATAAGGAGTCGTTATCTCAGGTAAGTTCTTTAGAAGTAATTGTTTACAATACTTTAAACTAACTCCCTGTGGACGCACTTTTTATCGCTTGTTATTTTCTCGTTGGTTTATTCGTTTATTAAGTGCGTGGGCGTGCCAGTCACCGAAGTGACAATTTGTTCGGGCTTCGAAGAGCCCATGGTGCGCTCGATCTGACTTCGTCAGACGATTATGTAGTTCGTGTCGGGACCGAATCCCGTCGCGCCACAAAGGTCACGACGTCATTTACATCCCCCATACGAGAGAATACCCTTGATTAATTGCCGAAATTAGGGGCCCCGCGGCCGAAAGAATAGTACTAATTGTGCGAGAAAGAGGCAGGAGAAAATCACACCAAAGTGCGCATTAGGATGCGAGCCACTGGCCATGTCGGTCACTCGTGGACCTTCTCATATTCGGACACGGGTCCGTGATGGGAACGCAACAGGAAAAGCCGAGACAAATCCGTTCAAGTGTTTGCCGAACACCCGGCAATTTTAGTGATGACTCGGAGGGTGTCCGGAACGAGGAGCAAACCCGGTCTGATCAAGATGTCGGCCCGAGGCCAGGTCGAGACCGGACCATGTTGGGATGACTCCCGAGATCCGAGCCCGGCCTGAGAGGGCGGCATTATTGTTCCTTTTGCCCCGGGTCGCGGGGAGAGATGGGGGCTGCAGTATGGACCCTAACGTCTTTTATTTGGGATTTTCTTGGTTATATGTTCTGATCTCTGATTTGATGTTTGTTGTTTATTTATGCCTTCGAATCATTATTAACGTTGCGCCTTCGGAGTCCTTCAATTAGCGTAATTTCTGTTAATTTATTTGATAGTGTTGGTGCCCTTATCGGGCCATATATATGCATATATATATATAGTGTGCCGGCGAAGGAAACATGGTGTACCGCTGAGGGCAAGAGTGTGCCGCTGGGCGCTAAAGGGGCGTACCGCTAGGGACTGGAAAGGGGTGTACCGCTGGAGGCTACTTGGGGTGTGCCGCTGAAGGCGGCAATGGTGAGGGTGTGCCGCCGAAGGCTGGAGGGAGTGTGCCGCTGGAGGCAATAGGGATGGCATAAAGTATGTACGTTCCCCGGGCTCGAAGTCTATACGTTGGCTGCTCAAAGTCCATACATTGGATGGCTCAAAGTCTATACATTGGACAAATCTATACACTGACCAACCCCAAGTCTGCACGTTGCTGTTCAAAGTCTATACGGTGCCAAACCCAAAGCCTGTACGTTGTGACATAGAGTCTGTACATTGGCTGGCCCAAAGTCTATACGTTGGCCAAGTCTATACACTGGCCAACCCCAAGTCTATACATTGGCCAAGTCTGTACATTGGCCAGCCCAAGTCTATACACTGGCCACCATGAAGTCTATACGTTGGCTGGCCCCAAAGTCTATACATTGGCCAAGTCCAAAGTCTGTACGTTGGCCAAGACATGAAGTCTGTACATTGCCCCTTTGGCTGCGGCTTGAAGTCTATACGTTGCCAAACCCAAGGTCTGTACGTTGGACAAGTCTATACGCTGGATAAGTCTATACATTGGAGTGTGAAGTCTATACACTGCCTAAGTCTATACGCTGGCCATCATGAAGTCTGTACGCTGGCTGGCTCAAGTCTATACAGTGCCTGAGGGTGTACCGGCGAAGGGAAGGTAAGAGTGTACCGCTGAGGGGCCTAGAGGGGAGCGTGCCGGCAAAGGACAAGAAAAAGGGTGTACCGCTGAGGGCACAAAAAAAAGGGTGCCGGTGGAGGTTATGAAAGCAAGGGTGTGCCGCTGAGGGGAGTGTACCGCTGAAGGTGGAGGGATAGGATGTACCGCTGGGGGCAACAAGGTGTGCCGGCCAAGGGGATTGGGGTGTACCGTTGAGGGTTCAAGAGGCGTGCCGCTGGGGAAGGGATTTGGTGAGCAGTCCGGTTGATTAAAAAAAATGCACCGTTGAAGGGCCGATCGGAACGTGCTGGTGGAGGTTCGATCAGTTTTCGATTATTTGTTTTAAGACTTTTCTTGTCTTAACCCTTGTGTAGTTTCATATAAAATTCCTCCCTTGTTTTGTTTTCTTTGTTCGGTTCGATCTCTTTCCTTGTGGGTCGGATGCTCGGGCGGCCGGGTGGTTAGCTAGCTTGGTTCAGTTCTCGTCGTGGTGCCGGCAGTGATTTGATGAGTTGGAAGGTTTCATTAGTTATTCTGCTCGTTTGTTGCCTCCTTTTGCCTCTTTTAATTGTTTATCAGTTTCTCACAAAAATTCGGCAGCATCTCCCCTTGACCCGGGGCGCAAGGGAGATAAAGGGAACGCGCCCACATGGAGTGGCGGAACCCGACAACTGGAGGTGGGCCCCCGGGGGGAGCAACACCTTTATAGAGCCTCGGAAAACGTGAAGGAAAGGGGCTTGGGGCGAGGCCAAGAAGTGGGCTGCTGGGAGACTGAAAGGTGTGCCGCTGGGGGCCAAGGTGAGTGTGCCGCTGAGGGCTGATGGGGGGGGTGTGCCGCTGAGGGCCGAAAAGTGCTTGCTGCTGAGGATGGAAAAGGTGTGCCGGCCAAGGGCCAGAAAGATGTGTCGCTGGAGGATTAAAAGGGAGCCAAGTGTGTGGGCTGGGGGCTTGCAGGCGCTCTATGGAAAGAAGGGGAGCTCGAGGTCAAGGAAGGGCTGCTGGAAGTGAGTGAAGGACCCACAAGGCCAGGCTTCAAAGGGGAGGCCTCACATTGATACGGTGACTTGAAGAAACCGGAGAAACAAAGAAAACGAACCACGCACCGCATGCGTTGTGGAGGCGAGAACAAGCCATCAGACATAGCAAGGAAGACCCAAGGAAGATGATTTTCTCATTCATGGGAAGCAAAAGGGGCCGGAGCCCTACACATACATTGCAACAGAAAATGCCCACGACAAGATTGTGGACTGAAAGAAATGAAAGAAAAAGAAAACAACACAGGAGGGGGGAGGAACCGGCTACAAAGGAAAGCCCCTAACTCTCTCTCCCATTACATCGAGCTCTATCTCTCCCTTACTCTTGCTTCTTCCCGGTGATCGCCGGAGGGAGCTCACGCCGGGATGCCTCTTCTTCTTTTCTCTCTTCTCCTCTTTTCCTATCTGTGGGTGTCTCTCTCTCTTTTGCTCTCTCTTCTCTGTGTTTCTTCCTTCTTGCCTCCTCCTCCTTTTGCAACGGGAACGGGAGTCTTTTATACTCCCAGCAGCGGGAGCCTTAAGCACGGCCGTCGAAGGCGGGGAGTGGCCTTGTGATCATGGGGTTTGACCTCCCCTGTCCTGGGTGTCAGTGGGGTAGCCTGCGTGGCCCAAGGATCGGCCGCCACCTCAGACGGCTCCACTGCGCGCCAAGGATGCATAGGGCATGGGCTTCACGTCGTCTTGCCGTTGAAAAGCTTCACCGCTGTGTCGCTGGCGAACTAAATAGGCGTGCCGCTGGAGAGCCAAAACGGCGTGCCTTTGAAGCCCCTAAGGGTGTGCCGCTGAATGGCTTGCAGGGCGTGCCGCTGAGGCCCCTGCAGGGCATGCCGCTGAAGCCCCTGCAGGGCGTGCCGCTGAAGACCCCTGCAGGGCGTGCCGCTGAAGACCCCTGGGGGTGTACCGCTGAAGCCCCAAAGGGCCGTGCCGCTGAACCCCAAAGGGGTGTGCCGGTGAAGCCACCCCCAGGGGGTGTACCGCTGAAGGCCCCCAGGGGTGTGCCGCTGGACCCAAGGGGGGGGTGTGCCGCTGGGGCTTGAACCGGTCGTGCCGCTGGGGCTGCCCTAGGGGCGTGCCGCCGAAGGCCACCTCAAGGGCGTGCTGCTGAACAGCCCTGAGGGCGTGCCGCTGAACACCCAAAGGGGTGTGCCGCTGAACCCCAAAGGGGGTGTGCCGGTGAAGCCACCAGGGGTGTGCCGCTGGAGGCCAAATTGGGCGTGTTTCTGAGCCCGTTCTAAGCCCGTTATGGACATGAGTCATGACCTATTTGGCTTTCTCCGAGGCTCACAGATTGTGGGGGCTTCTTGTGCTCGGTTCCTCTTCACTGTTGTGACTCCTCGCGGCGGCTTTGCGACAGTTCTCCCGGGGTTTATTCGCTCGGGCCGTCATTGACACTGGGCCGAGCGGGGTATCATGGGTGTGCAATTTTTGGTGTCCACAAATGCCCCCCACCCAAGGGTAGCGCGGGCGAAGGATGAGCCGGGCGGTGCCCGTGGGTGTACTTGTCCCTTTTCTCTTCGTCGGTGCCAACGGGGTGTCGAGAGCCGACCTGGTTGGTTGTTTGTTGGTCTCTTTGTTAGTGCCGACGGGATGCCGGGAACTGACCTGGTTTGTCGATCTCTTGGTCTCTTTGCCAGTGCCGACAGGATGCCGGGAACTGGCATGCTTTGTTGTCTCTTTGTCTCTTTGCCAGTGCTGACAGGATGCCGGGAACTGGCATGCTTTGTTGTCTCTTTGTCTCTTCGCCAGTGCCGACAGGATGCCGGGAACTGACCTGCTTTGTTGATCTCTTGGTTTCTTCGCCAGCGCCGAAAGGGTGTCTGGGGCTGACATGGTCTGTTAATTCTTCTACTCTTTTCTCTCTCCTTTTTTTTGAACCACATTACCGATACAAGCGCCCTTTCGGGTTTTCGCCGGTACCGGCCCCCTCTTGCTTTTGCCCACGCGCCCTTTCGGGTTTTCACGTGGCGGGGTACCCGATTTTGCCCGTAGCGCCCTTTCGGGTTTTCGCCACAGCCGGGTTGTTGCCATTTTTACCCTTTTCCCCGTGTGGGGGCGAGTCCGGCGGGGTATCTCTATATTATTTTTTTTTTAACCCCATTTTCTTTTCTTCCTTTTTTTTTTGAAGTTGAATGATATGCGAGTGTAGGCTAGGGCACGAAGCCTTGCGCCGGAAAGTAAGGTTCTTTCGTTGCCAAGAACAGAATGCTCGCGCAACGGGAGAATGTAGGTCTCTTCATCAGTGCCGACGGGGTGTCGGGGACTGAAGCAGCATGTTGTCTCTTTGTCTCTTCATCACTGCCGACGGGGTGCCGGGGACTGAAGCAGTTTGTTGCCTCTTCATCAGTGCCGACGGGGTGTCAGGGACTGAAGCAATTTGTTGGTTTCTTCATCAGTGCCGACGAGGTGTCGGGAACTGAAGCAGTTTGTTGTCTTTTGTCTCTTCATCAGCGCCGATGGGATGCCGGGAACTGACCTGGTCTCTTGGTCTCTTAGTCTCTTCGTCAGTGCCGGCAGGATGTCGGGAGCTGACCAGATTTATTGATTTCTTCATCAATGCCGACGGGATGTCGGGAACTGAAGTAGCATATTGGTCTCTTATTCTCTTCATCAGTGCCGACGAGGTGTCGGAAACTGAAGCAGTTTGTTGTCTCTTTGCCTCTTCATCAGTGCCGACGAGGTGTCGGGGACTGAAGCAGTATATTGGTCTCTTCGTCTCTTCATCAGTGCCGACGGAGTGTCGGGAACCGACATACTTTGTTGGTCTCTTCGTCTCTTCGTCAGTGCCGACAGGGTGTCGGGGGCTGACCCGGTTTGTTGATCTCTTGGTCTCTTCGCCAGTGCCGACAGGGTGCCGGGAGCTGACCTGGTTTGTTGATCTCTTCTTGTCTTTTCTTTACCCTTTTTTTTTGTACCACGTTACCGATACAAGTGCCCTTTCGGGTTTTCGCCGGTACCGGCCCCCTCTTGCTTTTGCCCACGCGCCCTTTCGGGTTTTCGCCACAGTCGGGTTGTTGCCATTTTTGCCCTTGTCCCCGTGTAGGGACAAGTCCGGCGGGGTATCTCCATTTTTATTTTTATTTTTTAACCCCATTTTCTTTTCTTCCTTTTTTTTTTGAAGTTGAGTGATATGCGAGTGTAGGCTAGGGCACGAAGCCTTGCGCCGGAAAGTAAGGTTATTTCGTTGCCAAGAACAGAATGCTCGCGCAACGGGAGAATGTAGGTCTCTTCATCAGTGCCGACGGGGTGTCGGGGACTGAAGCAGCATGTTGTCTCTTTGTCTCTTCATCAGTGCCGACGGGGTGCCGAGGACTGAAGCAGTTTGTTGCCTCTTCATCAGTGCCGACGGGGTGTCGGGGACTTAAGCAATTTGTTGGTTTCTTCATCAGTGCCGACGAGGTGTCGGGAACTGAAGCAGTTTGTTGTCTTTTGTCTCTTCATCAGCGCCGACGGGATGCCGGGAACTGACCTGGTCTCTTGGTCTCTTAGTCTCTTCGTCAGTGCCGGCAGGATGTCGGGAGCTGACCAGATTTATTGATTTCTTCATCAGTGCCGACGGGATGTCGGGAACTGAAGTAGCATATTGGTCTCTTATTCTCTTCATCAGTGCCGACGAGGTGTCGGAAACTGAAGCAGGTTGTTGTCTCTTTGCCTCTTCATCAGTGCCGACGAGGTGTCGGGGACTGAAGCAGTATATTGGTCTCTTCGTCTCTTCATCAGTGCCGACGGGGTGTCGGGAACCGACATACTTTGTTGGTCTCTTCGTCTCTTCGTCAGTGCCGACAGGGTGCCGGGGGCTGACCCGGTTTGTTGATCTCTTGGTCTCTTCGCCAGTGCCGACAGGGTGCCGGGAGCTGACCTGGTTTGTTGATCTCTTCTTGTCTTTTCTTTACCCTTTTTTTTTGTACCACGTTACCGATACAAGCGCCCTTTCGGGTTTTCGCCGGTACCGGCCCCCTCTTGCTTTTGCCCACGCGCCCTTTCGGGTTTTCGCATGGCGGGGTACCCGATTTTGCCCGTAGCGCCCTTTCGGGTTTTCGCCACAGCCGGGTTGTTGCCATTTTTGCCCTTGTCCCCGTGTAGGGACAAGTCCGGCGGGGTATCTCAATTTTTAACCCCATTTTATTTTATATATTTTTTTTGACAAGCGAGGAATATACGAGTGTAGGCTAGAGCACGAAGCCTTGCGCCGGAAGATAAGGTTCACTCGTTGGCAAGAATAGAATGCCAGCGCAACGGGAGAATTTGTGCCGATTCGGACCAAGGTCCGTAATGGCCATATTGTGCGGAGTGGGTGGCTATGGCACGAGGCCTCGCGCCGGGAAATGAGGTTTTTTCGTTGGCAAGAATAGAATGCCAGCGCAACGTGAGAATTCGTGCCGATTCGGACGTAAGGTCCGTAATGGCAATATTGTGCGGAGCGGGTGGCTAGGGCCCGAGGCCTTGCACCAGAGAGGGACTTATTTGTTGGCAAGTGACTAATGCCAACGTAAAGATAGAGGTTCTGCCGATCCGGACGTAAGGTCCGTGATGGTGGTTTTGTGTGACGGAAGGTGGCTGAGGCACGAGGCTACGTGCCGGGGAAAGCCTTGTTTGTTGGTAGGGTAGTGACACTATGACAAGGATAGAGCCGCAGGGGTAGAGTCGTCTTTGCTAGTGTGGACGTTCGTCCGACTGGGCTCGTGGGATGGAATGTTCTCCCTGAAGACATTTATTACTCGATCTCATCGACTTACTCCCCTGCGTGTGTGAGCGGACGAGTATATAAATGCGTGTACATGCATGGGTACGTATATATACACCCACATATATATATATATATATATATATATTTAATATCCTTCATATCTATATTTTTTTATTTTTTTTTATTTTATTTTCTCCTCTTATTCATTCAGGATTTTTTTCTCTTCTTTTCCTCCTCTTTTTTATTTCCTCTCCCCCTTTTTTATTATTTATTTTTTTCTTCGCCTCCCTTTTCTTTCCCCCCCTTTTTCTTCTTTTCCCCTTTTTTCTCCTTTTCTTTTCTTATTTCTCCCTTCCTCTTTTTCTTTCACATATAAAAGGGGGCGGGGGCGGTTAACGTTCCCCCCCTCTTTCGAATTCTCTCTACCCTCTCTCTTTCTTTCTTCAACGGGCGAAACACCCCCCCTTTCTCTTCTCTTCGTCTTCTCTGTCACCGGGAGCCGCCACCGTCGTCGTCGTCGTGGTGAGGGCACCACCGCGGAGCCCCCCCGTCTTCTCCTCTCTCTTCCCCCTCTCTATTCTTCTCCTCTCCTCCCTTCTCCTCCCGTTCTCTTCTCCTTCCTTCCCTTTCCCGCCGTGGGGCGACGGGGCCCTAGCCCCTTCTTTCTCTTCTTTCCCTCTTCCTTTCTTCTTCTTCTCCATTCTTCATCTCTTCTCCTTCCTCTCTTCTAGCGTCATGGTAGGGGAGGCCGTCGGGCGCCTGTCATGCCGGTGAGGGAGCGTGAAGGCGTGCCGGCGAGGGGGCGTCGGAGCGTGCCGGGGGAACCGCCCTAGGGCGCGTCGGTGAAGCCGTTGGCACCGTGCCGGGGAGGAGCTCTCCTGGCGTGCCGGGGAGCGGCTGTTGGGGGTGTGTCGGGGGAAAGGTGATTAGGGCGTGCCGGCGAGGGCGCCTTCAGGTGTGCCGGGGAAGGCCCCTAAGAGTGCGCCGGGGGAAGGCAGCCAGAAGCGTGCCGGGGAGCGACGCTGGGAGTGTGCCGGCAAAGGGGGGCTAAGGGTGTACCGGGGAAGCCCTCCGTGGGCGTGCCGGGGAAGTGCCACGGGGCTGTGCCGGGGAAGCCTATCTGGGGGGTGTGCCGGGGAAGACATCCCAGGGGCTGTGCCGGGGAAGGGCTTTTCCAGGGCGTGCCGGGGAAGGCTGCCACTGGGTGTACCGGCGAAGGCCCTGAGCAGCGTACCGGTGAGGGCCGCTGCATGGTGTGCCGGGGAAGGCACTGCTGGGCGTACCGGTGAGGGCCGTTGCAGGGGGGGTATCGGCCAAGGGGC
The DNA here is from genome assembly GCA_022559845.1 of Amorphophallus konjac. NCBI lineage: Eukaryota > Viridiplantae > Streptophyta > Magnoliopsida > Alismatales > Araceae > Amorphophallus > Amorphophallus konjac. Next base: position 314,326,581 of record CM040119.1, on the reverse strand, counting down.
TTCAGGCAGTATGTGGGGACTTTAGCTTAGGGAAGAAGACTCCTTCGACCGGCGGACTTCTGGTGTTGCCTCTCGGGGCCCACCATGTTTTGTTGGGGCCGTCACTCCTTGTGGGCGCGCACCCGTGTTTTCCCTTACGCCTTTGGCCTAGGGGAAACTCTGCCGAAATTTCGTCAGAAATTGGCAATATTTTGTTCACTTGACTTGTAGTAAAGTTTCTTTGCAGTCCTTTTGCTTGTGATTTGTTCTGACCTTCTTCTTTGCATATCTTTGCAGAGATATGGCTGCTCCAAGTGGTTCTGCCGCCCCCGCTGCTGCTATCGGGGCCGACCTCATTCCGCGGGGTCCAGTGCCGGCAGTGACATGGCTCAACGTGGAAGACCTGGACCGTGAACATGGGGAGATAGCTGCCTTGGCTGAGTCGTCGGGGTCCGACCGGGAGAGCATGGACTTCGGCCGGCTCACCAGAGTTGACAGCGGCTTCACTTTCGACCGGGCCACCGGGGAGTACAGGAAAGACTTCCCGAAGGATAGGCACCTTGTTCGATTCCTGAAGCACCTGCGCTCCCGAGAGGGGCGAGACTTTCGCACTATAAAAGCCGTCGAGCGGGCCATCCTGCATGCCCGGGACAGTCTTTTGTACAGCGTCCCCAGGAGCATTCCGATGTATCTGGTGGGAGAAGCCCGGGAATGGAAGCCGGTCTTGGGTATTGAGGGAGTGCTGCCGGCTGAAGACAAATTAGTGCGAGCCCCTCAATTCACACCAGCAAGGTGGGACATGTCTGCGGGGAAGGTGCATGGCGAGTCGCCCCGATTTGGCTTATTCCTGGCTCCCCTAAAATGGGGTTATAGGGAGGAGCCGTTCATATTGGACTGTTTAGCCATCAGGTTCAAGTACGAACTATCACTGGGCTGGTTTGGGGAACTGAAGCTTCAAGACGCCCACAGCTTCCGAGAAGGGGCGGTGGAGTTCACTGAATATGTACTGTTCAACTACGCCCCGTTGCTGGTCCGGGTTGGCATCTACCACAGCGTGTACGCCTCCCGGTATGGTTACCCCGTCTCCAAGGGTCTCTGTTGCGGCATGATAGAAGTATTTAGTGCGGAGACCAATACCTTCTACACGGCGGAGGGAGAGACTTCACTTGATTTGTGGAGCCTAAGCCAGCTGAGCGGCTTGCCCATTGACGGGGAGCCTTATGAAGAAGTATGCCTCCCGGACCTGATCAAGACGAGACTAACGGGGACGGCTATTATTCTCTGGGGTATTCATACCGGTACCTGATGAAGGCGTACCGGGAGCTGTACCAGCTGTCGCACAAGGGGAAGCAGCCCGCCCGTGGGGACAGAAAACGGGTGCGTATGGCAGTGTGGCTGGAATACTTCTACGACGGGCTGAAGCAGTATGAAGATTTTCCCTGCGTTGGCACCGCCGTTGCTCGCAAGAAACGTGCGAAGCCCAAGCATGATGTGAAGATCCCCTCCAGGGGGCGTCGGAACGGGGCCAATCCGATGGGGGTCGACCCACAGACTCACTGTGCCGCCTATCTGACGTACTGGCTGTGTTCATTTGCTATGCCGTACGGGGACGAGACAGTGATCCGGCCAGATGCCATCTATCCGGCGTGCCAGATGGCGTGGGGTGTTAAACTTTCTCTGTGCCCGGCGGCGCTCTGTTTGATTTATAAGGCTCTGGGAGACATCAGCACGCACCAGTTCCCGAGGCAGGCCCGGTACGTGTGCCCACTGCATTTCTTCAACGCGTGGGTTTGTTCGCTGTTTCCGGAGTTCGCCCCGCGAGTCCTTCAGGATTGGGGGCTGGTGCCGAGGATGCTGGAGTTCGCGAGTGCAGAGCCGGCTTCTACCTCCATGCGGATGTATGATATTCGGGGCCGGTTGACCACGGTTCCCCGGGATGCAGCCGGTACTATTCATTTCTGGACGCTGGCCGCGCATTCAAGCCCCCTCGTGAATAATAAGAGGGAATGCAAGGATGACCAGGTGGAGAGGTATGTCCACCCTGTCAGCCAGGAAAACGTGGTGCGCCCGTTGCTGGAGCCCGAGCTGAGGGATTGGGCGCTGGCTATCCGCCCGAGCGTGTTGGTGTTCCGGAAGGGAGACAACGTACTGCTGGAGCCGTATTACCCCTTCCGATTTGGCCGCAACTTCGGGTATGACCAGCATATCCCTGCTTATCATGCGCAATTCGGCTTGCCTTCGCGGAACGTCCGGGGAAGTGCGGTTGCCGAGCACGCTAGAAGCTGGTGGGACTTCTTCCACCGGGCGGACTCTGCCTCCTTCAGGGTGCCAGCCCCGGGTCGCGTGCCCCGAGTGACCGAGGACTATATAAAGTGGTGGAATGCCCGGACGGCTTTCTATCGGTTGCACAAGACCGATTGTTGGGATGGCGCCGAAAGGAGATTCCTTAGCCGGCAACCGGTGCCAGTACTTGACATTGAGCCAGATCATCTTCTTCGGCTCAAGAACAGGCAAGAGAAGGAGGTGGCGGCATATATGATAGCTCGTCGGGAAGCCCGGGATAGGAGGCCGACGCCGAAAGTGGAGCTGTCTCCAGTGGCGAAGGACAGCTATCAGAAGACGCTGAGGGATCTGTGCCGGGTAGGGAGCGACCGTCTGGACCTCATCAATTATCCATTCCCCATAGAGGAAGAGGGGACTCCCGCCAAGAGCTGGCGTCCGGAGAGAGATACACTTTGCCCATACCGCACTTTCATGAGGCGGGAGGAGAGGAAGCCCGAGAACTATAAGGACACCACATGGCTATATGTCCTTCTCCGGGTGAATGGACTGACGATCGAAGACCAGAGGGCCTCCGTCCTGGGCAAACGCCTGCACATCCCGTACTATTATGCTGACGGGTGGGGCATAGACCACTTCAGCCTCTTCTGCCACCTCTCCTTGAAGAAGCACGCGGATCTGGCCAGTCTTACGGACCGGTGCCAGAAGATCGAGGATGTGTGCTGGCTCGTTCGAGAGGCGGCGCGTCGGGATAAAGAGCCATCCCTGAGCTACTGGCCGATTACCCTGCGACTGTATACTGGCCCTCACGGTACTTGATCTCTTTTTTCTTCCTTTGTCTTCGTCTCTTATCATTGCGGCCTTTGCGGACAGTTGGATGCTAATCGTGAGCGCGTGTCTGTTCTTTCTCTTTTCCTTTCTGACAGACCACCCCGATAGCGCGCAAATGGCCACGTACCGGAATCTCCTTCGGCTTGTGCAGAAGCCTGCATACTTTGAAGCCGCGCCACTAGCCCCGACTGCGGCTCCTCTGCCCAAGGCAGCGAAGAGGCCCCGGGCAAAATCTCCCGTGAAGAAAGCGGTGGACGCCGCAAAGGTGGCCAAGCAGAGGGACACGAAGCGGAGAAAAACGGAGGCGGCCAAGGCCCCGACCGCCGTTCCTTCGGCGCCACGGGTCCCCTCTTTTGAGGAATTCGAGGTTGCCCGACCCGAGCCCAGCCAACCTGCCGGTCAGTACCTTCGACTATCGCCGTGTCTTTTAAGTCCCCCCTTTTATTTTCCATCTTGGAGCAGATCCCTAACACTTGAATGTTTTTTGTGTCTCAGCTCCTGTGGAAGAGCCCGTGCCCACACCTGTTCCTCACGCGAGGGAGCCTGCTCCTGTGCCCGCGCCTGACACGGGTGAAGCCGTGGCCATAGCAAAGTCGCCTGTTAAGGAGGCGTTGGCTGCTGCCAAGGTGGCCGGGCCACAAGCGGCAAAGCGGAGGCGGGCTGAGGAATTCCTGGCCCCGACGGTAGCCCCTCCGGTGGCCCCCGTCCTGTCTTTTGAGGAATTTGAGGCTACCCGGACCGGGCCGAGTTACGGAGCTGGTGAGGTTCACCGGCCGCCTGCGTCGTCCGTGATCAATTTGCCTCCTGGGTTGGCCTCGCACTCGCGTATGGCGACGATGCGTTTCTTCTCCGCGGGCGGCGCAAAGGAGCCGGCGCCTATGTCAATCCCGGGCGAGGGCAGGGCTGTAACTCCCGAGGAGGCTCTGCCCGTCGAGGAAGCCCGTGGGTCATCCAGGGCTGTAGGGGCCGAAGAGGGTATTTGTTTTGTCAGCCTAAACGACTTCTTTGTTTTCGGAGAGCCGACTGGGTTTGAGGTAATCCACTCTTTTCTTTTTGTGACAGGCACAGCAGAGGCCGTCGCTGGAGTATTCGGACCCCGCGTGCAACCCCCGACGACGCTTCTATATGTGAGGAGGAAGCTGAAGTCCGGCGTACCGGCCTCGTCTAGCCCGAGGGAGGGCACGCCAGCCATCGGCCTCGAAGTGGAGGCCCCTTTGTCGACAGAGCCTGCGGCAGTCGGGTCATCGTCGGGCGAAGAGGTAGACTACAATTATTCGTCCGATGAAGCGGCTCCTGACGAGGGCGTGTCCGGGGCATCGGGGCCGCCCGAGCCGGTCTTCGGGGCCCCCTTACTCGCTGGTTCCCCGAGCTTTGTGGGGAGGACCGCCGTAAGTGTGGGCTTGCTTGGGCCGGCTCCTTCATCTCCTTCTTGGTTACCTAATGACCTTTTCTTGTCAATTCTGGGTTTCAGGGGCTTGACTTGCCGGAGGCTGTGGAGGAGGGTGCCCCAATTGCGTCGATCGACCAGCAGATAGGGATCGATGTGGGCTCGGGCAAACTAGCCCTTCTATTCGAGGCTCTTGAGCAAGAGTCGGCCGCAGGGGCTTCAAATATTTCCGAAGCGGCGGCCGAGCCTCTGGAGGAAGGAGAGATTGCACCCGCAGACCGCGTCCTTATGGGGGCTGAGGTAAGCAGGGTTTCATGGTTCTTCCCACTCCTCGCCCTTGCGTAAATCATTCCCGGCGACGGGCGGCTAACCGTATTTCACGTGGGCAGGTGGTGCCGACGACCGGGAAGATGCCCAGCCGCTCCCGCAAGGCAATCGCCAAGCGGAGGCCGATTACCAATCAGCCACGAGCGGGGGGACCGATTCCGGCATCTATTCCGGAGGTGAAGACCCTTGCCGCGCTCGTGCAGGCAGGAAGCGTTCCCCATCTATTAGTCCCCCTTCCACCTCTTCCGAAGCTGCCGGCCCAGATGGAGGACCCGTTCCTGAGACAAATATTCGCGGGGCTCCGTGCACATCTGGAGGGGTTCCAGCCGCGAAGGAGAAGTTCATGGGTGACTACTTCGGGCCCAGCCTTACTTGAAGCCCCTCCTCTAGCCGGAGCAGCGACAGCCACACCCCTGCCCCTTGGAGTGGCAGCAGCGAGTCAGGCGGAGGCAGAGGAGGCAGGGGAGCTCCAAATAACGGGAGTACCGGAGGCTTCGGCAATGGTCTCGTCCACTTCCCAGGCAGTGGCTGGTCAAGGGTCTCTGTTTGAGCTACACCGACCAGGCGGTCTGACCCTTGCCCTTCCTTCCTCTTCAGCGGCTGTGGACGCTGACTTGTGGGCAGAAGTGGACAGCACCGTGGAATTCACTCCCCCGGTCGTGCCCTCAGTCAGCCATATGTCATCAGAAGCACCAGTCCGTCAAATGCTGATCACTCTGCGGACCATGCTCCTCGCCGACCCTCCTCTGTCGTATCGGGAGGTGCATACCATAGTGACGCAGTTGACTGGGGCGTTGCAAGTGCTCAGCTGCCCACTGGAGGAATGGTCGCGGCGGGTTCTGCTGTTGCTGAAGTATGTCAGGCGCCGCGAGTTCCTGGAGAGCCAGGCTCCCGACGAACGTACCGCCCTTGACGCTCAGGCAGACGAGTACCTGCAGACCTTGGAGGCCCGACGCCATAATAGAGAACGCCACGGAAAGGCCTTGGAGGAGGGCGAAGGCAGCGTCCGTTCCTTCAAGAACCGGATCGAGAAGCTGGAGGGCTACCTCGCTGCGGCTAAACTTGGCCTTGCCGAGGCGGAAAGGAGGGTGGCGGAGGAGAGGGAAGCTCTTGCCGTCGCCGACGTCGAAATGGTGTCCGTCGAAGCGGAGCTCGCCCGTCTTGAGGAATTGAGGGGCCGACTGCGCGATATGACGAACTTCCCTTACGTTGGGATCCTCCCTCTCGAGGACATCTTCAGGGACATCGACTAAGCGTTGCATCCCTTAATTCCTTCTCTCTTTTTTTGAATGTAACACAGGGGTATGCCCCACAGCACATGTAGTTTGATCCTCTTTTGAATAGAGCGAAGCAGTTATGATTTCACGCGTTCTTTGTGTATGCATTTGTCTTTCCTACCCTTCTTTCTCTTCCTTGCATATTATTTTCTTCTTCCTCTTCCCTTGCTCTTGTATCTTTCCCCCCCTTTTTGTGTAGAGACCCATTGGCAAGGTATGGGTCCTTGCAGGGATTCACTTTGGGAGGACCAGGCAGGAACCCATGTCAGGGTACAGGAGAGTGCTCGCCTTCCCAGGGGGAGGACGAGGGGACCACTCCACCATACCGAACGGGCAACTTCCTGGTTTTGCCGCAATATTGGAAGCGCGTGCTGGTCTCGAGTGAGGGGTACTTGGCCAGAGACCCCTTTCGCCGTTCAGAGGCGGCGGACATCGAGGTCTATTCAGTCAGTTACTGAGACGGGAGGTCCGATCCAAAGGGGTACTCACCGCCCGGGGAGGACGGAGAGAAGAGTTTGTTTAGTCAATGACCGCCCGGGGAGGACGGAGAGAAGAGTTTGTTTAGTCAATGACCCGGACGTGAGGTCCGAGCCAAAGGGGTACTCACCGCCCGGGGAGGACGGAGAGAAGAGTTTGTTTAGTCAATGACCCGGATGTAAGGTCCGAGCCAAAGGGGTACTCACCGCCCGGGGAGGACGGAAAGAAGAGTTTGTTTAGTCAATGACCCGGACGTGAGGTCCGAGCCAAAGGGGTACTCACCGCCCGGGGAGGACGGAGCGAAGAGTTCGTTTAGTCAATGACCCGGACGTGAGGTCCGAGCCAAAGGGGTACTCACCGCCCGGGGAGGACGGAGAGAAGAGTTTGTTTCTCTCCCCTTTTTTTTTACATCAATTTTTGGTACCCCCGCTGATGCGGGGCGGTGACTGGAAATGGGGGGCGTTCCCCTTTTCGGGCTTCTTCTTTCTTCCCTTTCTTTCCTTCTCCTCTTTTTTTCTTCTTCTCTTCCCCCTTTTTTCTTTTCTTTTTTTTTTCTTCTCTCTTCCCTTTTTTTCTTTTTTTTTCTCCTTTTTTTTTGCTTCTTTCTTTTGTCTCTCTTTTTTGCTTCTTCTTTTCTTTCTTCTCTTCCTATTATTCTTTTATATTTTCTTGAAACCTGGCTGGTGGTCAAATCATTTGGACATTAATTACGCACATCCGACCCAAAATGGGGCGAAGAGTAATATTATTACCTGAATGGGGGCGCCGGAGCGTGGTACAGCCGCAAGTGCCTTCCATTAAGAGGTGGGAATTGAACCTCCCCGCGGTGATTGACAATTACATAGGCTCCGCCTTCGTAGACCTTTTGGACTACGTAGGGCCCGAGCCAGTTCTCGTTTAGCTTACCCTTGGGGTTGGCCGCCATGAGATCTCTTCTCTTGACCATGACAAGGTCGCCCTTCTTGACTTCGCGTTCCTTGACGAGCTTGTCAAAGGCGCGTGCGATCCGGGCCTGGTAGACCTGAATATTCTGTTGGGCTTGAAGCCGCTTTCCTTCCAGGCTGGAGAGTTCGTCGAGTCTTCGCTCGGCGTTGGTCTGTCCCTCAAGGACAAGCCCATGCTGAATGGCGACCCGGAGGGAAGGTATCTCCAGTTCGACGGGGACGATTGCCTCCGAACCGTATACGAGAGAAAAGGGCGAGCAACCCGTTGGGGTCTTGTATACAGTTCGGTATGCCCATAGCGCCTCGTACATCCTCTCTTCCCAGTCCTTCTTGTTAGAGCTGACAGTCTTGGCCAAGAGGGTGCAGAGTGTCTTGTTAAAAGCTTCGGCCAGCCCATTAGCCTGCGGATTGTAAGGAGTCGATGTCCTCCAATCAATCTTGTATTTCTCTGCCAGCCGGTAGGCCTTCTGATTGCGGAAGTGGCTGCCGTTATCCGATACAATCCGGTCGGGCACGCCAAACCGGAATATGATGTTGCGGCGGACAAACCTGACCACGATTTCTCCGGTGACCTCCCGCAAGGCTACAGCCTCTGCCCAGCGGGAGAAGTAATCGGTTGCCGCCAAAATGTACTTGCATCCTGTGGAAGACGCGGGTAAGGGGCCCACAACGTCTGTTCCCCATTGGGCAAACGGCCAGCTGGGCGCCGTTGGGTGCAATTGCACGGGAGGCCTTCTGGGTATGGCGGCATGCTCCTGACATTTCTGACATGATTTAGCATATTTGCAGCAGTCGTCGAACATTGCAGGCCAATAGTAGCCAAGTCTCTTGATCTCAATTTTCATCTTTGGTCCTGCCTGGTGCGCACCCGCCGTCCCGGCATGGACCTCCTTCATGACCCTCCAAGCTTCTTCGGTGGACAAACATCGGAGGAGCAGCTTCCGCCTGGCATCTGCCACAATTCGGAATAATATTCCGCTTCGAAGCTCATAAGAGTCCTTGGTTCTGACTAGCTTGACCTTTTCTTCTCTTCGGTCAGGCAACCGCTGGTGTTTGAACCACTGCATCAAGGGGTCTCTCCAGTCGGGCAGGCTGACGGCTTCCACTGTAGTGACCTCTAGGTCTTCTTCTTCTGATTCCTCTTCTACCATGCTGGGCATCTGGCGTTGGTTTATTACTTGGATGCTGAGAGATCCATCTGGAGGCACTGCTAATGAGCTTGCCAATTTTGCCAAGGCGTCGGCCTGGGCGTTCTCCCCTCGGGCCACATGGCCTATTTCGAGGAGGTAGAATCGCTCCATGAGCCCTTTCGCCTTAGCGTGGTACGGGAGCAGCTCGGGTTTCCGGACGTCAAACTGTCCCTGGACCTGCTTGACGACTAGCAGAGAGTCGCCGAATACCTGGAGCATTTTGATCTCCATGTGGAGGGCCACCTGGAGGCCGATAATCAGAGCTTCATACTCCGCCTCATTATTTGTACAGGGCTTGCTGATGCAACACGAAGTGTGTAGCACTTCTCCATCTGGAGACTTGAGGACGATGCCCGCTCCGGCCCGCACCTTAGTATGTCCGGACGGGGTCGCTTCTGTTCTTGAGGCTCCGTCAAAGTACAGCTGCCAGATGGCTTGTTGTATATGGTATACCTCCAGTGTTTCATCCTCGGGCAGCTCTGTGGCCAACGGGGAGTCTTCGGGCACGGGGTGTGCTGCGAAGAAATCCGCGACGGCTTGTCCCTTAACGGCCTTCTGCGGCACGTAGGTAATGTCAAACTCCATGAGTAGCACGGCCCATTTGCCAAGGCGCCCCTTCGGGACCGGCTGGGAGAGAATGTGCCTGATGGGGTCAGCTCTGGATATTAGACTGACTTCATGGGATAGCATGTAGTGCCTCATCTTCTTGACTGCGAAGACCAAAGCAAGGCAGACTTTCTCTATTGGAGTGTACTTGGCCTCCGCCCCTACCAGTCTCCGGCTAAGGTAGTAGAGAGCATGCTCTTTTCCTTCATCGTTGTTCTGGGCGAGCATTGCCCCCAGTGAATATTCAGTAGCTGCTATGTAGAGAATAAGCGGTCTACCTTTGACAGGTGCCCCCAGGACAGGCGGGGTCTTCAGATACTCCTTTAACTGGTCAAACGCGTGCTGGCATTCATGACCCCAGCTGAAAGGTGCATTCTTCATCATTAGTCTGTGGAATGGCTGGCAGCGCCCCGACAGGTTGGAAATGAACCTGCGGATGTAAGCTAGACGCCCCTGTAGGGATCTCAGCTCTCCCAGATTCTTCGGAGGGGGCAGCTCCTGGATAGCTTTTATCTTAAAGGGGTCGATCTCGATTCCTCTGTGTCGGACAATAAAGCCGAGGAACTTTCCACTGGACACGCCAAAGGCGCACTTCATGGGATTCATTTTCAGCCCGTACAGACGGAGCCTTTGGAAGATGACCCTGAGGTCATTCAGATGCTCATCCCTCTTTTTAGTCTTGACAACCAGGTCGTCGATGTAGCATTCGACCTTGCTGTATAGCAGCTCGTCGAAGATCTTGGTCATCGCCCGCTGATATGTGGCACCAGCATTCTTGAGGCCGAAGGGCATCCTCTTGTAGTGAAATATCCCTTTAGGTGACCTAAAGGCGGTGTGAATCCGGTCGTGGTCGGCTATCCAGATTTGGTTATAGCCGGACGACCCATCCATAAAGGACAAGGCCTCGTGGCCAGTAGTTGCATCGATCATCACTTCGGTGATAGGCACCGGGAAGTCATCTTTTGGGCAGGCTTTATTCAGGTCGCGGAAATCCACGCAAATCCTGATCTGTCCATTCTTCTTCTTCACTGGTACAATGTTGGCCAACCATGTGGTGTATTGGTTTTCCGCCACGAAGCCGACATTTATGAGCTTGTCGACCTCCTTGCAGATCTGGCTGGTTAACTCTGGCCTCATGCGCCGGGGAGACTGCTTCACTGGCTCCACCTTGGGATCAAGGGACAGGATGTGCTGAGTCACCTCGGGGCTGAGTCCGGGCATTTCTTTATAGTTCCAGGCAAAGCAATCCCGGAACTCTTGTAACAGCTTCATGTATTGTTCTCTCTCACGAGGGGGGATGAGAGCACTTAGAAAGGTCGGCCTGGGGTCGCCTTCTGTGCCGAGGTTGATCTCAATCAATTTGTCGACTGTGGCCTGGCCGCCATTTTCAATTTTCGGCTGGGGCTGGCGACAAATCGACGAAGTCTTGGCCTTCATTGTCTTCGGGCTCGAGGATGGCATCCTCGTCTTCTTGCTCCTCCTGGCTGGGTGTGGTGGCTGGATTTGCCGTGCAGTCCTCTTGGACCGCAGCCGCCGGGTCTGTGAGGTCCGCTGGTGTAGAAAGGCACAGGGCCACCCCGGGGTCTTCTATGTACTCATCGTAGATAGCTTGGACGGGGGCCGGGGCAGCCGCATCTTCAGGGGCCTGGTAGTGGATGGACACGGTGTAGGCTCCCGCTCTGGGGCTGTCCGCCACATGGGGGCGTGGCGGGGCTATCACATAATCCCCCATCCTGAGCTCGTCCCTGTCAATGAGGTCTTGGGCAATGTCTTTGAAGACATAGCAGTCTTCAATGGCGTGGCCCAGCATCTGGTGGTAAGGGCAAAATAGCGGGTCCCCGCTTCTTCGGGTGTCTTGCGGCCTCTTGGACCGTGGAAGGGAGACTTTGCCGTAGTGGCAAGCCCAGTCGAAGATGCCCCGGGTCTTCTCTCTCGGAAAGGAATAAGGCTTCTGTAGCTTCTCTTGGAGTGTCAGCCCTTGCCTGGTCGGCCGCTCGGTCAGCGAGCTTGCCATGTCTCTCATTTCCCGCCTTGACAAAGCGGGGGTGCTGGGACTGGTGCCTCGGGGCCGAGGCATCCGGCCACCCCATGGGGGGAGGGAGCCCTGGATCAGGTCGGCGACTAGCGAGGTTAACTCGGCTAGCCGCCTCTTCAGCATCTCGATCTCCCGTTGCTGCCTGTGGTACAAGGCGTACATGACGGGGTCGTATCGAGGGGAATTCGGAGCATGGCCCATGCTGCTGCTCCTTGCTTCGCCGGCCGGCCGGGGCGAAGGTGTTTCGCCGGTGTGCCCTTTCGAGGTCGACACTTCGGAGAAGGAGGGGGTCTTCTCTATGCAACGGCGGCGGGGAGGTTTCCAAAGGAAGATCTCCTCGTCTTGTGCCTCCTGAACTGGGGGCGCAGGATGTGCGTCTTGACAGGCTTCCCGCGAATCTGTAGCTTCTGCGGGATCGTCGCCGGGCCATGTTGAGACCGATATGACATCAGTCTCGTAGTAATTTTCTAGTGAAAAGCCCAGACCGGGGTGCTTGGTGATTTTCAGCAACCGTCGATCCAGGTTTGGTGGGTTCCACATTTTTTCAAACATTTCCTTCCGGCTGGAGGGCTGGTAGGGAGGAATCTTCTGCTTCCTGACCATTCTGGCTGCCCGGTCGGTCATGTGGGGAAGTCCCGTAATGGGGACGTGCGGGTCATGCAACTCGTCAGGGAACCGGCAATCGTCGTCTTCCCTGACCGGCTTCTCCCCGGCCACATAGAAGATAGTGGGCGGCCCCTCGGGGTTAGGCACCTCGAAGGTTCTCAATTGCTCAGCCGCTTGGCATTCAATTTCCGCTATCGGCTTGACGATCCCTGGCGGGACCCTGACATCTTCTAGCAGGTCTTCGAGGCAGGGTGCCCCCGGTGTGGGGTAGATAGGGAGAGGGGCTGCCCTAAATACCCCTTCCTCTTGTGCAATAAATGGTACATGTGGGGGAGCCACATAGCCTGGGGGCGGCGGAGGAAACCAGCCTCCCGATTCCATTTTCTTCTTTCCCTTGTCTTGGATGACTTGAGGAGCTTGCTTCGCCTTTTCTAAGTATAGATTAGCATCTGACAGGTGACACTCGAACACCTCGAACGGGTGGAGGTCGGCGAAGATTCTGACTTCCTTTCCCTCGCAGGGGTACTTGATGCATTGATGCAAGGTGGAGGGCACCACCCTATTTTGGTGTAGCCAAGGCCGGCCGAGCAACGCCTTGTAGGACGTGTTGGAGTTGATGACGTGGAACTGGACTTTGGAGGTAAAGTCGTCAAAGGTCAAGTTGAACTCCGCGACCCCCATGGGAACCTCACATTTCTGGTTAAAGCCGGCAATCTTGACATTTTTAACTTCGACCAGGTATACGTCAAAGTAGTGTTTCTGGTATACCCGGTACGGGAGTATATTCACTGCTGCCCCTGGGTCGATCAAGACCCTGTTGATAGGCTGGCCGTTCAGCTGCCCTTTCATGTAGAGGGGCCTGTTATGGCTGCAAGTCGGTAGGAGCATGTCATCTTCTGTGAAAGCCACTGCTACTTCAGGTGGTGTTTCTGCCAAACAGGCTTCAAGGTGTGCTGGCGTCTGGAGTGCGGCGATGATGGCTTGCCGCGTTTCTTCGTTCAAGGACAGCATCTCCCACACCGTGAACCGGGTCGGGATTTTCTTGAGGTGTCTGACTATTCGCTCGGCCGCCCGCACCTTGAGCAATTTCATCTCTTCGGGTTTGCTGCGTCTGCCCTCATCCTGAGGCTGGAGTGCCAGCTCAAGGGATGCCTATTTTGTGGGCTCTGCTGCGGCCTGTTGAGCTGGCGGGGCCTGCTGGGCTTCCTCTATTTCTCGCATGAATTCGGCGAGGTTTGGGATGCCGTTGAATTCTCCTTCTGGCTGGGCAGGAGCTGTAGCTGGTAGAGCTTGAGGAATGCTTGCTTTACTGGTCGCAGCGGACCCCTGGGGGTGCGCCTGCCCGCCTGCCCGGGCTAACAGGAATTCAGCAAATGACGGGGCGCCTTGACTCTTGGTACCCCCGGGGTAGAGACCTGATGGGGGAGGGATCTCGGTGCCTCGGACCTCAGGGTCGAGAATCTGGTATGGTTGTTCCCCCTTGAGCATGATGTTGAGGCTGCCCTGAGGAGGGCGCCCCCACTTCCTCCCTGACCTGGTGGCGTGCTGGGAGGCGGATGTTTCAGCTTGACTCACCTCTGCCGGTTCATGGGGTGGCTCTTCTTCTTTCTCTTCCAGGGAGAGGGCGGTGTCGAACATCGCCGAGAGGGTGTTGCAGGCGAAGACGACCTCCTTCTTCTTCTTGCCCCTGGGTTTTCTCTTCTTCTTCTTCTTGCCCGCCGCAGCGGATGGCTGCTCCCGAATAGGTTCACCCCACAGGGGAGGCTCTTTATCTGCATCAGCTTCTGTTCCTGGAGCCAGCTCGAGTGACTCGAACTCCTCCCAGGGGACATATTGTTTTAATTCGACGGGCTGGATTTTGGGCTGCTCATAATCTTCAAGCCCGTCAATAATAGCCTGGAGTCTTTCAACCGCCGGGCTAGTCTTCTTATACATCCGTAACGGGGCCGAGCTCTTCTTGTTGTGAGTGGGCCGCCTCATGACCAGCCGAGGGGCCGTGTCGTGGCAAACCGGGTTTACCGGGGGCGGTGCAGGCAGGGGCGCTGCTACCCTCGAGTGAATTCCTGGGGTAGGTCGAGAGGCGCGCGCCTTTCTAGTTTTTCTGGGTATAGTCTGCCACCCTTCTTGGTCTAGAGCTGGGGCCACGATAAAGGTCTCATAAGTGGTACGGGCACAGGCTTCCGCCCACTCTTCTGGCAACTCCTGATATAGTGAGATCATATTGACGGAGGAGGTTATGCTGGGCAGCTCGTGTGGCTGCGGGGGGTCTACTTTATGCTCCCCCATGTCCAGCTCCCCATCCCTGATTAAGGACTCAATAACGTCCTTGAAGACGTAGCAGTCTTCAATGGTATGCCCGAGCACCCGATGGTACATGCAGAAGCGCGGGTCATCCTTCTTCTTCAAGTCGCCAGGCCTTTTCGGCTCGGGCAGTGTGATTTTATTGTAGCTAGTTGCCCATTCAAACAGGAGCTTGGACTTGTCCCGGGAGAAGGAATATAACTTGTTTCTCATCTTCTCCCTTAGCGAGGGGCCTTCCCGCCGCTCTGTGGTTCTAGGCGGCGGAGGGTTGGCCGCTCCCTTGGCTTTCTCCTTCTGCTTTTCAAAAGCCTGGAAGTCTAGCGCATGCACCTCCGGGGGAGCCGGCTTCTTTTCCGCCTGCCTGGCCCTCTGGCTTGACATGGCTGGGGCGGAGGAGTATCGGGCCAAGAATGCCTCGATCTCCGCTACCACATTGTTCAGACGGTCAAATGTCTTGACCTCAGTGCCGATCATCCTTTCTAGGATTTCTTTCTTTAAGTTTTGCTTGCAGATCTGAACTGCGTCCTCCTGATGCGGGGGGCGTTTGCACCTCATACTAAGGTTCCTCCATCTTTTGATGTAGTCGAGGGCCGACTCATCATTCTTCTGCCTTGTGGCGTAGAGTTCAGCCATGGTAACTTCTCTCTCGGCCACGTAGAATCTTTCCTTGAACTTCTTCTGCATGTCGGGCCAATCGGCCACCGACCCGGGTGACAAGCCGGAGTACCATTCAAAGGCAAGTCCGGTGAGTGTTGAGCCGAAGAACTTCAGGAGGTAGGCCTCATCAGCAGCCAGGTCTCCCATGACGTTCACATAGTAAGCAATGTGTTCCCTGGGAGATCCTTGCCCGTTGAACTTTTCAAATTTCGGCGGCTTGGTGACGCCAGCCGGCAACTTCCTGGCAGCATAATGAGCCGGGTAGGGTACCCGGTAGACGTCGAAAGGCGTCCGATCCCCATCGCCCCTCTCGGCCAACTTCATGTCTATCATCTGCTCGAGCATCAATCGGCTGACTGCCGCCGGGTCGACTGGGCTCGGGTAGAAATGAGCGGGCTGTGCGCTCGGGGTGGCTACCACGGTCGCTCGGGGGGCCATGGGAGACCCTTGTGAAAGCGGAGCCTGTGGCGGGGTCACCGCTGTGCAATGTGCCTGCTGCGGGGGAGTGCCCCCGAGGGGATCGAGGGTTGACGGAAGAGCTGCCTCGGAAGACTGCCCCCTGTCCCTGGGTACCTCGGGTGTGACCTCGGTCTGCCAGGACATTGGGAGTGGTGTGTTTCGCTCATTCAACTGCTTTTTAAGTGATTCGATTTCCTGCTGGAATCGTTGCATCATGAGCAGCATTGCTGGGTCAGCTGTGGGGAGACTGGGCATGCCCCCCGTCTCTTCGGCCGGGGCGTCCTCGGATGATGTCGAGGGTCCGCCACTCGTGTCGCCGGTGGTGACTACATTGGCCGTGAGGGCCGTGAGGGGTTCCTCAGGTAGGGCTCCTTCGGCTCCTGTGGGTGTCGCGCCGCCTGCCGCTCTCCTTCTTCTGGTAAGGGGTCCCGGCCTGGCGGCTATTCTGGCCAATTCTTCCGGGTCGGTGGGTAAGGCCCCATACCGACCATGGACTCCCGCCATATTGCAGGTGAATGTCTGCCATCTCTCACTCTTATTTCTTCTTGACGCCCTCCGGGACGGTCCCCCTGGGAATGTCAGCCTGTCGAAGACCGACCGTCGGGGCGGCGCTTCCTCCCGTACAGGGGACTGGCGCGGCTCCTCCGGGCGGGTCCTCGACTCCATACTAGGTGCAGGTCCCCCCCTTTCTTCCTGGAAGGCGGAGGCCATTGCCCCCAGTAGTCTCTGGCGGCCAGCGGGGGTGCTACCCGGGCCTCGGAGGTAGTTCCTCATGGCCTGCTCGATCCCTTCCCACTCCTGGTCAGGGAGAGCGGCCTGGGGTTGCGCGTCGATGACAGCGGCAGGAGGAGAGTAGGCCGTGAGAGCAGGGCGGGCGGCATTGTGCCGGCGCCCTCGGCGACGGCGATGAGCATTCTCGGACGGCGCCGGGATGACAGGTGCCGGTCGGAGAGTGGGGGTCACTGCCTCGACCCTGTCACCGCGTCGGGTCCTCCTGGGGCGGAAAGTGTTGGGCCCTGCCTGGGCGAGTACAGTGGGCTGGGTCTCCTAGGTACCCAGACTTGCTTCAATTTAGCCGGCCTGTGAGCCGACGTCCCCTTTGGTGCTACGATCTGGGCTGTGGGCATCGCCTTCTCCTTCAGCTTCGCCAGTCCTTCAAAGGAGTTGCGGACTGGAACGGTTGGGACGATGCGGTCCGGTGTCACCTGGGACCTCTGCCCGTCTAGGCGGACTCGGAGGGCCCCAACTGTCATGGACTTCCCGAAGTTGGAGGCGCGACGCCCTGATCCGGCGCTGGTGTTGCTTCTCCGGAGCCTTCTCCGGTGGGATGTCGACCCCTGGTGGGGTGGGCCGGCGGTGTGGTGCACGTGGTGCACGTTGCAGCTGAGCGTCGTTGTGGGGACGCTGTTGTTGTCTTCGGCCATAGCTCGGCCGGCGGCAGCTTCGACGACTCCCGAAGCGGGAGCGTTGGTTTGAGGCTCCTCGGGCGCTCGTGCGTCGAGGATGTCAACGAAGGCCACCCCCAAGAAGTTGGGGAAGCCCACGGTGGGAGGGAAGCTCCCGAAAGTGAGGGGCACCGCCAGGTAGCCGCCTCGCACATGATTCTCCACGACCTTAGGGCTACAGACAACAGCCATTGTCGGCTCCATGATGCCTTTCTCTTTTTCTGCATTTAAGAAAGTAGCACAATTAGTATTACAAGAAGGGGGCCGCGGGGCCCCTGATTTCGGCAAAGAGATGAAGGGTGGATCGGTCCCACCGGGCGTGCCAGAGTTGTGGACGCACTTTTTATCGCTTGTTATTTTCTCGTTGGTTTATTCGTTTATTAAGTGCGTGGGCGTGCCAGTCACCGAAGTGACAATTTGTTCGGGCTTCGAAGAGCCCATGGTGCGCTCGATCTGACTTCGTCAGACGATTATGTAGTTCGTGTCGGGACCGAATTCCGTCGCGCCACAAAGGTCACGACGTCATTTACATCCCCCATACGAGGGAATACCCTTGATTAATTGCCGAAGTTAGGGGCCCCGCAGCCGAAAGAATAGTACTAATTGTGCGAGAAAGAGGCAGGAGAAAATCACACCAAAGTGCGCATTAGGATGCGAGCCACTGGCCATGTCGGTCACTCGTGGACCTTTTCATATTCGGACACGGGTCCGTGATGGGAACGCAACAGGAAAAGTCGAGACAAATCCGTTCAAGTGTTTGCCGAACACCCGGCAATTTTAGTGATGACTCGGAGGGTGTCCGGAACGAGGAGCAAACCCGGTCTGATCAAGATGTCGGCCCGAGGCCAGGTCGAGACCGGACCATGTTGGGATGACTCCCGAGATCCGAACCCGGCCTGAGAGGGCGGCATTATTGTTCCTTTTGCCCCGGGTCGCGGGGAGAGATGGGGGCTGCAGTATGGACCCTAACGTCTTTTATTTGGGATTTTCTTGGTTATATGTTCTGATCTCTGATTTGATGTTTGTTGTTTATTTATGCCTTCGAATCATTATTAACGTTGCGCCTTCGGAGTCCTTCAATTAGCGTAATTTCTGTTAATTTATTTGATAGTGTTGGTGCCCTTATCGGGCCATATATATGCATATATATATAGTGTGCCGGCGAAGGAAACGTGGTGTACCGCTGAGGGCAAGAGTGTGCCGCTGGGCGCTAAAGGGGCGTACCGCTGGGGACTGGAAAGGGGTGTACCGCTGGAGGCTACTTGGGGTGTGCCGCTGAAGGCGGCAATGGTGAGGGTGTGCCGCTGAAGGCTGGAGGGAGTGTGCCGTTGGAGGCAATAGGGATGGCATAAAGTCTGTACGTTCCCCGGGCTCAAAGTCTATACGTTGACTGCTCAAAGTCCATATATTGGATGGCTCAAAGTCTATACATTGGACAAGTCTATACACTGACCAACCCCAAGTCTGCACGTTGCTGTTCAAAGTCTATACGGTGCCAAACCCAAAGCCTGTACGTTGTGACATAGAGTCTGTACATTGGCTGGCCCAAAGTCTATACGTTGGCCAAGTCTATACACTGGCCAACCCCAAGTCTATACATTGGCCAAGTCTGTACATTGGCCAGCCCCAAGTCTATACACTGGCCACCATGAAGTCTATACGCTGGCTGGCTCAAGTCTATACAGTGGCTGAGGGTGTACCGGCGAAGGGAAGGTAAGAGTGTACCGCTGAGGGGCCTAGAGGGGAGCGTGCCGGCGAAGGACAAGAAAAAGGGTGTACCGCTGAGGGCACAAAAAAAAGGGTGCCGGTGGAGGTTATGAAAGCAAGGGTGTGCCGCTGAGGGGAGTGTACCGCTGAAGGTGGAGGGATAGGATGTACCGCTGGGGGCAACAAGGCGTGCCGGCCAAGGGGATTGGGGTGTACCGTTGAGGGTTCAAGAGGCGTGCCGCTGGGGAAGGGATTTGGTGAGCAGTCCGGTTGATTAAAAAAAAAATGCACCGTTGAAGGGCCGATCGGAACGTGCTGGTGGAGGTTCGATCAGTTTTCGATTATTTGTTTTAAGACTTTTCTTGTCTTAACCCTTGTGTAGTTTCATATAAAATTCCTCCCTTGTTTTGTTTTCTTTGTTCGGTTCGATCTCTTTCCTTGTGGGTCGGATGCTCGGGCGGCCGGGTGGTTGATCGGTTCGGTTCTTATCATAGTACCGGCAGTGACTTGCTTAGTTGGAAGGTTTCATCGTTGATTATTCTGCTCGTTTGTCGCCCCCTTTTGCCTCTTTTAATTGTTTATCAGTTTCTCACAAAAATTCGGCAGCATCTCCCCTTGACCCGGGGCGCAAGGGAGATAAAGGGAACGCGCCCACATGGAGTGGCGGAACCCGACAACTGGAGGTGGGCCCCCTGGGGGGGAGCAACACCTTTATAGAGCCTCGGAAAATGTGAAGGAAAGGGGCTTGGGGCGAGGCCAAGAAGTGGGCTGCTGGGAGACTGAAAGGTGTGCCGTAGGGGGCCAAGGTGAGTGTGCCGCTGAGGGCTGATGGGGGGGTGTGCCGCTGAGGGCCGAAAAGTGCTTGCTGCTGAGGATGGAAAAGGTGTGCCGGCCAAGGGCCAGAAAGATGTGTCGCTGGAGGATTAAAAGGGAGCCAAGTGTGTGGGCTGGGGGCTTGCAGGCGCTCTATGGAAAGAAGGGGAGCTCGAGGTCAAGGAAGGGCTGCTGGAAGTGAGTGAAGGACCCACAAGGCCAGGCTTCAAAGGGGAGGCCTCACATCGATACGGTGACTTGAAGGAAACCGGAGAAACAAAGAAAACGAACCACGCACCGCATGCGTTGTGGAGGCGAGAACAAGCCATCAGACATAGCAAGGAAGACCCAAGGAAGATGATTTTCTCATTCGTGGGAAGCAAAAGGGGCCGGAGCCCCACACATACATTGCAACAGAAAATGCCCACAACAAGGTTGTGGACTGAAAGAAATGAAATAAAAAGAAAACAACACAGGAGGGGGGAGGAACCGGCTACAAAGGAAAGCCCCTAACTCTCTCTCCCATTACATCGAGCTCTATCTCTCCCTTACTCTTGCTTCTTCCCGGTGATCGCCGGAGGGAGCTCACGCCAGGATGCCTCTTCTTCTTTTCTTCTTTCCTCTTTTCCTATCTGTGGGTGTCTCTCTCTCTTTTGCTCTCTCTTCTCTGTGTTTCTTCCTTCTTGCCTCCTCCTTTTTTGCAACGGGAACGGGGGTCTTTTATACTCCCAGCAGCGGGAGCCTTAAGCACGGCCGTCGAAGGCGGGGAGTGGCCTTGTGATCATGGGGTTTGACCTCCCCTGTCCTGGGTGTCAGTGGGGTAGCCTGCGTGGCCCAAGGATCGGCCGCCACCTCAGACGGCTCCACTGCGCGCCAAGGATGCATAGGGCATGGGCTTCACGTCGTCTTGCCGTTGAAAAGCTTCACCGCTGTGCCGCTGGCGAGTTGAATAGGCGTGCCGCTGGAGAGCCAAAACGGCGTGCCGTTGAAGCCCCTAAGGGCGTGCCGCTGAGTGGCTTGCAGGGCGTGCCGCTGAAGCCCCTGCAGGGCATGCCGCTGAAGACCCCTGCAGGGCGTGCCGCTGAAGACCCCTGGGGGTGTACCGCTGAAGACCCCTGGGGGTGTACCGCTGAAGACCCCTGGGGGTGTACCGCTGAAGCCCCAAAGGGCCGTGCCGCTGAACCCCAAAGGGGGTGTGCCGATGAAGCCACCCCCCCCCCCGCTGAAGGCCCCCAGGGGTGTGCCGCTGGACCCCAGGGGGGGTGTGCCGCTGGGGCTTGAACCGGTCGTGCCGCTGGGGCTGCCCAAGGGGCGTGCCACCGAAGGCCACCTCAAGGGCGTGCCGCTGAACAGCCCTGAGGGCGTGCCGCTGAACACCCAAAGGGGTGTGCCGCTGAACCCCAAAGGGGGTGTGCCGGTGAAGCCACCAGGGGTGTGCCGCTGGAGGCCAAATTGGGCGTGTTTCTGAGCCCGTTCTGAGCCCGTTATGGACACGAGTCATGACCTATTTGGCTTTCTCCGAGGCTCACAGATTGTGGGGGCTTCTTGTGCTCGGTTCCTCTTCACTGTTGTGACTCCTCGCGGCGGCTTTGCGACAGTTCTCCCGGGGTTTATTCGCTCGGGCCGTCATTGACACTGGGCCGAGCGGGGTATCATGGGTGTGCAATTTTTGGTGTCCACACTCCCCTCCCAATTTCACATCTCTAGGTCAAGAGGTCGTGGAGATAGAACCTAAAGAAGTTGCTGGAAAAGTCACAAGAGGAGGAGAAGAACTAGGGCAAGGTTCTCAACCAAATTCAGGAACTACAGTCTAAATAAGAGGTAGGTTATCTCATGAACGGCAAAAACACCTTGATAGGACTAAGAGCCTCTGGTTTACTTGAATTTCATGCATAATAGAGCATCAATTTCATGTTTTGATAGTTCTATGCATATCATACACCTCTTAGCCAAATTGAGAAATTAAAACATGACTACTCATCTATTCATAATTACCTATGCATATAGATAGTTTATACTTCGTTAACATGTCTAGAAACTCATGATATTTTGATAAAACACATGATGTGAGTTGATCTCTTAGTTTCTATAGTTGTTTTCTGTTAGCAGATACTGTAACGCATCACAGAAGGACCGTCACTTTCATGTAACGGCCCTACGACAGACCGTTACAAACTCTGTGGTATTTGAACTACACTGTTATTTCTAATGCGCTTGGACAGACGCGTTACATTCATGTAACGGCTGGATCCTGACCGTCACATTCATTATGACGCCCCATCTCCAGGCCGTTATAGTCTATGCTCTGTCAACCCTAGACAGAATATAACTTGTCAATTTTACTTATTATTAAGCCTAGTTACCTAAGTTTTAACATGATCTTGTGATTTTAAGGTTATTTGATTATGCATATGAGTCATTGCATGTTTTAGTATCTCACTTTTACTTGAGTTATGTTAATTTCATAAAGCCAAATTATATAGTTTTGTATTATAAAGCCTGACTTTTTAACATTGTAGCGACGGAGTTTTGATCATGATTTTCACATGGATTGTACATATCTCTCTATGTCAATAGAGTCAATTCTATAAGTACATGGCACATATTCCTATATGTTGTCATTAGTTCACACTTTGCACTATAGGAACACAATCTTGGACATGAGGACCTCTTTATTGGATATTCCTTCCAATGGATTAGGAAATCTTGTTTCAAGGCCTCCGTAATTCTTCGCGAGCCTAGGATTCCCACTAGGACGCCAAGTTAGTTGTACCTTTAAAGACCAATAAATAGAATACACTCGTTGTTTCTGATTCTAGTAATATAACGGCCTTGCACTGGACCGTCAGGCTCACATAACGGCCCAACGCCCGACCGTCACATTCCTCTGGGTTTATTTTTGACTCTCTGGACTCCGATCACTATAACGGCCCATTACTGGCGCGTTATATAGTATAACGGCCCAGTAAACGACCGTTACATAGCTTGTTTATTTTAACCCAAGGTTTGACCAAGGGTTGATATTCCACTGATTCTAGACAAACCTTGATGATCTAGAACTTATCATATTGCTTAATATACTTAATGTAATAAATGGAAGTTAAGAAAAATATCGTTATACTGTCGATTTATTTCTATGAGCATGACCTTATTTAAATTCTATTTCTTGACTCATACACTTATGTTGAAGCATTCACTCACTGATTATCATTATCGTGGAATTATTGAATTGTACATTCTTGGCCATACTTTACTATTATATTGCATGGAAGTAGCTTAATTTATAACTGAAGATGCGATCGAGCACTGATTGTGTTCAAGGGCTCTATGCTAGTCCCCTCGGCTGATTGCCGGAAACATACTATTTTATAAACCATGGGTATGATGCTACTGGCGTCGCATTACGCTGGGAGTACTATTTCTATAAATAAGTGAAGATCCACGACACTACATGACATTCTTGTACATGACATTCTTGCTTGATATTCCACAGAAATTCACGAACTATGTACTCAAAAGAGACTAGCGTGATGAATATGTGGCTTGCTCATACATTCTCGTTACATGCTTGCTCGTGAAAGGCCAAATATCATGTTCATGATTACATTCTTGCTAGTTCATTCTTGATCATTCTATCTTATCTTGTTACTATGGTTTAATCGCTTGGTCATCGCATTGCATGATTTTACCTTATTCTCTAGAGCTAAAATGTTAATTACTTTAATAGTACCTTCATGTTGATACGAAGATACCTACTAGGCAAGTGTGCTCATTACCTATTTCCAATGTTTTACAGGAGATGGAAGTGGTTCGGATTTGGATTTGGGCTATACTAGTAGCGGGTCCGGAAGCGAGTGAAAGTGTTATAAAGATGAGAGTGAAGACATGGGAAGTTATAATGTCTAGAGTGGGTCAATGTAATTTTCTTATTTCTTGAGTCTAGAAAAAGGAAAGATGACGAGAAGTTGATTGTATTATGAATATTGAGCATTTATGAAATAAAGTTGGAGTTTGAATATTATTGTGCAATTGTATTTATTTGTGTGATTATTTTGCGCTCTGATTGATTCTTGCTTGCAAGAGGCTTACCATGTCGGCTGTTCGCGCTCCCCGAGCGAGTCTTCTACTGTAATAAAAGGCTCGTGACGTAACATTAATATTTAAGATAAAAATAAAATTTATCACATTTCTATCGTTGTTCCACCTTGAGCGAGTGAGTCCACTGTTAACTTCGCAAATGCCCTTGCCAAAATAATAGATAAAGTGTATTATTATTTTATAAAATTTTTACATATATATCTTCGTAAAAATTATTTTTTGTCAAATATATCTATCATTTTAAGTATATTATCGTAAATATCTTCAAAATATGAGTAATGTCAAAGTTATATGCTCGTTGTAACTCATGTATATTTAACCTGAGTTAAATGTGAGTTTAAGATTAAAATATATAATCTATCTCTAATTAATTAAAAATAAATAATAACACAAGTTATTCTCTCCCTCTCCCCCTCCACCTCTCTCTCTCTCTCTCTCTCTCTCTCTCTCTCTCTCTCTCTCTCTCTCTCTCTCTCTCTCTCACACACACACACACACAGGAGAGGGGGGTCATCGGATGTGTGTGTTGGAGGGTGGCATGGGCGTATGTGCAGGGGTAGTGGGGGTCGAGAGGGGGGGAGAAGCTATGGAGAGAGGGTGAGGGGGATTGGCGGGAGGTGACATGGGGGTGGGGGCTTTGGCCGAAGGTGGCAGGCGGTGGGGGCATGGCCAATGGTGGTACGGGGGTGGGGCTTGGCTAGAGGTGGGAAGGGGAGTCGTGGTGGCTGGAGGTGGGGGGCGACGCCAACATGTCAAAATTGCAGGAAGTTAGCCTCTCCCACAACACTCACCTGGGCTTGGAAACTGATGTCCAGCACTTGATTCCCCCCTCATTCCAATTGACACTCCTTGACCTGTCAAAGCAAGGATTTTCTAGGTGATCATGAAACTTTCTTTTCCTCTCATCATAACCTTGAAATGATTGTCATCTCAAATAATAATTTATCGGGAAGTCTTCCCACTTGGTTCTTGACAAACTCGACATTGTTTGCAAATCTACGAAACAACTCATTAACGGGGGAAATCCATATACCAACACAAAGCATGCCCCGCAATTTGCGGTCAATTGACCTATCAATGAATCACATTGACGGATCTTTTCCCTCAAACTTTGGATTGATATTTTCCATTCTACGGAGCCTGAATTTATCAGCGAATCATCTAGCTGGTGTTATGCCATCTTCATTTGTCGATATGACTGTGTTAGCAAGGCTGGACTTGTCCAACGACTACTTTTCTGGGCAAATACCTCCTCGTCTACGTGTTGATTATTTTTTCTTTTGCAGCTGAAGCTCTCTAACAACCAATTGCAGGGGCCAATCCCTGATGTACTGCCTCCCATATCATACCTAGATGGGAACAACTTGACTAGATTAATACCAAGAAATTTGTCCAATAGCATAAACTTAGAGCTACTAGATGTTCGTAACAATCAATTGTCAGGAGACCTTCCTGACTCTATTTGGGATATTCGTAGCTTGAAATTCCTTATCCTATGTGGAAATTATTTTCATGGCCATATTTCACGTCGTGTATGTGATCTCAGGGAACTTTAAGTGCTGGACCTCTCACGTAACAATTTCTCCGGCCCAATTCCTAGTTGTTCCATTCCATTGCAGATACTTTTTCTAAACTTGGGTGGGAATGCTTTCCAAGGTTCATTTCCTCAAGATTTTGTCGATAGTTCACAGCTTACATCATTGAATGTCAGAAAGAACAAATTCTCTGGGGAGGTACCTGAATGGTTGGGGGATCTCCTGCTCATCCGCATTATGTTACTGGGTGAGAATGATTTTGAAGGCTCACTACCAAGTCAACTGTGTAAGTTGCAGCATCTACAACTATTGGACCTTCACCGAAATAAGCTCCCAGGAACCATACCTCCATGCTTTGGAAGCATTATGCTCATGAACATGAGAGAAGAGGAACAACTTTGGGGAGATCCATTCTCGAGATGGCATTTTATGGTGGTCCAACACCACTTGAGTGATATGGCACCATGGTTAATTTTTTCGGAGTTCGCATGTTTCGGGCTTATCCTTGCTTCTTTGCTATCTAGTCTGCATGGTTGAATCCGCAGCAGTGTATTTTCAGGAGTACTTGTGGAACGCGGATTTTTTATT
The DNA here is from genome assembly GCA_022559845.1 of Amorphophallus konjac. NCBI lineage: Eukaryota > Viridiplantae > Streptophyta > Magnoliopsida > Alismatales > Araceae > Amorphophallus > Amorphophallus konjac. The sequence continues at coordinate 314,301,039 of CM040119.1, read as the reverse complement.
TTATTTATTTTATCTTAACTTAAATCTTTTTTTATGAGATTTGATTTATTGGTTAGTTTATTAGGCGTGCCAGTCACACATGTGACGATTTCATTGTGCGCTCGATCTGACGTGGTCAGTTGATTGTGAAGTCCGAGTCGGGACCTGAAGTCCGTCATACCATAAACGCTATGACGTTAATTACGCCCTTCCTAAGAAGGACAACCCTTGATTAAACGTCAAAAATAGGAGGAGGGTAGCGGTAAAAGTAACACTCAAACGAGGGAGAGAGTAGGTTTATTCAAAAGACATTAGATAGCCTGAGTAAAGCGAAGATACACCAGTTGCGGAGCAAATTCGGCGGCATATCCCCGCTACCTTGGACTATGCCAAGTGGGGATAGGAAACCACCCATACAGCGGCAGGGTAGGATCCATAAAGGATCGGGCATAATTGACCCGGAATCCGAATGGGGACCGACGTGACATGGCACGCCCCATGTGGGTGCGGTGGCCGCATCTATATCCCCCTTCGAGGGACCATCGGAGGGCATGCAAGGGCATAACTCCGTGGGCCGACAGGGTTGAGAGAGAGAACATCACAGTTACCCGGCAAGGTATGTATAAATTTTGGCAGCATGTCCCCTCAACTTGGATTATGCCAAGAGAAGATAGGTCATCTTCCACGGAATGCCGGGATGACGACCGAACGAGGTTGGGCACCGGGCCCCGGGACATCGCTGGCCTCTGTCTCATCGGTCAATATTCCCTTGGAACCTCATCAGAACGCACATAATAACATGGCTCTGTGGGTTCATAGGGTAGCAGTGGAATCCGGCTAGAGAATAAGGGTTGTAGGGGAGATCTTTCCCCATTGATGTACCTTCTCAGGACACACATGATGGTCTCTGAACATCCCCGGGACATATATGTGAAGAGATCAGAAGGTTGACAAATGGTAGTGCAGAGATGAGCCTCTAACTGGACTTCATTTGGCCAAGAAGATGGGTCTCGGCGTGGCTTTAGTTGGCCTAAAGAAGGCTCTCGGCGTAGGGCTTACTGGCCAAAGGGGGGTCTGGGCATGGGTGGAGTTGGCTTAAAAAGGCTCTCGGCGTGGGACTTCCCGGCGCGCCCATTACCGCGCCGGGAAGGTGGCGCCGGGAAGCTATGGGCTGGGGAGGTTTGCATGAAAGGGTTGAGTTGGCTTATAGGGGGGTCTCGGCGTGGAGCTTCCCGGCGCGCTCCTCGCCGCGCCGGGAGCTTGGCGCTGGGAGCCTGTGGGCTGGGAGGTTTGCATGAAAGGGTTTGAACACGGTTTGTCGTTTAGCTGAACGGGAAAGAAGAGGAAGGCCTCTCGGCGGGACAGCTCTCGGCGGGGAATTTTGTACGCCGGGAAGGTGGAGTTGCGGAAGGAATTCAGGGTTTACAGAGCTCAAACGATACTCTATTTATGGGATTCCTGAGCTTTCTGGCTGCGATTGAAGCCGAGTTTGAAGTGCAGGAGGGGGGATTTCATGGATGCTTCTCTTAGGAAGGGCCAAGGGGGATCTGGAAGGTAGAATCGATGGGGAAACGAGACCATCATCTGGATTTCTGAAGACTTTATTTATTTCTACCGCCGGCCGTCTGGGGATCAAGAGATGACTGTCTCTGATCCCCTGGACGAACCCAATAGCATCTAAAAATCGGTGACTGAGGAACCTTTAGCATCGAAACTCCAGACCCTAGTCATCCAAGGGATTAGAATGGAGGGTCGAGAGATCGAGATCGTCATTCGCTAGAATCCGAGGGATAGCAGTGGTCTGTAGAATCGACATGTCCTCTCGTATAGCCAGCAGTTCAGGAATCCAAGAGATTGATGTCTCTGGTCCTGAACGGCACAAGGAGGAGCCTTAAGGGGCCTTGTAAGAAAGCTCGAATGGGTACGATGGATCTGCCATTGAGACAGGAAGGGAGGAGGCGACAGAACCCAGTAACCCATTAGATAAGGGTAGGGGTTCTATTTTCATGCCTCTGAAGAGAAGATTCGTATGAACCATTACACATTTCGCATAAACGATAAGCATACAAGGGGAAGCGGAGAGCAGACATTTCAATCAAAAGGGAGCAGACATCTTAATCAGTAGATCCCCAAATGGGTCACGTTGATATTTCATTGCATTGCTCGAAGCCTTACACTGATTGTAAAAGAGAAATGCAAAGTAGAGAGAGAGACGGAGCTCGAGACCTAAAACTCGCTAGCTACGTTTGATAAATCGAGAAAGAAAACCCGCTAGATTACATCAATAGAAAGAAAAGACAGCATGGGGAGGGCGGAGCATTGACTCCTCTCCCTCCCCGGAGCAGCCCACCTGGAGCTTGTTTGCTTCTTCTTCTCTTCTGCTTCTTCTCTTCTCTCGGCCGAGGGGGCTCTCTCTTGGCAGGACTCCCTCTCTATTCTTTCTTGTCTCTTTGATCCTCCTTGATCTCTTTTTCTTTCTATTCTTCTATATTGTCCCCTTTTATCTGTTCGAAGGGAGGGGGTTTTTATAACCGTTTCCCCCCTTCTCGGCAGGCTTCATCACGGCGCGCCTCATCTGAGGCTTCCCGGCGCGCTTGCCTTTAGCTTCTCGGCGCCATCTTTTGGGCTTCGGCAAGTGACTCTCGGCGCCAATATTGCAGGCCCAATTAAAGTATTTTAGCCACTTTCACAGGCCCATTTGGGTCTTTCAAGGGCATCATCACCCAAAAGGGTCTTCCATTGGTGACACAGCTTGTATCATTTTTACGGTTTTCATCAGTCCGTAGACAGGGGTTTCATCAGTCCGTAGTCAGGAGGTTCATTAGTATTGCCATCTGAACGGTGACAAAATCGGGTATCATCTTATCGATATCGTCACTTGAATGGTGACGAGCTCGGACATCAGCTTTAGTCTGGGAAGACCTCAGCCGGGTGTATAATCTGTGGAGACGATTCTTCTTCTGTTCTGACTTTGCAAAAACCTCTACAATCTTCATCCGCCGGTACCGGCTTTGTGTTTATCTCATATTACATCTGTCAGTAAGCCGACATCTGACTTACCCTGACATATCATCCGTGGATTCTTGGACGAAGCAATAGTACAGCTCTTATTAAAATGGGCTGGAAGGTCTCATCAGTTGAGTGACTGCTGCTTTATCAGTGCTGCCGTCTGAGTGACATCGGCACCGGTCATCAGCTTGGCTGACAAAGGCTTTAGCCGGGTAAACAGTTGATGAGCTTCATCATTGATCTTTCACTGTTGGTCCGACCCTCTTTTCAATTATGCTTTCACCCTTGTTCATTTTCAAGGTGTCAACAAATGCCCCCCACCTGCGGGCGGCGTAAGCGCAGAATAAGCGGCACGGGGCTTGCAGGTGTCTTTCATCATTCGAGGGTATCTTCCTCAATTTGTCTTCAATCCGGTTCTCAGAGCTGATCATCTCGTTGCAACAATATTCTGCACACGGATCTTTCATTTTCATATTTTTCATCTTCATATTTTCTTTATTTTCAGCATTTCGGAGCTTCTCGGCACGGGACCATAGGCTTCTCGGCATTTTGGCGCAAGGCTTCTCGGCACGCAAGACCTTCTGGCGCGAAGCTTCTCGGCGCGAGGGGCCTCTCGGCGCGGCCGAAGGAGGGCTCTTGGCCTGGGGGCTCTCGGCGCGCCCTTGGCCGAAGGGGGCTCTCGGCCTGGGTTCTCGGCGCGCCCTTTTGGGTGACGGGGGCTCTCGGCCCAGGGGTTCTCTTATTGTTAAAATTTGTTCATCGCCGGGATTTCTTGACACACATCATGTCTGATAGAATGGCGGCCTTGAAGCTGCAAAGAATGGAGTGCAAATCTGAGCTGGCAAAAATGAACTTTGTTCTTCAGGAGCGACAGTGCCAAATGCAGTCTTTGGCGCAGCGGGAGCAGTTTGTGCGCGACCGGATAACTATCCTGGAAGCTGAACTGTCTGATCTCCGAGCTGAGCTACCGCAGCTAACAACTTCTCGACCGCAGCTCGAGGAAGAAGCAGCTCTATTAGAGGGGCAGGTGGCATCCTTTCGAGACGAGTCTGTTCGACTGCAGGAGGAGGAGGCTCGGCTTCATGAACTAGGAGCCGCCCCTTATGTGGGTCTTCTGGCATTCGAGGATATCTTCCGACAGCCATGAATCATTTCTTCTTCCTTTTTTCTTTTTGTGCTCTTTTGTGATACAATGTCCCCTCGGGGCCCTTTATGTACTCACTTCTTAATGAAAAGAAATCTTTGGCTTTATGTGTACCCATCTTCTTTTCCATGTGATTTTATCACTTCAGGGAAGTGGGGTAGTGGTTTTAGCAACTCCTTATGCGAATGGCTCGTACCTGGCAGGAGAGCATCCACCCCTTCAGGGAAAGGATGGGGAACTCGCTCCACCGGGTGACGGCATCCGGGGGGAGTGCTAAAACCGAGTTGGTTGATAGTAGCAAACGTCCTTCTTGGCAATATGTGCTGTGAGGGAGACAATTTGCAGGAATGTGAAAGAAGAGATCTCATCAGAATAGACGGAAGGTCTAGACTGGGTAGAGGTTATAGCAGGTGGGACATTAAAGGGTGCGTAGTTTTCATCAGAACAGACGTAGGGTCTGAACTGGACAGGGTTTCACCATTGATCGGGCGAAGTGCCGGTCGACCAATGGCTGGTTTCATCATCGATATTGGGTTTATATCGACGCAAAGAAGAGTTTAAGTTTCATCAGAGTAGACGGAAGGTCTAAACTGGGTAGGGTTTCATCATTGGTCGGGCAAGGTGTCGGTCGACCAACAGCTGGTTTCATCATCGATATTGGGTTGATATCGAAGCAAAGAAGAGTTTAAGTTTCATCAGAGTAGACGAAAGGCCTAAACTGGCAGGGTTTCATCATTGATCGGGCGAAGTGTCGATCGACCAACAGCTGGTTTCATCATCGATATTGGGTTTATACCGACGCCAAGAAGAGTTTAAGTTTCATCAGAGTAGACGAAAGGTCTAAACTGGGTAGGGTTTTATCTATTCCAGCAGGTTTTATCGCGGGTGGGACTTTGCTAAGAAATACGTAGGTTTCATCAGGATAGGTGTAGGGTCTATCCTGGTAGGGTTTCAGAGTTTCATCAGGACAGACGTAAGGTCTATCCCGGAAAGGCTTTATCATCGGTGGGGCATAGAGCCACATGACCGACGGAAGGCTTCATCAGTGAAGTCAGATGAAGGTAGCGTGCCGGTTGACACGGAACTTTTTGAATTACCACATTACTGACCCAAGTGCCCTTTCGGGTTTTCACCAGAGCCAGCCCCCTCTTGCTTTTTCCCACGCGCCCTTTCGGATTTTCACGTGGCGGGGTACCCGATTTTGCCTGCAGTGCCCTTTCGGGTTTTCACCACAGCTGGGTTTTGGCCATTTTTGCCCTTGTTCAGAATGCCTGGACAAGACCGGCGGGGTATCTTTATTTTTTAACCCCATTTTTTTTTATTTTCTTCTATTCCCCCTTTTTTGTTTAGAGGGTGTCAGATCGTAATGCCATAAGATCAAGATAAGTGGTAGCTTGGTTAGGGCGGAGCGCCACTAAACCAAGAAATGGGTAGCCTGGCTAGGGCGGAGTGCCGCTAGACCAAGGAAAAAGGTAGCTTGGTTAGGGCGGTGTGCCGCTAGACCAAGGAGAAGGGCAGCTTGGTTAGGGCGGAGTGTCGCTAGACCAAGGAAAAGGGTAGCTTGGTTAGGGCGGAGTGCCGCTAGACCAAGGAGAAGGGCAGCTTGGCTAGGGCGGTGTGCCGCTAGACCAAGGAGAAGGGTAGCTTGGCCAGGGCGGAGTGCCACTAAACCAAGAAAAAAGGTAGCTTGGTTAGGGCGGTGTGCCACTAGACCAAGGAGAAGGGTAGCTTGGCTAGGGCGGAGTGCCACTAGACCAAGGAGAAAGGTAGCTTGGTTAGGGCGGTGTGCCGCTAGACCAAGGAGAAGGGTAGCTTGGTTAGGGCGGAGTGCCGCTAGACCAAGGAAAAGGGCAGCTTGGCTAGGGCCGAGTGCCACTAGACCAAGGAAAAGGGTAGCTTAGTTAGGGCGGAGTGCCGCTAGACCAAGGAAAAGGTAGCTCGGCTAGGGCGGAGTACCACTAAACTAAAAAAAAAAAAGGTAGCTCGGCTAGGGCGGAGTGCCACTAGACTAAGGAGAAGGGCAGCTTGGCTAGGGCGGAGTGCCACTAGACCAAGGAAAAGGGTAGCTTGGTTAGGGCGGAGTGCCGCTAGACCAAGGAAAAGGTAGCTCGGCTAGGGCGGAGTACCACTAAACCAAAAAAAAAGGTAGCTCGGCTAGGGCGGAGTGCCACTAGACTAAGGAGAAGGGCAGCTTGGCTAGGGCGGAGTGCCACTAGACCAAGGAAAAGGGTAGCTTGGTTAGGGCGGAGTGCCGCTAGACCAAGGAAAAGGTAGCTCGGCTAGGGCGGAGTGCCACTAGACCAAGGAGAAGGGTAGCTTGGCCAGGGCGGAGTGCCGCTAGACCAAGGAAAAGGTAGCTCGACTAGGGCGGAGTGCCACTAGACCAAGGAAAGGTAGCTTTGGCCCGATTACTCGGGGAATATTGGTTGCGCAGCATGATACAGCTTTACGTGTCTACCATTGAGTGGTGAGAATTGGATCTCCCCTCGATGGTTAACAACCATGTAGGCCCCTCCTTCGTAGACCCTTTGTATCACATATGGACCTTCCCAATTGGGATTTAGCTTTCCTTTCGGGTTGGATGCCATGACTTATTTTTTCTTGACCATGACGAGGTCACCTTTCTTAAATTCTCGTCCTTTTACGAGTTTGTTGAATGCAGTGGCCATGCGGGCCTGATACATTTGGATATTCTTCTGAGCTTGGAGGCGCTTCCCTTCCAATTCAGCCAACTCTTCTAATCTTCTTTCTGCATTGGTTTGTTCGCCATGGGCTAAGTCATATTGGACTGCCACCCTGAGTGAAGGGACTTCCAGCTCTAGTGGGACTACTGCCTCTGAGCCATATACCAAGGAGTATGGTGAGCACCCTGTAGGTGTCTTGAAGACGGTGCGGTACGCCCACAGAGCTTCATACATTTTTTCTTCCCAGTCCTTCTTATTGGCACTGACGACTTTGGCCAGCAAGGTGCATAAAGTCTTGTTAAAAGCTTCTGCCAATCCGTTTGCCTGCGGATTGTAAGGAGTGGAAGTCCTCCATTCGATCTTATACTTCTCGGCAAGCCGATAAATCTTTTGATTTCTGAAATGACTTCCATTGTCAGATATTATTCGGCTGGGGATCCCGAACCGGAAGATAATGTTCTGCTTGATGAATCTGGCGACCAGCTCACCAGTCACTTCTCTTAATGCTACAGCCTTCGCCCATCGGGAGAAGTAGTCTGTTATGGCCAGTATGTACTTATGTCCGGTCGAGGAAGTCGGCAGTGGCCCGACTACATCAGTTCCCTATTGTGCAAACGGCCAGCTGGGGACTGTAGGGTGTAGAGTTGTAGGCGGCCTTCTAGGCACATCAGCATGTTCCTGACATTTCTGGCATGACTTTGCAAATTTGCAGCAGTCTTCAAACATAGTGGGCCAATAGTAGCCCAGCTTCTTGATTTCTATCTTCATTTTGGGACCGGCCTGGTGGGCACCTGCTGTCCCAGCATGTACTTCTTTCATCGCTTGCCAAGCTTCCTCACTGGACAGGCAGCGGAGCAGAATCTTCTTGCGAGTATCTACCATTATTCGGAACAGAGTCCCATTTCTGAATTCATAAGAATCTTTGATTCTCAGGAGTTTCATCTTTTCTTCTCTTTTCTGCGGCAGCTGTTGGTGTAAAAACTATTGTAGCAGGTGTTGTCTCCAATCAGACGTCTGTTCTGTGCTAACAGTAGCGACTTCTTCTTCTTCGGGGCATCCTTCTAGCATACTGGGAACTTGTCGCCGGTTCATAACAACAATGTTCAGTGTCTCATTTGGCGGGACTGCTAGCGAGCTGGCTAGCTTTGCCAGTGCATCAGCCTGGGCATTATTTCCACGGCCCACATGCTTGAGCTCAATATGATAGAATTTCGCCATGAGGCGCACAACTTTTTGGTGGTAGGGGCTCAGCTCCGGCTTCCGCACTTCGAACTCCCCTTGGATCTGCTTTATTACAAACATCGAATCCCCGAATACCTGAAGCATCTGGATACCCATGTCAAGGCTGATATGGAGCCCGATTATCAGAGCTTCATACTCGGCTTCATTATTGGTGCAGGGCTTGTTTATAGAACATGAAGTATGCACAACCTCCCCTTCTGGTGATGTTAGCACAATACCGGCTCCGCCCCGTATTCTGGTCTTTCCATCAGAGTCTGTCTCTGTTCTAGATGCTCCATCAAAGAATAGCTGCCACATAGCTGACTGAGCCTGACAGGCTTCAAGTGTTTCATCATCGGGCAATTCAGTCCCTAGCATATCATTTTCCGGTACAGGATGCTCTGCAAAGAAATCAGCCACGGCCTGCCCTTTTATCGCCCTCTGGGGTGTATAGGTAATATCAAATTCCATCAGGATCACTGCCCATTTGCCCAACCGGCCTTTCAGTACTGGCTGAGTCATTATGTATTTGAGCGGATCTGCTGCAGATATCAATCTGATTTCATGTGACAACATATAGTGTCGGAGTTTTTTGACAGCAAAGACTAACGCCAAGCAAGTTTTCTCTATGTAGCTGTAGCTTTCTTCGGTTCTAATCAGCCTCCTACTTAGATAGTACAAGGCCTGCTCTTTGCCCTCTTCATTTATCTGTGCCAGCATTGCCCCCAGGGAATAGTGTGTAGCTGCAATATACAGTATCAAAGGTTTGCCTTTAATAGGTGCCCCCAGCACTGGAGGGGTCTTGAGATATTCTTTCAGCTTCTCAAAAGCTTCTTGACAGCCCTCGTCCCAGAGGAACGGTATATCTTTCATCATGAGCTTGTGAAAGGGGTGGCATCTCCCCGACAGATTTGATATAAATCGCCGGATATAGGCCAGACGCCCTTGCAGGGATCTCAGCTCGTGCAGATTCCTTGGTGGAGGGAGCTCCTGAATAGCTTTAATCTTGGACGGGTCAATTTCAATGCCCCTATGACGGACAATAAACCCGAGGAATTTTCCACTGGACATGCCGAAGGCGCATTTCATAGGGTTCATTTTGAGCTCATATTTGCGCAGCCTCTGGAATACTATCCTCAGGTCTTGCAAATGGTCTTCTCTTCTGCTGGTTTTCACCACCAGATCATCAATGTAGCACTCTACTTTCTTGAAGAGCAAATCATCAAAGATCTTTATCATAGCTCTTTGGTAGGTAGCGCCGGCATTCTTGAGGCCGAACGGCATCCTTTTATAGTGGAATATCCCCTTCGGAGTGCGGAATGCAGTGTGCACTCTGTCTTCCTCAGCAATCCAGATCTGGTTGTATCCGGATGACCCATCCATGAATGACAGGGCTTCATGACCGGTAGTCGCATCGATCATTACCTCAGTGATTGGCACCGGGAAATCATCTTTCGGGCACGCCTTATTAAGGTCCCGAAAATCAACGCATATTCTGATCTGCCCATTCTTCTTCTTTACGGGCACTATATTGGCCAGCCATGTAGTATACTAGTTTTCTTCGACAAAGCCCACATCAATCAGTTTGTCCACCTCTTTGTTAATCTGATTTATCAATTCAGGGCGCATTCTCCTGGAAGGCTATTTTACAGGGTTAGCCTCTGGGTTTATTGCCAATCGGTGTTGTGCCACATCAGAACTTAGTCCCGGCATTTCATCATATGTCCATGCAAAGCAGTCTCAGAACTCTTTCAGAAACTGTATGTACTGTTCTCTGGCAGCTGGCTCTAGCAGTGCACTGAGGAACGTCGGCCTTGGCTCATCTGCTGACCCCAGGTTTATTTCTATCAGTTCATCGACGGTGGCTTGACCCCCGTCTTCAACTTCGGGCGGGGCTTCTTGCAAATCAATAAAGCCTCCCGGGACATAATTCTCTTCAGTTTCGTGCTCTTCTGTCTCATCATCCTGCTCATCAGCGGATGTCAGCTTATCATATAAGGCTGATACTATTGGATTCTGTTCAGTCTGCCCTGAGGACGAGACTGGTTCAGAAGAGAATTCAAAAGTGGAATCTTCTGCTCTTAGAGACTCTTCTGTTGCAGGCTCCCCTAAAAGGTCATCCTTCTGTAGGGCCCGGACTTCTTCCAGAATGCGTTCAAACTCCAGGCATTCTCTCAGTTCTTTGGCCATCTGATCTTCATTCGGGGTTCCCGTATCAAATTGTGCTTCGGCCTGGAACAGATCCTCCTTGCAGGATGGGTCCTTCCAGCACCAACCCCTCTTAGTTTCATCAGACATCCTTGCTTCTGGCTGGTTATCTTGGGCTTCATTGTCTGTTATGGATTGATACATGATTTCTTCATCCTCAAAGGGATATTGGTCATATCCCACTTCAGGGGGATCTTCATACTGGTAGAAGGTAGAGATGACATCCACCTCGACTTCATAGTATTCTTGAAGGGTATAACCCAATCCCGGGTGCTGTGTGATCTTCCTCGGTTCTTTATTATCTCGAGGTGGATCCCATAGCTCCTTGAATGCTTTCTTCTGGGCAGCAGGCTGTAGTGATGGCATCTGCATCTTAGAGAACATCTGCGAAACCCGCTGGGTAGTATAATCCAAGCATGTAATCGGCACCATCCGATTTGCAGCTTCTTCAGGGACCATGCAGTCTTGATCATCTTCTTCGACTGACTCCCCAGTGTAGAATATGATAGGAGGCTTGCAAAAGCGAGGGATTTCCATAGTCTTCAGTGGTAGCACTGTCTGATATTCTATGCTGGCTATGGGCTTGACTAAACCCTGAGGAACTTCCACCTGAGTGTATTTTTCTTTCATTTTTTCTTCAGTATCATCTGGGTGGATGCCAGGAGGAGTGATTCGAGCAAAGTCGCCAGCATAAGAGATGTGAGATACTCCATGCTTCTTAATATAGCCCTTTGGTGGCGGCGGAGACCAAGTTTTTGCCTTCGTCGCCGGCTTCTTCTGGCTGATCACAGCCTCTTTCTTTTCACCCTTTTGTGACATCTCGGTGTAGTAGGATGCATCGAGCATATGACACTCGAATATTTCGAAGGGATGCAGATCCGCAAATACCCTTTCTTCTTTTCCTTCATGGCAGTATTTGATGCACTGATGTAGCGTGGATGGCACTATCTGATATTCATGCAGCCACGGTCTCCCCAGCAGGGCCTTATACGTGGTGTTGGAATCAATCACTTAGAATCGCACCACAGTAGTGAGGTCGCCCAGTGTGAGGTTGAAATCAGCCACCCCAAGAGGTGTCTCACATTTCTGGTTGAACCCTGCAATTTTCATATCCCTGACTTTGGTAAGCTGTAGATCAAAGTAATATTTCTAATAGATGCGGTATGGGAGAATCTTCACAGCAGCCCCGGGATCTATCAGTATCCGGCTCACCGGCTGACAGTTCAGGGAGCCCTTCATATATAGCGGTCTGTTATGACTGGTATTCGGTATCAGCATATCATCTTATGTGAATGTGACTGATGGCCCCGAATTCACTTCTGTTAAGAGTGCTTCATATTGTGCTGGCGATTGCAAGGCATCCACAATTGCTTGGCGAGCTTCTTCACTCAGAGAGAGGATTTCCCAGATGGAGAACCTGGCGGGGAGCTTCTTCAGCATTTTCATGATTCGACTGCCGACCCGGACATTAGACAGTCTCATCTCTTCTGCCCATCGGGGTCTTGGGGGTTCATGCGGTGCTTGTGGCCTTTGCTGCCCAGTCCCAGTTTCATTCTCTTCATCTGTTTCCCGGAAGGCTTCTTCTGTAGCAATAGCCCCTGGCTTTGTTAGGGGGTCACTTTCTTCCTTTTCTTCATGCTGCTTCTGCTTTCTAGCTACTATCTGCTGACATTTATTGCTTTGAGCTGGAGTAGTGTGAGCCAATTGATCATTCTCCCAATCGGACAAGAATTCCGAGAATGAAGGAGCTTCTTCTGCTTTCTCTTTTTCTTGGTACAAGCTGGCAGGGGGAGGAACCTGGACACCTCGTACCTCTGGTTCTGGGATCTGATAGGGTTGCTCCCCTCTGAACATAATATTATGGTTAGCTGGTGGTGGGTGCCCCCATCTTCTCCCAGAACGTGTTGCATGGGCTGAGGTAGAGGCCTCAGCATGGTTGGCTTCTAGCGGGGTATTTGATGCTTCTGGCTCATCATCCTCCCCGGGCAGAGTAAAGAGTACCGACAGAGTGTTGCATTGTACTGTCGTGACCTTCTTTCCCTTTTTGGATTTGGGCCGTCTTTTCTTCTTCTGGGAATTTGGCTTTTCCAGCCCCTGCCCCCAGAAGGGCTCAGTCTCATCTTTTCTTTGTTCTGCCTCTGGCTGCTCTTCAATTTTCAATTCTTCGAGCTGCTCCCAGAGTATACAGTCTTTTACCAGCAGATGTTTGGGCTTTTTCTACTCATATTCATCAAGTTCATTGATATATTGCTGTAGACGCCTGGCTGCAGGGCTTACTTCTTTATGTGCAGGGAGGGGAGTTTGTCTCCTCCGATTGTGAGTAGGGATCCGGATGACTGGTCCGGTCTCAGCTGTATGCCATACTGGCTTTATTGGAGGCGGCTCGGGCCTTGGGGTAACACCCCGAATAACTGCTCCGCTGGTACTGGCTGCAGGAGTCTTCTTTCTGCTTTTTATGGGTACCATCTGCCATCCTTCCTGATCCTTCAATGGGGTGAGGAAGCAAGCTTCATAAGTATGCCTGGTGCATTCTTCAACGGCTTCCTTAGGCAGCTGTTGGTAGACTGAGATCATATTGGCGGCCATTCTCCAGGGCGGAGGCTCATGTGGACAAGGCGGCTTCACCTGGTAATCTCCCAGCTGCAGTTCACCTTTCTTGACCATTCCTTCCATGATATCTTTGAAGACATAACAGTCCTCAATTGCATGCCCCAGTGCACGGTGAAATGGACAGAACAGCGGATCATCTTTCTTTTCTGCATCCTTGAGTCTCTTCGGTTCGGGCAATGTTACCTTGTTGAACTTGTATGCCCAGTTGAATAGTGCAGTTGTCTTATCTTTCGGAAAAGAGTATGGCTTTTTCATCTTGTTTCTCAGAGAGACTTTATCTTTTCTTTCTGCTGTGTCTGCCAGCGGGAGAGCTTCATCTGCCCCTTTCTTCCCTTTTTGTTGTTCAAAGGTTCTGAAATCGACGGTGTTAGCCTCAGAATGTGATGGCCGTCGATCATTGGATTTTCCCTTCGGCATAGTGGGAGCATTGGCGATCGGACGCTTGGATAAGAACGTCTCGACTTCCGCCACTATATTGTTCAGTCGGTCAAATGTTCTGACATCTACACCGATCATCTTTTCTAGCACCTCTCTCCTGAGGCTCTGTTTACATATCTGTACTGCATCCTCCTGATGAGGAGGTCTTCTGCATCTCATGGCTAGATTTCTCCATCTTTTGATATAGTCCAGTGCAGTTTCATCTTGCTTCTGCCTGGTTGCATATAGCTCCGCTATTGTGATTTCCCTTTCGGTGACATGAAACCTGTCGCGGAATTTTCTCTGCATATCGGGCCAATCAACCACTGATCCAGCTGACAGGCTTGAATACCATTCAAAGGCTAACCCAGTGAGGGATGAACCAAAGAACTTGAGCAGATAAGCTTCATCGACTGCTAGGTCGCCCATGATTGTAGTGTAGTAGGCTATATGCTCCCTAGGGGAGCCCTGGCCATTGAATTTTTCGAACTTAGGCGGCTTATTGACGCCTGGGGGTAGTCTCTTAGCAGCATATTGGGGAGGATATGGTACCTTGTACACATCATAGGCACTAGCATCATCTCCAATCTTCTCAGACAGCTTCATCTCCACAATTCTTTCAATCATCAGCTTGTGGGCTACGGCTGGATCTACGTCTTCTGGGAAGAAGTGAGCTTGCTGATGACTATAAGGAGTCGTCATCACAGTTGCGCGCAAGGTGGGCGCGGTAGGCTGTGTCTGAGACACCGAGGGCTGAGCTACTGTTTGCTGTGGAACAGGTTGGCTCGGTGCCTTGCCCTTATCAGCCAAGAGAGGATTAGCCGGGATAGCTGTTTCCGTTGAGCTGGATGTCTGCCCGACAGGTTCGGCTTGCTTGGAGACTGGTGTAGCTTCATGTCTCTCATTGAGCTGTCTCCTGAGAGCATTAATCTCCTGTTGGTATCTTCTGAACATCATCTGGATCATGGGATCCAAGGTTGATGGGATTTGTATATCTTCAGAAGTCCCTTCAGCATCATCAACAAAGGGATTGTCTTCCTCCTCTGCTGTCATCACATTGACTGTCATAGTGGTGATCTTGTGGGTTTCATCATAATTCTTCATCTTATTTTTTGCGGCCTAGCCTCTTCTTGTGACAGGACCAGGTCTAGTTGCCAGCCTGAGCAGTTCATCTGGCTGAGTTGGTAGTATATCTTGCCTCCTGGCAAGTCCAGCCATGTTGCAGGCGAAGATTTGCATCTTTCCTTTCCGCCTGTAGACCTTTCTTTTTACTTGGTCAGGATATTTGAGCCGGTCAAAGATCGATATTCTTTCTTTGGCTTCTTCCCCGTACAGGTCTTCTTTGTCATATCTAGCTCTGAGGCCTTCTTCATAGTCATTTGAATCGGAGGAGGAGACTCCGGGCATCATTTCTTGAAGAGTTTCTTCTTTTTCTTCATCCACAGTGCCCAAGGCACGGGACAATCTTTGTTGACCGAGGGCGGAGTTCCCCAGGTAGTGGAAGTAATCTTGGACTACTTGCTCCATCTCCTCTGGATTATGCCTTTGTGGCTCAGGTTGGAGCATCAGTCTTTCCTGGCTTCTCTGCTGATAGGCCAGTCTTGTTACCTGAGCATTCAAATGCTCGGCCTTGGAATATCTGAAGATGTCGGCCTGTCTGGCACAGGCCCTCGATCTTCTTGGGACGGCAACCATGACTGGTTCGCCCATTCTCGCATCGCCATTCCGGCAACAGTTGGCAGCAGCATCATGGTTCTTTCTTTGCCATCTTCTGCCCCCGGCCCTGGGGTGAGTGACAGCAAGGTTTTCCTTCTTCTCATGTCTTCTACCCCTCATCATGGGGCGAGTAGCAGTCAGATTTCTTTCCTCATCATTTCTTTCGTCTCTCCTACCCCAGGCTCTGGGGCGAGCAGCAATAGCACTTCTTGTTTCTTTCCCCTCCCTTCTTCGGCTTCCTGCCCTGAAGCGGGCAACAACATCACCGGTAGCCTTCTCCTCATCTTGAGCTGGGGCCCAGCTC
The DNA here is from genome assembly GCA_022559845.1 of Amorphophallus konjac. NCBI lineage: Eukaryota > Viridiplantae > Streptophyta > Magnoliopsida > Alismatales > Araceae > Amorphophallus > Amorphophallus konjac. The sequence goes on along the minus strand of CM040119.1, from coordinate 314,285,747 downwards.
TGCATCTTCTTCGATCGCCAGACCTATTTGTATTTTGCTGGCTTGGGCGCCAGCGGCTTCCTCTCGTCAGCCTCCCAGTTGGCCTGCCTGGTGGCCAAAGTTTGGAATCTGTTGGTAGTGGGCACCTGCGGGACGATCACGTCTGGCTTGACCGCCCTCGGGCAACCGTTCAGGTTCGCCCGGACACCCCCGATCATCATTGTCTTTCCGGAGTTGAAAAGACGACGTTCAACAGCAACATACCGGCTCCTCCGGTTAGTTCTTTTCTTTGTCTGGACAGCAGCGGGGACCGTGTCCCTCCTCTGGACATGGTGTACGTAGCAGGCGACGGCCGTGGGGGCCGTCTTCTCCTGCAAGCTGTCCTTCTGGACAGTGGTCTTCATTGGGGCACTTGCAGCAGTGCCTTGCTCATTGTTATCGACCTTCAGAAGGTCGGTGAAGACGACGCCCAAGCAGTTGGGTTGCCCGACAGCTGGGGGCATCGACCTGAACGAAAGAGGCACCGCCAGGTAGCCCTCCTGCACATGCATATCGATCGGCCGCTGGTGAAAATAGACGGACGTGATTCCAGTAGTCATCATAGTTTCCTGAAAATAAGGAGGCACACAGAATCAAAATTTTGAGGGGGGCCCGCCGGGCCTCCTATTTTTGGCGTAAAGATGAAGGGAGACTCGGTCCCACCGGGCGTGCCAGACTTGTGGAACGCGGATTTTTTATTTTATTTATTTTATCTTAACTTAAATCTTTTTTTATGAGATTTGATTTATTGGTTAGTTTATTAGGCGTGCCAGTCACACATGTGACGATTTCATTGTGCGCTCGATCTGACGTGGTCAGTCGATTGTGAAGTCCGAGTCGGGACCTGAAGTCCGTCATACCATAAACGCTATGACGTTAATTACACCCTTCCTAAGAAGGACAACCCTTGATTAAACGCCAAAAATAGGAGGAGGGTAGCGGTAAAAGTAACACTCAAACGAGGGAGAGAGTAGGTTTATTCACAAGACATTAGATAGCCTGAGTAAAGCGAAGATACACCAGTTGCGGAGCAAATTCGGCGGCATATCACCGCTACCTTGGACTATGCCAAGTGGGGATAGGAAACCACCCATACAGCGGCAGGGTAGGATCCATAAAGGATTGGGCATAATTGACCCGGAATCCGAATGGGGACCGGCGTGACATGGCACGCCCCATGTGGGTGCGGTGGCGCATCTATATCCCCCTTCGAGGGACCATCGGAGGGCATGCAAGGGCATAACTCCATGGGCCGACGGGGTTGAGAGAGAGAACATCACAGTTACCCGGCAAGGTATGTATAAATTTTGACAGCATGTCCCCTCAACTTGGATTATGCCAATAGAAGATAGGTCATCATCCACGGAATGCCGGGATGACGACCGAACGAGGATGGGCACCGGGCCCCGGGACATCGCTGGCCTCTGTCTCATCGGTCAATATTCCCTTGGAACCTCATCAGAACGCACATAATAACATGGCTCTGTGGGTTCATAGGGTAGCAGTGGAATCTGGCTAGAGAATAAGGGCTGTAGGGGAGATCTTTCCCCATTGATGTACCTTCTCAGGACACACATGATGGTCTCTGAACATCCCCGGGACATATATGTGAAGAGATCAGAAGGTTGACAAATGGTAGTGCAGAGATGAGCCTCTGACTGGACTTCATTTGGCCAAGAAGATGGGTCTCGGCGTGGCTTTAGTTGGCCTAAAGAAGGCTCTCGGCGTAGGGCTTACTGGCCAAAGGGGGGTCTGGGCATGGGTGGAGTTGGCTTAAAAAGGCTCTCGGCGTGGGACTTCCCGGCGCGCCCATTACCGCGCCGGGAAGGTGGCGCCGGGAAGCTATGGGCTGGGGAGGTTTGCATGAAAGGGTTGAGTTGGCTTATAGGGGGGTCTCGGCGTGGAGCTTCCCGGCGCGCTCCTCGCCGCGCTGGGAGCTTGGCGCCGGGAGCCTGTGGGCTGGGAGGTTTGCATGAAAGGGTTTGAACACGGTTTGTCCTTTAGCTGAAGGGGAAAGAAGAGGAAGGCCTCTCGGCGGGACAGCTCTCGGCGGGGAATTTTGTACGCCGGGAAGGTGGAGTTGCGGAAGGAATTCAGGGTTTACAGAGCTCAAACGATACTCTGTTTCTGGGATTCCTGAGCTTTCTGGCTGCAATTGAAGCCGAGTTTGAAGTGCAGGAGGGGGGATTTCATGGATGCTTCTCTTAGGAAGGGCCAAGGGGGATCTGGAAGGTAGAATCGATGGGGAAACGAGACCATCATCTGGATTTCTGAAGACTTTATTTATTTCTGCCGCCGGCCGTCTGGGGATCAAGAGATGACTGTCTCTGATCCCCTGGACGAACCCAATAGCATCTAAAAATCGGTGACTGAGGAACCTTTAGCATCGAAACTCCAGACCCTAGTCATCCAAGCGATTAGAATGGAGGGTCGAGAGATCGAGATCGTCATTCGCTAGAATCTGAGGGATAGCAGTGGTCTGTAGAATCGACATGTCCTCTCGTATAGCCAGCAGTTCAGGAATCCAAGAGATTGATGTCTCTGGTCCTGAACGGCACAAGGAGGAGCCTTAAGGGGCCTTGTAAGAAAGCTCGAACGGGTACGATGGATCTGCCATTGAGACAGGAAGGGAGGAGGCGACAGAACCTAGTAACCCATTAGATAAGGGTAGGGGTTCTGTTTTCATGCCTCTGAAGAGAAGAGTCGTATGAACCATTACACATTTCGCATAAACGATAAGCATACAAGGGGAAGCGGAGAGCAGACATTTCAATCAAAAGGGAGCAGACATCTTAATCAGTAGATCCCCAAATGGGTCACGTTGATATTTCATTGCATTGCTCGAAGCCTTACACTGATTGTAAAAGAGAAATGCAAAGTAGAGAGAGAGAGACGGAGCTCGAGACCTAAAACTCGCTAGCTACGTTTGATAAATCGAGAAAGAAAACCCGCTAGATTACATCAATAGAAAGAAAAGACAGCATGGGGAGGGCGGAGCATTGACTCCTCTCCCTCCCCGGAGCAGCCCACCTGGAGCTTGTTTGCTTCTTCTTCTCTTCTACTTCTTCTCTTCTCTCGGCCGAGGGGGCTCTCCCTTGGCAGGACTCCCTCTCTATTCTTTCTTGTCTCTTTGATCCTCCTCGATCTCTTTTTCTTTCTATTCTTCTATATTGTCCCCTTTTATCTGTTCGAAGGGAGGGGGTTTTTATAACCGTTTCTCCCCTTCTCGGCAGGCTTCATCACGGCGCGCCTCATCTGAGGCTTCCCGGCGCGCTTGCCTTCAGCTTCTCGGCGCCATCTTTTGGGCTTCGGCAAGTGACTCTCGGCGCCAATATTGCAGGCCCAATTAAAGTATTTTAGCCACTTTCACAGGCCCATTTGGGTCTTTCAAGGGCATCATCACCCAAAAGGGTCTTCCATTGGTGACACAGCTTGTATCATTTTTACGGTTTTCATCAGTCCGTAGACAGGGGTTTCATCAGTCCGTAGTCAGGAGTTTCATCAGTATTGCCATCTGAACGGTGACAAAACCGGGTATCATCTTATCGATATCGTCACTTGAATGGTGACGAGCTCGGACATCAGCTTTAGTCTGGGAAGACCTCAGCCGGGTGTATAATCTGTGGAGACGATTCTTCTTCTGTTCTGACTTTGCAAAAGCCTCTACAATCTTCATCCGCCGGTACCGGCTTTATCTTTATCTCATATTACATCTGTCAGTAAGCCGACATCTGACTTACCCTGACATATCATCCGTGGATTATTGGACGAAGCAATAGTACAGCTCTTATTAAAATGGGCTGGAAGGTCTCATCAGTCGAGTGACTGCTGCTTTATCAGTGCTGCCGTCTGAGTGACATCGGCACTGGTCATCAGCTTGGCCGACAAAGACTTTAGCCGGGTAAACAGTTGATGAGCTTCATCATTGGTCTTTCACTGTTGGTCCGACCCTCTTTTCAATTATGCTTCCACTCTTGTTCATTTTCAAGGTGTCAACAGCCTCACCTCATTGTGTCGTGACGCTTATTATTACTTTTGTAGGTGCCAATAGAAAATTAATATCTGTTTGGATGCCGAGAGATTGTGCGTTCTAACCTTCTCTTCTAAACAGCCGGACAATGAAGAGAGTCTTCTTTAATTGATCGCCCTTGTAAAAAAGACAACACCAAACAATATGGATTAGAACAAGTGAAGTGTAGTATCAAATTCTTGAGAGATAATATGATGAAAATATGAAAAAGACACACACCTTGCTGGTGTCGGTTTAAATCCCTTATGCCAAAAGGAGGGAAGGATATGATGTGCAAGGGTTGCACTGTGGGAGACTGTGTTAGAGTGCACAAGAGGAGGATTGTGCAAGAGTTGCACTTTGGAAGATCTTAATATGACATGTGATCAAATAATAAAGAATGATGCATGCAATTAATCTAATGAATAAAAGAAAGATAAGGGAAAGAGATAGGCTCATTGTGATAAGAGGGAATGATTCTCCATGGCTTCAAGAGGCTCCAAGAGGGCTCTAACGGATGGAAAATTGGTGCATATGGAGTGCCTTCTTTCTCCAAGGCTTCCTTCTTTAATTTCCTTCAATTTTTCAACCCTGTTCCTACCTTTTTAACCCTTCAAAGGGGGATCCTATTTACAGGGATGAAATTCACAACCTAATATTCAAGTAAAATTAGGAATAGGGATTCCAACTTTGTTAACAGGAGTAAAAAAACTTTTGAAGATCATAGAAATTCTTTCCCAAACGAAAATAATCATCAAATTAGGAAACTTTCGCAATTGGGTTCGAAATGAGTCGTTTAGAAGAAAAGGGCTTGAACGTGGTTGCCTTATCGACCGCAACTTGAAACACGTTGGGACAAAGCGCTGCGATTAAGTGCGAAACGCGTCCAAGAAGAAAGCCACATTTTGAAAGGGGCCATGAAGAGTGACATGATTTAAAAATGATTATTTTAGAAGGAAATATCTGTCAAAATCGAAAAATGTGAAAGACGTCACATTGGTATGACGTGAATTGGGCAATACCCACCCTCCTGCTTCAGCGCTATTCAAATAATTCCCTATTTTAATAGAATTGGATATTCAAATAATGGAAAGTTGGAGTTGAAAGGCATCTTGTTAGTATGACGCCAATTAGAGTAAGGCACTTTTGCATGGAAGATGAAAAGCCAAAAGACGAAAGGTGAGAATCTAAATTGCATCATGACAGCATGACACAATTTAGAGAATCGTGCCCTTCAGAGACGGCACAAATTAGGAGAATCACTTCACGTCAACGTGACACGATTTTAAAGAACATGGTCGGGGAGGTGACCGTGACTTGGAAGTAAATCACGTCAAGGGAGGCAGACGTGTTCAAATCACGCCCAAGATGAGGGACGTATTCAAAAGAAAATCTCAGAAAAATGGTATAAAATCAAGAAAAAATGAAAAAGAGAGAATAATCAAGAAATATAAGAAAAGTCACTCAAATAAGCTAATTTTGAGGTCCATTTTAAGATATTATGGTGTGATATGAGATTTACTCAATATGGTGTCAAATTTAACGTGTCTACATCGTAATTGACTGATTGCATTGGGTCCACTAAGTTATAATTTAATGTGTCTACATCATATTTGACATTGTTAATTTTGCATGATGCTTACCAGCTACAGGGACCTAACATCTAATACTTTAGCATTGGCTTTAATTGTATACCCATGACCTTAATGAAATTATCTAGCTAATGTAGTGTCATAACCTTATTTCATTTTTTATTGTCAAGGAATGACATAAAGGTTGGCATATCTTAGCACATATGTTAGTTAGACTTAGGATAGATTTGATATCATCAAAATGAAGAAGACAATCCCTTAATTAAGCTGGGATTCAATACATTTGTTTGTTTTCTTTCAAACTTCTTTTAGAACTCTTGGACAATTGGTTACGTGTCTTCGCTATTCAATTAGTTTCTGCTTTCATCATATGCTTTTACATGTTATAGCATATTTAACATTCTTTCAAAAGAAGAAACCTTCACGCTACAGGTAAAAAATTTAAATTTTTTTGGATGAAAACCATTATTAGAGGTGAATTTATAAAAAAATTATTCCTAGAAATGTATTAGCAAGTATATCACTAAGTGAATTCAGATAGCAGATAAATGTTATTTAAACATCATTATTTTACAAGTTTTTGACAAAAAGAGGTGATATACCTATAAATAAATATGGCATTTTTGCGCAATTCAGATTTACACAGTGATATGCCTACTAATATATTTGCAAGAATGACTTTTTTACAAATTTTTGTTTAACAATAGTTTTCATGCAAAACAATCTAACGATTTAAATAAAAAAACTGAAATTTTATTATGATCATAATCAACTCATGATAACTTATTTGCTCCAACATATCATGTTTTAGGTATACTTTTGCACTCAAGCCATCCTTGTCCTCCGTAGCATTACATCTATATCTTTCCAAGTATTTTTATGTTCCATTGCACATAAATGATTTAAGTATTAATCAGTGTGCACATAGAATTATGAGAACGTACAACATTTTTTGCAAGGGCTTATAAAGGCATATATCATATATAAAAATGTGCAATTTAATGCGTTATACATGTAAACACAAGGAAGCCCATAATAAAGAGACCAAAACATGTGTGGACCTCACACCTCTTTAATGGAGATTTTCTTGTTTCCCCAAATCTAACCATCCCATGTGAAGCAATCACATAGAGATCTGCAAGATGACTAGCTAGATATAAATTGCACAACATGTGTGTAGCGATTACTACTCTATGTGATGGCAGTTAAAGTTTTAGAGGAACACATTAATTTTACAACAAAGCCGTGTTGGTTGTGGATTAGACAAAGGGGAGCCATACATGGAAGGACATGCCCTCTAAAAATATATATACTCATCGCTATAAACATGTCCATAATTCCCAGTCCTCAATTGGTATCTATTTAGATAACATCTCCCTTCAATTTTCTCCGGATAATGAAGGGTAAAGCCTTGATCTATAATACCTTTACATATATGGCTAGCTAGATTTCATGTGGTCATGTTTAAACATCATTAGTTAACAAATTTGTTCTTAAAACTTTCAATTTGTCTTATGCCATCTCTGACTGCCAAATATATTCATCACTAGTGAGAAAGTATATTTATATATATCACAGCTGATTCTTACATTCTTTGTATGGCAGTGCTTAGTGGACTCCCGCAGCTGCGCGAGTTGTATCTACGAGATAACAACCTCAATGGAAGTCTTCCTCCAAGGCTTGGCAACCACTCCAACATCCGACATCTTGACTTATCTAACAATAGTCTAGAAGGTATATAATTAAGATGCCTATACAAGAAGAGTCTTAATTATCCATAATCTAACACCTCTAAAATGTCCCCACCCACAGGAAGCGTACCCACTTCCTTGACGAGCCTATCCTCCCTTCAAGTCTTGGATCTCAGCCACAACCAGTTTAGTGGCCCATTTCCTGTTGAAGGTGAGAAATTTAACTAGATTCACGAGCTAGGCTTGTGAAATCTCTGCCATATATATACGCACCATGCATTACTATGAATTTTTTTTCATCGGTCTACAATATTTTTCTTATGACAGTGCTTAAAGGACTCCCACAGCTACGCGAGTTGCATCTATCTAGAAATTTGTTGGAAGGTAGGGTATCCCCAAGGGCTTTCCATAATCTAACCTCTCTAGAGAGTTTAGACCTCTCTCACAACCTTCTCGATGGGAGTTTCCCTCTCCTGTCACTCGCCAACATGTCAAACTTGCATTAAGTCAGCCTCTCCCACAACACTCACCTTTGGCTTGGAATCTGATGTCCATCACTTGGTTCCCTCATTCCAATTGACATTCCTCGACCTGTCAAATTGCAACCTTAGCAAGGATTTTCTAGGTGATCATGAAACTTTCTTTTCCTCTCAACGTAACCTTATAACTATTGACCTCTCAAATAATAATTTGTCGGGAAGTCTCCCCACCTGGTTCTTGACAAACTTGACAAGGCTTGCAAATCTACGGAACAACTCATTTACGGGAGAAATCCCTATGCCAACACACAGCATGCCAATCAGATTGATGTCAATTGACCTATCAATGAATCACATTGGCGGATCTCTTCCCTCAAACTTTGGATTGATATTTTCCAATCTAGTGGAGTTGAATTTATCAACAAATCATCTAGCTGGGGTTATGCCGTCTTCATTTGTCAATATGACTGGGTTAGCAAGTCTGGACTTGTCTAATAACAACTTTTATGGGCAAATACCTCCTGGTCTAGGTGTTGGTTGTCGTAGTTTGAACCACCTGAAGCTCTCTAACAACCAATTGCAGGGGCCAATCCCTGACTCTATTTGGGATCTTTGTACCTTGAATTTCCTTATCCTACGTGGAAATCATTTTCATGGCCATATTTCACCTCATGTATGTGATCTCGGGAGACTTGAAGTGCTGGGCCTCTCACGTAACAATTTCTCCAGCCCAATTCCTAGCTGTTCCATTCCATTGCCGATACGTTTTCTAAACTTGGGTGGGAATGCTTTCCAAGGTTCATTTCCTCAAGTTTTTGTCGATAGTTCACAGCTCATATCATTGAATGTCAGAAAGAACCGATTCTCTGGGGAGGTACCAGCTGAATGGTTTGGGGAGCTCCTGCGCATCCGCATTATTTTGCTGGGTGAGAATAATTTTGAAGGCTCACTACCAAGTCAACTGTGTAAGCTGCAGCATCTACAACTATTGGACCTTCACCAAAATAAGCTTTCAGGAACCATACCTCCATGCTTTGGAAGTATTAAGCTCGTGAACATGAGAGAAGGACAACTTTGGGGAATTCCATTCTGGACAGTTTCTGATGTCGGAACATCATTTGGTATTGTAACTACAGATTTAATAAGCTACACTGTTCCACGGGTAACATTTGACTTGGAAGGAGTGGAATTTATCACCAAGGGCAACTCATATCCCTATGAAAGAAATATCCTCACATGGATGATTGGGATTGACCTGTCATCAAACAGCCTGGCAGGTGACATTCCATGGGAGATGGGGAACCTGAGAATGATCAAGGTCTTGAATCTCTCGTGCAATCAATTATCAGGCTCTATCCCTAAGACTTTTTCAAAGCTGATTGATATAGATAGTTTAGACCTGTCGCACAACTTGTTGAGCGGTCATATCCCCCGGCAACTCACCAACTTGAAGTCCTTGGCAGTATTCTCTGTTGCAGACGGCAATCTTTCTGGTTGTACACCGGAGTACAAGGATAAATTTGCAACTTTTGGCAACGAAAGTTATGAGAGAAATGTTGGCTTGGATGGGCCGCCTCTGATCAAATCATGCGTCGGTGAAGATACCCCTCAAAGTGTTGTTCCTCACAAACCAGGGGAAGATGGAGGTAATGATAGCATGGACAACATCATCCTCTATGCAATTTCGGCCGCATCTTTCTATCTGTTCTTTTGGGTTACAGTTGCTACACTGCACATGAGTGAGATTGGACGGAGGTTTTGTCTCAGAATGGCTGACCAAGTTGTGGATAGCACCATTCTCCGGTTCCCCAAGCTTGCAAGGAGGTTGAAGTGGAGGAGGCTTGTTTGATCAATCAGCATACATACATTGGCTGGATATCACATACCCTTGTGGGTGGTCTACCTTTGTTTGTTTGTAATACTATCTTAACATGTGATATTCCTCTTCTTCGTGCTTGTATATGGATTTTATTTGCTTTTCATTCGAAAAGGAGAAACTTAACAACCTTGTATTCCAATAGATGTATTCTACATTAACGTATAATGGCACGAGTAAATGCTTTTGATTTCAGTAGCATATAATAATGAAACATATGAACATATCCAAGCGAGAGCATATAAGATGTCCACGTAATTGTGTACCTGACTTTTACACCTCTATTGCTTTTACATTTACATCTACATTTACATTTACACGTAATCGATTTTTATGAATGTACCCTTGTCATCTAGTGCATTTACATTTACACCTCTAATTTTGAAAAATGGTCGGGAATACCCAGGTAATGGTTCGGTGATGGTTTAAAACTCAAATTTCTTGATATATACACCTCAAAATTATACAATCTATATATCAAATTGAAGAGTAAGGAAAACTCTATGTAACATGATGAGTAATTAAGTTTTTGCTTGAGAGAATGATTATCTTAGGGTGAAAAAAAGAAGACATCACATGCACCGACGCACTAACTGTCCCAGGAACGTCCTTGCAAAATTTCATAGCCAAACTCTTCTTTGGCGCCCACAAACAGCTCGTCAAAGCATTAATAGATATGTTGTGCGTTACACGGTGGCTTTTATAGATTCTAATGTGTATAACCTATAAAGAAATCTTAATAAAAATATATTTAGTTAATTAGAGTTCTAATTATTTAAGATTACTATCTTTTGAGTTTATCCTACTCAATTCGCCACTGCCACCTGCAACACGACTTAACCAACTAAACTTTTTAGTTTTTGGGTTTTTCTATAAACCACGGTTATCCAAACGGGGCGCAGATAAACCCAATTAAGATTTAAAAAATTATAATCTTTTAATCTGACAGATTTTATTAATTAAACCCATATTCTCTTGAGCACGATTTTAAGGCCCAAAATGCAATTTAACTTATTATTATCTTTCATTAGTTATTTTTTATTTCAAAAAGATTTTATTATTTTAAAATTTTATTTCTCATAAATATTATATGACTATCATTATTATTACTATTTATTCTTTTATTTTTTTTCGAGTTACTACAAATGATATGGAACAATTGGTTAATAATTAGTAGTCAAATTTGGAATTACTTACCTTTAGCACAACTCATATGTCTATCCAAACGAGCAACTTTCATGGGAGCACTTAAAAAAAAACTCTCTTGGGAGCAAATAAATCAATATGCAACAATTTCACAAATCTAGAAGTGGGCACAATGTTTTTCAACTTGAAAGATGATCTTGTTTGTATGCCTTTACCAAATGCATGGCAGATTTTATCACATCCATATATTAATTTCAGTAAGCCATTAATAGGATCAAGGTTAAATAATTCATACATAATGCTTATGCTTTTACATTCTTGTCGTGTAGTTCATCTAAATAAGTTATGCAAACATTCCCCTTTCTATGAGTAGTAAATTTAATTTTTTCTTGATGCATCAATAATGAAACAATGATCTGGTTCAAATATAACTCGGGCTTTTATTATACAGTGAGAGATTATGTTTCAAACCACTTATATGAAAGACTTGTTCTGTAAGAGTGGAGGGTGTGTTACCAATTAGAAATCACTGTAGAAGTAGCATTATCAATGAGGATAGGAGAGCCTTGTTCCATTGATTTCAGTTTTATGAAGTGGATCTTGTATGTTGTATGTGCCTTAGGATATAACATCCAATACAACATTTTTAGTTTAGCCTCCAAGGCACCTACAAAATACACAATTCAGCCTTTGCTTCTTGGTACGCAAACCATTTTAGGTCCATAAATTTTGGCCAAGAATTTTCTTTTGTCCTTTGGGGCATAAATAGTTGTGATAATTATTTGGTTCCTTCCAAGATAACAGTTTTGGACTAGGTGCCCTCTTCTACCACAATATAGATTTTGCATAGGATGTGCTTGCCATGGAAGCCGTAGGCCATGTTTGGAAACATGGTTGGATTATTTCCATAATCCCCTTGAGAGAGAAGAAGCTGGGTTTGGGCACCTTTTGGGGACTTTGACACCCCACCTTTTTTCTTCCAATCTCTCTCTACCGATCACAATCCTCTTTTTGAAAATCCAATAGGATGTTTGAGCACATGTCGTCCATCTCTCGGTGTTCTTTCGTGTTTCTTCCACGGTGTGTTTCGCATCCTTGGTGCGTTGGGTCCTTGGGGGCATATTTATAGGCCACAAATTGACCCAGGAGTTACCCGGACTAGGTGGAACATCAGGGGGGCTACCTGAAGCGAGTGGAAGCCTCAAGGCGGCAATCTAGACTGGGTGGAATCCCCAGGGAGGGTGACCTAGACTTGGCGGCCCTTCCAGGGGGCTCGAACCGGGTGGCCACCTCCAGGGAAGGACCCGGTCTGGGTGGCTCCCTGGAGGGACCTACTCGGACCAGGGGGGTCCCTGAGGGGAGCACTCGGACCCTGGGAGGGATCCACCCAATCTGGGGTGGTCCCGGGCCGAGGAGGGACCAAAAAAAGGGGTCCCCGGGTTCTATTTTTTGTCATTTCTAGCATTCTTTGCCTTTGTGGAAGACTTCTCAGCTTCGCATGTGCTCTGCCTGCTTCGCTTACTACCAGAACGGATTCGAAGCTTAGTGGATTTGCTCCTCTCCTCGTTAGAATGCCTTGTACGTGCAAAAAACTTGTTGTTGGCTCGTCCGTTTGTCACGAACTCGGCCTTGTGTGCCGTTATAACGGCCGGTCGTCTCGGACCCATGTTTGCCCCGATTGTCAGAGCATCTTCAATGTTGTGCCATTGTGTAGATAGTTCGGGAGTGATTCCTAATCTTTGTTCTCGATTGTCTCGAGAAAATAAATGGGTGCAATACTGCACTATCGGCAGTGCAACTAATTCTTTTTTTAAAAAAATATTCTAGATTTGTCTTGGTCCAACCTACATGTCCGTTGATTGGATGGTTGAGAAAAACCAAAAAAAGAATCATCAAGCACCCCTGTTGGTCTCAAATCATGGGCCAACTACTTTGGGCCCATTTAGGGTGTTTGATCCTCTCTGTTTTTATTTTTTTCAGCCATCCAATCAAAACCAGATGATAAGGACATGTAGGTTGGATAAGGCTGACCTAGATTTTTTATTTTTTAAAAAAGAAAACATGTTGCACCATTGTGTAGTGCATCGAGTGGTCCAACAAGTATGATTTGTATTTCTATGCTTTGAGACTCTTCGCACGTAGTTACAATCTGTTCTCTAGTTTTAATAGCTGTTGGTATTTGAAGAATAACTATAAACTTCTTCTTGGTACCTCTAGTGGTTTAGGCTAGACCTTTCTTATTATTGGAGGCTTCCTAGAACTTCATTTCATTCATTAAGGAAGCGCATTGTTCTATTTATCTATGGACCATTAGAGATGGCAAGTAGTAGATGGTTTCAAAGGTTAGAATTTAATTATAACAAATGGCACAACCTCTTATTCGCCTAATGAAGGAGCAAAAGGCATAAGTACATTCATCAGTCCAATGCAATATAAAGACAATAGATGATGACTAAGAGTGGTCATCCACTCTCTTCCACTTAATAATGGATGTGCAATTAAGTTACTGGATTATCCATTGACTAAGTGTTGGGCAATAGGTGATTTAATTTTTGACTGCTTTTGCAAGAGATAGTGGATGAGTGGATCGTCCAATAAACTTGTGTTAGCCAAATGGAATCTGAATTAGTCCACCAATCACATTGACTCATATAATGGATGATTTTTAAGTCTGTTCACACATATAACTATAGTGGATTAGACATCATTCAGTACTAGTCTGTATAGCATTATTAGATGAGTAATTATCCACCATTAGTGATAATGTGAGCGGATGAGTGAACATCCACATATGTTCATAGCACCAACAGACATCCTTATGAAGCTATCATCTACTCCGAAAAGTCTACAGAGATTTCTCACTCACGTAGATGATTTATCCTCCACTATTTTAAGCTGATCGCTCATCCACTCAAGTTGTTTCGCTTTGTCCATTGGGATTTACAAGGTCATGGGCAACCACTACAAGTAAAGTGGTTTGTCTGTAACATCAAAGCTTAGTAGGTACCAACCAACGGCCATATGTGCATGTTCATAAAAAATAAGATAAAAATGTATATAATATATAAACGATGGAAAATAAAGGCTGTGGGGGAAAGGAAAAAAATCATGATCGTCAGAGATTGAGGATCTCAAAGGAATAAAATAAGGATGATCATGAGAGTGTGGGACACATTTTATGTAGTTATTTATTTATTTATTATTTCATGTGCGCAAGTGTGCCCGCCAATGAGGTGACGAATTGTTCAAACTTCAAGACTAAAGGGTTTGAAGTCGCGTAGGCATCGCATGACCGACTAGATGATGAGGGACATCAAATCGAGACCCAAATCCGCCGTGCCGTAAATACCACGACATTAATTACATCTTCCCGAGAAGAGAAAATGCTTGATTAGTCACTAGGAGAAAGGGTCCTATGGTCTCAAAACTTGTAAGACATACATAGAGATGTGGAATATTATTATTACTATTTATTCAATTGGTGATTTTGTGACATAGAATGAAAATTATTCACAACGACACCTCGTTGATTCGGCGGGGAAGGAACCTTGCGTCGCTCACAGTTATTTCATTATGACCGTGGCTAGTATTCTTTTATTCTTACTATTATTTATATGACATTCCTTCTTTCATTATACTCTTTCTACTATTATTATTAATATTTTTCTTGCCCCTTTTTATTTATTATTTATTATTTTTATATGATCGGATCACTTGATATAAAAAAAGTGAGGGAATAGTTGGAAGAAGCATAAGGGGGAGGGGATGCCGAATCGCGACGCCCATGATGTCGGATCACGGCGCCCACCGGCACTGGATCACCCGCCCTTTTTGTGCGCTTCCTTTTATGACTCTTCCATTATCCCTTCTTCTTCTTCTCTTTTTTTCTTTTAATACATTATTATTATTATTATTTTATCATTTATTTCTTTTATTTATCGGTCCAAGATTTCTGGCAAGATTATGAAAACATCTCCCCTAGACCCGAGGCATCCAGGAGTTAAAGATATGAGTGCTAATCCACGGAGAGTCTGGGATGGTCTCTTAATTAATCAAATGTGCATGACGCGGTAGCATTCACAATGGTCTGTAACACCATATCCCCAAGGGCTAGTCTGCTAAGGGATTGTGATCGCCCATACACTTTGAGCTGGGCCAGGGGTACGCTCCCTTGGACCTGGTGGTTATGTTTGCTCGATGACAAAGCGGGCACCCAATGCTTAGACCCTAAGCGGGTAGTTGGATTAACACTTAAAACGCACTGGAGCCCATTAACACGAGCGTTGAAGACGTGGAAGCTTGTTCGATCCGGGGGAGGTGCCGTAACAGTTGATAGCGGCGCTTGGCCCTGTGGTGCCCGATCACTGGCTAAAGGGGAAGTAATAAAAGGGCGCCAGTTCTCCTTGCGAGAGGAGATGTGAGGGGCGTCGGTTCACTCAGTGAAGCTGAGGATGGGGAGGTTGCCAGACCACCCAATGGAGAAGCCATCAAAGAGGTGTGGACTGAACATTGGCTAGCGAGGCCACAGGAGGGGCGTGTCGTCGGATCGTTGGCCAACGAAATCACAGGAGGAGCACCGCCGGATCAAACCAAAGGAAAATAGAGCATCAAAAATTCTTTGATAGGACAGAGAGGTGAGAAGCAAAAAAAAAATTGAGACAAAATGTGCGGGCATCAATGCCCAGTTTATTGGTAAATTTCCCTCCCCTAATTGTAATTCGTGGGAAGGACATAATGACTTAGTACCCCTTACGAACAACTCAAGAGAGGGGTTCAAAGAAAGTGGCGGAGTAATGATACGACATGCTGATTATGGCAAAAAAAATAATTAAAACGACTTTCATGGCTTGGGGTCACATCCATAGCATGAGGCAAACTCCAAGCCTACATTTTTGTGGGAGGGAGTAAGGCCTTCATCCTGAAACATCGGATCGTGCTTCCCCCTCTAGCATGTTATTAAGCGGAAACAACACTAGATAGAGACAACAATATCACATGGCAACGCAAGGGAAAGCAAAAAATGGGAAAGGTAGGAGAAACGATCATTAAGGGTAGGAAAGCACAACTACCACAGAGCAAAACCAGAATCATTGATAATGTTTTTCACTTTCATTTCTTGAGTACAGAAGAGAGGATACAATAAATAAAAAAAATGCAAGAGGGGTGAACGGGAGTGTAGGCTCCCTTCCTCCCTTTCTTACCTCATCTTCTCTCCTTTCCTCTGCCTCCTCTCTCTTTCGCTGGCTCCTTCTTTTTCTTCTCTTTCTCTTTTCTCTGACTCTACTTCTTCTACTCTTTTCTTCTCTCGTCTCTCCTTTTTTTTTCACAGCGTATCCCTTTATATAGGGGCACATGTGGGCACTGTTGATTGAGGGCTCACGGGGCCTACAAGATAGGGGCTTCATGGGCTGGGCAGATGAGGGCTCATAGGCTGCTGCTACTGGTCCAGGGGCTTCAAGGTCCAACCGAATGAGGGCTTGAAGGCTTGCAGGATGAAGGTCAGCCATTTTCCCTTTATCAAGGGTTTGACTTTGCCCACTGTCAAAACTCTCACAGTTGAGTCCATACTAATGTGTCTTCAGGAGCACCTTGGCCTCCCGCCATTCTGGGTTTGATTCGTCCCACGAGATGGCATTTTACGATTGTCATGCACCACTTGAGTGATATGGCACCATGGTTAATTTTTCCGGAATTTGCATGTTTCGGGTTTATCCTTGTACTTTTCGCTACCGAGTCCTCGCAGTCGAGTCCTGCAGCAGTGCATGTTCAAGAGCACCTTAGCCTCCTGCAATTCTGGGGTTTAATTCATCCATCAGGACATAATATTATGGTGATACGGCAGCACATAAGCGATACGGCACCGTAGCCACCCTTGCTGAAGTTTGTTCTATTCTGGCCTCTTTTCCTTCTTCTTTGCTGCCGAGTCTTCATGATTGAATTCGCAGAAGTGTATTTTCAAGAGTACCTGAGCCTCACCTCATTGTGTCGTGACGCTTATTATTATTTTTGTAGGTGCCAATAGAAAATAAATATCTTTTTCGATGCCGAGAGATGTGTGCGTTCTAACCTTCTCTTCCAAACAACCGGCCAATGAAGAGAGGCTTCTTTAATTGATTGCCCTTGTAAAAAAGATAATACCAAATAATATGGATTAGAACAAGTGAAGTGTAGTATCAAGTTCTTGAGAGATAATATGGTGAAAATATAAAAAAGACACACACCTTGTTGGTGTTGCTTTAAACCCCTTTTGCCAAAAGGAGGGAAGGATATGATGTGATGATGAAAATATGATGTGCAAGAGTTACACTATGGGAGATTGTGCTAGAGTGCACAAGAGGAGGATTGTGCAAGAGTTGCACTTTGGAAGATCTTAATATGAGATGTGATCAATAATAAAGAATGATGCATGCAATTAATCTAACGAATAAAAGAAAGATAAGGGAAAGAGATAAGCTCATTGTGATAAAAGGGAATGATTCTCCATGGCTTCAAGAGGCTCCAAGAGGGCTCTAACAGATGGAAAATTCGTGCATATGGAGTGCCTTCTTTCTCCAAGGCTTTCTTCTTTAATTTCCTTCAATTTTTCAACATTGTTCCTACCTTTTTAACCCTTAAAAGGGGGATCCTATTTATAGGGATGAAATTCGCAGCCTAATATTCAAGTAAAATTAGGAATAGGAATTCCAACTTTGTTAAGAGGAGTAAAAAACTTCCGAAGATCATAGAAATCCTTTGCCAAACAAAAATAATCATCAAATTAGGAAAATTTTGCAATAATGAGTCATCAAGAAGCAAAAGACTTGAACGCGGTTGCCTGATTGACCGTAGCTTGAAACACGTCGGGCAGAGTGCTACGATTAAGAGTGAAACTCATCCAAGAAGAAATCCACATTTTGAAAGGTGTCACGAAGAGTGGCGTGATTTAAAAATGGTTATTTTAGAAGAAAATATCTTCCAAAACTAAAAAATGTGAAAAATCTCACATTGGTATGATGCGAATTAGGCAATACGGACCCTCCTACTTCATCGCTATTCAAATAATTCCCTATTTTAATATAATTGGATGTTCAAATAATGGAAAGTTGGAGTTGAAAGACGTCTTGTTAGTATTACGTGAATTAGAGTAAGATGCTTTTGTATGGAAGACGAAAAGCCAAAAGACGGAAGATGAGAATTTGAATTGCATCATGACAGCGTGACACAATTTAGAGAATCACGCCTTTCTGAGATGGCGTAAATTAGGAGAATGGCATCACGCCAACGTGACACGATTTTGAAGAACGTGGTCGGGGAGGTGACCGCGACTTGGAAGTAAATCACATCGAGGGAGACAAACGTGTTCAAATCACGCCTAGGATGAGGGACATATTCAAAAGAAAATCTTAGAAAAATGGTATAAAATCAAGAAAAATGAAAAAGGGAGAATAATCAAGAAAAATAGGGAAAGTCACTCAAATAAGTTAATTTTGTGGTCCATTTTAGGGCATTATGATGTGATATAAGATTTACTCAATATAGTGTCAAATTTAGTGTGTCTACATCATTGATTGCCTATATTATTGGGTCCACTAAATTATAATTTAGTGTCATTACATTTGACATACAAGATTTTTATGTAATGATGTGCAGGATAAACTGTTTCTTCATGCCAATCTGGAATGGTAGAGGTAAATTGTAGTTTGATTTTTTTCTTTTCGGGTATTTACTCGGATTTGATAGAACTGAATATAGCACGTTTTAGTGGTAAAGGTAAGAGTGCAATTTCGGTTAAATCTTGAGTTAATTCAAGTTCTAATTTTGCATGATGCTTACCAGCTACATGTACCTAACTTCTAATACGTTGGCATTGGCTTCATATACCCATGACCTTAATGAAATTATCTAGCTAATGTAGTGTCATAACCTTATTTTATTTTTTATTGTTTAGGATGACATAAAGGTTGGCATATCTTAGCACATATGTTAGTTAGACATAGGATAGATTTGATATCATCAAAATCAAAAAGACAATCACTTAATTAAGCTAGGATTCAATACACTTGTTTGTATTCTCTCAAACTTCTTTTAGAACTCTTGGTCAATTGGTTGCATGTCTTCACTATTCAATTAGTTTCTGCTTTCATCGTATGCTTTTACATTTTATAGCATATTTACCATTCTTTCAAAAGAAGAAACATTCACACTATGGATAAAAAAAAGAGATTTTTGCATGAAAATCATTGTTAGAGGTGAATTTATAAAAAAATTATTCTTAGAAATACATTAGCAAACATATCACTGAGTTAATTCAAATAACAGATAAATGTCATTTAAGCGTGATTATTTTATAAATTTTTGGCAAAAAGAAGTGATATACTTGCAAATAAATGACATTTTTGCACAATTTAAATTTACACAGCGATATGTCTGCTAATACATTTGCAAGAATAGATTTTTGTATGAAAATTTTTGTTTAACAATATTTTTCATGCAAAAAAATCCAAAAGTTTAAATAATAAAACTGAACTTTTATTATGATCATAATCAACTCATGATAACTTATTTGCTTCAACATATCATGGTTTATGTATACTTTTGCACTCAAGCCATCCTTGTCCTCTGTAGCGTTACATCTATATCTTTCCAAGTATTTTTATATTCCATTGCACATTAATGACTTAAGTATTAACCAGTGTGCACATAGAGAATTTTGAGAATGTACAACATTTTTTTCCAAGGGCTTGTAAAGGCATATATCATATATAAAAATGTGCAATTTAATGGGTTATACATGTAAACACAAGGAAGCCCATAATAAAGAAACCAAAACATGTGTGGACCTCACACCTCTTTAATGGAGATTTTCTTGTTTCCCCAAATCTAACCATCCCATGTGAAGCAATCACATTAATAGAGATTTGCAAGATGACTAGCTAGATATAAATTGCACGCCATGTGTGTAGCGATTACTACTCTAACCGGATCTCCTTGTGAAGGAATATAGATAATGGACCTATGATAACCCTTAATTGGGCACTCATGTAGAAAAGAAGTCATTTCTTTTGTCAAAATTGAGCATTTTACTAATAATAATAACATAGATGATCGCTTCAAAAAGTGGCAACAGATAATGTCTACAATAGTTATTCAAATTTAATTAGATCTGCTTATACTAGGGAGTTTTTACAATAAGTTTCATGAAACATGCCATAACTGCCCCATCCATGTAAAGAATGGTTCAAATGAGAGAAACAATGGGAAAACGGGAGGAATAAACACCGGCTTGCTATTAATAATAATGCTAACAGCAATATTGTTGCTCTAATTAATGGGGCATCACCCTAGCTGGTAGAATTATGATGGCAGTTAAGTTTTAGAGGATCACATTTTACAACAAAGCCGTGTTGGTTGTAATGAAGGGTAAATCTTATATGTAGTGTCATAACCTTATTTCATTTTTTATTTACAAGGAATGACATAAAGGTTGGCATATCTTAGCACATACGTTAGTTAGACTAAGGATAGATTTGATATCATCAAAATCAATAAGACAATCCCTTCGTTAAGCTAGGATTCAATACATTTGGTTGTCTTCTCTCAAACTTCTTTTAGAACTCTTGGACAATTGGTTGCATGTCTTCACTATTCAATTAGTTTCTACTTTCATCGTATGCTTTTACATGGTATAGCATATTTAGCATTCTTTCAAAAGAAGAAATCTTCACACTCTGGATTAAAAAAATTGAGATTTTTACACGAAAATCATTGTTAAAGGTGAATTTACAATAATTATGCAAATTTAAACATCATTACTTAACAAATTTGTTCTTAAAACTCTCAATTTGTCTATGCCATCTCTGACTGACAAATATATTCATCACTAGTGAGAAAGTATATCACAGCTGATTTTTGCATTCTTTGTATGGCAGTGCTTAGTGGACTCCCGCAGCTGCGCGAGTTGCATCTAGGAGGTAACAACCTCAATCTCAATGGAAGTTTTCCTCCAAAGCTTGGCAGCCACTCCAACATCCGACATCTTGACTTATCTTGGAATAGTATGGAAGGTAACATATATACCCTCGTACGTGGGGCTTCTCTATATAGTCTCTATTGGAAGATATATAATTAAGATGCCTCTACAATAAGAGCCTCAATTATCCACAATCTGACACCTCTAAAATGTCCGCGCCCACAGGAAGCGTACCCACTTCCTTGACGAGCCTGTCCTCCCTTCAAGTCTTGGATCTCAGCAATAACCATTTTAGTGGCCCATTTCCTGTTGAAGGTGAGAAATTTAACTAGATTTACGAACTCCCTGCCATTTATATTCACCATGCATTACTATGAATTTTTTTCCACCGATCTACAATATTTTTCTTACGACAGTGCTTGAAGGACTCCCACAGCTACGCGAGTTGCATCTACAGGTCAACAACCTCACTGGAAGTCTCTCTCTATGGGTTGCCAACCATTCAAACATCCAACACATTGATCTATCTAGTAATTACCTTCTGAAAGGGAAAGTTCCTCCTCAAGCTTTATCTGGTCTTCCCTCGCTTCAATACATTGATTTATCTAGAAATTCGTTGGGAGGTGGTAACAATATGCCCGCCTGGGCCTTCTCCAGTCTCAGTTCCCTTCGGCATATCGATTTGTCAGAAAATTTGTTGGAAGGTAGCGTATCCCCAAGGGCTTTCCATAATCTAACCTCTCTAGAGAGTTTAGACCTCTCTCACAACCTTCTCGATGGGAGTTTCCCTCTCCTGTCACTTGCCAACATGTCAACATTGCAGGAAGTCAGCCTCTCCCACAACACTCACCTGGGCTTGCAAACTGATGTCCAGCACTTGATTCCCTCATTTCAATTGACATTCCTCGACCTGTCAAATTGTAACCTTAGCAAGGATTTTCTAGGTGATCATGAAACTTTCTTTTCCTCTCAACGTAACCTTGAAAGTATTGACCTCTCAAATAATAATTTGTCGGGAAGTCTTCCCACTTGGTTCTTGACAAACTTGACAAGGTTGGCAAATCTACGAAACAACTCATTGACGGGGGAAATCCATATGAAAACACAAAGCATGCCAAGCAGATTGATGTCAATTGACCTATCAATGAATCACATTGGCGGATCTCTTCCCTCAAACTTTGGATTGATATTATCCAATCTACTGTACTTGAATTTATCATCGAATCATCTAGCTGGGGTTATGCCATCTTCATTTGCCAATATGACTGGGTTAGCAGGTCTGGACTTGTCTAATAACAACTTTTATGGGCAAATACCTCCTCGTCTATGTGGTGGTGTTGATTGTCATACGTGGGATTACCTGATGCTTTCTAACAACCAATTGCAGGGGCCAATCCCTGATGTACTGCCTCGCATCTCACACCTAGATGGGAACAAATTGACTGGAACAATACCAAGAAATTTGTCGTATAACAGCACATACTTGGAGTCACTAGACGTCCGTAACAATCAATTGTCAGAAGACCTTCCTGACTCTATTTGGGATATTGATACCTTGAGAATCCTTATCCTAGGTGGAAATTATTTTCATGGCCATATTTCACCTCGTGTATGTGATCTCAGGGGACTTCAAGTGCTGGACCTCTCACGTAACAATTTCTCCGGCCCAATTCCTAGATGTTCCATTCCATTGCAGATACGTTTTCTAAACTTGGGTGGGAATGCTTTCCAAGGTTCATTTCCTCAAGATTTTGTCGATAGTTCACAGCTTATATCATTGAATGTCAGAAAGAACCAATTCTCTGGGGAGGTACCTGAATGGTTTGGGGATCTCCTGCGCATCCGCATTATCTTGCTGGGTGAGAATAATTTTGAAGGCTCACTACCAAGTCAACTGTGTAAGCTGCAGCATCTACAACTATTGGACCTTCACCAAAATAAGCTTTCAGGAAGCATACCTCCATGCTTTGGAAGTATTAAGGTCATGAACATGAGAGAAGAGGAACAACTTTGGGGAGATCCATTCTGGACAGTTTCTGGTGGAACATCTGGTATTGGATATTCCGATTCACTAAGCTATGCTTTTGTATATCCGCTAGAATTTGACTTGGAAGGAGTGGAATTTATCACTAAGCGCAACTCATATTCCTATGAAAGAAAGATCCTCAAATGGATGATTGGGATTGACCTGTCATCAAATAGGCTGACGGGTGACATTCCATCGGAGATGGGGAACCTCAGAATGATCAAGGTCTTGAATCTCTCATACAATCATTCATCAGGCTCAATCCCTGACACTCTTTCAAAGCTGATGGATATAGAGAGTTTAGACCTGTCGCACAACTTGTTGAGTGGTCATATCCCCCGGCAACTCACCCATTTGAAGTCCTTGGCAGTATTCTCTGTTGCACACAACAATCTTTCTGGTTGTACACCGGAGTTCAAGGATCAATTTGGAACTTTTGGCAACGAAAGTTATGAGGGAAATGTTGGCTTGGATGGGCCGCCTCTGAGCAAATCATGCGTCGGTGAAGATACCCCTCGAAGTGTTGTTCCTCACAAACCAGAGGAAGGAGGAGGTAATAATGATAGCATGGACAACATCATCCTCTATGCAATTTCGGCCGCATCGTTCGTGCTGTTCTTTTGGGTTACGGTTGCTACACTGCACATGAGTGAGATTGGACGGAGGTTTTGTCTCAGAATGGCTGACCAAGTTGTGGACAACACCATTCTCCAGTTCCCCAAGCTTGCAAGGAGGTTGAAGTGGAGGAGGCGGCTTGTTTGATCAATTAGCGTACATGCATTGGCTGAATAATACATGTCCTTAGTGGATGGTCTACCTTTGTTTGTTTGTAATACTAATCATAACATGTGGGATCCCTATTCTATTCCTCTTCTTTTGGCTTGTATTTGGAATTTTTTTGCTTTTCATTCGAAAAGGAGAAACTTTACAACCTAGAATTCCTATAGATGATTTCTACATTAACGTATAATTATTAGTCATAATTAGGTAACTATATAAGTAAATAATAATAATAACATGGTTGATCTTAAAATTTTATAATATTCTATTGATCTGTCCTCTTCATCATTGACATCTATGCTCTTTTAAATTTTTAAATTTTAAATATATTTAAAATAAAATAATAAATTAATAATAATAAGGTAGTTTCATTCACACGTACATATCATGTTGAATATCTATATATTTTTATATTTTTAATTTAAAAATTAAATCGGGTCGGATCGATTCACCCGTCGAATTACAGTTCGTCTGTTTCATCTATGTTTTTAACATTAGATCGGATCAATCTTAATCAGATCGATATTTAGATCGATTCGTGATTGGATCGATCCAACGGATTAATCTGATTCTGATAACACTGAGTATCGTACAAAATATAATAACTAACACGGCATCAATCTTCAAATATTCTAAGCGGGCGTCAAAAGATTTCTGTATTGACCTCGTGTATTCCAGGGTTCGTTATCGTGCCACCATGACCTGTTTGTACAGTGATGAATACGGTTATTCATGGTTTTTTATTAATATACCCTTGTCATCTAGTGTATTTACACTGACACCTCTAATTTTAAAAAATTGTCGAGAATACCCCTAAGAGTATTCCTAAAAGATGTTATGAAATTGACTAAATGAGAAAAGTGACAACAGTGACCGCATGAAGTCACAATGGTCATGTATACCCCCGTAACCCTAACCTAAGGGTATCTTCGTCATTTTAACAATTAAGTCACACTTCAATTATATTTTCATCATTATAACAATTAAGCCACACTTCAATTACTAATTATTTTGATTTATATACATGTTGTCTCGTCTTTATTCCTTACAATAAGTCTCATGGTCATCTTTCAACTCATTCTGCACAAATAGAACGGAACATTGTTACAAGTTACAACAATGATTTATAATTTTTTTATCCCCAAGGGTAAATATCTAAATTTCACCTTTTTAGATATTTTTTTCAGACTCACAATCATTTATGTCTTGGAGAGACCGTTTAGCCGTTTAGGTCACTTTGTGCCAAAATAATTTATAAAGCGCAGGTAGACACATGTGAAATTAATATATGAATTGTAAAATTTTATATAATTATAAAAATAAAATAAATTATTAATATTTAATATTTAATATAAAAATGAATTTTACCACATTTCTATCATTGTTCCACCTTGAGTGAGCGAGCCCACTGTTACCTTCGCAAATGCCCTAATTGATTTCATCCAAATTAGTACAATACATTAAAAAACAATCACATACTACGTTTGCACACTAAACATAAATTTAGGTACTTACGAACACTAAGATGTGATACATCTGTCTTTCTTTTAAATATGAGTGACGCATACGCACCGATAATGTTTTTTATTATTTTTATAAAATTATGCTACGTATCCGGAAAAATTACCTCTACTGAACTCTTTCTAAATAATATTTATATCCCTACTTTTATCTAATCTATTTATATACTTTTGAATTCTTTGAGAATAATATCTCTACGTATATCTCACAAATCTAACTTTTAGGCATGTAATAACTATGTTTAGTAGATTTTAGAGGTACATAGATGGATCAGATACAACTAGGAATGTAAGGGCGAAGAATATGTTGGGAACATGTTTTGACTGAGTAATATAATTAATGATATTAATTGTACATCTCTCATTACTTTAATACAATAATGGTATTACTCACTTTCAAAAAAAAGTGTGAGTAATATTATGAGGTTATAATTTTAACCCTGCATGTTTTGACTACCATTATTGACTAAAGAGTGAGTTGGAAGTTGTATGCAACCCACTATGACTAATTCTTGAATTTTTAAATTACAATAATCTTAAATTTTATAAATACATTTTGATATCATAATTAAAAGAATTTTGGATATCATAATTAATTTTGAAATTGACAATACCTACATGGCATAACTCTTTATCCTTTGAATTGAACGAAAATCGAAGTGGCCATTTGAAGTCTTGACACCTAATTGAAACAAGAGACCAAATTTGCCATGCCAAGTTAATTTTTGATATCATCTAAATCCCAATGCCATTGGATCAAGAATAAACCCTCTTATCTACTGAAGGAATACTCTGTAATAACTCATAATTATTAATATCATCGTAAATATACTCTATGGGGGCTGAAATCTGTCACTTTTGGCTACTGCCTGTTAAGTGTCAAAGGACTGCAAGGAGGGTGGGGAGCTTATTATTGTATAAAACACTGGCTATTTCATTTGGACATCCTGAATCTATCTATTCATGCACCTAATTAGTTGTCATCTGTGATTTTTTTTAATCACTAGGGTGGATCCAACAGAACGAATATGTGATTATGCGTATAATCTACTCTGAATCATCAATTTTCTAGATTATTTGAATTCGCTCCGATGTTTGATGGATGGTCACAATTTTTTGGATTATTTGAATTCGCTCTGTTATTCGTATCGGATTTGAATATTGTTTTCAAATAATCTTCTCTAATTTTTTGAACTTAATTTGCAAGTTAGATTTTTGATAAAAACATAGGTAGGTAGATTATAAGAAAAATATTGATACAATAATATACATCAATGTATATATATGATATACAAACGTATTATATATAAAAGAGTTTCAGACCTACGGATATATCACAAAGTGAATAGTATACGTAATATCCGTATATGCTCCAAAAATAATCTGGATGTCATCTCACAAACAAATATCAAATCAAATTTTGGATTAATACTTTGTGCACCGAATCCAGTGTACAAAGTTATGTCAAAATATATCCTTTATTCTCGTTGGTCCAAAAAAAATAAATAAAAAGACTATTTCTATACAGACAAAGACGTCTCGCGTCATACCCGTACGGCACACATTTTCGCATATTAAATACGGAGCGCACTCAACGAAAAAACACGTGAATGAAATATTTTGTGAAAGAATTAAACATTTTATTACATGAACGAAACATTTGATATAAAATTGAAATATTTTATCAGATTTCATTCTTATAACAAAATATTTCATTTTTGTAGTGTTTATATTTATAACAAATATTTCATTTATGTAACAAAATATTTTATTTGTATAAAATATTTTATTAGTTTATTTCTGAAGTCAAAAAAAAATGTTTCATTCCTATAACAAAATATTTCACTCATATGTAAAATATTTTAGTCTTACAAAATATCTTAGTCATGTATTTTCCTATGGAGTGCACTCAATTTTTAATGCACGAAAAAATAGGCAGTACGGTTCTGACATGGGTGTCCTTTTTCGTGTATAAATGATACTTTCACCTTTTGTTTTGACCAATGGGAACAAAAATTATATTTTGACATGTTACTCTAAAATTAATTTTTCAATATTGATCATAAGAAATCTAAATCAAGGTTTGGCGTACCAGTTTGGATGCTGCGTACCGCACGTACCAGACTGTACTAGCTGAACACTAATACGACCGACATATGATACGCAACCGATACGATACTTATATCCGTTTACATATTATGTGTTTTATTTTATGTCTGATCAGGGCTGGTAGCTCAATTAGTTGAGACTCGAATGGTAAATCTCACAGTCAAATGCGGTCATATGCATCACTCTCTAACCAACTAACCTACACATGATTTTAGTTTATATTTTACTATAATAAATATTTATTATATACTTGACAAATTATGGTATAATATGGTACAGTGTCGTACAGTATTGTATTGGTGAAGCATCGATAGGGCCAAGCCATCAAACTTTGATCAAAACAAGCCTCTACTCAATAAATAAAGTATCAATGGGTCTTTAGGGCCGCTAATTAATTGATTATTCATATGAGAGACAACCGCAGGCCACAACACACATGCCAAAAATTATATGTTGACATGCCTTTGTGCACCAGATTCGGTGCACAAAGTATTACTCCAAATTTAATTCGTCAATATTGCTCATAAGGAGTCAAAACTAAAGTTTGACGTAGTGGTCCGGTATGCCGAGTATTGCACGTATCGGATCTTACCAGTAGAACACCAGTACCACCGATGTGTAATACGCAACCGGTACGATACTTATATCTATGTAAATATTATAATTGTATTTTATGTATGATTGGTGTTGGTAGCTTAGTGAATTTCACAGCCATATGCGATCATATGCTCCGTTTTCTGACCAACTAACCTACACATGATTTCAATTTATATTTTACTATAATAAATATTTATTATATACTTAACACATTTGGTACAATATGATACAGTGACGTATCATATAGTACCAGTAAAATATCAGTCGGTACTGTAGATTTGGATTAAAATCCACACTTAAATATAAAAAAAAGCAATAGATATGATGAAAGCAATAAAATAGCACGAGGTGCTAAAAGGAGGTTGTGATCGCCAGAGACGCGAACGCCTCAAAAGATATAACAATTAATGAAGGGGAGAGATCGCGAAGAATACCTTGAAAGTGCGGGGATGTGAGTGCTTCCTTTCTCTTCAAATCGGCCGGCCGATGAAGAGAGTTCTTCCTTTGATTACCCTTGCAAAACAAACAAATACCACCAAAAGAATTGAATTAGAAACAAGGTGGGTGTAGCATCAAATTCAATAAAAATATATGAGCATGAAAGCATGTAAAAGAACACACCTTAAGGGGATTGCCCTTAAACCCCTATGCAAAAGGGATGGGAGATGTATGATGAATGCAAAATAGAATAGGGGAAAGAGTGCAAGAGTTGCACTAAAGGGGAGCCTCAACGTGGTTGGGAATAATAAATCAATAGAACAATAGAATATGATGCATGCATGAATTAAATAAAAATACAAGATAGTGAAAAGGAGATGAGATAAAAAATCTTGTTTGTGATCGGTGCTCCTTGGCTTGAATGCTCAATGGGGAGAAAGCTTCAAAAGGGATGAAGACTTGATGTTGAAACTCCTCCTCCTTAGCCAAAAAAAAGCCCCTTCGGTTCCTGTAAAAAGAAGAACAAACAGAAGAAAAAGAAGAGAACAGAAGAGAAAATAAAAAAAAACAGAAGAAGAAGGGGAAAGAAGAATAGCATGGGAAGAAGAAGAAGACGGGAGAAGAAGAAGACGGCAGAAGAAGAATAGAAGAAAAAAAAAAACAGAAGAGAAGAAGAAAGAACAAAAGAAAAACCAAGGGTCAGAAGCGTTCGGAATCCAACCCGTTAACAGAGCTCGGAAAACTCTATTAATAAGATAGAAAAGAGATAAGAAGGAAAGAGTCTAAAGGAAGGAGATAAGAACGGGCAAGAGTCCAAAATAGGAGAGGATTAGACTGGGCAAGAGCCCAAACGAAGCAGTGACTCTCTGGGGAAAGGCTACGTTCGTTTGGAACCCGAAACTGAAACACGACTTGAATAAGGGCGTTAATTCAAGAATTGACGACCTATCCAAAGGGCGTTAATTAAAACACGACTTAGATCAAGGCGTTAATTCAAAAATCAAATTTTAGAATTTATTTGAAAAATTGTGAAACACGCCTGATTCAAAGGCGTTAATTAAAACACGCCCTAACCAAGGACGTTAATTCAAAATATTCAAAATAGGGCCATTTTTCATTTCTCAATATTATTTTCTCATTTTTTTAGGTGGAGGTGCATCTCGTCGCCCTGATTCCAACGACTATTTTTGTGAATTTCTGACACCCGGAAGGCCACCAAATCACCTCTGGAAGAGAG
The DNA here is from genome assembly GCA_022559845.1 of Amorphophallus konjac. Taxonomy (NCBI): domain Eukaryota; kingdom Viridiplantae; phylum Streptophyta; class Magnoliopsida; order Alismatales; family Araceae; genus Amorphophallus; species Amorphophallus konjac. The sequence continues at coordinate 314,256,280 of CM040119.1, read as the reverse complement.
TGGAAAATAATATTAAAAAATCAATTTGAAAAAGTGACGACCGTGTGTAAGGCGTGAATTCAATTTTTTTGATTTTTTATTCTTTTCGCATTCAAAGTAACGCCCATGGTTAAGTCGTTAATTCCCAAAAAAATCCGAAAAATTCCCAGAAAAATCCAGAAAAATGGAAATTTGAAAGAACGGACGCCCTCCAGCATAGTCGTCAATTTTTTAAGAAACGCCCATGTATAAGTCGTTATTTAAAAGACGCCCCAGATCAAGTCGTTATTTCTAAAAAATAGAGAAAAATGCCTAGAAAATCCAGAAAAATCCAGAAAAATCCAAAAAAATAGGGGAAAATAGGAAAAAATAAGAAAAGGGTGAAAAAAGGGAGAAATCTAAGAAAAGTGAGAAAAACCACTCAAATAGAACTAATTTGAGGGTCAAATTGGGGCATTACAAGGTAATATGAGATGTACTCACAGTAACGTCAATTTTGGCGTGTCTACAGCTGCCCCGCCTTGGCGTCTGCTTTGCAAGGGAGTAGAGCAAACTGAAAAGTAGATGCCAAGGTGTGATGAGACACGCAATCAACATCACTTGATGAGAATGAAATCAAAAGCTCGAGATGAAGCAATCTCGGGAAATTCAATGAAATCAACAATGTTTGGATAAAATGGGGAGATGTGCACGCGGTGCACGAAGGAGATAAAAAATGATCAACTTCCAGCGCGGTGGAAGTACCCCAGGTCACAAACCTGTAGATTTCACCATTGGGGAGCGGTTACCAGCCAGTGGACGTGCTGCAGCCAAGGTGGATCAAAGGGGAAAGTTTGAAAATAAGATGATAAAAATCCAAACAAGGAGCTTTCGAGAAAATGACCCAGAACAGCGTCAAAACGAACTGAGGACTCAATTCGGCATGGAATATCTCACATTGAAGATCAAGATCAATTTGACCCACAAAAACAGCTTATCAGAATGATTTTTCAACAATTGTTTCAAATTCCTACATGAATGCATGCTGGGTTTAAAGGGAAAAAATAAATCAAATGAAAATATAGAATAATCAAGGATAATATTGTTAAACTGCCAAGACTGGGTCAAGAAACCGATTTCGCGAGCTGATACTAAGCCGAAGCCCGTTTATCCACGCACCAATTCGCAAAAGGGAACCATCGTCCCCAATCTTGGACGGCTCAACGGCCTATCCGTGTGACTGAGACTCCTCTGGAATCATCATTGTTTTTGATGAAGGGGAACTCAAATCCCAGATTTACCAAAGCCACAAGGTCCTTGATATAATCTAGTAACATATGTAACATATAGTAGAATGCATATAGGGAGATGGTGATATCAATAAGCATGGGAACTGAGAAATGAGCTGCAAGCACCGTGGGACTTTGAGTGATGATGCCCTGCCGGCGGGACCAAGAGCTTCTTATCCCGCGCTCAAAAATTCATTAGCCAAGATATAAAAGATAACAAACAATGAAGAAAGCATTTAAGCATAGCAATCATCAATATCAATTATAGCATGTATATGGCATGAATAGCATAAGTTAAATCATGGCATTGCAGATTATCATTGTTTGTTGTTTCGTCATGAGGATGACAATCTTGGCTAATCAAGATTTGGATGATCAGAGTGATATAATGCCCAGTGGCAGAATTAATTAAGAGAAATCAGCAGGAGTTGATTGAAAGATCTCGAGATGAATAATCAGGATGATAATCAGGAGATATAACCAAAAAGATATGAGGAGATGATAATCAAAAAATGATGCCCAGGGTGACATGTCATGAGAATATTGGGAAGAATCAATAGATTGATAGCAATAAGTGGAGATAGGACTCATCCCGTGTTCTTGGTCCTTGGAAAGTTGTTCCTGCAAAACACCATCAGACAAATACAATGCATTTTTTTTTTTGGATTTTGAAATATGCAAATTTTTATGAGTTTTGAAAAAGATATTCAAATTTTTATGAATTTTTGGAAGATATTTGATTTTTTATGAATTTTGAAAATATTCAATTTTTGTTGGATTTTGCTCAGGAAATATTCAAAAAAAAATTTTTGGATTGATTTTGCAATATTCAATTTTTTTAGATTTTGGTTTAGACATAGCTAATGCAGCATCCAAAGGTGTTTCAAACCACTGACTAGGGGTCCTCGTTCCTTCCCCTTTTGCTTAAAACTGCCCAAAGCCGGGCGTGCATTGAAAGTGGCGTCCTATAACCGACTGCCTATGGTCAACGGTGCCCCTACCAAGGTCATACCCGAGAAACATTCGGTCTTGGAGGGAGAAGAGAAGAATAACTGGAGATAAGCTTTATACAGGATGGGAGATATCAAGACTTGACTTCCTTCCAAGGTGTTAACCCTCAAAGAGGTAGTCTGTTGTGCCGGGGCTTTGTGCCTTTAATTTTTAGACCCTTGACATACATACGACCAGGGTTTTCCCTGCGGGGACTTTGCCACTCTTGACATGCCATAATTCACAATTTTGAATTTATTGAAATTTTGATTTGATTTTCATAATAGCCCTTTTGGCGAGATGTATATCATGAAAGCTCATATGAAAACTCATATTGATTTTGGGTCAAGACTGCCCCTATTTGAGACTCCTCTCGTATTGGGGATTACCTAGGTTAGTCATCTCATCCGTCAACCTCTTGCCCCTGCATTCGGCCGAGTAAAGAAGAGAAAAGACTTTTAGATATACTCATGGCATGGCCAAGGTAGCAACGATGTTTTAACAAAGGAGCCAGCTAAGGACGCCGTGAAGTGTGTGGAATGCCCAGCTAAGGGTTGCTCTTAACAAGCAGGGAGAGAATGTTGAATTCCCAGCGCGGGTTCTTTATCAACCAAAGTGCTGCCAAAGCAAGCCTAAAGACTCTTTTTAACAATGATTTAATTAAACAAAAGCTTAAGATAAAGATCTAAAACACCACTCTTAATCTTGCTAGGAAGCACTTCATTTTGAAAATCATGCGTGAAGCAATGAGGGAATGATATCATATAAATGCTTACTTACGCCAATATGTTACCTTGCAACCTTTGTTGAAGCAACTGCTGCTAGAGGTGATCATCATGGGATTTGTCCTCTTCAGCAACAAAAAAGATTGGAAGCAAAAGATTGAAAGTGGCTTAACAAGACGGAATGGTGCCCAGACCAGACTCAGACGAAATAAGGAGAAAAGGAAGAGAGGCGAGGGCTAGAACTCCCTCACTAAGGCGCGGAGACCCTGATCACATGGAACAATCTACAGAAGAAGCGGAAAATCAAGAAGAGGGGTGAGGACTAAAGCCTCGGAAGCAGTGGGAGAAAGGGCATATGCCCAAGGCAGTGGATGTGGAAGAAGTTGGATCAGACCCAGAATTAGGAGGAATCAGAAGAAGAAATTGGTAGATGGAAAGAGGTGGATCCGAAGGGTCCGGAGGTAAAGGAGGAGAATCGTGATAGGAGGAATCATCCGGAGGCTCCGGAGGGATAATGAAAGAAGGGACGCGATGTCCTGGGAAGAAATAAAGAAAAAGATGATGAAAAAGGAGGAAGAAAATGAAGGATGTGATATCCCGGAGGAGCAGAAAGATGAATCGGAAGAAGGATGGAGGGTCCGGAGGTTCCGGAGGAAGAGGATGGAAAGGGGCGCGATGCCCAGGGAGAGAAAAATCCGGAGGTTCCGGAGGAAGCAAATAGAAAGGGGCGCGATGCCCGGGGAAAAGATGGAGACAATCAGGTGGAGAATCCGGAGGTTCCGGAGGGATGAAATCAGTAAGGAGAAGATGGAAAGGGGCGTCGTGCCCGAGAGAAAGGTCCGGAGAAATAGAATCAGAAAGGGCGAGATGCCCAAAGAGGAGGGATAAAATTCCTGGAGGTTCCAGGGAAATGGCAGGAAGGGGGACGCGATGCCCCAAGGGGAGTGGATAAAAGGATGAATATGAATAAGATAGGAAACGCGGAATATCCGGCGGTGCCGGAAGGTGAGGAAGATACGGGTTTGGAAACCCGGGAAGCAGGAGGTGCAAATGCATGTAATGGGATGGATGCGATGAATGTATGAAATGCAAAGAATATGAAGAATGTGAAGGGCGAGAGGATGTGATCCTCCTCCTAACCCTGGGAATGGCCCATGAAGAAAAAGTGATAGAGATGGATGAATAGAAAGTGGAGCAAATAAGGGATGGCCCCTTAGCATTAAGATAACTGCCCCTCCACGGCAGTGAACATGTACGGTCAATTGGCCCAATAAAAGAAGCTTCAATAGTAAAAGACAACTCCCTTGGAAAGCAAAGATCAATAATGTGGGGGAGTTGTAGAGTTGGAATGGGAAGCATTGAGTTGCCCATTGAATGTGGTGTATATGGAATGTTGAGCAAAATGGGCATTCGCCCCTTGTAAGGAATAATGAATTCTGGATTGGAAAGTTTGAACAAGGGGTGCCCTGCCTGGCCCTTGGATGGCATCAATTCTTGGCATTCTTCCCTGAGCAATGGCGGTGACTTGGCCTCTGCGACCATGCTCGGCACAATAATCCGGATTGGCATCCGGTAAATGACTTCTTGAATCTTGAATCGCATAACCGTGGCCACATCTGTCTTGCCCGGCTCTTGATCACCTTCGGCACAAGTACTTGCAGAAGCACTCCCATTCCGAGTAGTAAAAGGAGGTGAAGTGGAGGCGGAAGGCTTTGTGAGTGGTGGAGGTATAATGGAAAGTGTTGGCGTAAGTGGAGGCGGAGGTTCAAACACATCAAGTTTCTCCCTTTGCTTGCAAGCGGTCGGGGTTAGCTCGAGTGCAAAAAGTGGTGGGTCCTGCTCAGGATTAGCCATAGGTAAAGGTGGAGGGTTATGTGGTGGAATAGGCAAAGTGGGTTTTAAAGGGATAATGGAAGACCGAGGTGGCGGTAATGGGAGGCTAATTGGGGAAGGTTTAATGGTGTAATTAATGGAGGCCGATGGTGTGGAGGTAGATGGCTTAACGGGTGGTGGTTTAATAGTGGAAGGCTTGGGGGAGGCCAGTGTTGCGGAGGTTAATGGTGTAACTGGAGGAGGTGTAATGGGTGGAGGTTTGGTGCGTAGGAAATGCCGAATGGGGCGAGCGGTGTTTGGAGTGGTGAAAAACTCAAGATGCGTCGGCGCGGGTGATTGGAGTATCGACCCATCGCCGTAACACCAAGAAGTCTCGGAAATAGGGGTTGGATCGGGGATGGTGGCTTCATCCTGAGCGGGGGGTTCATCGAATGAAAGTGGGGGAAGTGGAAAGTTAAGGAAACTCGAAAGGGGTGCCTGCGGAGCTTCATCATCATACACCGGCTCGGATTCTTCAATTGCCGGTTCTTGCTCGCTTGGAATATCAACGCCGTAGTCGTCCATCCTATCCTTCCATTCTCTCTCCATTCTTGTAATGTCATCCAAAGCCGCATAGAGAGGATTGACTGGAGTAGGAGGAACCGTGACCCTCTTTAATTGTTCCTCCATGGAAGTAATCTTATCAAAAAGAGATTGTTGGAGGGGTGTGACTTGAACAATAGAGGGCTGGCAGGGCCTTGAAGGAGGAGGGGCCGCATAAAAAGGCCGTGGAGGGGAGTTGACGGTATGACCCGTAAAAGAACCCGGAAGGGCCGGATTGCAATGAATAAATGGGCCTCGGGGCCGTGAGGGAGGAGGAATAGAAGGAGGCGGGTGTCGGACCACCCGAGTAGAATGAATAGGGGAAGATGGGTAATGGGCTACCCGAATATGATTGGAAGGAGGAGGTGGGTGATGGGCCACCCGTGTAGAATTGGAGGGAGATGGGTGATGGGTCACCCGAATAGAATTGGAAGGAGGTAGGTGATGGGCCACCCGTATAGAATTGGAAAGAGGGGGAGATGCATGAGATGTACCCTCAACGGCAGCCTTAAGGGCTTGGATCTGTTGAGGGGTAAGATGATCTAATGCATGGATGATTCGAGAGACCTTCTCGTCATTGGGAGGAGACGGTCCCGAGGGAATAGTGGCCTGAAATTGAGTAGGTGGACCATGAGAATGGACATTGCCCATGGGTTGGGTATGACCATGAGAATAAGGACGTGGTCCCTTGAAAGAATGGTGAGAATGCTGATTAACATGTTGAAATTGAGGATATGAAGTGCTAGGTTGTGCATCCTCATGAATTGAATTGAACATGTTTCTATCATGGTAAGCCATTATATAATCAAAAATTCTCAATAATTATGCAAATAAGCACACAAGTTGGAATGGTTACCGTGATTTTTGATTGTTTTATCCTTGGTGAATTAAGGATTTTAATAAAGTTTGGAAAGATTCACACAAGGAGAGTCCTAGTTTCAAATGAGATTTGAACTCCAATGCCAACTAGGAACTCTCACTCACCACGTATAGGCCGACTAACTCGGGACTTCAAAAGGGTACAACCTGCCCGGCGTCCGTGAGGGAATCCACGGGTGCGGGGACTTACGGAGGCTTGGAAAAGGGATTTCCAGTCCAAAGAGACGGAATGCTCAATGGAGGGTCGTCCCGATTCCAAGAGGGTGTGTGGATCCTAATGAAGAGGAGGGGGGGCTCCCAAACCAAAATGCAAATATGAAGGATGAATGCAACAGGGGAAATCAAGCTAATCACAGCAAATGATCAATCAATAAAGATAAGCATGAATCATGATGAAAAATCACAGCCGGGAGAGCTCTGTAAACCCACAGTAAAAACACGCCCTTGAAGGGGGCGCTACTAAACAAGGACACGACGATGTATCCGTCGTGAATCAAGCCCAGGGGCAGGGTGAAATACGCCTTAGAGAGAGGCGCTACCAATAAAAGGACGCCCTTTCCAGCGGGCGTCAAATCAAAAGACGCGCCCTAATATGGGGCGCTAATCAAGTAAAGGACGCCCTGGAGCAGGGCGTGAATTCACAGGCAGCAATATAAAGCAAGAACACCCAGAAATGTGCTGGAAAACGCCCTGTCAGAGGGCGTAAAATATGAATAAGACGCCCTGGGTCAGGGCGTGAAATTAAAACGCGCCTCTGATAGAGGCGTTAATTCACTCCTCCAGAAAAGCTTCCCCGGCCAGAAGCAACAAACACCCACAGTCACAGCAGGCAATCAACAATATGGATATGATAACATCATGCTCATCAAAGATTTGGAATAAGTGGAAATTTTAAAGAAACAATCAACAAACTGACCAATCACTTAGGGGAGGGTGTAAAACCAATGGAGGGTGCCCGAGGGGCACAAAAGGGAGACGCACCGAGGGTGCAAATAGGGGAGATGGCACGCGCGGGTGCCTAAGGGGAAAGGGTAATAAACAAAGAACACAAGGAGTCCCACCGTGATCGCCAATTTGTAGATTTGGATTAAAATCCACACTTAAATATAAAAAAAAGCAATAGATATGATGAAAGCAATAAAATAGCACGAGGTGCTAAAAGGAGGTTGTGATCGCCAGAGACGCGAACGCCTCAAAAGATATAACAATTAATGAAGGGGAGAGATCGCGAAGAATACCTTGAAAGTGCGGGGATGTGAGTGCTTCCTTTCTCTTCAAATCGGCCGGCCGATGAAGAGAGTTCTTCCTTTGATTACCCTTGCAAAACAAACAAATACCACCAAAAGAATTGAATTAGAAACAAGGTGGGTGTAGCATCAAATTCAATAAAAATATATGAGCATGAAAGCATGTAAAAGAACACACCTTAAGGGGATTGCCCTTAAACCCCTATGCAAAAGGGATGGGAGATGTATGATGAATGCAAAATAGAATAGGGGAAAGAGTGCAAGAGTTGCACTAAAGGGGAGCCTCAACGTGGTTGGGAATAATAAATCAATAGAACAATAGAATATGATGCATGCATGAATTAAATAAAAATACAAGATAGTGAAAAGGAGATGAGATAAAAAATCTTGTTTGTGATCGGTGCTCCTTGGCTTGAATGCTCAATGGGGAGAAAGCTTCAAAAGGGATGAAGACTTGATGTTGAAACTCCTCCTCCTTAGCCAAAAAAAAGCCCCTTCGGTTCCTGTAAAAAGAAGAACAAACAGAAGAAAAAGAAGAGAACAGAAGAGAAAATAAAAAAAAACAGAAGAAGAAGGGGAAAGAAGAATAGCATGGGAAGAAGAAGAAGACGGGAGAAGAAGAAGACGGCAGAAGAAGAATAGAAGAAAAAAAAAACAGAAGAGAAGAAGAAAGAACAAAAGAAAAACCAAGGGTCAGAAGCGTTCGGAATCCAACCCGTTAACAGAGCTCGGAAAACTCTATTAATAAGATAGAAAAGAGATAAGAAGGAAAGAGTCTAAAGGAAGGAGATAAGAACGGGCAAGAGTCCAAAATAGGAGAGGATTAGACTGGGCAAGAGCCCAAACGAAGCAGTGACTCTCTGGGGAAAGGCTACGTTCGTTTGGAACCCGAAACTGAAACACGACTTGAATAAGGGCGTTAATTCAAGAATTGACGACCTATCCAAAGGGCGTTAATTAAAACACGACTTAGATCAAAGCGTTAATTCAAAAATCAAATTTTAGAATTTATTTGAAAAATTGTGAAACACGCCTGATTCAAAGGCGTTAATTAAAACACGCCCTAACCAAGGACGTTAATTCAAAATATTCAAAATAGGGCCATTTTTCATTTCTCAATATTATTTTCTCATTTTTTAGGTGGAGGTGCATCTCGTCGCCCTGATTCCAACGACTATTTTTGTGAATTTCTGACACCCGGAAGGCCACCAAATCACCTCTGGAAGAGAGTGGAAAATAATATTAAAAAATCAATTTGAAAAAGTGACGACCGTGTGTAAGGCGTGAATTCAATTTTTTTGATTTTTTATTCTTTTCGCATTCAAAGTAACGCCCATGGTTAAGTCGTTAATTCCCAAAAAAATCCGAAAAATTCCCAGAAAAATCCAGAAAAATGGAAATTTGAAAGAACGGACGCCCTCCAGCATAGTCGTCAATTTTTTAAGAAACGCCCATGTATAAGTCGTTATTTAAAAGACGCCCCAGATCAAGTCGTTATTTCTAAAAAATAGAGAAAAATGCCTAGAAAATCCAGAAAAATCCAAAAAAATCCAAAAAAATAGGGGAAAATAGGAAAAAATAAGAAAAGGGTGAAAAAAGGGAGAAATCCAAGAAAAGTGAGAAAAACCACTCAAATAGAACTAATTTGAGGGTCAAATTGGGGCATTACAAGGTAATATGAGATGTACTCACAGTAACGTCAATTTTGGCGTGTCTACAGGTACGATCGGGCCGATAAATCTTAATCAAAACAAATTTGGATATATATTATCCAGATTGAGTCTCTATTCAATAAATAAAGAATTAATGGGTCTTTAGGGCCGCTTAATTGATTAATCATATGAGAGACACCGACTGTCCACCACACACCCCCTTTATATATATATATATATATATATATATATATATATATATATATATATATATATATATATATATATATATATATATATATATATATGAGATGTTCACATGGTGCCGGCCCCATGGTAATTTGTCATGGGGCCGACATCCGGGCCCTTCATCTCGTGCGCCCTCCACCTCCCAAATGAAGGGTCTAGATGTCGGCCCCGTGACAATTTGTCATAGGACCGGCACCATGTGAATATCTCTCTCTCTCTCTCTCTCTCTCTCTATATATATATATATATATATATCCAAATTAACTATTATTCTTGCATGAATACGTACACAACTTATTGGGACGGCGACGTCCGTACACCGTAGTAGCCCCTCCGGCGAATCCTGCATGTTGGCCTTCGACGGGCTTGACGAGGTCGGGCGAGACCTGCTGTTCACCCTTGGAACCGTAGTAGCCTCTCTCTCTCTCTCTCTCTCTCTCTTTCTCTTTCTCTTGTCCAAAGTAAAAAAATCTAGATCTGACCGTGATCTGATGGCGTATCGTAACATGGTAGATCCTACATGGGCACCGGAACCTACTCGGTGTAATTCGCCGGTCCGGCAAACCCGGTTAGGAATGTATATGACAATACAAAGAATATAGTTAGGGGTGTAAAATACAATATGTGAATTATATATATAGGGTATACATATAATTATTCCTGTAATTTTTTCACATTTATTTGCTCAGCCCCGTCGTTATGCACTATATAGCAAACATATAAATTAACTGTGTATCCATTCCGAGTTTATATTTAAAAAATTATTTAAATTTATATTTATATTACATGTTGGTTCACAAAATTTGATCTATGCTTTAAATTTTTGTGTCGTATCAAAAGTTTTAGTTAAAGTGGCAGGTACAAATTTTTGGTGATGCCCAGATATTGCGGGAACAGTATTGGTGGAATACGTGAAGGTGATCACACCCGAGAGAGAGAGAGAGAGAGAGAGAGAGAGAGAGAGAGAGAGAGAGAGAGAGAGAGAGAGAGAGAGAGAGAGAGAGAGAGAGAGAGAGAGAGAGAGAGAGAGAGAGAGAGAGAGAGAGAGAGAGAGAGAGAGAGTTTTCTCTCTATTTTTTTTTTGAAACTAAATATATGCCGATATATTCATTCAGACCAGACGTTCACAGTACAAAGATGGGCAGAAAACCTAAAGCGAACAGGTGAGGCATACTTTGAAGGAACTCACCGACGAGGTGAGTGATCGGGATGGATTTGGGACTCCGGCAAGATAGAGAACCTTTGATCTATCCGATCTTAGGTTTTCACTCTCTCTCAAGATGCCTCTCCGATGGGCAAACCATAGTTTATATTATAGGGTGCTATCACCCTATCTTCCCTCTGTCCCACCATGTACTGTGCACCCTTTCCTCAGATCCGAAAACATGGTGAGGTGTCTCCCAACGGGATGTGTCTCCCAACGGGTTTGTTGGCCACATGATGGTCACATGCTAACATCTCCCACTTGGCCAACAAACTATTATATCCCCACTGTTCGTGGGTGGTATAACATTTTCTTTGAATCACTCCCACTATCCGTGAGTAGTGTTTCCACTCACCATCACTTTTATACTCTCATTATCCATGAGTAGTATTTCTGATACACTCCCACTATCCGTCAGAGGTATCATTCTTCTCATTGTCTCACTATACGTGAGTACTTTTCTGATATACTCCCACTATCCGTCAGAGGTATCATTCTTATCATTGTCTCACTATGCGTGAGTACTGTTTCGATACACTCAAACTATCCGTCAGAGGTATCATTATTTTCATTATCCATGAAAATATTTCTTTCTGGCTTATATATTCCTAAGCCCCATTAAGCCAACATGCTTAATGAAATTCTTTGCTGAGATACTTTTCGTCAATGGATCAGCAATCATATCACTTGTGGGAACATTAAGTCACTTTTATTTCCCCTTTCTGTACAATATCTCGAATATAGTGATATTGTACTTCAATATGTTTTCCTCTTGAACTGTTTGCTCCACTGTTAATCAGGCTAATAGCCGCCTGATTATCACAGTACATCTCAATTGGTCCATCTACCAAGTTAAGATTCAAATCGTTCAAGAATCTTCTGATCCAAACTGCATAAGTAGCAGCTGTACTACATGCAACGTACTCAGCTTCCTGTGTGTATCGAGCAACACACCCTTGTTTCTTGCTTCCCCAAGAAACAGCAGCACCACCAAAGATGAACAAATGTCCCGATGTGAACTTTCCGTCATCTTTATCTCCTCCAAAGTCTGCATCCGAATATCCGAGAACCTCAAGCGTATCAGCTTGATAAACAAGACTGTGGTGCAAAGTTCCTCTCAGATATTTCAAAATCCTTTTAACAGCTTCCCAATGTGCTGGGCCAGGATTGCTTTGGTATCTACTTACCAAACTGACTGGGTATGCTAAGTCTGATCTTGTATACATCATTGCATACATCAAGCTTCCGACTGCTTGTGCATACGGCACCATGAGCGGCTCTTGTCCCTCTCCGGGGCATTGACCCTTACACAACCGTTTCTGATGGACTAACGGTGTAGGTGCCGGATTGCTATTCTGCATTCCGAATCTCTTGAGTACAGACCTCAAATATTTTTCTTGGTTTATACTCAACATTCTAGACTTTCTATCCCTTAGGATTTGTACACCAAGAATATAGGATGCCTCACCCATGTCCTTCATCTCAAACTTTCCACTAAGTTCTAATTTGACTTTATTCAATATTTCTATGTCATTACTGGCGAGTAAAATATCATCCACATATAGGGATAACATGATATACTTACTCCCACTATTCATGACATATACACAATTATCCAACTTGTTTGAAACAAATCCTAGTTGGACAACTACTTCGTGGAATTTGAGATACCATTGTCTATAAGATTGTTTTAAACCATATATTGATTTCTTCAACTTACATACCCTTTCCTCTTGGCCTTCCACCTGAAATCCCTCAAGTTGTTGCATATAGATGTCTTCCTTCAACTCTCCGTTAAGGAATGCTGTTTTTACATCCATCTGGTACAACTCCATATCAAAATATGCAACAATTGCCAAGATCATTCTTATGGATGCAAACTTAGCCACTGGAGAATAGATTTCTTGGAAATCTATACCTGATTTCTGCGTAAACCCCTTTGCAACTAACCGGGCCTTATATTTATCAATAGACCCATCAGCTCGAAGCTTTTTCTTGAATATCCATTTGCATCCTATAGTCTTTCGATTCTTTGGAAGATCGCACAATTCCCATACATTGTTCCTTTTCATGGAATCAATTTCTTCATCCATGGCATCTTGCCATAATTCTTTATCATGCGATTTCATCGCATCTATATAATTCATGGGATCTACGTAATTTTCATCTTCCATGTCTATCATCAGACATGAAGGCTCACAGGAATACAAATGATAATCATCCATCCATACTGGTGGAGTTCTCAATCTTTTGTTGCCTATTCCGGGTTGACCAGGCTGCATTTCATTCATAGGTACTGGTTCATTTTCCATATTTTGAGGTTCTTCCTCAATTTCTAGATCATTTCTAGGGACATCGTTGTAATAGTCATCATCTATTACAACTAGAGGTTCCTTCTCTTTTTCATGAGATTCCTCTTCCTCTAGATTTTCTAGAAATATCGCATCCCTATATTCAATGATCCCTTTTTCTTTATGGAAAAATCTATAACCAGATGATTTCTCACAATACCCTATGAATCTATATTTCAATGTCTTTGAGTCCAACTTATCTCTAAGTTGACTCGGAATGAGAACGTGGGCAATAGACCCCCACTTCTTGAGGTGACTCAAATCGGGTTTCCTCCCGTACTTTCTATAGATTTTGTGGGAATTCTGTTTAAGATATGATTTGCCGTAAGCAATGCCTCTCCCCACAAATTCTTGGGGAGACCTAAATGTGATAGCATACATCTAACAGCATTGATCAAAGTTCTATTCTTTCTTTCTGCCACACCATTCTGTTGCGGCGTATAAGGCATTGTCACGTATCTTTTAATTCCGTGTTCTTGACAATATAACTCAAATTCCTTTGAGTTATATTCCCCACCTCTATCCGTTCTTAACACCTTAATATTCCTTCCATGTTGCCTTTCCACTTCCATTCTATATTTTCGGAAGCAATCAAATGCCTCTGATTTTGCAGAAATCAGATATACATAGACAAATTTGGAATAATCATCTATGAAGGTTATGAAATATTCCTTGTTGTTATATGTCTTTATACTTAGGGGGCCACAGATGTCCGAGTGGACCAACCCTAACAATTCGTTTGATCTATGTCCTACTGTGAAGGGTTTCTTAGTCATCTTTCCCACTAAGCAATGTTCACAAGGTGTTAATTCCACCTTTGACAAACCCGGCAGTAGACCCATCTTTATCATTTGTTTCATTTTAGATTTTTCGGGATGTCCCAATCTAAAATGCCATAGATCACATTCTGATAAAGAACACAAGGAATACTCAGAATCTTCAATATTATTATTCTCGGTGTCAATTACAGGGATACAAAATAAATCATGTTCGGGGATAAACCTCCCCATAGCAAGAACTTTCCTATCTTTCCCTATTGACACTCGGTTGTTGTAGAAACGTACTTCCAGGCCATTTTTCATCAAGGCCGGTACAGAGATCAGATTCCGCCGGATTCCAGGTGCATAGAACATATTCTTGAGGACCATGATGTTATCTCCAAGATCCAGCTTATATGTACCAACACCTTCTACATCCAGATAGGTGTTGTTACCCATATATATTCTCTGTTCTCCTGCCTTGAGCTTGTTCAGCATCACTAGCCCCTTCTTCGTCTTTGCAATGTGACGAGTGGCTCCAGAATCAACCCACCATTCATTTGAGTCGGCAATCGCGGCATTGCATTCCGTGACGCCGATGAATTCTCTCTTTCCTGCTCTTTTATTTTCTGGGTGTCTATTTCAACCCTCATTACCTTGCTTTTGGGGACAATTTGAAATAAAATGGCCAAACTTCCCACATGAGTAGCAAGCACCACGAGGAACCTTCTTTCCTTTGCCTTGGAATTTGTTCCCTTTAAACTTGGGTCTTTACGTTCCGAGTGGACGATTCTGGCCGGTGGGCTTCCGGTGTACAGCATTGACCTCCTGCAAGTGCGCTTCTAGTTCTTTTCTCCTAGCCATCATGTCTTGCTCAATCGCTAACCGAGCTGGCAAATCCGTGACACTCACAATAGAACCACTCATTCTTAAGGTTGTGGCAGCCATGTCTAATGATGCTGGCAAACTATTCAATATAGTCGCCACCTGCATCTTCTCTGAAATTTCAGTTCCAGCGGTCGATAGCTCCTTAGCCATGACAATCATTTTATTTACATGCTCGACAACGCTATCACCTTCCTACATCTTACATGTGTTGTAACGATGCAATAAGAGTTGAGTATTCACCTCTGTTTTGGTGTCATACTTCTCTTTGATAGCCTTCCACATTTCATTGGAGGTTTTGTAAGTTTCGAAAAACTTTATTAAATTATCCTCCATGAACATGAGCATTATGCTCTTAGCCTTTTTGTCATCTATTAACCATTGCTCCCGTTTTTTCTTTTCCACTTCCGTGGATGTTTCAATAATTTCCGGAGCGTTGGTGTCAATGACATGTTCTATGTTGTCATGGATAAGGGCATATCGGATTTTCCGGTGCCACATGTCAAAGTTGGTTCCATTAAGTTTGTCTAATTTTGCCAACTCCGAAGCAATGAGTTTACTGGCCATTATGATTATAATGAATCTGGAGATATGACAGCTTAATTTAATAAGTCTAAACATGATGACAAAAATTAATCTAAAATTTATGTTGATTAATTCTGCCATTTATTTGTGAGGGGTTTTACAATTTTGTTCAGTCTTGTTTAATTAAAAAAATAACTAATTGATAAACTAATCAATCGACAAATTACCAAATATGCAAAAATGTCATAAAAAAATATTGTATGATGATGATTTTTTTTATAAACATTAAATGACAAGTATCAATATAAATTAATCATGTATCAATCCTTAACATCATGAGTAATTATCTATGTCAATAAAGATATGAATGTAAATATATAACTATTTAAGAATTAATTAAATAATTCCATGTAAATACAGAATATATTAAATCAGATGACGATAGCGTACATATATTTATCAAATATGTTTCAAAAAAAACAGTCTACACGTGAGCCTGTTTGTTCTTTTATATTGATGGGAGTCCACCACCTTTTTATAACTAATGTGACATGATAAATGATTCAAATGGAAGATGAGTTCACGGTTCACGTGGGTTCACAGATATATCCTTTTATTATACCTGACATGGGGTAATGATAATGTCCACCCCTTCCTTTTTTAATTAGTTACGAGACATTTAATATGTATTGGCCTCTTGTCTGGTTACGACCTCCTTTCCCAAATGCCTCAAGATTTCGACCACTTACCTCAAGGGTGAGCGAGGAGGACAGCAGCGGCAGCAGTAGATGGGAGCCGCAGCGGTGGACGACTGCCGAGGGCGGACGACTGTCGGCGGTGGCGAAGGCCTGCTGCGTCCGCGTGTGGAGAGAGTCGCAAGGGTGTTGATGGGAGCAGACGACTGCGGCGGGGAATACTGGCGGCGTTGGCAACGACGGGAACGCAGCGACGGCGTCGATCAAAATGGACGACAGTGGTGGTGGGGTTGCTGGAAGCACACGGCAACAGCAGCGGTTGGGCGTACAAGGGTGGGGGGAGAAACTACTGGCGTTGCGGTCTGCTGTGGCAGCGGCGTCGAGACAGCGTCGGCGTCAGCGAATGGGGTAACCACGGCGGTAGCAGCAGCGAATCGTGGGAGACGGCGGCGGCGACAGACGGGGTAGCCGGGGGAGGACAGTAGCGGCAGGAGGCTCCGGCGAGTCGAAGGATCGATCTTCGCTCTGATACCAACGAAGGAACTCACCGACGAGGTGAGTGATCGGGATGGATTTGGGACTCCGACAAGATAGAGAACCTTTGATCTATCCGATCTTAGGTTTTCACTCTCTCTCAAGATGCCTCTCCGATGGGTAAACCATAGTTTATATTATAGGGTGCTATCTCCTATCTTCCCTCTGTCCCACCATGTACTGTGCACCCTTTCCTCAGATCCGGAAACACGGTGAGGTATCTCCCAACGGGATGTGTCTCCCAACGGATTTGTTAGCCACGTGATGGCCACATGCTAACATACTTGACCCTTAAAACCACCAGGGCGACATACAGAAAACATGGACAGAAAAGACCACTGTAAACCATAGGTGACAACCAAAGCTTGGGAACACCGGGGAACCGAGGCAGAACTAGCCGGTGTTGAAGATGACAGGAGCTTTCCTCGGGGCGCATTTGGCAGCCAAACCGCTCTTGATCTCTGCGGTGCGGTGGGAAGAGAGTACTCGGGAGGCCGATATCCTGTAGGATACGGGGAGAAAGCGCTGTATCTCCGAGCTTCTTCGGGATCAAAGGAGGGAACCCATGACCTGTAACGAACGGATCAGACCTAACCTGCAACACAGCCCGGGAGAGTACCCAACTGGCAGGGGAAGGGGGCGGAGGAAGAGGGAAACGGAGATGAGGGAGGGGAGAATTTTCTCTCTAATTTGAGATTGATTGTATTAGCATGTGAATGTAACCACTTGTACGATATTGTAACCAATTGTGCTTTTCTGGAAAGTTCTTATGACGTGGCTACCCAATGGCTTGTCACCATTGTATTCACATCTCCCTTATAAATAAGACATTCATATGATTGGGTTAGGGCAACTGTTTACGCCCATTCCCTTCTCTGAAACATCACGTTTCCCGCTGCTCTCTTCTCTGTGTTCCCACTTTCCCGTTGCTCTGTTCTTCACTTTCCAACTTGGTATCAGAGCAGGTTCTTCCCATCTGTCCCTCTCCCTACTCCAAGCCGCTCTCCAGTTCTCACCTATGGCGGGTCACATCTCCGTAGATCCGTCTTCTGTAGTGAGAGCAGAGGCTGACGCTGCAGCAAAGATTGCTACAGGCGACGAAAGGTTGATCGTTCCCAGCGACACACTCGCACTTGAGAACCCATATTATCTGCATTCTTCTGATAATCCAGGTGCAACCCTTGTCTCAATCCTTTTGAATGGGGAAAATTACATTCCCTGGCAACGAACAATGACCGTTGCATTGTCTGCCAAGAACAAACTGGGGTTTGTCAATGGCACCATTCAAGAGCCAGCAGTCGGAGATCCACAACGTGGAGCATGGGAACGAGTGAACAACATGGTTTTATCTTGGTTACTTAACTCTATACATCGAGATTTAGTTCCCTCCGTCCTTTATGCGAACTCAACCTCCACTCTGTGGTCGGATCTCAAGGAGAGGTTCTCACCCTCAGATGGCTCGAGAATCTATAGTCTCGAGCGATCGATTGTTACCCTGCAGCAGAATAACGATTCAGTTGCAAAATATTTCAACACCCTTAAGGGATATTGGGATGAATTGGCTCAATATGAGCTTGATGGTTTTGTATCTGTTTCTAACCAGCGAAGGCATCTCATGCAGTTTCTCATGGGCCTCAATGATGCGTACTCACACGTTCGAAGTCAGATTCTCTTGATGGATCCTTTGCCTTCAGTTGCACGTGCTTATTCACTCATCTTGCAGGAGGAATCTCAGCGACTCTTGCATATGCAGAGCACTCCTGAGTTTTCAGCCTTGCTGGCACATCCTCACTTACCTGTTCGAGAAAATGCCCAACAGGCCTACCCTACAAAGGGAGATCCTCTGATAGGCGAGCCAAGTATAGAGAGCGCTGTGAGCACTGTAATGCCCTTGGACATTCCAGAGAACAATGTTATAAGTTGAATCGTTGCAGCTACTGTCAAATTGTTGGACACACTCGAGAGATTTACTACAAGCGGAACGGCTATTCGTCGCAATCCACACGACATGGGCAAGGACGATCAGTCCTTAATATTAATTCGACATCTATGACAGAAAACAACCCTGGACTACCATCACTAACGGCTGATCAATATGCTCGTCTTCTTCAGTTGTTGAACACCACCACCATTTCTAATGCTCATCCGCAGGCTCACATGGCAGGTATGGTCTCTGATCAAATGTACAGTTGGGTGATTGATTCAGGTGCATCTGCACACATTGCTTGCTCTTCAAGATGCCTGCAGCAGACAACGGGGATTAATGTTTGCTCTAATATTGCTCTCCCAAATGGTGCTCAAGCTTCAATGGAAGGGATTGGTTCTTGCACACTTAATTCAGATATTTTCTTACCTATTGTTCACCATGTGCCCACATTTCGTTATAATTTACTGTCTGTCAGCCAACTAACCAAAAATTCAGGTTGTTCTATCACCTTTTATCCTTCATATTGCATCCTGCAGGACCTCAAGATGAAGAGGGAGATTGGGCGGGGCCTTGAAAAGGATGGGCTATACTACTTCCATGCTCAACCACCACCACGATGTTTAGCTGCCAACGCCCCTTCTTTTGCACTCTGGCACCAGCGTCTCGGCCATCCGTCTTTTGAGAAGCAACGGGAATTACACAGTCTTCTACCAAACCTTACTAAGAATTCTGATTTTCGTTGTTTAGTCTGCCCTTTGGGCAAGCAGTCACATCTTCCTTTTCCCACTAGTTCTAGCACCACCACAGAGCCTTTTGCTTTAGTTCATTGTGATCTTTGGGGTCCATACAGTACAGAATCTCACAACGGTGCCCATTATTTTCTCACAATTGTTGATGATTACAGTCGGTTTACTTGGACATATATGTTACGTTTTAAATCTCAAACATTCTCTTCTTTTTGCACCTTCATGTCTTATGTGAATCGTCATTTTTCAAGCCCTGTCAAGCGGATACGCACTGACAATGGCACATGATTTTTTAATTCAAATTTTCAGAGCTACCTTGCTGAACAGGGCATCCTTCATGAACATACTTGCACAGCTACCTCCCAACAAAACGGGATTGTTGAACGCAAGCACCGTCACCTCCTAGACATTGCTCGCACTTTGCGGTTTCAGTCGCACTTACCACTTAAATATTGGACAGATTGTATACTCACTGTCACTTACCTTATCAATCGGCACCCTTCCAATGTTCTGAAAGGAAAAACCCCCTTTGAGGTTCTTTTCCAGAAACCACCGAACCTTGATAATCTTCGTGTCTTTGGTTGTTTGTGCTTCTGTGCAAATGGATATCTAGATCACAATAAGTTTCATCAAAGGGCTCGTCGTTGTGTCTTCCTTGGATATCCTCCACATCAAAAGGCTTATAAGGTTTTAGATCTTGACAATTATGAAGTTTTCACCAGCCGCGAAGTCATATTTCATGAACATATCTTCCCTTTTCACACCTCGTCCACAGACGGCTTCCCATGCCCATTACAGATCCATTATCTTCCACACATACTATTACCCCACCTACGATGCCCACTACCAATTTACCACCTCAGACACCACCCTCAGTCCGCTTGCATTCTTCTAACAGCTCTTCACCATCCCCTCCTCCATCTCCTCAAAATATCCCAACCATGCTTCGCACCCCTCGAACAAGGCGACCCCCTTCCTACCTGGCAGACTACATTGCTGGTTTTCAGGCCTCCGTCCCTTCAACCTCTTTGTCACCATCTCTGCAGGAACCTCATTCCTACTCTAAAGCATCTAAATTCCCTCACTGGCGAGCTGCGATGGAAGAAGAGCTTCATGCACTTGTTCTTAACCAAACTTGGGACATTGCTTCACTTCCACCCGGAAAAACCCCTGTTGGTTGCAAATGGGTTTTCAAGATTAAACACAATATTGATGGGAGTGTAGCTCGTTACAAGGCACGTCTAGTGGCAAAAGGTTATACTCAAACTGAGGGCATCGACTGCGACGAAACATTCGCCCCTGTTGCAAAAATGGTTTCTGGTCGTTGCTTTCTCACTCTTGCATCCACTCGCAATTGGGCTTTACATCAACTAGATGTGAACAATGCATTCTTGCATGGAGAATTGAAGGAAGAAGTCTACATGACTCTACCACCAGGGTATCCAAAACAGGGGAAGAATATGGTCTGCCGCTTACGGAAGTCCATCTATGGTTTAATTCGCTGGCACCATGCGGGTTTGCGCGATCGATATTCGAGATGTCCATTAATTTGATCCTAATCTTCTATAATTCTAGTGGACTATGCTTTAACAGTCAATTTGGATTGAACAGTTGATGTAAAATAATGAGGTTGATGAAAATTTCAAATTCTTTTTGCTTGAAATGGTAAAAAAAACTGAAAATACTTTTAATCAAGGCATCTAAATTTCTGGATTCTTTTTGGTTGAGCTTGAGCGTGGATAATTAATGTTGGAACCGAAGACTAATAAGATCAGCTAGTTTGAGTAAAGAACGGCTTATATATTATTTCATTTATCTTAAGATTAATATTAATTAAGATGACTGGGAATTAAAGGCGGATGTAGAAAAGACTGGGTCTCGATGGGGATGCCCGAAGAAGACGTACATTGAAAGTCGAGGACAGAGATCAGTGGAGAGGAATAAAAGTGTTGTTAAAATAAAAGGTGGTCCGTCCTCCTCTTTTAAATGGAGTCAACATCAAGCGTCCAATATGGGGGTCCCGGCCCTTCATTGTTATTAATGCAGCAAAAGAGTTGTGAAGATCGAAGGCGCGCATGGAGGAAGCCCTCGACCGTCCAAATTAATTAATTAAAGACCCTATGGATAAAGAAAACGAAGGGTGAATGCACAGAGACCTCCAATTGATAATTGATATATATATATATATTATTTCAGTGGTAATCTGGTTTATAGAGACATGAGTTCAACTCTATGGCCTCCTTTGTTTCCCGGTTTGGATACCGTGTTCGACCCTTTGGGGTCGAACATGGTATCCGACCCCAGGTAACTTGTCTGTGTGTGAGGGGGGGGGTGGGTCCCTCCATTTTTCTCTCTCGTCGATTACGAAATCTGCCCGACAATTCGAGACACAAATCGGCCCTAAGAGAAGCTCCACTCACACATATCTTTTTTCTCGTACGACTAACAAACCCATGTATTAATCGTAGATATCAAAATCTATTTATCTTAGCTATGCAATCCATTATATTAATTTATTTAGCATCGATCTGGACATGCTTAATTATTTTTTTAAGTTGTCATATTTAATATCTAAGTTTAAATTATATGCCACTAGGAATCACCTCAAAAATTGCTCCAAGAATGAGGACAAGAAAATGAGATATCCCGTCCGTCCTATGGACCGGAGAGCTCTCGACTTCAAAAACACACTCCGGTTGTTGCATCAAAAGTGGATTTTGGCCTTTAGATTTGTAAAGGGCCTATGTATATTCACATGTTATTCACATATGGTGGTTCCTTAATTAGGAAGTTTATTCTTAGTTAGAATCTGAGGAGGGTAAATCTAGTTCGATCCAAGATTGGCCCAATAGCGGCGGGCCCAAATCGCCCAAATTATTCCTGCTTCTTCATCACGCCCAGCAGCTGCGGCCCACCAAGGCGCGACCTAATTCGACTCGACATCGGATTCTACAGCACGGGAAAGCGCTATTGTTAGGATGACAATGGTGCAACAAAGATTCAGAGGGGGGAGTGAATGAATCCCCTTCTAAAAACTTGATCGATTTAAAGCTTAAACTACAGACTTTACATCTATGCAGAATTGAAAGCAATTAAGCTCTGCTGAATAATAAAACCAATGAAGCAATTAATCGAACAAATGAACTGTAAAAGACAGACTCCCAAACAAATCTATACTCTTGACGCAATCAATTCAAGCATGTGTGTACACTAAATCCTTTCAAACAGAACCGTAGATAGAAGTGAGCCTAGCATACATCTAACGGTTGACGATTCAGCAAGCAAACCACAGTACACAAACTTTTTAGGTGGTTCAGTCCTCAGGACCTACATCCACCCCACACTCTAAGCAGAGTGTGGATTCTGCTGCCAAACAGCTTGAACGGCTGGGCCTCACAGCTTGCCAACAACAGCTGAGCTTCACAGCTTACTTGACCGCTGACTAACAGTTTGACCGCTGGGCAATACAGCTTTGCCACCGTTGCCTAACAGCTTGATCCGCTGGGCCTTATAGCCTAGATGGGCCTTACAGCTTAGTCACCACTGCCTAACAGCTTGACAAGAAGTATGAAAAATGAAAACAAGAAAACAAAAGATTCAGTATCAGAAAGCTGACAGTGAAAGTAAATCAAAATGCTCACGCAGGGGCGAACTGGTTTGGATCTGATCCAAAATCCAGTTGAACAGGTCTTTAGACTCTTTTCTTGATCTCACAATCTCCCTCTTCTTCTTGTTCTTCTCTTTCTCTTTTTGTCTCACTTTTCTCTCTCAGAAATACGATACTCTGTTTTTTCTCAGAATAGGCTTTCACTCTATTTCCTTCTCGTTCACTCTTCTTCCTCTCTTCGAATGGCTTCTCAGATCCCCCTTTTTCTTGTAATTTTTTTCTTATCTTTCGATCTGAAGAATCTGGCTTCAATTTATATGCCGTGAAAGATTGGGCGCGTGAAACATATGTTTCCCGCCCAGAAATTCTAACAAGAGTGCGCTGATTGAGGTCCACGTGTTAGATGCTGAAGAAGTGCTTTCCACGTGGCTAAGTCTCTAGTTCAGACTAGCCTTGGGTCACGTGCTGGTAAGTTAAGAACTTAAGTCACGCGATCATCTGAGTGTGAACCTTCCAGCCTTTTATATTAGAATCTGGGTCCGCAATGACTTGATCATGCCAATCAGAATAGAGGCATTTAGTCGAACACTTCGTGAGCTGGAGTTTCATAGAAACATTCATATGCACAGACTTATTATATGAATGAGACGAAATGTGCACCGACTAAGGACATGCATAAACTTGAATGCACTGACCTTTTAAATGCATAAGACTGAGATATGCACCGACCCTTACATGCGTAAGATAAACCATGCACCGACCCTAATATGCAAGATGCAAATAGTGCACTGACTTTTGTATGCGTATGATAAAACGTGCACCGACCTTCTATGTATTTCTACAGAACCATGCACCGACTATGTATGCATGAGACAAAACATGCACCGACCCTTTGCATGCGTATAGCAAAAGATGCACCGACATATATGCTCGATGCAAAAGTTGCACTGACCTTTATACAAAACATGCACATACCTATATTGCACAAGGCAGAGGATGCACCGACTTGTTCTGCCTAAAGACGAATATGCACTGACTTTTACATGCACGAGGCAAAGCCTGCACCGACTATGTATGCAAGATCAGAACATGCACTGACCTTGTGTGCATTCACACAGGATGTGTACCGACTATATATATGCAGAAAAATAAAGATTGCACCGACCTTATTAGAAGAATGCAAGAGCGTGCACCGACCTTGTTCTTCTATATGCATGCATATGCACTGACTGCACTGACCTATATATATGCATAAACAGAAACGTGTACTGACCTAACAGTCATATGTGCACAGACCTTTGTTATACATATGCTCTGACGCGGCGGGGACGTGGAAGATGGATTGACGGCACTCCGGGACGCGAACAGGACGGGACGGATAACTGCTATCTCACACAGCTCGGCCTCACGCCGGACGGTCTCATACCGGGCGACACTCAGATCTCACAAATGGAGAAGAGAGGGAAGGGAAGAATAAGGCAAAACACCTTAAGCTCAAGCTTTCTCATTCATAGATTTCATAACCTACGTAACACACAATGGCCTCCTTATATAGGAGAAAAGGCCGTAGCAATAATACCATCTAACTTTCACTAATTATGTTTATACTCTAGCCTAACAAGACAAACCCACCAACCAATATTTGACTTGTGGGTTTAACCAATTAAAATATAAAAATTACACACATGTTTATTTGACTTAGACTAGCCTAATAAGACGAAAGAAAAATACATGTACTAATACATGTATGTTACACAAATACGTACGATACAAATACACATGTACGATACAAATACACACAAATAAATATTATGCTCAAGACGTTGAGTCTTCGAACGAGTCGCCGAGCCATAAGCTCGGTGCAGTGGCGGTGTGGCGGTGCGGCGTCGGCTCCAATTAGTGGGCCCGGTAGTGGACCCGGTGTCCCCACCAACCCTCCCGGGGCGGCTGAAACTCGACTCCGTCGAGTAAGGGGGGACACGGCTGTGGTAGTGCTCTAGCAGATCTGGATCGAGGCGCTGGAGAGCTTCCCGGCTGATCCAGGAATCATCTGATGGTGGACGGTCGCGCCAGCGGACAAGGTAGCGCTGGTACACCTTGCTCCGTGTAGTGGTCACCTGCTCATCCAGTATCCTCTCAATATACTCGCGCGGTGCTCTCAAGGATGTGGGACGCACAGGGGTGGGCTCACTCTCAAGGGGAGGAGAAGACTCGAAAGGGTCACTAGGAATCGCTGTGGGTTCCTTGTAGGCCACTAGGTTTGCCACATTAAAGGTCGAGCTAATCTCCTCGGGAGGTAAGTCCACAACATGGGCATTGGCGCCAATCTTCCGCATGATTGGGAAGGGACCAGCACTACAGGCTTGTAACTTTTCAACGGCTCCCGAGGGGAGTCGTTCGGGCCGGGCCCGTACCATAACCAAGTCACCTTCTTGAGATTCATGGTGACGCCTATGTGAATCAGCTGACTCATGCAGACTAATGACGTGCTGTGCAAACTCTTCGGCTGACTTGGACAGTCTAGACTCGAGGGGAAGGTCGGGTAGGGTGGACCCAGGGGCAAGCTCAATAGCGTGTTGTACATCACGCATGGGAGGGAGTCGAGAAGGCAAGTCCTCGGAGACGATGCCTTGGAAGTCTTGCAGTATGACCGGGTCTTCAGTTGGGACTGAGACTCGAGACTCCTCGGGTGTGATGGTGACGTCAACAGCCAAAATAGAGGCACCCTCAACAACCTCTTTGTCTAGCTCACCGACATTCATGGAGTCAATGCACCTAACTAGGTCATGACTAACCTTAGGGGCCTCAGAAACGAGTATGATGGACGCAGGAGAAGAGGGAAGGGGAGGTTTCCCTTCAGTGGGAGTTTGGGGATTCTCCTGAATTTTGGGAGTTCCGGTGGGGGTGGAGGTGAAACTCTTTCTCGGGGTCACCTTTGGGGGTGTCGGGTACAACAAAATCTTCTTTCCGTTGTGGGAGAAGGAGCACTGATTGGACAGACCAAAGGTAGCGAGGTCTATATCATAGATCCATGGTCGTCCTAAGATGACGCTCCCGGCCTTCATAGGCATTACGTCACATAATATTTGTCCTTGGTAGGACTGGAATTGGATGGGGATGACACATGTGGTGGTGACTGGGATAGAAGTGTCATCGACCCAAGTCACGTTGTATGGCTTTGGATGAGGGTGCGTAGGTAGACCTAAATAGGAGACAAAGTCTGAGGAGACTGCGTTGATACAGCTCCCGTTGTCAAGGATTACCTTGCAGGGATGAGAGTTCACCATGATAGAGGTTTGGAAAATAGAGGTTCGACGCCAATCGTCCTCCTGGGGTGTTGAGATACAGCGAACTATACCCAATCTTTTCTGACTAGAACTCTCGGTAATGTCTCCTACCTGCATGTACTCGACATGCATGCCATCAAATATTGTATCCATTCGCTCAAACTGGGCGATGAGGTCAGGATCGGCCATATATCTTTCCTGATCCATGTGTTCTAGACGGCCTAATGAATTCCTAGACCGACTTGACATGCACGAGCTCGGACCTAGATGATGCAATCCTGAGACCAAAAATTAGCAAGTTGTGGACCCAGCTGATATGCAAAGGGTCAATTTGAAGGGATCGGTCAGGGAAAAGTTGTTCGCCCGTAGACGAAGTAGTTGTGGAACTACCTCCTGACAATTAGGGTGCCCTAATGCGGCAGTCTAGGGCCTAAGGATGGGTACAAGCAAACTCTCGCTTTCCGTCCACAGTGATGCACTCAGAGGACTGGCTGCATGGATCGGGCTCTCTCTCACTTCTCGCGGCAATTGAAAAGATACTAAATGAGTAAGTGAGGGGAGCACGTACCTAGCTAGACTGAAAAGTCTAACTCTGACCGGAGACGAAGGCGAGCGGGGACGTGCGTGCCCGCACGGCGTCGGTGAAGCTTGACCGGTTACAAAGAATTCACTCCACACAGGGAGGATTTAATTATTACAAAACCACTTTAAAATTTCCCACGCAGGGGAACAAATCACTCCAGACTTTCTCCGTGCAAGGAGACTTAGGGGCACTCACACTCCGTGAACTACGGACTATGTGTCGGCGACCGGGTGACTTGGGCGCCGATCGAGCCGACGTTGTGGACTTCGGGTGCCACAATCAAGGATATATATATATATATATATATATATATATATATATATATATATATATATCTCAGATATATATATTATATATATAACTCTCTTTTGACTTTCTCCTATTTTTTGACCTTTTTTTTTCAAATTTCACCTACCATTTTTGTGACTTTTCAAATCTCATTTTTTTTCCAACACTCTTTTTTGACTTTTTTAAACACCTCTTCTCCTTTCTTCTTTTCACACTTCTTTTGCCGTTTTGTTTCTTCTTCTATTTTTTTTCCTCCGCAACTCACGCTGGCAGGCGGCCGCATGTGAAGGTCAACACGGACGCGGGCTGCACGTGTTGGCTGGTGCCCTGCTGGCAGGCCGACGGGCACAGGTGCGCGCGGGCAGACGTCTGGCTGTGTCGCGGTCGAGAGCGGCAGGTGGGCGCGTGCAGGCGCCTGTGTGCGCGGGCGACCTTGACGGGTGGCACGGCTACGCGTCCGGCGTCGTTGGGGTACTGACGGCGAGGGTGGCAGGGACGGCGGGTCCGGGGGCGCCTGCGGGCGTGGGCGGGGGTCCTGGGCTCGCCGGACGGGCAGGTGGGCGAGCGCGGCGGTGGCCTGGTGCACTGGGCGCGCTGGAGGTGGCCTCGGGCTCGGGCTGTAGTGGCCGGGGGCACGGGCGGCAGCGGCCAGGGGCGGACGGGCGCACGGGGGCGCGAGGCACGGGCGGTGCATGGGCGCGGTGGCAGCAGCCTCGGGCGCGGGCGGGGGCCGGAGCGGGCGCGCCTGGGCGCGGGGCCGGGCGGCTGAGCGCGCAGGGGCGGTGCCGGCACTGGGCGGGTGCGGTCCGCGGGGCCGGGCGCGGGCGCGATGGCCGGGCGCAGGGCCCGGCGGCGAGGGCGGGCGCTGTGGCGCCCGGGGGGGGGGGGGAGCGCGGCCGTGGGTGGTCGTCGCGCCCGGCTGCTGGCGGCGGCGCGCTGGGGGAAAAAGGGCCGTTGCAGCCCAAAACTTTTTTTGAAGAAGGGCACGGGCGACGATGCCCGGCCCCTGCGAACACCCCTTTTTTTTCTAATATTTTTTTCCCTTTCCTCAGTGCGATGGACGGGAGAGAGATGGAAAGAGAGAAACAGAGAGAGTACAGGGAGAGAGAAAGAGAAACAGAGAGAGAAGGAACGAAAGACCGTAGGAAATTTTTTTTTTCTATAATAATTTTTTTTTCTCTTTTCTCTCGACCAACAGAGAACTCAACTGTTCTCTTTTTTTTTTCTCTTTCACTTCTAGCAATCTAGAGAAAGAAAGACCGACGACGGGGATGCCGGGGTCGAGGGAGACGCCGTGTTAGGCTCTGATACCAATTTGACGCGGCGGGGACGTGGAAGACGGATCGACGGCACTCCGTGACGCGAACAGGACGGGACAGATAACTGTTATCTCACACAGCTCGGCCTCACGCCGGACGGTCTCACACCGGGCGACACTCAGATCTCACAAATGGAGAAGAGAGGGAAGGGAAGAATAAGGCAAAACACCTTAAGCTCAAGCTTTCTCATTCATAGATTTCATAACCTACGTAGCACACAATGGCCGCCTTATATAGGAGAAAAGGCCATAGCAATAATACCATCTAACTTTCACTAATTATGTTTATACTCTAGCCTAACAAAACAAACCCACCAACCAATATTTGACTTGTGGGTTTAACCAATTAAAATATAAAAATTACACACATGTTTATTTGACTTAGACTAGCCTAATAAGACGAAAGAAAAATACATGTACTAATACATGTATGTTACACAAATACGTACGATACAAATACACACACGTACGATACAAATACACACAAATAAATATTATGCTCAGGACGCTGAGTCTTCGAACGAGTCGCCGAGCCATAAGCTCGGTGCAGTGGCGGTGTGGCGGTGCGGCGTCGGCTCCGATTAGTGGGCCCGGTAGTGGACCCGGTGTCCCCACCATGCTCAGACCAACACTATGCTCAGACTTGGTAGCGAGACATGCACCGACCTAATATGCGTTGAATTCAAATGTGCACCGACTTAATATGCACGATACAAAAGGTGCATCGACCTTAGATGCTGGCTGACACAAAACAGATTTGATTGAAGTGTTTATTTATTCCAGTCTTAACATGATTCATAGAATGTCATTATCAAAACTAGGGTTCCAACAATCTCCCCTTTTTGATGATGACAACTACGAGTCATGTATGATTAAAACAGATAATGAATTAAACAACCATTCTTCGCACACTCATTCAACTCTAAACACTCAATCAGGTGTGATCACAAGTTAATAACATTCACAGAATTCACTCACTGACGTGCATGGCAAGAGTAACATTCAACACAAATATGCAATATGCAATAATGACATTTTTGTGTACAGTGAGAAAAGACAAACTGGTGTTTGAGTGAGTATCTCATTACAAAAATTGAAGTGGCCATTTGAAGTCTTGGCACCTAATTGAAACAAGCGACCAAATTTGCCATGCCAAGTTAATTTTTGATATCATCTAATCCCAATGCCATTGGATCAAGAATAAACCCTCTTATCTACTGAAGGAAGACTCTCTTATAACTCGGTATCTTGCTTCTCCAGTGTAGCAATATTATTAGATAACCTTCCGACCACAAGAACAGAACGGAAAAGCACCTGAATAAACTAACAGTGGTCATGGATAATCACGTATTAATTACGGAAGAGAGGCACAAGCTTTGAGAGGAGATTAGCCTCACAAGACAAAAGAAATTCACCCACGAGTGATACAGGCAATGCGCAAAACAATCATTCCAGTACCGCTATGCGTAAGTTCTTGGTAATCAAACAAACGAGCTTCTTCTCCAGGACCCAAAAACCCTCCTCCCACCAAGCAGACCCCAAGTACGGATCCAACCGACGACTGATACATCCGAGAGAGAGAGAGAGAGAGAGAGAGAGAGAGAGAGAGAGAGAGAGAGAGAGAGAGAGAGAGAGAGAGAGAGAGAGAACGGGTGGTACGTGGGAAGAGGGAGAACACTCACCTCCGCCCAGTAGATGGAGAGGTGGACGAGGGCGGAGCAGGCACGCTGGCCGGGAACGGAGTCGAGGACGTCGCAGTCTCGGGCGTTGCTTCGGAGCCTTCGCGGAAGGCGAGGAGTTGGGGAGGGCATGTTAGTAAATTCCACATGAACTGGGGCCAAAACCGTCCGGTCGACTCTGTTTAAGGCCTCGTTTGGGAAGATTTTGGGAGTGGATTTTGGCATCCAAAGTTTCATCATATTTGAAGGTCACATCAATTTTTTTTAAAAAATAATTTTTAAATTGTAGAAAGATGCAGGAGTAAAAGGTGCCAATTTTTAAAAATTTTAAAAACTCCTCTAAAAGATTTTATTCTCTCTCTAGACATTTTTGAAAAAAAAATCACCCTCAATCCCAAACTAGAATGATCCTACGAGTTCCAGGGTTAAACTTAAACAGATGACCATTTAACACCCCGTCTAACCTTCAAAATATGGTTAATTGTACAAATGATGGAACGTTAGATGGGCATTAAACAGCTCTCCAACTGCAATTATTGACCCTCGAGGGTTTATCTAGGCCACAATTAATCATTGAACCTCACTGCTTTATTAGTTGAGAAATATCCCAGAGTTGACACTAGTTAACTCTATTTTAACTCTGGTTTAACTTTAATGACCGGGTTAAAAATGGAGTAAATCTGATCAGTTAATCCTAGATTACCTATCACAACTGAATTAGTGGCTTAAGTTAATTATATTTTTTTTGCCACAACACGGCTGATTAGAGTAGAAACCTTCTAATTTGGGCAACCTCCATCCCACCTAGAGATGTCAATGGGCCGGCCCGACCCAATAGGCCCATAGACCTGGCCCGATTTCAGGTTAGATTGCAAGGTCTTTTTCATCATGTGGGTCTTTAGTTGGGCCTAAAAGTCCGATCCGACTAGGTCTGCGGGTAAGACTCGAGCTTTGAGTTCGGCCCACGGGTCGGCCTGACTTATTCTCTTTTTTTGTTCTCACTTTAAATTTTAAAAATTATTTAGTTAAAATTACGTTATTTTACTTAATTAAAAATTTTAAATTTTTTTTCACATAAATTATGTAATTAATATCAAAAATCTAATTAATTTAATGAGATTATAACTTTTATATTATTAAATATATTATTTTTTATTTTTTATTTCGGTTGACGGACCGGACTGGACCTTAATCGGGTTTTACATTTTTTAATAGTGTCGAGTCCGGCCGGGCCCGACCCGACCCGACATAACTCAAGCCCTGACCGAACTCAAGTTTAAATATTAATAAGTCAGGCCCGAGCCGGGCTTCAGCCCGGCCCGAGCTCGACCCATTGACAACCCTAATCTCACCCATGCCAATACCAACCGATTAAGTCTCAAAGAGTTAGTGGATCTTATAGATTTATTTAATGTTCTATAAATTATAGTGATTTTGAAATTATTTGTTTTTAGGATTTAAAATCTTGATTTGACTTCGGATGGATTTAAGGTTGGAAAGTAAAACTAAGTTAAAAGAGTTGTCGTGAAAGTCAACCAGGTTTTAAAATCTGAATATTAATTATATTAAAGCGGCACCTTCATCTATTACAGATTAATAATTAATTAGTTAGCGAAGACTTACTAGGTTCTAATTGCTGCACATATATATATATGTAATGATGAAAGCAATGATCTTATTTACAACGAATTTTGTATTGAACAGATCTCAATGCATCGTAATGTAGTATCTATGAAGCTAGTCACAGTGAACTTCAAAAGCTCCTAGTTGGAGCTAGGAAACTGCTTCACCGGCTGTTCTTGGTTCCATTGATTTGCATGGCTGCATCGCGCTTCGCCGTCCAAGGAGGGATCTTAATTGGGCGTGGGCCCCTTCCTGCACAGCAATCCGCAGAGTAAAACTCTCTACTGGGTCGTCGCCTTGATGGCCACAATATGTATAAACGCATGCAAAGAACACACCCATCATGGCGAAGACACCATGAGTGGCTTCTACGGTGCCCAAGGTTTTCTCTGTGTCTGTCTTGATATCCCATATATATATATATATATATATATATATATATATATATATATATATATATATATATATATATATATATATATATATATATGCAATGTTAATCTTGTATTGAAGAACATCGGGTAGAGGCAGCTTAAATCCTTCAAGCAAGTTGTGAGAAAGGTTGAGGGCGTTGATGGGTCCATCGGCCACCTGCCAAATCCATGTGGATGTCTCTCCACAGATCTTGCTGTTGGACAGGTCTTGGAAAGAGAGTCTAGTATGGCCCTCTGGGATATCACGGGAGAAATTATTTCTTGTGAGCCTCGTACTTCAGCAATTTTTTGGAAGGACAAGACTTTTAGGGTTATGTTAACGGTGATATCAAGACACCGATGGAGGGCACCTCTACTTCCCAAGTGGGTGATTAACAATGCCAAAATTAAGACATGAATTATGGAGTCAGTTGAAAACTCCATTGCTATAAATCTGAGCTCTCTGACAAGCAAAGTATCGGGCATATCAATTGGAACAAGAGATAAGTTCTCTGTCCCAGAGATCCCGTAGTGTTCAAGAATTTTATTCTACAATGATGATGATTTGGAATGAGATGGATATGGTAAATGTCACCATACCTAAAGAGGCTCTTGAGACAGTTACAAAATTGAGACAACAATCTCGCTCCAACCAATTCTTGATGAGGATGCGATCAGAATTTGAACATATTCGGACTGTTATTTTGAATCGTGGGAGTATTGTTAATTTGGATGAGGTTCTTCCTGAACTCCTAGCCGAAGAAACTCGACTAAAATCCCTGTCATCCCTCGCACCTTTTCAGATACAACCTTTCATGCAAGTTCACAAAAAGGCAAATTTTGAGATTTCAGCAAAGTTGAATGTTATAGTTATCATGAGATGTAGCAATTTTCAAACCAATGTAAGAAAAAGAAAGGCAGGGAAGCTACTGCATTCTGCCGCTTTTGCAAAGAACAAGGCCATATGATGGATGACTGTAGAAAACGGCCTCCAAAGCGTGGGAATCCTCGAGCTTATGCTACAGTGCACACTCCTAATCCTTCCACACCTCCTGCTGGCTGTTGTTGTGTCTTCTTCTCAAGTTGAAGCACTTTCCACCACATCTGGGCAGTCTCCAACCCTTTCACCTATCAACAAGTTATTCAATCACTTCATGCTTCCAACTTCGGTAAGAAATCTTCCTCAAGCTCTTGGGTTTTAGATTCCGATGCCACACATCATATGACTGAAAATTTGGATGTTTTCCAACACACTGCTCCATATGATAAAAATGAAAGTATTATTGCTGCAAATGGGCAAACTCTTCCTGTTCAGAAAATTGGCTATTTGACAATTACACCTTTAAATTCAAACTCACCCGCCTTGTCTCTTTCGGATGTCCTATATGTTCCTAAATTATCTGCTAACCTGATTTCTATTGGTCAACTTCTGAAACAAAATTGCCTTGTCTTATTCTCTTCCTCTGGATGCATCATACAAGACTTGTAGACCGAGAAGGTGATTAGGAGAGGCCATAGAAAGGGGGAAGTCTTCATCCTGAACTTTGGAGTATCCACCAACTCACCTGCTTATTTTTTTGCTCCTTCTTTTCATGAAATTCATTATGCAAATAAATTATGGAGGCTCTGACATTATCGTCTTAGCCATCCTCATAATTTGAAATTGAATTCTCTATTCTCCTCCGGTGCATTGTCCGATAAATTTGATCAGAAGCTTGACATTTAAAAAAATGCCATGTTTGTGCTCTTTCTAAAGCTCATACTTTATCCTTTAATATAAGTATGGCTTGTGCTACCTCCACTTTTCATCTCATTCACCCAGGCGTATGGGGACCAACCTCAATTGGTTCATTGACAGGAAAATTCTACCATGTGCTTTTTGTTGATGATTGGTCACGATTCACATGGGTGTACTTTTTGCGTCAAAAATCCGAAGTTATGCAAATTATTTCAATATTTTCATGCAATGGTACACACACAGTTTGGCAAGAAAATCAAGATTCTTCGAAGTGACTTTGGAGGGGAGTACATGTCCACACAATTTGCATCATATCTTGCTGCTGAAGGAATCCTCCATCAAAGAAGTTGCCCTCATCAGCTGCAGCAAAACGGAGTTGCCGAAAGGAAGCATAGATGTAAGACCCCGAATTATTTAATTGAGCCCAATATATTTATTAAGCTTTTATTAATTAAGAATTAAATTCTTATTGAATTAATAATTGAATTTCAAATTTATTAATATTTAATTCGTTAGAAATAGTATAAGTGAAAATCCGACTACCTTATAAAAATCCATAAAAATAGTAAACAGGTTAATGTCAATGTAGACAACAACTTTGTCTTCTGGCATTAAGCTATTATAAATCCGTGGTTAGATCTAATTAGAGATTAAGCCCAAAAGTGCACACTTTTGGACTCTTACCTAACATTAGTTTAAAACGCAAAATTCGGGCTTAATACTCAACCAAATTAGCTCAAATCAGAGGCAAATGAACGGCCATGAGCTAAGGATTAATAGCCCTCAATCAATTCTGTTGTGCCCCTGTGGTTATTTGAGTTTTCATATGGTCACTTGGGTCATTCGACACCATTCTATGGTCATATGAGTTCTGTGATATTCTTGGTTTTGATAATGGCTAAACACTATTCGTCATTGTTGTTTTTCACTCTTATATGACTGACATATGTTCTGTTGTGTTTATGACAGATATGCACATGAAAGCTCAATGTTGCGCCCTCGCACGCGGATCGACCTGCGCGGTCAGGTCGCGGGGATCGACCTGCCCGGTCAGGTCGCGGGGGTTTCCGGGGGCGGAGCCCCCGGAACAAAATTTGATTGAAGACTCCATAACAAAATCTTCAAGACTGTCAAGGGTGATGTCACAAACATGCACGGGCTGCTAATGGAGTTGAACGACGGAGCTGAAGCGGCCAACGGACCGACCCGGGGTGACCCGGGCTCTGCCCAGCTGGCGGTCGACCGCTAGCACAGGGGCGGTCGACCGCCCCAGCCAGGGATGGCCAGTCTGCAGGTGTTTCAGCTGGCGGTCGACCGCCAGCCAGTAGCGGTCGACCGCTAGTCCCAGAGATCATCTGTCTATAGTGTTTCACAGTAGCGGTCGACCGCCAGGAGTTGCAGGTCGACCGCCAGCCCCGAGCCTTCATTGTTGACTTTGTTTCCAACTTCGAAAAGGGCCATTCAACATGGATTTCTTTAATCCAAATGTCACCTAATCACCCACAAATTGTGGATCTGGTCTGAGGCTTGTCCATAGACCATTCAAGGTCTATAAAACCAACACATAAGGGTTAGAAACCCTAAGGCTTCAAGAGGGTTACAAGAGAGGCTGCTAGAGTGTGTTCAAGGGAGAAGAATTCGGAGCACTGTAGCAGTGAACAGTACTCCCTGAAGAAGGTCTTCATCCTCAAGTGTTCAAGCTCTTCAAGTGGGGATCAAGATCAAGGCCAAGAGAAGAGAAAGCTGCATCCTCCATCCTCTTCATCATCTCAAGGGGATCCATTGAAGCTCACTATCAAGGGAAATCATCTTCATCCATTCAAGTTCTTTCAAGTTCATTCAAGGTGATATTTCAAGCATTCAAACTCCTGGAAGCTAAAGAAGCAATCAAGATTCAAGGTAGCTTCATCATCTCCTTCATTCATTCAAAGAAATTCAAAGAGAAGATCAAGAGAGAAGAATTGAAGGAAGAGGTACTGTTCACGTGAACAGTACTCCGTGAAGAACATTCATCCAATCAAGGGTGAATCAAGAAGATTGAGTTGAAGCCAAGAGGATCCTTGTTGCTGATCAACATTTCATACAAGGGCCAATTCATTTCTACTCATAACTCAATCTCTTGTCTTAGTTCATTCACATTTATTTTCCTTTCAATATTGTTAAACATTGAAGTTGTGATTCGTCCCTACCGTTGGTTAGTAGGATGGCAATCGGAGGTGTTTCCGATCTGCGATGTTGACGTCCCTACCGTTGGTTAGTAGGAA
The DNA here is from genome assembly GCA_022559845.1 of Amorphophallus konjac. Lineage (NCBI taxonomy): Eukaryota > Viridiplantae > Streptophyta > Magnoliopsida > Alismatales > Araceae > Amorphophallus > Amorphophallus konjac. The sequence continues at coordinate 314,220,451 of CM040119.1, read as the reverse complement.
GGCAATCGGTAGTTTCCGATTTGCGGGTTGGTGCGCTGCACAAGTGAAGCCTCACTGGGTTTTGGTGAGGGGTGGACGTAGGGCTGAGGATTCAGTCCGAACCACCTTAAAAATTCTGTCTAGTGTGGTTTGCTTGTGTGATTGATTCGTTCTAGATGCATGCTTATGATCGAATTGTTATATATCTTGCTTATCTTGCTAAGTGAATCATAGCATTCTTGGAAGCTAGTTTCTATTCCGCTGCAATTCATTTTAACTAGCTGTTTAGAGGGCCGCATTACGAAAAGTGGGGCTGATCTATTCACCCCTCCCCTCTAGATCCGTTGTCCACTACACAACAAATTCGACACAAACCTAACCCTAGGAGGCGCAGCCGGCCGACTGTGGTTGAGTCAACCATTTCGGCGCTGTTTTAACACGTCTCTTGTTCCGTCGAATTCTCCCAGCTCAGAACTCTCCAGAAGATGTGTGAGCTATAAATAGAAAGCTCTTGAGTCTAGTTTCTTTTGGTGGCTTTGGGGTTTGCTGAAGTTTCAGATCTAGGAAGATCTTGCTCGATTTGTGGAGGTGTGTCGGCAGGCCGTCGGCTTCCTTCTTCCTTCTTTGTTTCTTCAATTGAGGTAGGAATTCTCAACCAAAATTCGATCATGAATATATGATTTTGTTCCTCTCGATGAGATCTATCCATTGGGACTGAAAGTCCCAATTTTTATCAGGTATCTAGAGAGCTATCGTGGGTTTTGTGAAGGGTGATCTAGTTCGTTCTTCATTCTAGGTTTTAAGTTCTCTCTTCGATTCAGGTAGGTTTAACAGGCCAAACTCTAATTAATTTATATGATGTAATCAGCATGTTGTTAGCTTTCATTTAACGTAGAAAGCCCCAATTTTTATTGAGCATGCTTGGAGAATTTCGATTTTTAGTGAGAGCATATCTAGAACTTGATTTATATTGTGACCCTTTGAGTTAGAGCTTGATTGCGGGCTGATTTTGAGTTATAAAACTTGATCCACATATAGCTTATCATATATGGTTGGATTCAGCATCAAGTTAGCTTTCTTTTGACATGAGAAGCCCCCAATTTCGTTATGTATATTGAGAGAATTTCATGATTTAGTAGAAGCATGTCAATATCTAGGTTTTCATGTGTTCATCATAGAATAGGTTAAGATTTAATTGATTTCTGTTGAAATTAGTGTTTCAAATCGCTTGTTTTATGACCCTAGTATGTATATTAATAACCCTAGATCATGTGGTTAAGATCCTAACTCAATTGGACCTCAATTGGGTGAGTTTATACGTTTTCCGGAGGTTAAACCGTTTTTGTTCTTGCAGGGGTCGACCCCTGGGGTCGACCCGTTTTCTGGGAGCCCTGGCAGGCCCGAGGGTCGACCCCAGGGGTCGACCCATCCAGCACCCAGTAAGGGTCGACCCCTGCGGTCGACCCATACAGCCAGAGTGTGGGGGTCGACCCCAGGGGTCGACCCATTCTGCAGAAATTGTGGGGGGTCGACCCATCTCACTGGCAGACCCCATTTTTACAGGGGTCGACCCCAGGGGTCAACCCATGTACCAGAAACCCAGTTTTTATCTTTCTTCGACCCGAGGATCGATCCGGATCATTAGGGGATCGACCCATTTAACTTAGACCAATTGAAAAGTATATTCTTGAAGAACCAGTAACCTATTCATGTACCCCTTTGATTTCAATTAACATTGGTCCCTGCATGCAAACGTAGTGTAAAAACATGTCATTTATCATCTTCATACAATGGTTAAATAGAAACCCACATAATTAGTGGTTAATGGTGAAACTAAATCTCTGTTAATGCATGCTATTTCATTCCTGTACGAGCTTGTTCCTTTACCTTATCATCTTGAATCATCCTTTGGCAAATTAGTTTAATGCAAATGATAATGGATAATCCTTGATATATTAACTTGGTAATTAGGATTAAATTGATTGTTAAGTTGCTGTTTTAGTCCCTATTATTCCAGTAGAATGGATTACTTACACACTTGAACGGTATACTGTCAGCCGTTCTTTCTTGACCCCGTGGACCGAGTTTTGGTCCAGTTCTTGTAAAGCGGCACCGAGGTGACCGTATCAACCGAGTTTTTGTCTGGAATCCAAGGACATGTTAGTCCTTAAAAACTCATACTCTTGACAGAAATTCCTCTTAATTGGCCATTAAAATTGACTGAATGTCTGGACGTGTGAGACTTTGGGCCCATAAAAATAAATGCCATCGCATCATAAGGGCCCGATCTGGTCCTGGGGAGAGCGCCCGAAAAATTACTGAGCCCATGGGATGCTAATGACATGGTGGGGCATTACACCGAAATACTTGCTTGCTTGTTGCGTCTGTGACAAAAATCTCTTGTTACTTGTTACTTGATCGTGGTTGAATGGATGTTAAATTACTTGCTTGATTGGCCAATTCTTTACTACTGTCTCTTGTTATATCTCCTGTTGTAAATTCTTGTACTTGTTATCTTGTTAATTCTTGACATCACATATTTCTTGACCTTGCAAGATCTTGTTATTACGTTGTTTCATTATATCGTTATCGTCATTTATTTCTTTCTTAGTATTGCACATGAAAATGTAATTAACTTCTTAATCACGTAAATTACCTGTTATTTCCTACTGAGCGTCAGCTCATAGTTGTGTTTCCCCCCTTTCCAGGCTTTTCAGGTGACGCGCTTACCGATGGGGAAGGACATGAGTGATGTCATGAGTGTGTCAGTTCTAGTGTGTTAGCAGTGTGTTATCTTGCTTTTAGTTATGTTTTGGAGAGCATTTAGTTTCAGTTATGTTATTGAGTTTTAGTGGTTGTAATTCCAGTTGTATTAAGTTGAATTTGAGGTTATTGTATCAGTTATGGTTGGTTAATGATCATTAAGTATTTCCATCTTGTAGCATTGTGTATTATTTTAGATAGATCTCTCTCTTGCCAGCTCGTTCCCGACTGTACATCCCGATATTCCGCGTCGGGACGTGACAGTTTAGTTGGTATCAGAGCCCTAGGTTTCACATTCCTAGGTTTCCTAAGTTTAGGTTTTCTCGCATTGCATCCCAATAACCGGTATATCAGAAGGTGCTGTCCGAACGTTAGGCTACGCCTATCGGGAAGGTCACATACTTGCGCGAGTGGTCTTCGGATCAATTATCTCCGCCAGGTACCGAGTTTTTGGTTGTGTCTAGGTGCATTAGATCCCTAACCTTGTAAAATTCTAGGACCTGACCTGGTGAGAATGGGTAGAAACTTGGGTTAAGTTCGTTTCTTAATCGTGTAATTACCTATCTTGATTAAACCTAAGTAATCTATTTCTCGTGTAGATGGCAGCTGATCGCGCTGAATGGAGGAACCTGCAGCGCACTGTTCAAGGCCTTACTCAGGCCCTTCAACAGCACAGCATGGCACCGGTGATTTATACCAGAATTTCCGCGGGATGAATCCGCCTAGATTCGCTGGTTCGACCGACCCCGACCAAGCCGAGCACTGGCTAGATGAGATGGGGAGAATCTTTGAAGTTATGCAATGCACCAACCAGGAGCGTGTCCTGTTGTCCACATTTCAACTGGAACGTGATGCACGTACTTGGTGGGATTCTATCAAGGCGACTCTCGGTGACCGACAGGTTACGTGGGAAGAATTCGTGAAATTCTTTAACAACAAGTATTTTTCTGATAGAGTGCAAGAGAAGAAAGCGGCAGAGTTCACGGCCTTGAAACAGCGAGGGTTGTCCGTGGCAGAGTATGAGGCTCAATTTGCACGGATTTCTCGTTATGCTACACATTTTATTTCCACCGAGAAAATGAAGGCGAAGCGTTTTCTCAATGGTCTGAAGCTACATTATATTAATCAACTGGCACCGTTGGAGATTTTCACTTATTCCGAGATGGTAAGGAAATCACAAGTTCTGGAGGATACTCTTGAGATGACGGAGAGGATCCGTGGCACAGGCATGAAGAAGGAACGACCTACGGATTCCGGGAGTGTCAAATCCGGGTATATCAAGAAGAGGCCCGCGAGTGGGTCGAGTTCGTGGACCGGAGCAGGATCATGGAAGGGAAAGATGCCGAAGCATGAAGACAAGAAGCCTGGCCCTATCGTTCCATACATGGGCGTTTGCAAGTTTTGTAATAATACTGGCGACAGGGTGGAGGATTGCTGGCGCAAGCTAGACGCATGCCTACAATGTGGAAGCAAGGAGCACCGTATCTCTGATTGCCCTCGTATGTCTGAGCAAGCTACCCCGGCAAAACCGCAAGTCTTCAAGAAATCACAAGGCAAGCTCCAAGCTCTGCATGCTGAGGAAGCGAGAATAACTGAGGATGGTGGACTCGTCGAATGTACACTTATTATACTCGACAAGCCAGCATTTGTTCTTTTCGATACTGGTGCAACACATTCCTTTATTTCTCGGAGATTTGCTAAATCTTTAGCTGTGGAACCTGTTTTGATGAATTCTCAGTTAGAAATATCAACCCCTATTGGTACTAGATCAGCAATCCAGTATTTCTATCCCTTTAGTACGGTTATGATTGGTGAGCAGAACTTACCAGCAGATTTAGTATGCATGGACATGAAGGATTATGATGTAATCCTAGGAGCAGATTGGTTGACTCGATATGAGACTAGTGTTCACTGCAGTTCTAGCTCAGTGTCTTTTACTAGGCACCCGAGACTTTCTTTTGTGGGTGTTAAGCATCACAACTCTGTGTCACTTATTTCGGCTCTTCGAGCTAATAAACTGATGAGACGTGGATGTGAGGCTTTTCTAGCCTTTGTCTGTGCAACCCCTGAGCAGCAGATTGAGATCAAGGACATTCATGTTGTCCGAGATTTTCCTGATGTCTTTCCAGAGGAACTACCAGGACTTCCGCCTGAGCGGGAAGTTATCTTTTCTATTGATCTTATTCCTGGCACATCTCTTATTTCTAAGGCTCCTTATCGTATGTCTCCTGCGGAACTGAGGGAATTGAAGCAACAGTTGATGAAATTACTCGAGAAATACTTCATTCGTCCTAGTACTTCTCCGTGGGGAGCCCCTGTATTATTCGTCAGGAAGAAAGATGGTTTGATGAGGTTGTGCATTGATTATCGGCAAATAAACCAGCAGACTGTCAAGAACAAATATCCATTGCCGAGGATTGACGAGTTATTTGACCAGATAGCGGGAGCTCAATATTTCTCTAAGATCGATCTTCGATCTGGATATCACCAGTTGTGGATTAAGGAAGAGGATATCTATAAATCAGCTTTCCGTAGCAGGTATGGTCATTTTGAATTTGTCGTTATGCCTTTTGGTCTAACGAATGCTCCAGCAGCTTTCATGCAGTTGATGAACAATGTATTTCGACCCTATCTTGATCAATGGGTCGTGGTCTTTATTGATAACATCTTGATCTATTCCAAGAGTGAAGTGGAGCATGCTGAACATCTGAGGATGGCATTGCAATTATTGAGAGATCATCAACTTTATGCCAAGTTCAGTAAGTGTGAATTTTGGCTGCAAGAGGTGTCCTTTCTCGGACATATCATTACGAAGGACGCTATTTCTGTTGATCCTTCGAAGGTTGAGGCAGTGAAGAATTGGGAATATCCTACCAGTGTGACAGAAGTTAGAAGTTTCTTAGGCCTGGCAGGCTATTATCGAAGATTTATCCAGGATTTCTCTAAGATTGCGGTACCTATGACAAGATTAACCCGCAAGGAGAACAAGTTTGATTGGTCCGAAGATTGTCAGCGAAGCTTTCAGACTTTGAAGGAGTGTTTGACTATTGCACCTGTATTGGCTTTACCTTCTGGTGAAGTAGGATTTGTCGTATATACTGATGCATCAGGTATTGGCTTAGGCTGTGTGCTCATGCAGCATGGGAAGGTAATTGCCAATTCTTCTAGGCAGTTAAGGAAGCACGAAGAGAATTATCCTGTTCATGATTTGGAACTAGCAGCAGTCGTCTTTGCTTTGAAGATTTGGAGGCATTACCTGTATGGAGAAACCTTCACGGTGTTTTCAGATCATAAGAGTCTGAAATATTTATTTTCTCAGAAGGAACTCAATATGCGGCAGCGCAGATGGTTGGAGTATTTGAAAGACTTCGACTTCTCGATTGAGTATCATCCTGGCAAGGGTAATGTTGTGGCAGATGCATTAAGCCGGAAGCCGGTAGCTAGACTGTCAAGTCTTATGTTACAAGAATGGAGATTACTGGAACAATTGTCCAGCCTGGATCTTAATATTGACAATGATCGGGTTATGATTGCTCAGATCCAACTTAAGCCCGAATTGTTGATGGAAATCAAGTCCTTGCAAGATAATGATCCTGAGCTGGTAGAGATCAAGGGAAGCTTGAGCAGCAGACCTAACTTCATGTTGGCTGACGATGGAAGATTATTATTCAAGGGCAGAACTTGTGTACCTGACGAAGCCGCGATAAAGAACAAGATTCTTAAGGAAGCTCATAGATCCAGATATACTATTCATCCTGGCGGCACTAAGATGTACAGAGATTTGAAAAGATCATTTTGGTGGCCGAATATGAAAAGAGGAGTTGCAGATTTTGTGAGTAGATGCTTGGTATGTCAACAAGTTAAGGCCGAACATTTCAGACCGGCAGGGAAACTGAAACCACTCGACATACCCCAATGGAAGTGGGAGAGCATTGGCATAGATTTCATTATGGGTCTACCTAAGACTCGTGGTGGATTTGATGCGATATGGGTGATTGTCGACCGATTGATAAAGTCAGCTCATTTCTTACCAATTAAGTCCAAGTGGACAATTGATGTATTGGCTGCTTTGTATTTGAAGGAAGTGGTGAGACTCCATGGTATTCCAGTCAGCATTGTGTCTGATCGAGACCCCAGATTTACTTCACATTTCTGGAAGGGACTGCAAGAGTCTCTTGGTACTTGTCTGAATTTCAGTACTACTTTTCATCCGTAGACAGATGGACAGACTGAAAGAACCAACAAAATAGTGGAAGATATGCTGCGAGCTTGCATGATTGATTTCGGTGGTAATTGGAGTGAGCATTTGGCATTAATTGAATTCGCCTACAACAACAGTTGCCAATCCAGTATACAGATGGCTCCTTTCGAAGCATTGTATGGTAGGAGTTGTCGTTCCCCGTTGTGTTGGGACGATCTAGGTGAGAAACAGTGGCTTGGACCGGATCTTGTCTCAGAATCTTCACAGAACATCCGTATTATCCGAGACCGGTTACAAGTAGCCCAATCGAGACAGAAGAGTTATGCCGACAACAGGAGAAGAGCATTGAAATTTCAGGTTGGCGAGCATGTGTTCTTGAAGGTCTCTCCTTCGAGAGGGATCCGAAGATTTGGCATTCATGGCAAGCTGAGTCCGAGATACATTGGTCCATTCGAGATTCTAGATAGAGTGGGAGAGGTGGCATACAGACTGGCTTTACCACCGCATTTTTCAGGCGTACATAATATTTTCCATGTGTCTATGTTACGGAAATATGTGTACGACCCCACTCATATCATTCAGCAAGTGGATTTTGAACTGAAGGAAGATTTGACTTATGAGAAAAGACCTGTCAAGATTCTGGACCGGAAGCAACAGCAACTCCGGAATCGTTCGATACCGATGGTCAAGATTCAGTGGAGTCGGCGTGGGACCGAAGAAGCTACATGGGAGTCTGAAGAGACTATGCGGAAGCGGTATCCCGACCTATTCTAGGTGAGCAATCTTTCCCTACTCTCAGTTTTAGTGCAGTGAATTTGGAGGACCAAATTCCTTTAAGTAGGGGAGGGTGTAAGACCCCGAATTATTTAATTGAGCCCAATATATGTATTAAGCTTTTATTAATTAAGAATTGAATTCTTATTGAATTAATAATTGAATTTTGGATTTATTAATATTTAATTCGTTAGAAACAGTAAAAGTGAAAATCCGATTACCTTATAAAAATCCATAAAAATAGTAAACAGGTTAAGGTCGATGTAGACAACAACTTTATCTTCTAGCATTAAGCCATTATAAATCCGTGGTTAGATCTAATTGGAGATTAAGCCCAAAAGTGCACACTTTTTAACCCTTACCTAACCTTAGTTTAAAACGTAAAATTCGGGCTTAATACTCAACCAAATTAACTCAAATCAGAGGAAAATGAATGGCTATGAGCTAAGGATTAATAGCCCTCAATCAATTCGACACAAACCTAACCCTAGGAGGCGCAGCCGGCCGAGTGTGGTTGAGTCAACCATTTCGGTGCCGTTTTTAACACGTCTCTTGTTCCGTCGAATTATCCCAGCTCAGAACTCTCCAGAAGATGTGTGAGCTATAGATAGAAATCTCTTCGAGTCTAATTTCTTTTGGTGGCTGTGGGGTTCGCTGAAGTTTCAGATCTAGGAAGATCTTGCTCGATTTGTGGAGGTGTGTCGGTAGGCCGTCGGCTTCCTTCTTCCTTCTTTGTTTCTTCAATTGAGGTAGGAATTCTCAACCAAAATTCGATCATGAATATATGATTTTATTCCTCTCGACAAGATCTATCCAGTGGGACTAAAAGCCCCAATTTTTATCAGGTATCTAGAGAGCTATCATGGGTTTTGTGAAGGGTGATCCAGTTCATTCTTCATTCTAGGTTTTAAGTTCTCTCTTCGATTCAGGTAGGTTTAACGGGCCAAACTCTAATTAATTTATATGATGTAATCAGCATGTTGTTAGCTTTCATTTTACGTAGAAAGCCCCAATTTCATTGAGCATGCTTGGAGAATTTCGATTTTTAGTGAGAGCATGTCTAGAACTTGATTTATATTATGACACTTTGAGTTAGAGCTTGATTGCGGGCTGATTTTGAGTTATAAAACTTGATCCACATATAACTTATCATATATGGTTGGATTCAGCATCAAGTTAGCTTTCTTTTGACATGAGAAGCCCCAAATTTCGTTTTGTATATTGAGAGAATTTCACGATTTAGTAGAAGCATGTCAATATCTAGGTTTTCATGTGTTCATCATAGAATAGGTTAAGATTTAATTGATTTCTGTTGAGATTAGTATTTCAAATCACTTGTTTTATGACCCTAGTATGTATATTAATAACCCTAGATCATGTGGTTAAGATCCCAACTCAATTGGACCTCAATTGGGTGAGTTTATACGTTTTCCGGAGGTTAAAGCGTTTTTGTTCTTGTAGGGGTCGACCCCTGGGGTCGACCCGTTTTCTGGGAGCCCTGGCAGGCCCGAGGGTCGACCCCAGGGGTCGACCCATCCAGCACCCAGCAAGGGTCGACCCCTGGGGTCGACCCATACAGCCAGAGTGTGGGGGTCGACCCCAGGGGTCGACCCATTCCGCAGAAATTGTGGGGGGTCGACCCCAGGGGTCGACCCATCTCACTGGCAGACCCCATTTTTACAGGGGTCGACCCCAGAGGTCAACCCATGTACCAGAAACCCAGTTTTTATCTTTCTTCGACCCGAGGATCGATCCGGATCATTAGGGGATCGACCCATTTAACTTAGACCAATTGAAAAGTATATTCTTGAAGAACCAGTAACCTATTCATGTACCCCTTTGATTTCAATTAACATTGGTCCCTGCATGCAAACGTAGTGTAAAAACATGTCATTTATCATCTTCATACAATGGTTAAATAGAAACCCACATAATTAGTGGTTAATGGTGAAACTAAATCTCTGTTAATGCATGCTATTTCATTCCTGTACGAGCTTGTTCCTTTACCTTATCATCTTGAATCATCCTTTGGCAAATTAGTTTAATGCAAATGATAATGGATAATCCTTGATATATTAACTTGGTAATTAGGATTAAATTGATTGTTAAGTTGCTGTTTTAGTCCCTATTATTCCAGTAGAATGGATTACTTACACACTTGAACGGTATACTGTCAGCCGTTCTTTCTTGACCCCGTGGACCGAGTTTTGGTCCAGTTCTTGTAAAGCGGCACCGAGGTGACCGTATCAACCGAGTTTTTGTCTGGAATCCAAGGACATGTTAGTCCTTAAAAACTCATACTCTTGACAGAAATTCCTCTTAATTGGCCATTAAAATTGACTGAATGTCTGGACGTGTGAGACTTTGGGCCCATAAAAATAAATGCCATCGCATCATAAGGGCCCGATCTGGTCCTGGGGAGAGCGCCCGAAAAATTACTGAGCCCATGGGATGCTAATGACATGGTGGGGCATTACACCGAAATACTTGCTTGCTTGTTGCGTCTATGACAAAAATCTCTTGTTACTTGTTACTTGATCGTGGTTGAATGGATGTTAAATTACTTGCTTGATTGGCCAATTCTTTACTACTGTCTCTTGTTATATCTCCTGTTGTAAATTCTTGTACTTGTTATCTTGTTAATTCTTGACATCACATATTTCTTGACCTTGCAAGATCTTGTTATTACGTTGTTTCATTATATCGTTATCGTCATTTATTTCTTTCTTAGTATTGCACATGAAAATGTAATTAACTTCTTAATCACGTAAATTACCTGTTATTTCCTACTGAGCGTCAGCTCATAGTTGTGTTTCCCCCCTTTCCAGGCTTTTCAGGTGACGCGCTTACCGATGGGGAAGGACATGAGTGATGTCATGAGTGTGTCAGTTCTAGTGTGTTAGCAGTGTGTTATCTTGCTTTTAGTTATGTTTTGGAGAGCATTTAGTTTCAGTTATGTTATTGAGTTTTAGTGGTTGTAATTCCAGTTGTATTAAGTTGAATTTGAGGTTATTGTATCAGTTGTGGTTGGTTAATGATCATTAAGTATTTTCATCTTGTAGCATTGTGTATTATTTTAGATAGATCTCTCTCTTGCCATCTCGTTCCCGACTGTACGTCCCGATATTCCGCGTCGGGGCGTGACAATAGACATATTTTGGAGACAACTCGAACACTTCGGCTCCATGCGCATTTACCAAAGATGTTTTGGGCTGAGACACTCAAGCTGCAGTATACTTAGTAAATCGGCTATCTAGTCCCTTATTAGGAAATGTTTCTCCCTTGAAAAAGTTATTTCGCTACTCTCTAAAGTACAATCTACTTCAAATTTTTGGATGCACTTGTTATGTCCTACCATATTCAGAACACTCAAAACTTGATGCTAAGTATGTGAGATGCATATTTTTTGGATATTCTGACATGCAAAAGGGGTATCGTTGCTATGAGTGGGAAGCTAGGTGACTTCGAATATCTCGGAATGTAATCTTTTTTGAAGATATTCCTTACTTCCCTCATTCAACCTATTTTGCCCCATCTATGGACTCTACTATTAATTTCTTTGTCCTCATTTTCTAACATCATACAGAATGTTCTTCCACCTGACAGGCACACAAGTGTTCCCCCTCTCATGCCTCCTCCTCCACTGACTCAAGATGCAAGTAATACTCCCTCTTTACATATTTCTCCACATCTACCACCTCCTTCCCCACCTATTACTCTTCCTCGCTCTTCTCACACCATTCGACCACCAAATTGTCTTTCTTTGTTTTTTGCACTTGCTTCATTTTGTGTTCCCCATTCTTACAAGCAAGCTACTGAAAGTATGGAATGGTGCCATGCTATGAAGGAAGAACTTATGTCTTAGAATTTAATCACACTTAGGACATGATTCCTGCTCCTTTGAACCATCCCATCATTGGGTGCAACTGGATATACTCAATCAAGTTGAAGTCTGATGGTTCTTTGGATTGATATAAGGCACGTCTTGTGGCATTAGGTTTTAAACAAGAATATGGCATCGATTATGATGAAACTTCCGCCCATGTTGCCAAAATGACTACAATCCAAACCTTAATTGTTGTCGCTGTAATTCAATATTGGGACATATATCAAATGGATGTCAAAAATACTTTTTCTTAATGGAGATCTCTCAGAAATTGTGTATATGCGACCACCTCCAGGTTATTGTGCTTCTCCTCATGTGGTTTGCAAATTGCGAAAGACATTATATGGTATGAAACAAGCACCCCCGAGCATGGTTTGCTAAGTTGAAAAATGTGCTTCAATCTACTAGATATCACCAAAGTCATAATAATTATTCTTTGTTCACCACCTCCACAACCCATGGACGCATTCTAGTCCTCATCTATGTTGATGATATTTTGATCACTGGAGATGATAAGTAAGGCATTGAAGCACTCAAAGATGTTCTTCAACAATCTTTTCAGATGAAGGATCTTGGTCTTGCAACATATTTTCTTGGCTTAGAAATATCTAAACATCCACGTTGGTACTTTCTGAGTCAACGAAAATACACTCATGATTTGATAGCATTGGCTGGCCTCACTGATGATAAAATTGTAAATACTCCTCTTGAGTTAAATGTGCAATATGGCAGCATAGAGGGTGATCCTATTTCTAATCCCACTCTTTATCGGAGACTTGTTGGCAGTCTCGTTTATCTTACTATCATACGTCCTGATATAGCACATGCAGTGCATCTTATGAGTCAATTTGTATCTGATCCCCGCAGATTACACTTGACGGCTGTTCATCGTATTATTCGCTATCTTCACTCTACTCCAACTTTGGGATTATCATATCTCACTACCTCGCCACTAGAATTAAAGGCCTTTTCTGATACTGATTATGCAGGTTGTAAAGACACATGCCGTCCACTACTGGATGTTGCATCTTCCTTGGAAGTTCTCTACTCTCGTGGAAATCCAAAAAGTAATCTAATGTGTCTAGGTCTTCCACTGAAGCAAAGTAACGGGCAATGGCATCTACTTCTGCTAAAATTATTTGGCTTCGTCAACTTTTGTCTGATTTTGGCATTTCAATCTCATCTATCACTCCATTGTTTTGTGACAACGAAAGCGTAGCCAAGATTGCTAGCAATCCTATGTTCCACGAATGCACCAAACATATTGAGATCGACTATTATTTTGTCCGAGAAAAATTCGAGCAAGGTCTTATTTCATTGGTACACGTTACTTCCATAGAATAGCTTGCTTATTTCTTTACGAAATCTCAAACGCAGAACCGCCGTGCATATTATATTAGCAAACTGATGATGAACCACCATCAGTTTCCACCATCAGTTTGAGGGGTTGTGTGAACAGAGGAAAGCCAGTGCAATAGTTTCCCCGTCTTGAGAATGCAATCGCGGTACATATCTATTTATCAGCATTGCTAATTATTGTATATGTCCTTATTTTACCTTTCTTGTACATGATAAACATGGGGCCTTCACCCCCACGTCAATACACAGAAAAAACACAGAGAGCATTTTTAGCTCATCTTCATCACCTCGTCTCTCTTCCAGTTCACAAGAGAGAGAGAGAGAGAGAGAGAGAGCGTCCGAAGATTGGGGTGTTAGATTTAACCTAACGTGGACATATATATATATATAGTAAATTATATATTATGGGCTATCATAAAATTTATCCCTATTAATGTGATTAATTAAGGATTCAAGAATACAAGTATTTAAAAATAAGTATGGGTCATATTTTAATTATGTGTAGATATTATGGTGTTATTTTTATTTTATAATGGGCTAAAATATTAAATGACATCAAAGGGTGCTATAACTGTGAGTACAACAACGGTCTCCTTGTTGTGTATAAGAGGTCGGGTCGTGATCTCCAATCCGTACGAGATCTCATTCTCCTGGATATTTCATCATCTTAGAGTGCCGTTGGAGAACACCGTATTAGATTGGAAGGCCGCTTCCCATGGATCAAGGTATATTTTCGCTATAAATTTATGATATTTTGACATGAAGATCATTTGGCTACTCATGTTCTAAGATTTTAATCTCCTTCTTAGATAACAATTGGTATCATAGTCAGGTTTTTCATGTTAAAACCACGAAAACCTAATTTTCTGGTACCGGAATATTATGAGAGTGTTGTTGTTCTGTTCTTGGGAGGAAGGGGGTAGTACGATGTTACAGAAAAGATGGGAAAGGGAATTCTTTTTCCAATCGCTACTTAGGGACCCAAAAGGGTTTCTTGTTTTTTTATTATTAACCTTCAACTTTTCTTATCACACGTATACTTTTCCATCTTGCAAACATAGATATTATCGATACGGGGCATAATGGCTTATAACTCACTGAAACCCAACGGGTTGTTCGGCAACCACGGGCTTTGAAAGAAAGCCTGCCTCACTTGTACCCATAAGCCGACAGATATTATCGATACGGATACAACATACAACATCCTGATATTAAGATTTGACTCGGAGATGGTAACCTTTGCAACCAGCTGTATACAGTGGCCTTTAATTTTTTGATGGTTCTGTTAGCTAGGCATAGAGTACCGCTAGCTTGGGGAATGGATAACAGTAGGCCGTAGTACTCACGATCAAAAACCCCCCACCAAGCATAAGTACTACAGAATTTGTGGTACCAGTTCACGTGAGTGAGAATAAATTTCTATAACCGAATTAACTTTATGGTACTGTCCACCGGGCAATCCAAAGATCTACGGAAACTCTCCGCATGGTGCCAAAGTATTCCGAAATAGAAGCCTAATATTGAAACAATTGGAGGATGTCTAATATTCTGAAATAGATTAATCGAAACAACCTGCTACCAAAGTATCCTCTCTTGTATAGATTAATTTATTTTAGAATTTATTTTCATGTGAACAATAAGTCGGTCCAAAGAAAGACTTATTGTTTGACAGAATTTATTGTCAATATTTGACTGTTACATATTTGACTGTTACACCAAGAGTATCATTAGCAAGTTAATATTTTTGTCCAAACACAAAATATTAATGTTGTTCTAGATATCTTGTGATGGGTTGTACCATTATTTAAAAATTATTTCCAGCATAATGTGAAACTTATGTGCGCTATTATTTTATTTTCTTACAGTTACAAGTTCTGCTAATAATATTTCTACCAGCATTTATTCAATTCCTATGCTTAATGGTATTAACTTCGAGACATGGAAGGAGAACGTGATGATTGTTCTCGGTGTTATGAATCTAGACCTTGCATTAAGACTTGAACGGCCTAATGAGGTTACAAAATCTAGTTCTATCGAGGAAAAGAGAGAGATGAAAAAGTGGGACCATTCAAACCGCATAAGTCTTATGATCATGAAGCGTGCCATTCTAGAAGCATTCAAGGGCACTATGCCCGAAGAGGTTACTATAGCTAAGTGTTTCCTCGAGGAAATTGAGAAAATATTTGCCAAGAATGATAAGGCTGAAACCAGTACACTCTTGTCAAATCTGATTTCCACGAGGTATAAGAGAAAAGGAAACGTAAGGGAGTACATCATAGAGATGTCTCATCTCGTCTCAAAACTAAAGGCACTTAAGTTAGAATTATCTGAGGATCTACTTGTGCATTTAGTTTTAATTTCTCTTCCAGCATAATTCAGTTAATTTAAAGTGAGATATAACTTTCAAAAGGATAAATTGTCTCTTAATGAGTTCATCTCACATTGTGTGCAAGAAGAGAAAAGGCTAAAGCAAGAGAAGATTTGATGCGGAGCAGGATGCACGTGTTATAATGGAGGATCCTGATTTATGTGGAAACATCGAAGGCATCCAATATGAAGATTATTTTTATTATTTTCTTATATTTTCGTAATTAATTTAGGGGTTATTTTTAGTTTAGAGTTTATTTGATCGGTTATGTATTTTTATTTATTTTAAGAGTAGAGATATTTTGATGTCAGAGCAAAAATAATATTAGGTATATTTGTAATTCTATTTCTCTATAAATAAGAGAAGCTAAGAAAAAATTCTCTGTGTTGATCCTCCCCCCTTCTTCTTCTTCTTCTGGCGGAGGTCAAACACTTCTGACTTCTTTATGGCGGAAGCCGAAACCCCCGCTCCTATCTTTCTTTTGATTTGATCCCATCACGATCTCTCTCCACCGTAAGCCACAAGCCCATGTTCATCCACAGAGTTCCCTAAACCGGCTGTGGCATATTCCACTGTTTCTACCACCGTAATCACCTTTCTCCTTTACCAAGCCACCATTCCTTTCCTTATTATTTTTCTCCCCTGTCATCCCGTTTTCCCCTGGAACAGTATCCACCCGGCATTGTTCATCTTTACCTTTTCCCCTTCCCAGGTTCCTTCGTCCGTGCTTCCGTGACCGTCCGCCTGCACGCGCATCCGGCCACCACGGAGACCCGCCGTCCGCCAGCCACGGCCCTGGGCCGTCTGGCCAGCGCTGGTCGCCACCGCCAAGCACCTCCGTTGCCCCGTGAACAGCCACAGCAGCACCCCTCGCTGGAGCCTACCGGCTCCTCCGCCGCCGCCTTCCAGTGCCGTCGTTGTCCGCAGCAAGCCCAGCACCGGCGCCGAACCCTGCGACAACGTCCTCCCCTCCGGTGCCACCGCTCCACGGTTAGTGCAACGGCCTTTCCCTCCGCCCGCAGCAGTGCTTGCAGGCCGACTGCCACAGTTGGAGGCCACCCACCGTGAAGCCGCACCCCACCCCACTCCCCTCTCTCTGTGCTGAGGGACATTGCATCAGGACGTGATATTCAGAAGTAACTAGCAGCGATTGATAGCCTGTGGTTTTTTTTCCTATTGTTGGGAGTTGCTGCATTTTCTTGACCTTGTTCTATATAGTGTTCAATTGTTGCATACTGTACCCAATGTCTGTGAGGGGTACGAAGAAAAATTGATGCTTTGGAGAGAAGGCAATGGTAGATGTGAAGAAACAGTATGCCGTGTTTGACGCACAGGTTGGAGTGAAATTCCAAGGGAACCATTGAAAGGCAAACCACATTAGAAAACTAAGAAAGGTATCATGGCTTTGTAGCTCTGAACGTTACCTGTTGGATGTGCTTCCCAGATTGTTCTCTGACTAACTATTTTGGTTAGAATTGGTAGTCTCCTCATGCTCTCGGACTCAGAGTTAGGTGAAACTTGTCTGTTTTAAAAGGATTTTGTGGTATGCATACTTTCCATGCTCATATGATTCTATATGTTTTGAGCTCGGAAGCCGAGATTTCTAGCATCTCATATGTTTGATATAATGCCCACGAGAGCTCAGGTTATTGTGATAGGGTGAACCATTTTTGTCCTGCATCAAGATTGAAAGTGCTCATTTGACTATAACCTCTAAAGACAAGGCTAAACTTAAGAACAGACAAAAAATAATGAAGTTACAGGTAGACCACCACAAAAGAAACAAAATAAGGAATATGTATGTTTCTTTTGCAAGCTTGGTGGACACAAGAAAAAGAATTGCACTAAGTATCATACTTGGCGTGCAAAGAAAGGTACACTTTTCACTTTAGTTTATTCAGAGATTAATTTAACTTCTGTACCCAGATACTCTTGGTGGATAGATTCTGGTGCTACTACTCACATAAGTGTGTCTATGCAAGGTTGACTCCACTGTCGAAGGTCAAATGATGATGAAAGATACATCTACGTGGGTGATGACAAAAGTGTGGAAGTTGAGGCTATAGGGACTTTTAGGTTATTGTTAAAGACTGGTCATTATTTGGATTAAAATGAGACTTATGTTGTACCATCTTTTAGATGGAATTTGATATCTATTTCTATGTTAGACAAATCTGGTTATTCTTGTTCATTTGGAAATAGTAAGTTTATTCTTTTTCAAAGTTTAAATTTTATTGGTACTGGTTCTTTGTCATTTAATGATAACCTATATTTACTTAATATTGTAGTATCATTTAATGAAACATTGCATATAAGTTCACGCGGTACAAAATAAAAATTAACTAATGAGAATTCCGCTTCACTATGACCCAAGAGATTATGTCATGCCTCTAAACAAAGAATTGAGAGACTTGTGTCTAACGCTATTCTTGATTCCCTTGATTTTACAGACTTTGACACGTGTGTCAATTGTATAAAGGGAAAATAAACAAACATAAGGAGAACAAGAGCCAATAGAGCTTTAGACGTCTTAAAATAAATCATACAGATATTTGTGGACCATTTCTTATGGTTTCTTGGAATGGTCAACAATATTTTATTATATTCATAGACGATTATTCATGATATGGCTACTTGTATATCATTCATGAGAAGTCTCAATCATTGAATGTGTTCAAAAAATATAAAGCTGAAGTTGAGAACAGACTCAACAAAAGGATAAAGGCCATCAGATCAAACCGTGGTGGAGAATACTATGGTAGATATGATGGATCAGGTGAACAACATCCAAGACCTTTTGCTAAATTCCTAGAGGAATGTAATATTTTCCAACAATACATCATGCCGGAATCCCCTAGCATGAATGGTGTTGCTGAAAGATGAAAGAGGACGCTTAAGGATATTGTAAGGAGTATGATTAGTCAATCTACCTTACCAGAATCTCTCTAGGGAGAAGCATTAAAGACTAGAACTTATTTGCTAAACATGATTCTAACAAAAGTAACTGTGAAAACTCTTTATGAGTTTTGGATAAATAAGAAGCCTAGTTTGAAGCATTTACACATTTGGGATTATCCAGCGGAGACAATGCCTTACAAGCCTAATGAAAGGAAATTATAATCCAAAATAGTTAGCAGCTATTTTGTTGGATATTCTGAAAGGTCAAGGGGCTACAAGTTTTATGATCGCACAACTAAGTCTATTTTTGAGACGAAAAATGCCCAGCTCTTTGAGAATGTTGAGTTTGCCAAGGGGGATAAGATTATATATTTTATCTTTGAAGATGAATTTATCACTATTCCTCCAATTACTATTGAAAATGACCAGGATCAGATTTCTTTACCTGAAACAAGTCTAGATCAAGACAATGTTCAAGCATCTTCCATTTAAAATAATGAGATTGTTTCAGAAGAATAAACTCCACACTCTCAAGAACCTATGCCGTTAAGGAGATCCACTAGAGAAAGGAGAAGTGCAATTCTGAATGACTATATCATATTTCTCCAAGAACATGAGGTGGACATTGGGGTGATGAAAGATGATCCAATCAACTTTCATCAAGCCATGCAAAGTTCTGATTCTCAAAACTGGATAGATGCTATGAATGAAGAAATAAAGTCTATGAAAGACAATAATGTTTGAGATTTTATCCCATTACCTGAAGGTGTGAAGTCCATTGGTTGTAAATGGATATTTAAAATCAAGAGGGATTTCAAAGGTAATGTGGAGAGATATAAGGCTCGTCTTGTCGCTAAGTGCTTTTCTCAGAAGGAATGCATCGATTATAAAGAGATTTTCTCTCCGATTTTATCTAAAGACTCTTTTAGAGTAATAATGGCATTAGTGACACATTTTGACTTTGAGTTACAAAAGATGGATGTAAAGACTATGTTTCTTAATGGCGACATTGATGAGACGATATATATGGTGCAACCCGAAAATTTAATGTCAGGAGACCCAAAGAAAATGATTTGCAAATTAAAGAAATCCATCTATGGACTTAAGCAAGCTTCCCGTCAATGGCATTACAAATTTCATCAAGTTATCATCTCATTTGATTTTGAGATGAATATAGTGGATGATTATCTATACCATAAGTTCAATGGGAGTAAAAATATTTATCTAATTTTATATATTGATGACATACTGCTTGCCAGCAATGATATAAGCTTAGTATGTGAAATTAAGAAGTTTCTGTCAAGAAAATTTGAGATGAAAGATCTTGGAGATGACTCTTTTGTATTAGACATACAGATATATCGAGATCGCTCTCAAAATATCATTGGGTTATCACAAAAGAGCTATATCGAAAAGGTTCTTAAAAGATTTGGCATGCATAACTGTAAACTAGGTGACACCCGTATTGCTAAAGGTGATAAGTTTAGCCTCAATCAATGCCCCAAAAATGACTTTGAAGTTAAAGAGATGCAGAAGATTCCTTATGCATCAGTCATAGGAAGTCTTATGTATGCCCAGGTTTGTACGCGTCCGGATATTGCGTACATTATTGGAATGTTGAGTAGATACTTAAGTAATCTAGGAGTGGATCAATGGAAAGCAACCAAAAGAGTCATGCGATATTTACAAAGAACAAAGGACTACATGCTCGCATATAGAAAATCAAATCAACTGGAGATCATTGGATATTCTGATTCTGACTTTACTGGATGCCAAGATAGTAGGAGATCCACATCAGGCTATATTTATCTATTGGCTGTAGGAACTATTTCATAGAAGAGTGTTAAGTAGACACTTGTAGATTCCTCTACCATGGTTGCGGAGTTTATAACATGTTATGAGACATCAAATAATGGGATATGGCTGCGAAATTTTATCACCAGGTTGCGACTTGTGGATGGAATTGAAAGACCACTTAAGATATTTTGTGACAATAAGTCAGCAGTGTTATATTCCAACAACAATAGGATCTCTACAAAGTCTAAGCACATGGACATCAAGTTCCTAGTTGTTAAAGAAAGAGTACAAAGTGGTCAAATATTTATAGAGCATATTGGTACAAACTCCATGATTGCGGATCCTCTTACTAAGGGACTTCCACCCAATGTCTTTCATGAGCATATTATTCATATGGGTGTCATGTCATTTGATGATATGCTAGTTTAGTGAGAGTTTATGTTTATATGCTATTTCATTTTAGAAATATTCTTTATTTATGGATATTTTCTACATAAATAAAGAATTTAATTTGTTCTCACTATATTATTTGTTGATCTCATTAAAGAATAAAGTTGGACCAGTTTGAAATAGGCATGTCTGAATCACATTGCATGTGTAATTTCCATGCTACATATCCATACTTGATCCACGTCGTTCATTATATTAACATATGCGATTATTGATGGGTTGAATTACGTTAAATGTAATGAAAATCTCTTTAGCCCTGTGTTGATATGATTAATGCACCGGATTGATTAAAGATACTTTTGATGATGATAGCAGATCTTCTGAGCTCATAAAGTTTTACTATACAATCATAAAAGGGAATATATATATAAATATAAATATATATATATACATATATATTAATGTGGGAATAGATATATATAATAAATTGTATACTATGAGCTATCGATCATAAAGTTTATCCCTATTAATGTGATTAATTAAAGAGGAGGGTTTGCGTTAGGTCGACAGCCAGCAGTAAAATTTTGTCACATCTCCAACATGAATTTTGATCCAAATATATTATGTGCTAATGCTAGGGCGTTCCCCGTAAGCGACGCGTTACATCGGAACTCGGATGAAATGACAAGTGAGCAAGGGCCAGCTAGAGCGTTCCCCGTAAGCGACGCGCCGCAATGGCGCCGGATTACGGTGTCAAATTGGCAAGGGTTCTCGTGTGGGGTTGGACGCACACGGGTAAAGAAGCAAGTCCAAAAATATAGGATCCGTCTAGCTACTTGAAATATAAGAACTTTAACGGGTAAGGGTTTAGAATTAGTTAAGTTAATGAAGGACATGGGGGTTAACATAGCTTGCCTACAAGAAACTAGGTGGAAAGGACATAAAGCTAAAGACATTGATGGATATAAAATTTGGTAAACGGGTAATAATAACTCTAGAAATGGTGTTGCTATAATAATAGATAAAAACTTAAAAGACGGAGTTGTGGAAGTAAATAGATTAGGGGATAGACTAATGGTAATTAAACTTATCCTAGGTGAGGATATTTTGAATATAATTAGTGCATATGCACCTCAAGTAGGATTAGAAGAGAGCATTAAAAAGTAATTTTGGGAGGCTATTGATAGCTTGATCCAAAATATCCCTAGTGAAGAGAGAATTTTTATTGGAGGGGATCTTAATGGTCATGTGGGTATAGATAATAGAGGCTATGAGAGGATTTATAGCGGGCTCGATTTTGACAATAGAAATGATATGGGTAACACTATTCTTGATTTTGATATGGCCTATGATCTAGCAATTATTAATACCTTCTTTAAGAAGTGGGACATACACTTAATAACATACAAGAGTGGAACACATATAAGCCAAATTGATTATTTTCTCATTAGGAAGGTCGATAGAGTTTTATGTAAAGATTGCAAAGTTATTCCTAGTGAGAGTCTAGTCCCTTAACATAGGTTGTTAGTAATGGATGTCACTATCCCTAAATTCAAAAGAAAGATCATTATAAATAATTATTCCAAGATTAAATGGTGAAATTTAAAAGGTAAAAGTTTAGAAACATTTAAAAATCATCTATTAAAGGAAAGTATTTAGAATTTAGAACAAGAAACTAATGTAATGTGGAATAATGTTACAAATTATATAACGAGGGTTGTAAAACAACTCTTAGGCGAATCTAAAGGTAAAAAGAACTTAGAAAAAGAGACTGGGTGATGGAGTGAGGAAATCCAAAATACCATTAGAGTAAAAAAGGAATGCTTTAAAGTTTGGCAAACTAACAAAAATGCTCAAACCCTAGAAGCCTATAAAATCGCTTAAAAGAGAGTTAAGAAAATAGTTAGCGAAGCTAAATCAAAGGTATTTGAAGATTTATATAATAAATTAAGAACCTGAGAGGGTGAAAAGGACATATTTAAACTTGCTAAACTAAGAGAAAGGAAAACTAGAGATTTAGATTATGTTCGATGCATTAAAGGTGAAGATCAAAGGGTTTTAACTAAGGATCTTGAGATTAAAGGGCGGTGGCATAACTATTTTCAGAAGTTACTTAATGGAGATTCCGTCAAGGATTTATCTTTAGAAGGTACCAAAGAGTCCACAATATTTGATAAATATCAATATTTTAGGCGTATTAAGATGTCAGAAGTGGAGGATGCTTTAAGGAAAATGAAAGTGGGCAATGCCTTAGGACTAGATGGCTTACCTATTGAAGTATGGAAAGGCCTAGGAGATATTGGTATTCAGTGGCTAACTAAATTTTTTAATAAAATTTTAAAGGAACGGAGAATGCCAGAAATTTGGAGAAAAAGTGTTGTAGTTCCTTTCTATAAAAACAAAGGATATATTCAAAGTTGTAATAATTATCGTGGAATTAAGCTTATGAGTCATACTATGAAACTTTGGGAAAGAGTAATTGAAAAACGCCTCCGTTGTATGACTACTGTATCGAAAAATCAGTTAGGTTTTATGTCAAATAGATCTACTACAGAAGTTATTTTCTTACTACGGCAGATAATGGAGAAGTATAGAGAGATGAGAAAAGATTTGTATATAATTTTTCTTGATTTAGAGAAGGCGTACGATCGAGTACCGAGAGAATTGATTTGGTGGACATTAAGAAAGAAAGGAATCTCTCAAGGATATGTTGATTTGATTAAGGATATGTACGGCGGTGCTATTACTAGTGTTCGAACTATTGCTGGGGAGACTGGTGTATTTCCCGTTTCTATAGGTTTGCATCAAGGTTCTGCACTAAGTCCGTATCTCTTTGCCTTAGTTATGGATGAAATAACTAAATAATTGCATGAGGATATCCCTTGGTGTATGCTATTTGCAGACGATATTATTTTATTTGATGAGAGTATTGATGCTCTAAATGCTAAGTTAGAGCGTTGGAGACTTGCCTTGGAGTCTAAAGGTTTTAAAATTAGTAGGATCAAGTCAGAGTTTATGCACTGTAATTTTAGTAATGGGAGAGTGGTTCAGGAAGACATAGTTCTAATTGATGGACATAACATTCCGAAGAGTAGTATCTTTCGATACTTAGGGTCTATCATACAAGAGAATGGGGAGATTTATGATGACGTTACACATAGGGTTAAGGCAGACTGGTTAAGATGGAGAAGTGCATCAGGTGTCCTTTGTGATCGTCGTATGCCTGTGAAACTCAAAGGGAGATTTTATAGAATGGCTGTGAGACCTGCTTTGTTATATGGTACCAAGTGTTGGGCAGTACGAAAGGAACACATCCATAAAATGTGTGTAGTAGAGATGAAGATGTTGAGATGGATGTGTGGCAAGACTAAGAAAGACAAGATTAGGAATGAGCACATTCGTAAGGACTTAGGGATAGCTCCAATTGATAGTAAAATGAGAGAAAATAGACTCAGGTGGTTTGGACATGTGTTTCGTCGCCCTAACTCAACGCTGGTTAAAAGATGTGACCAAATCTTAGTGGATACTAGTAAAAGAGCTCGAGGAAGGTCTAAAATGAGATGGTGCGATGTTATTAGGAAGGACATTAGTTCCTTGAGTTTAAATATGAATATTGCACTTGATAGAAATCTTTGACGAAACAGGATTCAAGTAGCTGACCCCAATTAATTGGGATAAGGCTCTGATGATGATGATGATGATGAATGCGATTAATTAAATATTTGGGGATACAAGTATTTAAATAAAAGTACGTGTCATTTTAATTATGTGTAGAGATCATGGTGTTATTTCTATTTTATGATGGGCTAAAATAGAAAATGACATCAAAGGGTGCTATAACAGTGCACACAACAACGGTCTCCTTATTGTGTATAAGAGGCTGAGTCGTACTGGATTGGAAGATCGCTTCCCATGGATCTAGGTATATTTTCACTGTAGATTTATGGTGTTTTGACATGGAAATCATTGAGCTACTCATGTTCTAGAAGTTTAATCTCCCTCTTAGATAACATGGGGAGCTTGAAGATGGAACTTGGGATTTCCCCTTGCAGCTTGTTATTGACAACAGATACTCTGTTTATAGTCAATTTTCGTTTCTGTATAGATTCTCTTATAATTTCTATTTTATGTACAGAGCCCTTTTTATGTACGGACAGAGCCCTTTTTGCTTTGGGCTGAAACTTTCCTTTTTATGATGACCTATTCTGGGCACCGCCTAGCTATATTTTGGTAGTGGTACTTGCTGTATTTGGATAGCTGAGAATAGATATATTGAGGCCGATGGATTCCTGGAGCAGAGGCTAGTTTTGCACTATTCTTCTCTTCCTCTTGGCTGTGTTTGTCATGGTATCAGAGCCTGGGTCGCCCTAGCCCCGCTGCTCCTGCCAGTCCATCGGGATCTCCCTGCTCACATCGACTGTCCTTGCTCGCGTGACCTCCAGCCTTGCTGCTCACGACCCTGCTCGCGGTCCAGACCTGCTCGTGATCTTACCACCCAACCGTGACGCCCAGCCAGCACCTGCCCGCACCTGTTCCTCTTGCCAGTAGCTATCCACAGCATCCGCACCTGGCCACCCACAAGGCTCAGTTGCAATAGCAAGAGGTCGCCTTTCTCTTGCCAGCTGCAACCTAGAGGTCACCCTCCTGATCACAGAGCCATAGGGCTCCGTGTTCGTGTTCTGATGCTAACACTTTGTATTAGGGCTTCTTTTAAAGCTAGCATCTTCATCTAGAGGACTTCTTAGTGTTGTGAACCCATCTAGGGTTTCTTTTGGAGGAATTCCTGGGCAGACGACCTCATCCAACAGGGTGTTTAGTGCAAGCCGCATCTTTTAGGGGTTCTGAAGTACAACTTGGCCATTTCTGTAAGTTGCTCTTGTCTGGGAATAGATCTTGAAGGTTTTGTCTGATTTCTTTGTGGATTACTACCCTTGCGTGGATCTCAGTGGCTACCCAGTCCAAAACTATTGTGATTCCAATATGTTTCAATGGTGAAATTTATTTTCTGTGGGAGTTCAATCTGAGATGTTTTATTATGGGACAAGAGTTGTGGGGATATGTAGATGTGATTGAAGTGAAACCTGAGGACACTGATGTGGAGAAACATAAGGTGTGGAACAGAAATAATGCAAAACTCATGAGTTGGATTATTAGCACGGTTGAACCACATATTGGGATCAACCTTCGTATGCATAAGACTGCAGCTAGCATGTGGGAATTCCTGAAAAATCTATATCATCGGGATGATGACTCAAGAAAATATAATTTGGGCATTGAAATCAATGAATATACTCAGGGAATCAAGTATGTCCAAGAGTATTATTCAAGTTTTATGAACTTGTGGCTTGAGTATAATTCCATTGTCTATGTGAAGGTACCTAAGGAAGCTTTCAAGGGGATACAAGAGTTACAAGCCAACAACATGTGTGATCAGTTTTTAATGAAGCTGCGGCCCAAGTTTGAAACAGTGAGAGGGAACCTAATGAACAGAAAACATGTTCCACTATTAGATGAGTGTTTTCGAGAAATTATTCGTGAAGAATAGCACATTCTTTCGAAGAAGAATGAGGAGGAAAAATAAAATCCCATTGTTGATGTTGCCTTTGCTGCTGGAAGCCAACTTTCTATCCGTAATATGCAATCTGTTAAGTGTTACTCCTGTCAGAAATTTGGACATTTGGCCAAGGACTATAAGAACAAATATTGCCAATATTTTAAGAAAGAGGGACATATCATCATTGAGTGTTGGCGTCGTCCCCAAAATAAAAGTCCTAAAGCTTATCATATAGCTATCGATGATGGTTCTACTAATTTTGTACCTTCTGCAAGCAATCAACTCACTGTTGCATCTCTGGTGACTCTTGAAACTATTCAAACGATGATTCAAGCAGCACTACCTACTATGGGTATTTCAGGTAGAAACTCCCCCACATCTAGGTACCTTGATTCGATGGCCTCTAATCATATGACATCTTCCCCTCAGTTGTTCTCTTCTATCTCACCATATTTCGGATCGTCTAAAGTACATATTGCAAATGGTAAAAGCCTTGATATCACTAGAGTTGGGACTGTTCAGTCCACTTCCTTCTCAAGTTCTGACATTTTCTTAGTACCTAAACTTTTTGCTAATTTGATTTCCGTTGGTCAATTAGTGGATAATAATTATTGTGCTCTTTTTCATCATTTTTGCTGCTTTGTTCAGGATCTGAAAACTGGGAAGGTGATCCGGAAGGGCAGTAAGCATAGGAGTCTCTTCTATGTGGACCAAGCCATTCAAGAATCTTATGCTTTTCCTTCTTTTGTTGACTTTAATTCCAATAAAGGGACAATATGGCATCGTCGCCTTGGTCATCCTCATTCTGAAAAGCTTTCTTTGATCACTATTCTTGTCACGCCCCGAACCGATAGCAGCGGAACGTGGCAGTTAAATAGTCATGAATAATCAAGAGCAGTCATATATGACCAAATAATTTGGAACAACAATAAAATTTTATTTCAAATATAAGTCTCCTACAATTTTAAATTTCAAAACTTGAAAACTCAACTACATCATAATGGAAAGAAAAGGACCAAAGACGCACGGGCGAACTTAGACGGACAACTAATAGGAAACATCATCTAGACTCAAGAAAGATAAAAGACACGGGTTCACTAGTCTCCGGAGCTCGCTTGCACACTTTCCCTTCCCGTGTGAGTCTCGGTCTCGCTAGCCACCTGATTTCCTGAAAAATGTTAGAATAAAACTGGGTGAGTGAATGCTCAGTAGGAATTATATCTTAAGAACAAGCTAACTTTAAGTAATTACATGTTACATGTAACGATCCGAGAATCTGATTACCGGGAAGGCCCGATAACCCGAGACTCGCACTGCCACCCACGAGTCCGAAGACTCGGAAGGGTTAGAAGGATGGTGTGGAAACTACACAAGTATCACAAGTAATTGCAGAAATTAAACAGTTCATAATTAAGCAGGAAATAAATTAACATTTTACATGGTCCACAAAATAACAATAAAATAACAACCGTAGTCCACAACTAGTACAGAGACAAGAAAAGAAAGTACAGCTACACGGGGCATACCCCGGCTCTGACCTCTGGCACTACCTCTGGGCACCCGCACCACGCTGCGCCCCAGACGCGCTGCCCTGGGGCGGCGCCTCACCAGAAACACGGTGAAAACACGCAGGGAATGAGTCTCGGAACAAGACTCAGTAGGGATCACTCGAACCCTACCTCGTAAAACGGAAAACTGCTACGCTAGCGGTAGGAGAGTACCTCAGAAAGGAAAGCCATGTACTCTACAAAACAAAGGTCCTACGGCACACAAACCGGCACACGTGCCGCGGTGAGACAACCGAAACTCAATGGTCGACCCGACAAACCCGAAGGTCAAAGCCACGAAACTGACAGTCGGACACTCCGCACTCGACAGGAGTACCTCCCACTAGAAGCACAGTCGGTAGCGTCCCCTGACGACTTACACCGCACCGCAGGTGAACTGCCTGACATGGTAGCGCCTACCTAAGGCACGAACACCGCACAAGTAACTACAAACAAGTGACTAGCTGGGGTCACGCCCGTCGACGTGGGTCCAACCGCCCCCAACCACGTGTGCACACACAGATCGCGCGTCCCAGGTCTGGCCCTCTGACCGGTTTTCCCCTCAGCCGGACTCTGGCTGCAAGACGTGGGGCCCGACGGCAACCCGTCCACAAACCGCCTCTAAGGGTAAGCCCGTACACCACTCCCTAGTGCGACCGGTACCGCGTACTGGTAGGCTACGACTAGTGGAGGGTCACTGAAGGAGTAGACTCTCAAGTCACGGAAAATGACGCTCGCATCCGATGACGCACGGGGATCACCCCACGCACCGACCCCGTCGCACGGTGGCCACAGTCGGACTAAAAACGGGGTTGCAACCCTCTCGGGGCAACCAGGCGCCTGACGGTCCACCCTAGGACCGTCACATGGATGTAACGGTCTAGGAGAGACCATTACACGCACCTGGCGGCCTAGCGCTGGCCGTTACACAGCCTAAGGAACGCAGGGAGTAACGCGTCTGGCCCAGCGCGTTACGCGAATGTAACGCGCCTGCCCTGGCGCGTTACACGTGCCTCACGCTCTCAACGTGAAAGCAAGATGTAACGCGGTTGCCCCAGCGCGTTACACGAATGTAATGCGCCTGGCCCAGCGCGTTACGCGCCCCTCACACCTGGGGTGACCTAGGAAGTAACGCGCTCACCCTGGCACGTTACGCGGATGTAGCGCGCCCGCCCTGGCGCGTTACACACGCAGACCCCCAACGGTCAAAAGACAACGGTCGGAAAGCCCCTGACGGCCCAGCCTAGGCGCGTCACTTACAAGTGGCGGTCTGTCGTGGGACCGTCATAGTCCCTGACCCCAAAAGGCTAACAAAGGGCATGTGACGGCCCCCTCGAGGCACGTCACATCGTGTAACGGTCCCTGGAAGGACCGTCACACGCACCCGACGGTGAAAACGGCGGGAAAGCCCAAAAACTTCAACAACGCCCCCATGCCTCCACCGGAGAGGGGGAAATCAAAGGGGAAGACCCCTGGGGACCCCTAGCATGATTCTAGGCCATCAAAACGTGAAATCATGCATCAAATCCATAGATCAGACGAGCTCTCCCAAATCATGGAAAAACCCCAACATGCTCAATCACACCCCTCTCGGCCTCCCCTCGGCCTATAAATCACGGAAATGAACGGCGGGGAGCTAGGGAACGTCACCCTACCTCAATGGAGCGAATGCTCCGCCGGATCGTCCACGAACGCAAGAAATCGCTTTGGAAAACCTCGCCTCTTCACGCTTCCCACGCTCGCCGCACGCCCACGAGATCGCCTCGCCACCACCCACGTCTTCGCGCCGTCGCCCCGCCGCCGTCTGCGGCCGGAAGGGAGCTAGCCGCACTCAAACGGGAGGAAGAGAGGGAGAGAGGGAGATGCGGTGGGGAGAAACGGAGGAGGAAGAAGAAGAAGAAAGAGAAGGTGGAGAGGAGAGAGAAAATATGGGGGTTTTTATAGAAAATCCGGAAAATACCGAAAAATAGAAAATTACGTTTCCGGAATCCTAGGAACGCACCGATCACAACGGTACCACACTCGCCTAGGTGAACGGCCCGGTTCACCCGCAACGAGGTTCCGAAGGAATTACCGAAACACACACCGGGAATCGGAAAACACGCGTGAAAAAAGCTAGGGAATGCTTCCGGGCCTCCGAGACAACTCCGGATCACGCCGATCCGAACACGAAAGATGTCCGAAACGAAATTTCAGACGCAACGGAGCTGGACACTCGGAAAAACCAGATTCAAGACTCACGGAAAAGGATCCAAAAGATCCGGGATATTACAGTCCTCCCCCCTTAAGGAATTTCGTCCTCGAAATTGAGAACAACGCAAAGGGAAAGAAGAGGAAGACTCACTCAAACAGGTACAGGAACTGCTAACGCATCTCGTCCTCACGCTCCCAAGAAGCCTCACGACCAGAGTGCCGCTGCCGCACCACCTTTACCAAGGGGATGACCTTGTTCCGCAGGCGCTGCTCTCGCCTATCCTCCATGCGGATCGGAAACTCTAGGAGAGAGAGATCTGGAGTCACCTCGGGCCAAACAGAAATCTCGAGCACATGAGAGTCATCGGGCATATACTTTCGCAACATCGAGACGTGGAACACGTCATGCACCGACGCCAACTCAGGGGGTAACTGCAACCGGTAAGCAACCTCACCGATGCACTCCACAATCACAAAAGGACCAATATAGCGGGGACTCAGCTTTCCACGCCGTCCAAAACGCATCACCCCCTTCATCGGAGAAACTCTCAAGAACACCTGATCGCCCACGGTGAACTCGAGGGGTTGCCTCCTACGGTCAGCATAGCTCTTCTGCCGACTCTGGGCCGCCAACATGTTCTGACGAACCACGTGCACCACATCCACACATTGCTGCACCAACTCGGGTCCAGTCAAAACACGCTCACCCACCTTAAACCAATCGAGTGGAGTCTGGCAAGGACGCCTATACAATGCCTCATAAGGAGCCATGTCGATGCTCGAATGATAGCTGTTGTTATAGGCAAACTCCACCAATGGCAGGTTGTGAATCTAACTCCCCTGCCACTCCAGGCAACATGATCTCAACATATCCTCCAAAGTCTGGATGGTCCTCTCAGACTGACCATCTGACTGAGGATGATACGCCGAGCTAAATGCCAACTCTGTGCCAAGAGCTCGCTGGAAACTCCTCCAGAATCTAGAAGTGAAGCGCAGATCCCGGTCCGACATGATCGAAATGGGAATCCCATGCAACGGAACGATCCGCTCCACATAAAGACGAGCCAACTTGGACACGCTCCAGCTGACTTTGACCGGTAACAACCGAGTCACCTTCGTCAGCCTATCTACCAGTAACCAAATACTATCCTGCCCACTCGGGGTCCTCGGCAACCCCACCATAAAATCCGTGGTCACGTGTGTTGACACCCGTTTTATACACATTAAGTCGGGTCATCTCCTTATTCATTTAATATGGTGCTCCGAGTTGTTCATTCTTTGACGAGTCTCTTGATCAGTTGAAGCCTGTTTCTTGGGTCTTAGTTCCTGGATTAAGATGTGGCTCCCGGTGGCATTTCGTTGGATAAAGCTTAGCAAAGCCCTTCACTCTATTTTTGAACCTCAATGTTAATAACGGTCACAGCCAGGCGCGTTGCTTCCTTCTGACGCACGGGTCCTGGGCCGTTACTTTTTGAAGAGTCCTAGAGCTTAAGGCCTCGTGTTCAGTGCTTATCCTTTTTTAATTCCACGTTGATAATAACGGTCTGTCGTGCAGCCGTTGTTTCTCTATGACGCCCTAGGCCTTGGCCGTCGCTTCCTTAAAGAGTCCGACTTGTTGGATCTTCTTTCCGTTGATCTTATCCTTTGGGATAAGGTTGAAAGTGACGGATACTCCTTGATGCGTTACTTCCAAGTGGCGGTCTGTCGTGCAGCCGTTACTTCCTTCTGAGAGTCCTGACAGTTCAGACCTTTTCTCTGCTACTCCGTGGTTGAGATAAGATTTTGGATTGACGTTATCTCTTTCAAATCCGATCCTCAGGACCTCCCGTTTGTTTCTATAGACTCTTGATGATATTATCTTTAAGGATTTGCTAAGATTTATCCTTCTTTCTTGCTGAATTATCCTCTACTCGACCTAAGGGTTTGAGGGTCTATAAATAGAGCCCTTGACTTCATGGCCCGAGGGGGAGAAAATTTGAATTCACGACGAAGTGCTGCCGAACTCAGGAGTCATCTTCATCCAGGAGGAGCTGCTTCCCACGTCCATCCATCTTCGAGTCAATGGAGTATTTTAGTTTTGGTCTTTCAAGTTCATCCTTGCATGCTTGAGTTCCTCCTTGGTTTTTCCTTAAACAAAGCATTGTCCCTCCTCCTCCTCCACGTTTTTCACTGTTCTTTAAGCATACAACCATCTTCCCAACTTTTAAAAAATGCCCAGAGAGGTTAAAAAACCAAAACTCCCCGGTGATTCCCTCTCCTTTTGATGTTCTTAAGATCTTTAAGAATTGATGCTATGCTTGTGAAGAAGGCTAATTGAGGTTGTCTTGTCTTGTCTTTCTACGTTTTGGCAGGTTTACAGGTTCATTAGCACGAGGCCCAAGTCTTCTAGCCGGCTGGAAGAGTTGGAGTTAAAAGAATTCAAGCTTTACTACTGCAGGTCGTCTGACGGTCTGGTGCAGGCGCGTCACTGTCTTCTGGCGGTCTATCGTGCGGCCGTCGCTTCCAAGCGACGCACAGGGCTCTGGCCGTTACTTACAAGTTGATCTGCAGGCTTTCTTTGGTTTTCTCTCCCGTGGGCGGGTGTTTCATCCACATATTTCCAAGGTACATTCGGGTCTTTGACTTGTGTTTACTTTGGTGGCGATCACATCTTTCCTTGGTATTGGGCATTAGCTGTCTTCTTCATCAACAACCTTTATTTTCTTGCTTGTTCCACCTTCACGGTGTGTTTTTATTTACTCCTTGCTCCACGCCCCGGCGTGTGTTTTCCTTTTCCTTAGCGTAATTTGATTGAGATAGCATGCCCATGCTAGAGCTAGCTATGATTGCCTAGGTTCATGTTCACATGTTCATAGGTTTGAGTAGATCTTTGATTGCTTGTTTGTCATCTTGCCATATTACTTTGCAAACCTCAAAAGTAAGATCAAAGATAGGCAAATAAATATCAACAGATAATTTTTTGGCGATCACGGTGGGACAGCTTGTGCCAATCGTGCTTCTGATTCTTGTTTAAACCTGCCATCATCTGGTTGTTCAGTTGTCTTTTGTTTCCTTCGTTTTCATTGCTCATTCTAGTTTTCTGAGTCCTCTGATGGCCCTGTGTCCCCGCGTCACAGTCGTCTGATGCAGGGGCATTAGACCGCCGCTTTCGTTCTGCTGTGTGAGCTCCCACGGGTTTCCCGGTTACTTCTGTTTGGTTTTTGCTCCCTGGCTCATCTGACGGTCTCATCCCCCTGCGTTATATATTATCTGGCGGTCTAGCCTTCGACCGTTATTATTCTCTGACGTAGGGTCCTTCGACCGTTACTCTCCTGGCAGGTACGCATCCGAGGTGCATTTATTTCCGCAGTTTTTGCTGTGATTTATTGCTTGGGTGATACTTGACTTCCTTCTTGCTTTGCTCATATCTGCATATCATGGTGTGCACTACTGATTGCTAGATTGTTAGGCTAGACTTTGCATGCACTCCGGTGCACATAGGGTCATTCATCTCTTCATACATTAGAGTACATTTTCCTACCTTGTTGTGAGGACCTCTCGTCTCCATACTCCTTGGGGCCGACTAGGAAATCACAGCAGTGACCTCCATAAGTCCCCGCGAGCCGTGGATTCCCACACGGACGCCGAGCTGATTGTACCTTTCCCACCCCGTGTCTAGGGTTGCATAAGTGATTGAGTGGTTACACTTAGAGTCAAACCAAGTCCCATATCCATCTCCTATTAGGAACCCATTGTTGAGAGTACATATCGATCAATTCACTAAAGTTCCAAAGAAAAAATCATAAGAATCTTATCGCATCATTCTAAGAAACTTGGTTTATTTTTGAGTGTCTTCATCTTTTATCACTTACATCTTGTTAGAATCACCTAAGTTTGGTTGCTTATTGTGTGTTTTGTGTTGGTGGTTTTGCATTTTGTCAAGGTTATCCGTTGCATGTGGAGTTATTTTCGCCCATCTGAATCATCTCCTTGAGTCGCTTCATCCTTCACGTTCTATTACAATCCCCTCTTCGAATCCACCATGGCATCCTTCAATCCTCCGCGCTCCCAAGAGGACTCTCTTCCTCAAGGGCTCCTTGAAAACCCCCCTAGGGTTATCACTTTTTCCTCCGGAGAAGAGACTGCCCCTCTCCCGTCCTCCACCTCTATGGAGGGTAGTCAAGGTACCCCTTCTCTTTCTACTCCTTCCGCGGGCTCCGTCCTTCACATGATGACCCAATTGGACCCGGCCCAACTTCAAGTCCTATATCAAGCTATGCAAGGGTCCAACGCTTCCCCCTCCGCCGCTGTTCAAGGTCAATCTAATCCTTCTGTTATTGGGCCGTCCGCTCAGCCCACGCCGATTGACCTCACTCCGGTCCAACCCCGGACCATTACTTTCGCTGGCATGGAAATGGGCCAATCTTCCAATTCAGCCCATCAGTCTTTTGGTAAAGGAAAATCGCCTATCCCTTCTTTTGTCCAGGTGGATCATCACAATTCTGGTTCGGTGGCTTCACAGCTTCTCATGAACCCTTCTGATTTCTTACACCCTCAGCAAGGGGTAGCCCAAGCTCACTCCCATCCGGGTACATCTCAGGCCCAATATCCTTCTTACGGGCCCCCTATTTCCACTATCTATCCTTCTACTCATACCTATGGGCCTCCCCCTTCTGTTACAGTCAGTCCATCCGCTCCTCAGAAACAATTGGCATCCTTCACTACCCCTGCTCTCTCCCAAGAGCAGGACTTGCTTGACAAGTGGGCCGCCATGCAGCAACAACTCGACTTCCTCCAGAAAAGGGTTGGCCCACAGTCTTTGGCCGATATTCCTATTCCCAGCTTCCAGAACATTCGATTCCCTCCGCAATCAGAGCTCCCCAACTATCGCAAGTATGATGGGAACAGTAATCCCTTTATCCATGTGAGGGATTTTCTATATGAGTCGGCACAGTTCCAGTATGATGATCGCCTCATGGCGTACTTGTTCCGCCGATCCTTAGATGGAGTTGCTCTGGAATGGTTTTATTCTCTACCGCTGGAAGAGGCCGAGAGTTTCAAGGTAGTTAAGGACAAATTCATTCAGCGGTTTCAAGACAGGGTCGGGCCAGAATATTCATTTACAGATCTAGTAGCAGAGAAGATGAAGCCAGAGGAAGACTTTGCCACCTATGCAGACAGGTGGAGGCAGATGGCCGCCAGAGTGCCTGGCCATATTCTGGAGGAAGAGAAGGTCAAATTGCTGATCTCCAATGCCACGCCGACCTTCTGCAACATCCTGGCAATGAATGATATAGCTAACATGCATCAACTCTACAGCCGGGCGCGCTTCATACAGACTCAATTTAAGGACTCTCCTATCCATTCTCTTTTTGAAAACCAAAAGCCCAAGTACCACAAGAAACCACAAGGGCCGGTTACCGAGGGAGTCCAAACAAACGAGCAAGTACAAGCCGTTACTTTTCCCTTTCAAGCCACACCCTTCCGCTACAACCAAAACACCCGCAATCCACAAAATTCCGCTCCATAAAACTTCCAAGCCACTCCACAAAACCCTCCCCCCGCCTTCACCATTCCACGAAACCCCCTCGCCGCACCACAACAACCACCGCCACCATCGCAATACCATAACGTCCCTCCGCCCAACAGCTACAACAACAACAATCCTAATAGCAAGCGCCCGGCTCCCCGGAGAGCCCAGTATCCTCCACTGCCAGAGACACTTACAGATATTTTCTCGGCACTTATGTCAGTAAA